>CP116447.1:100587761-101787761 GCA_028216015.1 Quercus dentata
ATTTGTTAAGTTGCTTTGAATTTTAATTTTAAGTCTTTTTTTTTTTAATGTAGTGGGTGTTAGAAATTTGAAGGTTTATGTGGAAAGTGAACCAGCTAAAGCTGATGCTGATAGCAAGTAAGTTTATGCATTCTATTTGTTATTAGATTATTAGTAATTTGAGGAAAGGGAGGAGATAAAAGAAAAAAAAAAAGATATGGGTTTTTAATATTTTTATGTTTTATGTTATTGCGGTTTCCATTCAACAAAACAAGGGGGTTAAACTATGAAAGCCTAGCAGCTGTTAAGTACTTTTGTTTTGTTTGAGTGGACCCTGTTGGCAACAATGTAAGGTTTATCATTTCTATGCATATTGGCTGCTGTTGCTGACATAATTTGGTTTATCAAACTTTAATAGTTTTGTTGTACATTCTTAGATGAGGTTAGTTTCACACTTTTAGAATAAGAAAACAGCATAAAGCATAAAAGTTACTTATTCTTGTTTTGTAGCATGAAACTCAGTTGCTCTTAGTTTGGTTTTCTTGGCGACCAACCTGGGGGTAAGGGGAACTTGTATTTTTTTTACTTCGTTTTTATTTATTACTCTTGTTGTTTTTTCAGCGAGGGGAAATCTGTAATTGCTAGTAAAAGGGCTAATCTGACTAGTGTTCGGGTAATACTTCTTCAGTCCTCTCCTTGGTAGTTTTGGTTGCTCTTAGTAGCAGTGTATAGAGAATATGGACAATGTTGATGCTTTTATGAGTATGGAATTTTACATTCATTCTTATTTCTTATCTGAAGGGTGTGAATAATATGGAGAAGAACAAAGGCAAACTAATTAGCTCTGGTAAGTTTCTTTAAATAGAGTAAATTTGTCAACGGAGCTTGAGTTATACTTTGAGAACTATTTTTAACAGTTTTAGACTGGCTTTTTCAGCAAGTACAAATGTCAGAAGAAAAGCACTTGCTGATGTCAGCAATGCCCAGGGAAACTCTTCAAGGAAGGCAGTGCCGGTTGGCCTCAAGCTTACGTGAGTATCTTTTCATTTTGAAAAAAATTACCTTCTAATTTACTATTATTGCTCTTTCCTTTTTTTGGGGAGAAGAGGGGTTGTTGGGGGGGAGAGAGTTTCCCATTGTGTGTTTTTATTTATTTATTTTTTTTTTAAAACAGAAAGTTAAAATCCTTGTAATTATATATGTCTGGATTATAAGTTGCTGCTTCCTGCACCTTGAAATAATTTTTGATAGTACCCTTTTTTTTTTGAAAAAAAAAATTCAAAGAATAGGGAACAGAATGCTATTATAGGTTTTTAGCCTTTTTGGCTCTGGAACTAGTAGGGTTCTAAAGCTACATGATCTATTGCATTGCAGGAAAAGTAAAAGTGAAAGAACATCTTTGCAACGGTATGTACTCTAAACCTTGATTAGCAGGCTTATAATCATTCATTTTCATCTACATGCATGTCAAAATGATATGTTCGTAGTTCGGGATTTATATATCATAGCAGTCTTGATTATGAAAATGGTTTAGTAAAAGTAAATATTAGTACTATTCTTTAGTATGTTTTCATGGGTCTTTTCTGTATCTGCTTTTGTCTTTTATTTTTTTGTTTTTTTTCTTTTAGTTTCTCCATGCTAGTAAATTTTTTTGATCAAGTACAACATTTGTTTTGCATCTTTCTAGGATTTCCATGGGTCCAGGTGGAAGGACTATAAATGTATCATCAAGGAAATCCTTTACGGTATAGAAACCAAAACCGATCGAAATAATTTTGTACTGATTCTTAGCTTCCTTTACAGTTTCATTGCATTGATCTTCTGCTTTTTTTGTCTCTTTTTATAATATATTTATTAGATAGGTATAAAACATTCTAATCGATGATGCTGACTTATTTATTCTAATGGTATTTGTACTTAATAAATGTTGCTAAAAAGTATCAAGATTTGTTGCTAGTATACCATTTCAATGAATGAAGAATGGAATAGGCCAATGAGCTCTAGCTCAAATGGAACTTCTACTTCACACAAGAATGGCCAAGTATGAGGGTGCGGGTTCAAAGCCCATTGGTGCATGTGTAATGTACTAATAAAAAATGATGAACAAAATAGCCAATTAAAAAACTTGCTTAATTACTGCTTCATTTCTAAATGGTGAAAAAATGGTTTTTAAAACTGCATCAAGTCCCCTTCTTAAAAAATTGCAAGTATCTTGAAATGATAACCTTAGAGAAGGTAATTGATATATGAAACTCACATTGGAGCATATTCTGATTTTTAGTTAATTCTTCTATTACTAGAAGCGTGCACGGGCACTCACACACACACGCACACACACACATATTAAATAATGAGAAGTGACGGTCTTGAAACAAGAGGGTAGGAAGAATCTCTTACAATAAAAAAAAATGCATATCATAATTGGGAAGGGCAAAGTAAAAGAATGATTTCTCTTAATCTGTGGAATTTCCAGGTAATGGGTTTGGACTTAGTTTCCAAAATCTATTATTTGTAAGGATGCTCATGAAATTAAAGTCAATATGATAGCTTGGTAAAGTCAGTTGTTTTTCTGTTTCTAACACAACTTGTAGACTTATTTAAGAATGATGTTTCTAAGTTTACAAAAAACTCCTTTTTCTGCCTTGGTTATAAGCATTTCTTAGTATATATTAGTAAATAACCCGAAGGGATAGCACAATCAACTAGTGACCATGCCTTATAAAGCAGAGGTCACTAGTGCAAATCTCTCCTCCCTTCACTTGGGGCCAAAACTTACATATTAAGAAAAATATTTCTCTCCTCCTTTCACATTTTTTTTTTTTTGAATTCTTTTATTTTTTTCCTGCAAGAGATGCTGATTTTTTTTTTTTTGTTCTAATGAAGGGCAAAATGCAGGAAAATGTAAGTCAAGGTGTTGGTGATGTACACACTTCCAAGAGAGGTGATTTGTTATCCTTTTTACTATTGTTATTTCTATGATTTGTATTACAATAGGTAGTTACTTGGTTTAAAAAATATTAAGTTTTAAACATTACAAGGCCTCTTCAGATTCTTTCAGGAACAAGACCATGGGTCAAAGCCATGATTCTGTTGTTACCAACGACAGGTATTTGTAACCCTGGTTTTTCTTTTCCCCCCTTTATATTGTTAGAATAAGCGCTCTCATTTGGAGGCTCTTTGCTGATGAGTGTTTTTAAACTTGTATGTGGCTCATGTCTTTTAGAACTTATATTTGTGGACATTCTCTTCATGACTCTTTCTTTTATTTATCAGGAGGACTATAAGAACTTCTCTTATATCAAATAGGTATCCTTCAAATATTCTATGTTCTATGTGACATGAATAAATCTTGTATTTGCTGTTGATACAATTTTTATTATCACTCTCTGCTTGAAGGAAGTCTTTACCGGTGCTAAAGAGGGTGACCCAGGCACAGACAAATATCCAAAAGGTAGTTGTGATTCTCCTCCTCCTCCTCTCTCTCTCTCTCTCTCTTTTCTTTTCCTATTTTAAATAAAGATCTGGATTGCAGAGTTTTCTTCTGCTTTTCCTAATGATTTGTTTCTTTCTCCAGTTCTAGGTTCTTGTTGCTAAATATTTTTTCCTTTTCTTTTTTATATTGAATCTATTTCGCTTGCAGGAAAATGCTGAAAGTTCTGACAAGGGCAAAGAAAGAAGTGGATATCCAGGTTAGCTATGGCGATTTTCCTAGTTCTTTACGTGCAATGGCAAAGAGCCATACTGATCAGAATGTGTTGTTGGCTTTAGTTAATCCTTTAGTTGGCCAGAACCTGTAGACATGATGCAGTCTACTGTGCATCATATGTATATCTTCTCTTAAATTAATTACAATGTTAAATTTTAGAGAATTGTTCATAAATGGGCCAGCTGTTATCATTTTATGCATTTATGCTCAACTAAATCTGCATTGATTTTTCTTTTTTCTTTTTTGTTGTTAATAATTTTATTGCTGGGTTCAGTTCCTAAAGCTGGCAAGAAAGTAGCATCCCGGATAAACAATAGGAGCCATCTTTGGCAGAATCGAATGAGTGATGGCTTCCTAATAATGTGAGTAACAATGATACATACAAGCATTATTATCTCACAGCCTGTTTAGATGTACTTGAAAATCTTTCAAATAATCTTGCTAGTTGTTCATTCAATTCTGCTTCTGCATAAATGAAATGGCAGTATACTTGCCCTTAGTGTTCTAGTCTGTAAGGCTTGCACCTGGCATGGGAGTGTATTTATATGTTAATACTGATAATTAAAGCATTGAAATCTACTGCAGTTATATATTTGACCTTACACAAGCAGAAAATGTGATTCTAGCTTGACTTTGGATTCCCCAGTTATGCTCTTTAGCTAAAACTATTCTGCATAGCGTTAATATATACATAGAGCATTTTTACACCGTGAATATTTCACCTTATATGACTACTGTTCTCTTTCTTTGCCTAAACTGATGGACGTGTGCTCAGAATCAATTTTTTTTCTTTTTCTTGTAGATGCCACATATGACTTTAAGCAATTTGTGTCTTTCCAAATTTTTAGAGAAAAGGAAATGTCAGGCTGTTATGTAGAGTTTGGATTCTGTTTTTCTTTTTCCTTTCTCAGAAACAGGAACACAGAAACTTTACATGCCTTTTCAACTTTAATAATCTCATTTTACTACTTTGTACTTGCAATTGTAAGCAAATATATTTAATATTACCTTTTCTTTTTCAGTTTCCAAGAATGGTTAACTGGATAAGGTTGAGATTTCTACATACTAATTTAATTTGCATGTATGATGCCAGGGGCAAAACTAATGTAGAGGCTCACGCATTGACAAGAAAATCTGTGAGGGTATGTGACATTTTTTTTACATAGTTTATTTTTTTAATTTTTATAAATTTTAATGATGCTCCATGTTGTTTTGATATTGGGCTTACATTAACTTTATCAATAATTACCAGAGAATCCAATTTTTGTTTCTTAAAAACCAATAGTACCAAAATTAATCAGTTTATCATTACTAGATGTGTCAATACGTTTTATTAGTATCAGCAATTTGATTCCCTTCTAATATTATTAATGATACAGCCAACTGTGAAGACCACACTCCAGGCTACCCTTGCACAAAGGACTTTAAAATCCAAGAACATATTAAATATTAACAAGTCAACATCTGTTGCTGCAATCTCCTCTAAGAACAAGGAGGAAGCAGTGACATCTTCTATTTCTAAGAATGCTGCAGTTGTGGTTCCATATGAAGCTACTCAAGGACAGCTTCCATCTGCTGGTGCTGCAGTTGTGGTTCCACATGAAGCTACTCAAGGACAGCTTCCATCTGATGGCAATGGCAACCCAAGTACTATATCGGATGTCATTCCCAAGAAATCGAAACGGAGAAGATCTTATTCATCTTTATTGATGGCAGGATCAAAGGTTGAGGCATACTATATTATATTTTAATGTAATGTATTTACCCTTTTTTTGCGAATTTCAATTACAAATTGTCTTATCTTGCAGTTACTGGAGGGATGCGGTGAAGTTATGAAGCTGGAAAAGCTACCAAGTATTGATGACAATTGCAATCAACTAGAAGTTGCTGAATATGTTGATGAGATCTATCAGTACTATTGGGTTACAGAGGTGATTTATAATGTCTTCCTATCTATTGCTTTATTCTTCTACCATTTTATTTTTATTTATTCTGGTCAGGATAGTATGGTCAACAAACTTTTTACATTATATTTCTCAAGTGTTGTAATGCAATATGGTAACTGGTACTCCCTCTGTCGCATTTTGGTTTGTCCACCTTAGAAATTTTAACTATTTCAGGAGACAGCTTTTAATAAATTTTCTCTAAAATTAAAAGGTTTATCAATTTTATAAATAATCCTTCTTATTATAAACTTAAATAAACAAAATGAAAAGGAGTATGACTTTTCAAACAATTTCTTTTGCTAGATCTTATCAAGAGAAGCTTTACACTTTCATGGTTGCCTCAAACAGGAGTAATGTGTTTGACTGACATGACATTATTCACTTTGTTTATGTTTAGTTAATGACTGATAAGTTGTATTTTCTGTCAAGACATATGGGACCTGAAATTCTTAGCTCTATGTTATTGTCTGAGTTTGGCATTCTAGCACAACTGTCCAAACCGTTTCAGTGATCTGCCTATATGCTAAATTGGCTTGACTGCAGGCACAGAATCCATCAATGGAAAATTACATGTCAATTCAGACAGAAATTACAGCTCATATGCGGGGCATATTGATCAATTGGTTAATTGAGGTACATATCTTTTCTTCCAAAGCATTCTGATTACATGTTTTTTCTTTTTGCTGTCTTTTTGCTTTTCCCATAGCAGTTATCAATGCATTCTGATGATTTGCCCAATTCTTCACTGAAAGTTTATCACTCTTGTTGCAGGTACACTTCAAATTTGATTTGATGCAAGAAACTCTATATCTCATGGTGACATTGTTAGACAGATATCTCTCACAAGCTTCAGTAAAGAAGAATGAAATGCAGTTGGTTGGTCTTACTGCACTCTTGCTAGCATCAAAATATGAAGACTTTTGGCATCCAAGGGTAAGTATTAATGAGTACAATTCACGTGCTTCTCATCACATCTTGTTTTAATGTCATGAGTTTTTTCCAATTTACATGCTTACCTGATTTGTGTGCTCCTTTCCATACAGGTCAAGGATTTAATCAGCATCTCAGCCGAGTCGTACACAAGAGATCAAATGCTTGCAATGGTATGCTAGTGTCCACTCATGAGCATTCTTTTACAAGTTCTTTTTCCTCTTTTCTTTAAATTGTGGAGTATACAATGAGGATGAACTTGCCTTTTGGCTTTCTTTCCCACTGGGAGATCGTTTTTTGCTTTAAAATCTGCACAGAATGATTGGCCTCATGTTTACAGAGTTCATATGTCCAAATGATCCTGCTTTTCTGGGAATATATATAAAACGTTGCTGGTTACTTTGCTGATTTTTTACTTTTTTGTATACAAACCATTGATGTGGATGATTTGTCAAAAAGCCATTTATAGCTGCACTTTTTATTGATTCTAACTAAACACCTTGACTCTGCTCTCCAGGAGAGGCTCATTCTTAAGCAATTGAAGTTTCGTCTTAATGTGGCTACTCCTTATGTGTTCATGTTAAGGTTTCTTAAGGCTGCTCAGTCAGACTCAAAGGTATTTTAGTAGCATTTAAAAGCCCACTCTACTAATTGTAGTTAGTAAATGCTCGGATTTTGTTTAATCTGTAGACTAGATATGATTGCAATCCTCAATTTGTTTGCTGATTGTTTGTAACTCCTTGTGGAAATTGCTCACAGCTTGAACACCTGGCATTCTACCTCATCGAGCTCTGCTTAGTTGAACATGAATCTCTTAAGTTTAAGCCCTCACTGCTATGTGCATCAGCTCTATGTGTTGCAAGGTGTACCCTGCACATGACTCCAGCTTGGACCCCTCTGCTTTGCAAACATGCACGCTATGAAGAGTCCCAACTCAGGTATTTTTTTAAGATTCAGCACCTCCTTCACTTTTGACTCTCCTTAGAATCTCAATTATGTTTATTTGATTGCTGCAGGGATTGCGCACAGATGATCATAAGATCCCATAAAGCTGCTGGAAAAGGACAGTTGAGAGTCTCATATGAGAAGTACATGAGGCCTGATCTCAGTGTTGCTGCAGCAATAAAACCTTTAGATAGGCTTCCTCTTTGATTTGACTTGTGTGGATAGCTTCTCTCTGTAATTAGATCAGCAAAACCTAATGATACTTGAAAATATGCAGGTGAGATTTTCAGCTCAATTTGAATCTTTTGCATGACATACCGCTTTTTATCACTTCCGCACATCTCAAAAAGTGTTTTTGTTCTGAAAGTTATGCAGGAAGACCTACTTAATTTCATCCTTGAAGTATTATCTCATGGCAATTTTACAAAATTGAGGAAATAGACCTCCGCTGGTTATTAATCTTGGACATTCTCCAAATTATTTCTTGGAAGCGCCTTGATTTGCCAGCTGCTGCTGCCCATGTATTGTGGTTGATATTTCTATTTTGTGTTCATGGTAAAATTGGTGTTGATTTTCATTACAGTTCACATATCAAGATACTTGATGTAAGTTTGCATCTTGTGCTCTAGCCAAGTTACTTGTAACTTTGCATGTTGTACTCTAGCATTATCACCATTGCTAATCAATGATACGTTTTGCATTTCAGTTCCTTTTAGTACTGCCATTTTTTTTAATGAATTCCTTTTAAAAGTTTTGCGTACACAATATTTTTACAAAAATCATATGTGATAAATTGTTATTGGTTTTAATTTGAATTCACGACTTCAATTATTTTTTTCCTACTCATAATAGTGAGTACCAACCTACCACTTAAGATTTGTTGTGAAAATATTGTGGACGTAGCACTTAAAAAGAATTGTGTTCAAAATGCAATTTTAGTGCAAAATGTGATAATACGAAAATTGTATTCTCAATTGTACATTAAGTCCCGTCAACTTTTGACTAAACAAATATATATATATATATAAATATATTTATATATATATTTACATACACATATTGGGTTGGGTTCAAGTTACATTCAATGTAACTCTAAGTAATATTACACCACTCAATATTTTTTAATTGGATGTAAATTTGACTAAATTTTAAGGTGTTCAAAGATTAATAGTTATGTTATTAATTAATTGTTTAAATTAAAGTTTTTGTAGTTTAAAATAATGCATAAAAAATGAGTTTACTGATTGAATGGTAAATAATATCCAATTGACATAAAAATTGGCATGAATGTTAAGTATATATAGAACATGTAATTCAATGGTGGAATTTTCATCATGTGTAACTTGAATCCAATCTATATATATTTGTAAAATTTTGTTTTTAAAACATGATTTCACCATTAGAAATGGTGTTTTTAAAACATGATTTTGTGAATAGGTTATTCTCCCAAATAATTTGTTTGCAACAATATCTTTATTAATTGTTAATAAAATAATGTTATTTTTGCCTAGAAGCCCCAATGTATAGCCTACAGGATAAAATACTAATTAAAAAGAACGGTTGAGAAGTAATGGGTTTGAGACTTGTCATTTAAACTATGAGAGCAAAACTAGTCTTCAAGTGCCCTTAGATTTTCAAAAAAAAAAAGAAAAAAAAAAGAAAAAAAAGAAGAAAAAAGTGCTCTTAAATTAGTTTATTTATTGATTTAGTTATTTATTAAAATGTCTCAAAATGTTATAAAAAAAACTCATAATAAATTACATAAATTAAGTTAATGCCCTTGAATCTCAATTTTACTAATGAAATACTTTATTTTAATAAAATATTTTTACCTAAATTATTAATGAAATGACATTCCCCTTCGCCAAGAGTTGAATGAACAATACTCCTTACTTAAACTTTGTGAGCATAATTGACATATTAAATTGTTAATATCAAGTTCCACTCGATACTAACACAAACCGAACAAAACCTAAATCAAATTATCCATTTTATTTTATTTTATATATAAAAAAAATACTTATCAAGTTTTTCATTTTATTCTTTCTTTTATTTCTTGTAAAAAATTATAGAATATAAAATTTCATATAAAACTTAAAAACTGTAATAAAAAGGGGTATAAATGGTATTTACCGTGATTATATATCAATTTCAATAACACTTTAGCTTCAGCTTCAGTTTGGAAATGGCAGGAGGGTTGGAAGTTGGAGCAGTCTCATTCAATCGAGATGGATACGTACATGCGCTCTAATTTTAGTATTAGTAAATTCTTAGCTATTCATGTAATATAATGATCTAGGTTGCACAGACACTTTATTTGGGGTGCTCAGGCGCGGCCCAACATAATTTGAGGCCTAAGGCGAAAAATTTATGTGAGGCGTTTAATATGTAAATATTAATTAAACAAAATTATTTAATACTAATCAAATTAAAGTTAATTTGATACATTAAATACATAAATAATACAAACTAGACTAATTTTAATTTCATATAGAGAATTGAATATTATAGTTGAATTATAAATATTAATAAAAAATTAAAAATATATTGCGATTGAAAGAGATACTTTATTTTGGATATAAGACGATGCATAGTTAAATAAAGTTGTAATCTAATTTTTAATTTTATATTTTGATTTTAAGAGAGAGAGATAGATATTATTTGGTGTGTGATTTTGTAGGATATTAGTTTACGTAAATCAAAGTCTCAAACTATCAGGGAAGATTAATCTATAATTGATGATTTAACACATTTGCAACATCTTTTTGAAATATTTTAGGGTTTTAATTGAGTTAAGGTTCTATTGGTCTTGTAATTTGAGAGTCTTAATAGAAATGAAAAAGAAAAATGCGCTAATTAAAAGCACTATAAAATGTTTAAAATATAATGTGACATTGTCTCTCATTGATGAACTTCATCAATTTAACTAATGAATGTTTATATCACTTTTTTGTGATTAATAACATGACAATTTATAAGTCAATAGTAAAATTTGTAGTATCCTTAACATCACTAATAAAAAAAATGTACAACCTTTAGAAAATATATATATAGTTTTATAAAAATTTAGGTCTTTAACTATGGAAAGTGGAGCCTTTTTTCTTAAGAATTTTTTTGTTTTTTGGTGGGGCCTTAGGCCTAGGCCTTGAGCCGGCCCTGGGGGTGTTGTACCCATGTCGTAACGGTATCTGTGGTTGCACGATTTTCCCGGCCCAACTTCGATTGATCGTGGCCTTGGCTCAAAGCGCAACCCACAATAAATATTTGTAGAGGATGGGTCAAAGAACTTAGTTTCAATGAACCTATCCTATCTAATGCATGGACAGTATTGTTTGCAAAAAGAAATAAAAACACCAGAATGGATCTTTTTCCTCCGATTCTATTTCTTGAGTTTCCCAATACAGTTTTTCCGTCTCTTCTTTGAGGGATTCCACTACATTATATAGTTCTCTTCCTCTCATCTCAACCTTACACCCGTTGATCATCTAAGCATCTACTTGAGCACTGTCCCATCGTACGCCCTCATCGGTCCCTTTGTGAGTTGCGGAGGCCAAGGCGGTACTGTTCAGGTGTCTTTTCCTCATTAATGCAGCCAAGGGGGTGGTTGGGGCGCAATTAATGTGGTGGTAGCTTTCTATGAGATATTTTGAATTTTATTCATTTTATATGTTGGGAGGATGAACTGAAATGGCCGGAGAGAATTCCTCGTCTGGGATTCGTGATGTCCGAGGAGGAGTTACTCCTCGGACAGGTTTCCTTGGCGTTATTGGGATTGAGTAGAGCTTCATATATGGTTTCCCTTCTGACAGGACGCTCCTCGGACGGGCCTGAATTTGAAATAGCCCATTATTTTTGGGCCGGGCCCCACAAGATCCTATCTTTCATATCATGTTATAATTTTTCAAAACTTGCTAATGTTGTCGTATCATGTTAGAATTTGACTAACTTATTATTTTACAAATTTGCATGCACTCATGTAATATAATGATAATTATGCTGGGTGTATGTTCAAAACATACATGGTTTTATCTTTCACTTTTTAGAAAGTCCCAAATTATGCCATCAGACATGAGCCAAACTGTTGTTGTACAAGTTTCATTTACTGCCTGACTTTCTCTGAGTTTTATCACTTTTATGTGACCATTGCTCAATCATGAACCACCATACCACCCCTTTTAACTGGCATGTCTTCATGGCTGGGCAACAATGGCTTTATAGATCCTTTTAGTGTTGAATTCTGTACCATCCTACTGTAGGTTCTACTTTGAAAGTGGTGATATTGTAGGGAAATGCTGTTTTAAACTGTAATTGTAGAATTGAATTTTATACCTTCTTTTGATGGACTGATGTGCTGTGTACACATTACTTGCAACGAATGCCTCTAGGACACATAAAGCTACTTAAACCAAAATATGGTGGAATATTATGTCTGCCCTTAAATTTGTCGATGATGGAGTTAAAACTGCATAAGCTCATTTATGCTATAATGGTAGTAAGCTCATTATGCTATACTCGTACGGCACTACTATTTCTTATACAACATTCATATGCTTCTCAATTATGGCTGTGATTTATCAATTGGTGCTTTTAAGTTGTTGATGATATAGGTTTAAGATTTTAGATTGTAAAATTTAATTTATGAATTTATATATTGGTGCAGCTACTGCTGGGACAAAGAAAGCTGTTTCAAGCAGCACTACTCTAAAGACGAGGAAGCTCGATGAGGAAACAGAGAACATTGCTCGTAAGTATATTTATATTTAAGATTTTTGCTTCCGTTCCATATATTTCGGAGGAAACATTTTTCGTATTTTATGTTATTTGATAGAGTGAAAAATAAAATTAAAAATTAGATTTAAAAACAAAACAAAACTTTCCACGCGCATGTTCAGATATATATATACACACACTAGAAATATATTATAATTTAGAAATATATGTGTGTGTGTTCTTTGAGTCAGTTTTGAGAGATACGATGACTCTGTATTTATGTATGCATGTAGATTGCGTGATATTTGGTTTCTATGAATAATTCATATTATAAAACTGTTGAATAATCAGAGATGGAAATTGATGGCAAACCAAAAAAACTAAGCTGGAGGGATTTGGAAGTCTATCTATCTAACCATTTATTGTATTTTACAAGAAAGTGTATTGAGTTGAGATTATAATCATATCTTTCAGCGTGAGCTCTCTGTTTTGACAAATCCGGACCTCGGAAATCACCCCAATTTGGTGAAGTTGATAGGGTATTGCTGTGAAGATCAAGGTTCCCATTATGGTGTTGTCTATGATGTTAGATCAAAGGACTCTCTTCTCAACCTTATCGAAAAAAGGTAGCAGAGCTCATGTGGATTCTATAAACCATGATTATGAAATTAAGTCACTGATGTCTTGTCTTGTTGAAAAATTGCAGATGATTTTACTTGGACCCAGAGAATGCAGGCGGCTCTTGGATTTGCTCGTGTGCTTGAGCATTTGCATGAACGGAATTACCTGGTTTGCAATGTTCACCCTGCTCATGTCATTCTTGATCAGGTCAGCATTGCCGTTGTGATCGTGAATTCTCAATTAACTTTATAGCTCCAGCCACAATTCTTTAATTTTCAAAAGGTTTATAAAGTCTTGCATAATCCAATGGCTCTGCAGGATTCCAATCCAGTGTTACTTGACTTTAGTCTGCGACCTGATCGTACCATTGCGAAACGGTATCCATGCACAGTATATTACGGTTATGATGGCTATATGGATCCACTTTTTGTTCACAATGGTATAACCCTTTTATGTTTTATTTTATAATTCATATTTTAATGTTTTGAACTTGTTTAAGTTTTGTGCGTCTGCATAATTACTGGACGTAATATTGTTGTTATTATATGCACTGTGAACTGCTTGACAACTGTGAAGACAAGCTATATGCTGAACTGATTGGCAATATGATTATCTGTGTTTTTATGCATGGAGTAGAAAATTGGCCCCTTAAAGTGCTTTGGCAGAAGTCCCTAATAGTCACTTTTGTGGGAAGGGCTTTTTGTCTGGTAAGTGGGTAAAGGAAACAATTTTGGGGGAGAGTCAACCGACATCATAAGTGGTTGGCCATAGACCCTGCCAAAAATCCCTGAATACCCTCCATGAATTAGAAACATATAGGCAGTGAGTTGCGAAGTTGTAAAAAATTTACCTAAGGCTTTTTGTTCTGTTTCTCTAGTCTAAGCTATAATTGTTTTACAATAAACAAGTGTTATCTGTTTCAAGTTGCTGCCCTTATTCAGGTATTGCTTTAAATTTTTCCATTCCTCTTGAAGCTGTTGATAAATGTGTGAAAAAAATACTATTGTGAATGCTTGTGGTGATATTTTAGTGAATTTATAGGCATTGCATCTCTTAGTAGTGCTAATGTTCGTGTCACTCATGGTCACTGTAATTTTTAGGTCAATGCTTGCAATGTTAACAATTCTGTGTTTACTGTAGAGGAGTTGCTTGGATGCAAGAGTCTTTTGGAATTGCAGTTTTACTTCACACTTTTTTTCCCTATGGTTATTCCATACAAAATTTCTCTTTTCCTTCTCTTTTTCATGATCAGTTGTTCTTACAAAACTTTTTCTATAATAGGTTTTTGGGTGAAGAGAGCCGATGTCTTTTCATTTGGTATTGTACTTTTAAGGCTCATTACTAAATTTGTCTTTGATCAATCCAAGTGCAAAGCTGCTCGTGAATTTCCTGCAGGATGGGCACAGAGACAGTACAAGCAGAAGTTGAATTCTAGCTCACAACCAGTTGGCTGTTTACTTGTTCATAAGAGCTTTGACAAAGCACCGGACATCCGGAGCTTCAATTTGAGCACAAGAATGAGACAATTCTGATCAGAATTGAGTCATATATGATTTTTCAAAGTTAGCTCTGTTGATCAAGTTATAGCAGCTACGGGAAAACCGAACTTTACTTGCTCGTCACTCTTATCAATCTCCACATTTAATACAACAAATTTCCCTAAAGGCTAAAATGAGGTCTAGATTCATGATTCTTTGTCAACCCTCATTAAATGGTTTTCCATTCATATTTCCTTCATTACTACTATATAAACCATTCCTCTCCTTCATTTCAAAGGATACAAAAAAACCCCCCTCTTTTCTCTTCTCTTGAGTTCTAGTGAAGTTGAGTAGTCTTGTCATATCTTGATCTTCCCGAGACTCAAGGTATTGAGTAAGACTCACTCTCCCTATCCTAGATCTTCTTTTCCTCCACCCTTAGAACCTCCATCAAGTGTCCCCTCCACCATATGAATCTTTCATGAAGGTATAATCTCTTTCCCTAATCGTTTGTTTATGTTGCCATGATGTGAATTTAAGATTAAATTATGATAATTCCCTTAAATATGTTTGAATGTTCTTATCATGCTTTAATCTTAAATTCTCATCATGGCAACATAAACAAACAGTTAGGGAAGTGGATTATACCTTCATGCAAGATCCATATGGTAAAGGAAGGGACTCTTGATGGAGGTCCTTAGGGTGAAGGAAAAGAAGATCTAAGAGAGGGAAAGTGAGTCTCACTCAATATCTTGAGTCTCAAGAAGACCAAGATATGACAAGACTACTCAACTTCACTAGAACTCAAGAGAAGAGAAGAGAGAGGGGGTTTTTTGTGTCCTTTGAAATAAAGGAGATGAGAGGTTTATATAGTAATGGTGGAAAAAATATGAATGGAAAACCATTTAATGAGGGTTGAAAAAGAATCATATATCTAGACCTCATTTTAGCCTTTGGGGAAATTTGGTATATTAAATGTGGAGATTGATTAGAGTGAGGAGCAAGCAAAGTTCGGTTTTCTCGTAGTTCTTAATGTAACTTCTTTAAGCCAACTTTGAAAAATCATATCTGACTCAATTCTGATCAGAATTGTCTCATTCTTAAGCTCAATTTGAAGCCCCGAATGTCTAGTTTCTGGGAAAATTAACCTCATTCACAGATTCAAAACATTCTGAGAGATATTGATGAAATAGTGAGCAAGGTCATTTGTTAGAAGATGGTTTCAGCATAATTAACATTAATAGGTCCCAAATTAGCTCCCAATTAACATTAAATGGCTTCAATCACTCTCATTTTAGACTTAATTGGTTCCAAATTTATCCTAATTAAATGATAATTGCACAAATTATTCATTGAATAATTAATGTTTAACTATCTAGTTAATTAGGTGTGTGCAACCCTACTATAAAATGTAGTCCTAACCAATCAAATTATGACACATCATCGTTCTCAAATTGGTTATACTTATAACCAATTGAAATCAATTGTTCATAATAACATATAGTTGGACTTAATTTGTGATAATGCATCTCGGCCATTAAAACTTGATTTGATGATAACTTTCAATCTGATGATCCGATTAGGACTTATGACCAATCGATTTGATTGTTACAACATCAAGATCATTTTAGTGAAATGAGATTAAAAATCTAATGACCAGAATCAAGATGCATATGCCCAAAGAGAAATTACCCTTTTACTCTCCATGTAAGGTTAAATACGGATTACAAAATGGGGTGTCAACACAAATTTAATTCAAAAATACTCTATGTCATGAATCTTATTGCAATAGATTGAAAATACTTAACAAAAATAATTCAGGTCAAATTATTGCAATGATATTTTCATTGAAATAGATTATTGTTTCATGTTTGTCATTACAATTAATTGTAAAATAATTGATAACAAGTTATTGCAATAATATCTTCGTTGCAATTTCATGATTGTCATTGCAATAGTGTAAAATAATTCTTAACATGGCTATAGGGTGTGAACATATGAATATGGTCACATTTAGTAGAGAGGCGGGGATCATAGGTTTGGGAGGTGGATCATAATCCTTTGTGTACGAGCTTCTTGTTGGGGGCGTTCGATAATTGTTTGCCGTGCAGATAGAACGAGTTATCTAGATCACTCGTACTTGGATGTGAAGCTATCTTAGCGGGTATTGCATGGGTTCCCATGCTTAGCAGCATAAAGAACCCAAGTTTTTATTATGTTTGGTTGGCGGGTTTTGGAGTTGGAGGAATTCGGGTGTCTATTTCTAAAGATGTCTTTCAATTAACAGAATTGGGTGATGAAGGAGTGATCATGGCCTTAAGGACACCGTGACTAGTTTGCCAAAAGTAGCTTACAAAGCATTCTACGATGCTTTTATTGCACAAACTGTCATCCCTTGAGCACTTGAGTATTAATCTTTGACATGGTTTGGAATAGTTTACTTTCAATAGTGTCTTTCTATTTTTGGGGTAGGACAATCTTGGAAATTCAACCAAGAAACTCTTTAGTTCTTGTAGACCAATTGGGAATAGCTTGTTTTGCTTTTGCTCCATCACCTTCCTAACTTCCATTGTTGGGAATATCTAGCAAGAGCATATCAAGATTATATTTGATGCGATTATTGGAATTGTGGGATTTGGTCTCAAAATTTTCTTATAAGTGAAAAGTGTGTGTGTGTGTGTTTTTTTTATTTTATTTTTATTTTATAAAGAATCAAGTGAGACAACATATGAATTATGTTATTAAGACATTTCTATATTGTAATTACATGGGTATTGCTTTCGTTTTCACCTAATGCAATATATATATATATATATATATATATCTCATTGCAATAACATCAAAGTTATTGCAATTGTTGATGCAAGTTATAAAAATAAAATCTAAGGTAATAGGTTTTTGCAACAAAAATTTATATTGTAATAAACTCCAAATATTTTAATTAACAACTTTGATGCAATAATACATACATATATATATATATATATATATATATATATATATCATTGCAATAAAAAAATAATTGCTTCAAATATCTTATAATAATAGACTATTACTTCATGAATGTTATTGTAATAGATTATAAATAATTGAAAAAAATAATTCATATCAAATTTTTTGCAACTATGTGAGCATTTGGATTTGCATTTTCTCCTCATGTTTAGCATTTGCATTTTATTAACACTGGGACCCACGCTACAGAAAAACGAAATAAACGCCGAGAAGTGCCGGATGAAACACATGTATTAAATAAGAGACGCACCGTTTCATTAAAACGTTGTGCATGTGCTGTACTATTCATTGACACAAGCTAGCAAAATTCATTACACGTGCGTGTGCATGTACTCTTCTTCATGGACACAAGCCAGCAAAATTCATTACACAAGCATAGTACTCTGATTAAAACGATGCGCTTTGTTCAATGGTTATTTTCGCATTCTCTTTAGGTTTCTTCTTTTCTCTCAACTACCGTGGTAGAATGTCTTCAATTTTCTTCAATGCTCTGCCCTCTTGCACCTACCCACCAACCAATAAACCATCAAAACACAAGCAATACGTTAATTGCAAACCCATTATACAGAACAATCTTACCCGATCCCCTCTGTTCTTCCTTCACTCGAGCTCACCTTCTCTCTCTTGGGGACGTCGTTGCCGCCACTGTGGGTAAGTTATGTCTAACTTTTCATATTCTCTGATCTGTTGGTGTGTGGTTATATTGTTTTTCATGAGGCTTCAATCTGTGGTTTTTTGTGTTCAACATTTGTGTGTGGTTTTTTTATGTTTTCCATGACACTAGTATGTGGGTTTCTCTTGCCTTTGTGTAATTTTGTGTGTTTCTCTTCCTACCTATGTTGTATTTGGACTATATGAGTTTACTTTGCATTTTTCATGTGAGCATGCGTGGTTCAAAGCCTGGTTCTAATAAATAACTCAGTTGCATCATTTGCATATCATAATCGGTTACGCATGCCTACATGAAAAATGCAAAGTAAACTCATATAGTCCAAATACAACATAGGTAGGAAGAGAAACACACAAAATTACACGAACGAAAGAGAAACCCACATACTAGAGTCATGGAAAACATAAAAAACCACACACAAACGTTGAACACAAAAAATCACAGATTGAAGCCTCATGAAAAACAATATAACCACACACCAACAGATTAGAGAGTATGAGAAGTTAGACACAACTTACCCATGAATGCAGAGACCCATAGTGGCGGCAACGATGTCTCAAGCGGAGAGAAGGTGAGCTCAAGTGAAGGAAGAACAGAGGGGATCAAGTAAGGTTGTTTCGCGTAATGGGTTTGCAATTATCATGTTGCTTGTGTTTTGATGGTTTATTGGTTGGTGGGTAGGTGCAAGAGGACAGAGGATTGAAGAAAATTGAAGACATTCTGCCACGGTAATTGAGAGAAAAGAAGAAACCTAAAGAGAATGTGAAAATAGTCGTTGAACAGAGCGCACCATTTTGATCGGAGTGTTGTGCTTGTGTAATGAATTCTGGCGGCTTGTGTCCATGAAGAAGAGTACACGCACATGCACAGGTAAGAATTTTGCTGGCTTGTGTCCATGAACAAGACAAAGACACGCACAACATTTTAATGAAACGATGCGTCTCTTATTTCATCCATGCGTTTCAGCTGGCACTTCTCGGCGTCTATTTCGTTTTTCTTTAGCGTGGGTCCCAAATAAGTTAATAAAACGCAGACGCTAAACGTGAGGAGAAAATGCAAATCCAAATGCTCACAAAATGTCAAATAAAGGAAAATTTTCTTCTTATTCTTAAATATGGGTTTGTGTTCTTATTGTTCTTGTTCAAGGATCCGAGATCTCAATTCATATGATTTTTTGTTTTTAATTTTTTTTATTTAGTTAAAATTAGTAAATGATTTTTTTAATTTAGATGCTGATGTGGCATTTTTTAATGCCAAAATAGATTTTTTTTAATTATTATTTTAATGTGCAATCACCCACGTCAGTTTTTTCTATTTGTTGGGTGACGGAAATGACTTAAATGTTATGCGTTAATTGGTTTAAGGACTAAAAGTGGTAAAATGAAAATATAGGAACCAAAATGGAGAAAAGCCAAAATGTAGGGACTAAAAATACATTTACGTCTTTTACTTTTTGTGAACAAGTTGGTCTTATTTAGGATGAAAATGTCATAACTACAGGTCAAGATTTTCATCCAAAATAAGAGGTCGTTATTTTCTTGCAAAAACGAGCATAGAGGAATACCAAAGGTTCTAGACACCTAAGGCATAGGTTTTTTTTTTTTTTTTTTTTTTTTTGCATAAACAAGCCAGTCTTATTTCGAACGAACATGTCATACCTATGGGTCAAGATTTTCATCCCAAATGATAGTTCATTATTTTCTCAAGAAAACAAGCATAAAGCAATACTAAAAGTTTTAGAAACCCAAGTCAAATCTTTTTATTTTTTTTATTTTGTGTGTGTGTGTAAACAAGTCAGTCTTATTTCGAAGGAAAATGTCATACTTAAGGGTCAAGATTTTTATCCGAAATAAGAGGTGTTGTTTTCACACGAAAATGGGCTCCGAGCAATAGTTAGAGGTTCTAGACATCGAATGCATAGCTTTTTTCTTAAACAAGTCGGTCTTATTTTGAACAAAAAAAACAAACCTATGGGTCAAGGTTTTCGTCTAAAATAAGAGGTCGTTGTTTTTGCATTAAAATTAGCACGAATCAATACCAAAGGTTCTTGACACCTTAGACATAGTTTTTTTGCATAAATAAGTTAGGATTATTTTGAATCAAAATGTTATGCCTACAGGTCAAGATTTTCGTTCAAAATAAGAGGTTGTTGTTTTTGTTTAAATGAGCTTGGTGCAATGATTAGAGGTTCTAGACATTTAAGACATAGCTTTTTTGTGTAAACAAGTTGGTTGTATTTTGGACGAAAATACATACGTACAAGTCAAGATTTTCATCTGAAATAAGAGGTCGTTGTTTTCATGAGAAAACAAGCACGAAGCAATACCAAAGGTTCTAGACAATCAAGGCATAGTTCTTTTGCATGAGCAAGTCGATTTTATTTTAAACGAAAATTCCATGCCTATTGTGGAATGGGGCGGAGAAAAGATGGAGTCGCCACCTAGATTAGGTCTAGGAACCATAAATATAACGCCCTTCTATGGAAGCACTAGTCTTATTACCAGAGTATGGATTTGGATTTTAGGTATAAAGATGGAAAGGTGTTAGGCACCCAACTCATGGGTCGGCTTCCAGTCATTATGTCTTATGTTTTAATCCCATTAAAGGCTCATTCAACATTGTTATCTATACTCACACACACACACACACACACACACACACACACACACAAAAATCATACATCTAGTAATCAACATGACATCAATCATCCCAAAATCTAACATACATCTATCATGGCAACTCATATCAAACCTAGCATACATCTATCATGCATATCATATCATATCATCTCATTAAAGGTAGCAAACAAATAAAGATATCACATGGTCATGATAGCATCAAAAATTATTGGAGAGCATCAAGAACACAAGCATATTCTGAGTTCACATTTCATATTCATCAAACCTAAACAAGATCATATCCCAACCAAATGCATGTACATATGAATGCATGTCTTATCTTACTTACCTTATTGCATCACAGCACCAATGCATCAATGTGTGATCATATCATATGCATGCTCATGGTAGAATAAAGAAAACATTGGAAGGAAACCGTAATCTAACATGTTAAAGGCAAACAAACAATCAAATAGAGAAACTTAGATTCAAAAACAAATAGAAGTGTCAAAACATAAGCATATTATATAAATGAAATAAAGAAACAGTAGTAAAAAAACTTGGATTAGGGTTTCTAGGCACGAATATGCATGCGCATACATAGGCCTCGTGGACGCGACCCTAGTTGTCTGCGTACGCATACACGCCCGTAAAACCCTAGCCAAGAAACCATAAATACAGAAAACAGAGTAGAACCTAAAACAATAAAACTAACAACCTAACATGCTTCTAATATAATATAAAACAACTTAAACTAACAACAAAGATATCCAAAATAAACAAAACAAAATCTATTCCTAAACATGCATTGGATCTAACAACAAATAAGAACAACACTTAACACATAAAAACATATTCATTAATATATCCAATCATTCAACTCACCAATCAAAACAGATGAGACACAATAAAACAAAAAAGAAAAAAGCAAAACATATCTCTAAGCATGTATAACATGTAAATAAATTAAGAACAAACAAGAACACATGTTATAAAAACCCTAATTAAGGAAAAGTCATGAAGAGAGACTCACCTTGCTTATGGAACACAACTTGGTTGATATTTAACTGGACTCTCGGTGCCTACAATACAAAAATTAAGTTAAGAGAACAAGAGAATTAAAGAATACAATAGTTTTTGATAATCACAACTCAAGAACAAGATTAGTTTTGAGAAATCAAATTGGGAAAATAGTTTTTGTCTTAGAACTAACTAAAGGAAGATTTTTTATTTGTAAAAAACGTGCTAAGAGGTTGTGTGTGTGTGTGTGTTTGAAAAGAGGATTAGGGTTTTAGAGAAGATGGAGGTTAAAAAATAACTCTCTCTAACTAGCGTTTTGGTTGGAGACATAAGATGAGCATTCATAAGTTAAAATTAGGGTTTTTTTTGGGCTTTTTAATTGTCTTTGGATATTCCAAGGGTCTATGGGCCAGCCCATATCAAAGCATGATGTTTTGGGCCCTTAAAATGAAGTTTTAAAACCTAGAAAATCAGACTGCCCAGTTGGCCCAACTTCAAATGATCATAACTTACTCAATATAAGTCCAAATTAGGCAAAATTTGTGTTCAAATTGAAGCCCATGATGCTTATTTTCCAATGAAATAAACTTCACTCAAAAATTCTTTGTTAATCAAAAGTTATGGTCAAAACAGTGAGTAAAGGTCATTTGTTAGTATCAATTTCAAAGCGATTTGAGCACTTTTAAGTTGTGATTACTTCCAAACTATTGTGAACTCTTTAATTACCCCTGGTTGACATATGTCAAGCTCATCATTGGGGTTGAGGACCAAAATTAATTAATGGGTACAAAATGTGAAGACCAAAATTTATAAACGAATAAATAATTTGTGCGAAAATGTGCTTAGAGCAATAATGAGAGGTTCTAAACACCTAAGGTGTGGTTTTTTTTTTTTTTTGGCGCAAACAAGTTGGTCTTATTTTGGATGAAATTTTTTTTCATCCAAAATAAGAGGTCATTGTTTTCATGCGAAAACAAGATCAAAGCAATAATTAGAAGTTCTAGACACCCAAGGCATAACTTTTTTGCTTAAACAAGTTGGTCGTATTTCTGACGAAAATGCCATAACTATAGGTCAAGATTTTCATCCGAAATAAGAGGTTGTTGTTTTCATGTGAAAACGAGCACAAAGCAATACCAAAGGTTCTACAAAAACAAGGCATAGCTCTTTTGCATAAGCAAGTCGACCTTATTTCAAACAAAAATGTTATGCCTACGGGTAAAAATTTTGTGCGTAAATGTGCTTAGAGCAATAATGAGAGGTTTTGAACACCTAAGCATTTTTTTTTTTTTTTTTTGTGTGTGTGTGTGTGTGTAAAATAAGTTGTCTTTTTTTGGACGTAAATGTCATACTTACGGGTCAAGATTTTCTTCCGAAATAAGAGGTCGTTGTTTTCAACGCAATAATTAGAAGTCCTAGACACCCAAGGCATAGCTCTTTTGCGTTAACAAGTCGTCACATGTTAGAAAAAAAATGCCACATCTACGTGTCTAAATTTTCGTTCGAATTAAGAGTTTATTGTTATTATTAAAGAAATGTTATGTTCATAATATTTTCACAACAAATTTTAAGTGGTGATTTGTTATTGGATATTATAGGTAGACAAAAGAGTAATTTAAGTTGTGAATTCAAATTAAAACTAATAAAAATTTGCCATTTATGATTTGTTATGAAAGTGTTTTGAAAATGATGTGAACGGCAGTATTCCTCTTCTCTTATTATTATTATCATTATTTAATTCATGAGTGATGTGAGTGACACAAAGATGCGCGTGAGTTGGCGGGCCATGTGGGCAAATGTTTGCGAAACCGATATGAAAATGTTGTTGAAGGTGGTCGTAGTCCCTACTGTACAAATAATTTGTTTGTAGAGGTGGCAGGGACGAGGCAAAATTAGCAAACGTTGAACCTTCAGCTGCCTTAAAGTAACACGTGTCCCAATGGACGCAATGGATTGGCTGCGTTAGGAACATCGACACAAACTCGTCTAGGTTCATTCTTTTGCATCTGACCCATATTTCTTCATTAAATCTGGGCAACCGTCTTTCATAAAAAAAAAAGGTTGGTGTGTCTGTAAAATTAGACAGAAAAAGAGAGAGAGAATTATGGATAGAATTTCGAGGAAGAGCTCAAAAGGGAAGCAAGAGAAAGATTTGTATCATATTATACACAAGGTTCCTCAAGGTGATGGTCCTTATGTTAAAGCTAAACATGCTCAGGTATTTTCAATTTTGTGTGTATGTTTTATTCATATTCTTAATCCTTAATTTGCATCCTCATGTTTAATATAAACTCATGTGTGCATTATATATAGATCTCTCTGGCCTCTTTTGCCCTTCTGATCCTAGGATGTAAAGTTTCTTTCTAGTTTTTTTAATCGGTTACTCTTACTCGCATACTAAGAGAAAAGGTAACAACGATGTTCATAATCTAGCTAAACATGCAATTAACGTCTCAGATTATTTCTATGTGCGGATGGTGAATATTCTGTCACAGTTTCTTTTATGTACTTTAGACAGACTGATACAGCGGGCTTTTCTTAATAAAGAGTTCTCTAAAAAAAAATGAAGTTTTTATCTTTTTTTTTTTTTTTTAGTCTATCCCACTATATATGATTATTGTATGAAATGCCAAGTAGCTACTGCTAGCCCTCTATTATGCCATTTTTTTCTTCTTTTTACTTTAATGACTTAGTGCGAAACCATATCCTATATATGAAACTTTTTTTTTTGTTCGTAACTGTTTAATTATTTGAGTGATCACTGCTTCTAAAAACAATTAGCTAGTGATCACACCTTAATAGTTGTCATGTTAGGGAGTAGCAACTACAAAGTCTACAATCATTTTTTGCTATTAATTAATATCCCCATATTGGAGATATAAATACTCAATATTACTTTGTGTGTTCTATTTTATATTCTACCGATCACAACTTTCTATTAATACTCATTTTTTTAGTATTTACTATAAGTTGATTGAATGCTGTCTCCTGAACTATCTTTTTCTAAGCTTTTCAAATATTTTCTCATGTAAGAGACTCGGTAATTGCCCCTTTGTTTTACAATCTTCCGTTGATTCTCTTACTTTTCTTCTTTTAAATCATTAAGCATGGTTGATTTCTAAAAATTTTATTAACTAAAATAAATTATTTGAAAACAATTTTTCCCTGAATAATTTAAATCTTTCTACTTAGTGCATGTTTGTGATTCACTTAATTATAAGTTAGCTTATTACTTTTTTTTTTTTTTTTTTTACGGGTTCCATATGAGTCACATACTTATTTATTTAACATTTACCTTTTATCTACAATATTTTTAGCAAAAAATTAGATAAGTTGTTCTCAAAGAACACATAGTAATTAGTACTTACTCAACTGAATATTGATTTCTGCAGGTCCTAATTAAAAGTTAGCCATAAATAATAACATTAGAGCCTGCAGGTTCCACATTAATTGGTGATTAGTTTCTTTAACTTTTGCGTGGTTTTTCAGTTGGTTGACAAGGAGCCAGAAGCAGCAATTGTTTTGTTTTGGAAGGCGATAAATGCAGGAGATAGAGTAGACAGTGCCTTAAAGGACATGGCGGTGGTGATGAAACAACTTGATAGAACTGAAGAAGCGATCGAAGCTGTCAAGTCTTTTAGAGGCCTTTGCTCTAAATCAGCCCAGGACTCACTTGATAATGTCCTCATCGACCTATACAAGGTATACATATAGTTATGTCATCAATCAATTGTTTAAATTCAAGTATTTTGTAGTTTTAAATAATACATTAAAGATGAGTTTATGAATCAAATAGTAAATAACATCCGATTAATATGAAAACTAACATGCATGTTAAGAATATGTAGATGTAGATTCAATAACAAGTTATTTGATGATATAACATTACTTCAAATTACACCGAGTATAATTTGAATCTAACTCATATAATATATGCATTCATGAATAACTATGATATTAAATACAACTTACAAATATATGTAAAGCGATTATTTTTTAATGTAGAAATCAGGAAAAATAGAGGAGCAGATTGAGCTTCTAAAGCGGAAGCTAAGAATGATTTACCAAGGAGAGGCCTTCAATGGAAAACCCACAAAAACTGCACGATCTCATGGCAAGAAGTTCCAAGTTTCTGTTAAGCAAGAAACTTCAAGATTATTGGTATGCATATATCTTAATTACATGATATCTTACATTGACAGCCTCACATTAATTTATCAGGCTGCTAGTTCTGGCAGAGTAGCCTTATATTTAATAATATAAGATTAAATTCTATGAGGGTTCGGTGTAAAACTCTTTAAAAACCTTCAACAGCATAAATAAATAAATAAATAAATAAATATATATATATATATATATATATATTCACATTAGATTTTCAAATAGAAACAAAGCATACCACACACACATAATCCTATTAAAAACCTACTAACTATATAAATATATATTTATCAAATTCCATGATTAAAAAAAATCCTTTGATTAAGGCAATCTCATCACCTAGATTTGGTCCATGTAGTGTGTAAATATATATTAAAACACTTGGCACAAGCATGATGTATAGTGTGTAAATTTATATTAAAATTAAAAATAAATATTTTATTTTATTTTAGATTACTCAAAGCTTTTGATAATAGAATTTCAGTAGAATTATTTTAGATTTCTTGAAACACATATAATAGAGTTTAGGTAGAGTAAACTTTTGGTAGTTGAATTTTAATATAGTATACATTATGTAAACATCATCAACCAAAATATTAAATAATTCATGAAAGTGTAAACACTTAGTACTCTAAAATAAATAAACAAATATATATATATATACTTTATTTAAAAATAAATAAATATTATTTAATAAAGTATATTTAGTAACACAATATTTCATCATCTCACATAATATTGAGTTTCAATAATTAAATTCATGGTATCATCTACCATTCATGTAAAAAGAGAAAATATTACATTTACATCATTGTATTAAGCCCCGTATAAAGTATAAATACAACATAATGTTCTCAAATGAGAAACTTGGAAGAATATTTACAAAGAAGGAAAAAAAAAAAATTCCTTGTAAAGTTTT
Source organism: Quercus dentata (assembly GCA_028216015.1). Classification (NCBI taxonomy): domain Eukaryota; kingdom Viridiplantae; phylum Streptophyta; class Magnoliopsida; order Fagales; family Fagaceae; genus Quercus; species Quercus dentata. The sequence continues at coordinate 100,614,477 of CP116447.1, forward strand.
TCTTGATCACCTCTTCCCATGATTGACTTAATATTTTCACAAATCTTGCAATGCCTTACCTTCAAAGTTTAAATTTGTAGAATATTTCAAAGTTGAACTATTAATACCGTTTATGTTGGAGGGAACATGAACTTAGTCGCATTTAGGCGTCAAAGAACCTATTTCAATATTTTCCAAATTTTCGTTAATTGGCATCACTGGTTCGTTGTGTTTGCGTCTGAAACTGAAGGTATATAATAAAGAATTTATTAGAGTAGTTCCCAGTACACTGGGCTAGCTCATCAATACTTCCATTTCACGTAAGTGAAGTTATTGACTTAAGGGTATTAGTGTTAATCTTAATCCCTTTACATTGAGATAAATAAAAAATGAGATAAAAATAAACACAAAACATGATGGCATTCTACTTGCCTTATTTTAATTTTATTACTGTTAACAAAAGTTAATAGTAATGTTCCAATGATAAAAGGCTGATAACAATAATTTTTATAAAAAAAAATCGAGAAGAAGTTGATAAGAACAATTAATTTGTTGTTTCTATTTGAAAATTTTGTTGTAATTTAGTGCAACCACTTGATAATTAATTAAACATAAGATCCATTAGCGCAATCACAACTTTTAAGCCCTACTTTTATTATATAATTAATATATGATATCCAATTTCTCAGTCAACTCAAGCTCAAATAAAATTAGCCAACATACATATCCAAATACTTTAAATCGATATTAATTTACAATCAAATATATAGTGTTTTACTTTGTAGTTTTGCCATAATTGTAAGGATTAGACTATTCATATTTCACTTTTCGTTAACAAGATAAATTTGTCAAGAACCTTGTTTCTAAATAGTATAACTTTATCTTCTTTATTAGGAGAATTAGAATTCAAAATCCTCATCTCGAGATGAAATTCTCAGGAAATTTAGGTTGGGCCTACATGCAGAAATCAAACTTTATGATGGCAGAGGTAGTGTACCGTAAAGCCCAGATGATTGATCCAGATGCCAACAAGGCCTGCAACTTGGGCCTTTGTCTGATCAAACAGTCTCGATTCGATGAAGCATATTCGGTTATTCAAGACGTGTTAATGGGTAGACTTCCAGGTTATGATGATTTCAAGTCGAGGAAACGAGCCGAGGAGTTGATTTTAGAACTAAAGTCCACAAATCCATCACTCGAGGAGTCTTCTGATATGTTGGGCCTTGATGATGATTTTGTCAAGGGGCTTGAGAATTTGACTAATGAATGGGGCCCATTTAGATCAAAGAGATTACCTATCTTTGAAGAGATCTCTGAATTGAGAGATCAACTAGCATGTTAAAATATTTTGTTTTCTTTTTTTTTAAAGTAGTCTATTCTTGTTCATAATGGGGTGTAAAATAATGGGTCTTGAAAGAAGCGTTGATTGCTTGCTATTGTAAGTATGTTATTCTCAAGACTGGAGCTTTGTTAGGGAAAACCAACCTGCTTTGTGTCTTTACTGTTTACTAAGATTGCCAAACTGTTGTGCAACTTGTGCTTGTGCTTGTTCCGAATCAAAACCAACATTTAATTGGTTCTGTCCCAACCCCAACACATAAACCAAGGGGGGATAGCATATAGCCAATCCCAAATAGGCGATACTAAATAAAATAAACTAAAACTGTCAATTTATAAGATATGTAATTTCTTTTAAGATTGAGAATCTAGATACCCACCTATTTTAAAAGGAATTCACATTTCTATAAGAAGAGGGTTGAGTAGGAATCTAGATATTCCTAGCATATGATTCCCTTATATGATTTGCAACAAAACATGGTAATCTTTCAACATTCTCAAGAATCCAAAAATATTACTCCATTCCAAATGCCACATCAGAGTACCACATCAACAAACAACAATGCCTAATAGTCTTCCCATTCAATAATACAACGTAATCATCCATGTCACATTTCTCATCACCATCAAAATAAAAAAAGGCTAAGTGCAAACTACATCTTTAAAATTTGGGGGTTTTGGATTTTAGACCTTAAAGTTTTAAATTTTGGATTTCATCCCCTTAAGTTATGTTATGTTTGCATCAATAATCCTTTTATCATTATTTTCATTAGTTCTTCCAATAAAATGATATGAAAATGACGTTGCATAATGATAATGACATGACATTATTTTGTTGAATGAACTAAACATGTGTAGCAAGCTTATGTAGTACTTAATGAAAATTATGGATAAAGGGGATTTTGATGCAAACAAAACATAACTTAAAGGGTAAAATTTAAATTTTGAAACTTCAAGATATAAAATCCAAAAGCTCCCCAAATTTTAAGTGTAGAGTTTGCAATTTGGCTAAAAAATTTACTAAAGCAGCAAATGAGCAAATCTAAGAGCACTTTTTTCTTCCTCTTATTCTTTTTTTATTTTTATTTTTATTTTTTTCCCTTTTTTAAGAAAATATAAGGGAACTATATATATATATATATATATATATTTTGGTTGAAAATATAAGGGCACTTGAGCGCTATAGTTTTGCTTTCAAAGATTAAATGACAAATCTCAAACCCATTAATCCTCAGCCATTATTTTTATTAGTATTTAATCCTATAGGCTATATGGCGGGGTTTATTGGCAAACATAACATTATTTTATTAACAAATAATAAAGACATTGTTGTGAAAAAAATATTTGGGAGAGTAACCTATTTGCAAAATCATGTTTTGAAAACAAAATTTCTAGTAGTAAAATTGTGTTTTCAAAACAAGATTTTACAAAAAAAATATATTGATTTGTCAAAAGTTGATGGGACATAATGTACAATTGAAAATAAGTTTTAAGTTTATCACATCTTGCACTAAAATTGTGTTTTGAACACAATTTCAATGTAAACACATTTGCCTAACAATTCTGTTTTGGAAACACAATTCCATTGTAAAACACAAAATTATTTCAAATTTTTGCATTGAAGTCACATATTCAAAATGCGATTTTAGTGTAAAAACACAAAATTTCTAAATTTGGACTGAACTTGTGTTTTCAAAACATGATGTAGAGATAAGGGCCCAAGATTGTATACCGAGCCTTGGGCTTTGGCCAAGGACGTTGATTGGTCCGAGGTAAACAATAGTGAGGGTGTTAAGTTCAAAATACCATAAGTAACATGCAAGTGGAAATGTTAGGAAAGGTGGTCCGAGGAGGAGTGTCTCCTCGGATAAACAAAACACAGATCAAACATATATTCTATTGCTCAAAGTGACCTTCTAGGAAATTCCGGTGAGAGGGACGTGTATCGTGAACGTGCTAGAAGAGTGGAAGCTATGAAATATCTAAGGAAAAGCTGCTGCCACCGCATTGAATGCCTTGCGGCTAACTTTCTAGCCGCATTTATGTGGAGAAGACCCCTAAATAGTGCTGCCTTGGCTACCACAACTCACAGAAAGCCGGAGAGGGTGTCTAATGGGACAAGTACTCAAGTAGTGTCTCAAATGACCAACAAGTGTAGGATCAAGATCGTCCAAAAGGGACTATATAATGTAAAAGATCCTCCATGGATAAAGGATTGGAAAAAGAGAGAAAGAGAGGACTGCACCAATCAAAATTGTATTTGTAATTTGTTCAATTGATTTATATTAGAACTCACCTCCTCGGATCGTGCTGAAAGCGAATTTATTTGGATCAATCTCTCTTGTTTTTGTTTGATTGCCTTTCAAACTCATTCTATCCGTTGTCTAACTCATTAAGACCTAATTCTCTAACTCACTTTTTACAAATTTATTGTATTGGTCTCATTGGGCCAATATCCCTTTACATTTTGGGTTTGGGCTTCAAAACGTGTCCCTACACATGAGTTTAGTGCAAATTTTGAAACTTTGCAAAATTATTAAATTTCACCTATTCCTACCTAAACCAGTAGCTCCTAAAATCCTTAAAAAAAAAAAAGGTATCACATTTTGCCTTGAAATTGTTGTTTATGAAACATAAAATATTCAGCCAAAGTTTCTTTTGCATAAGGAGTGAGGTATTGTAATGTAGTTTGGCTGCCAAAATTGTGTATTCCATTGCTCTCATTTTTTGTAAAGTAGTCATACACTCATACTTGAGTTTCCAAAAGATAATTTCAAAATAAACGTGTTTGACTTTAATAGGTGAACCTAAAAATTGAAGCTAAGTTTTACCCTTAATCATGCCTATGGAGGGAGGAAGTGTACAAATCCCAAAATCCACCCACATCAGGCTATGTAAAATTATGTAAAAATACATAGTCGCTATAGTAATAGTATAATTTATACCGTCACTATTAAAATTTTTTTTTCCCTTATTCTAGGTCTGTTTATATACCACTTATTGCTGAAAATTGAAAACTGAAAATACAGTAACAAAATAATTTTTAAATGTGTGTATAGTACCGTGAGACTCAGTTTTAAAGTTGTTTTTGCTGGAAAAAAGTACTTACAAGTCTCGTAAACAGTACATGAGACCCACATATCAAGACGCAGACTTGCAATTCATTTCATTTTAGCAAACATTCAAAGGAAGAAGTGACTAATTGATGTGTGCCAAAAAGAGAAAAAATAAAAATATATTTTAATAAAATATAGTATAAAATTAATAATTTGATTCGAAATATTTAAAAAAGTGAATAGGTGGAATAAATAAAATTTTGCACATGAGCTGACGTAAAGGTTATTTTAGAGTTGTAGGTAGAGAGTTGTGTGTATAGATTTTTATTTATTTATTTTTGGAAAATTGTTTTTATAGACTATTTATTTTTTTATTTTTTGGTCTTTTGTCTTTTGAGAGAGAGAGAGAGAGAGAGATGAGTTGAAAAATAAGAAGAAAAAACACCTGGGTTGTGATTGGGACGCCTAAATCCAAATCCAAATCGAATCCTCATCACTCTTTTTATGACGCTCTGCTATTCTCTACCAATTTCATCAAACTTACTTACTTCCCTTCTCCTTCATTGGTAACTACTGCTTTTATTTATTTATTTATTTTTCATGTTCATGCTAAACACTTAACTCAGAATAACTCTATACTCTTCCTACTCACGAATTTGAAAAAGCACTTCTTTCAACTATAAATTTATTCACATTCTCAATTCTCAAATTCCCATGTCCCCAGATTTCCAACTCCTATTCACTTTACGTTTTGTGGGGTTGTGGAAATTTGATTAATTTATAACATGTATATGTATGCTGATTGTGTGTAGAAATCTGATATGCTTGGTGTTGAAAAGGCTTATTCCAGTTGATAATACGCAATGTGTTGATTGAGGAGGGGGGGACTGAAATTGTTATCAATGGCAGAATGTGTTTCTTCACCATCATGTCTCATCAACCACAGAGGCTGCACGCCTCACCAGAATTTGACTCTCAGAATGCCACAAAGGTACTCTTGCTTTTTTGCTTCCACTTCAAATTGTGTGTGTGTGTGTGTGTCATGTTATGTGTTGGAAAGTCAAGTATGTTGATGACTGTAAAACTCTATTATGCGGGCTTTAACCAAATTTGTTTATTTATGAGAAGACCCTGGAAACAACAGATGCTGAAAAATTTTGTGTTTTGTGTGTGTATGTGTTCTTGTTTTTTCCCCCTAGAATAGGGAATTTCTGAACTAAGCCAGATATATGCAGACCTAAGAAGCACGGACATGGGTGCGGGTATGATACAGTTACATAGCAATTTTTGAAAATAATAGGACATGGGTACGGCGGGACATGTCTATTAAATATATTTTTATTTTCTATATATTATAAGCATTTATTTTTCATATAATGTTAAATATATATCAATTTAAGAGTAATAGTGGATAGAAGTTTAGAAAGTAGAATACAAACTAAGAATCAAATGCACTAGTACTATTCAGAGCATGAATGCTCTCTTTGTTTTGAGAAAGGGTATTCAATTCCTCATGTTCTTGTGTCTTAGCCATGTTGAGCATTTTTTTTTTGAAAAGGACACTGCCAGAAGTGTCCCAAGCATGTCAAGTGTCCGACATGGGTACAACACGGGTACAACATCCCAAATGAAGTGTCCATGCTTCCTAGATGTAGACTTGCTGAACATAATTTCTAATTTATTGGATCCTAGATAACAGGAAAGTCTTTTACTTAAAATTCAAATGAATAATGGTTAATTATCTTTTTGCATATATATGTAGCCATTATCAATTGTTAACACAAAATACTTTATGTATGATATTATAACTGCAGTATCATTTTTTTAAAATTATTTTTATTTGTAGATAAGTGAAAATACTATTGAAACTTAACCTCACATTTCTGTTATATATTTGCAGTTATAGAAAGTATTCCTATGGAACCTGTAAAGTTCTCCGGATCTCTACATGGAAAATGTGGGAGCTTACTCATAGTGTCTCATATTTGAAACTAAGTCCTTGTCTCAGGGGAACTTCCTTGAAGGGTACTTGCTTGGGGTCTTTGGTAAACCCGGATGGTGCAACAACCTCTGATTGGATACCTGTTGTTGATCAAGTACTTCTGATGGCCAGTGTATTTCTCACATACACTGCTGGAGTCATTCCTGTACGGAAGAAGTCTTTTCTAAAATTTCCAAAGAACATCTACAATGAAGATGTAGTCTCTGGAACCTCTTCTGGTAGGTAAGGGTAAGCTTGTCAAAGATGTCAAGGTTGAAGGGCACTTTGAATATACTTGGATTTGATTTGTTTATTCCTCTTTCTCTTAGTTACATAGACATCTTGCTGTTTTCAGTGCCATGAAGAATGATGATCAACTTGATTCAAAGTATGCCTTGAATGTAGTGAAAGGAAAACTTTTCGACTCTCTAAAAGCTCTTGAACATTGCCAAAATTTGGAGGAGAGGGTCCATGAACTTGAAGAACACCGTGCTAAGGGACCTTTAAGTTTGAATGCTGTTCCTGAGGGTCCAAGACTGCATTTGCTTTGGGCTTCTTTTCAGCAAGTTGAGGAAGAGGCAGGCACTGTCTCTATTGTTTCCTTTTACTATGGTTACTTTCCAGAACTTATTATATTAGTAGAAGCTGTTGCATTTTACATATCTGGTTGACAGTCATGCTGATTTCAAAACATTATTGGGAAAAAAGAATATAAAGTTGTTGGTTCAGCAACCTTTTTTCTTTTTCTTGGTTTCCATGGCAAGATAGATAAGTTTATGCCTGTATATTGATGTGCCCTAGTATGGGGGAGGGAGGGGCATAAAGGCCAAATGGTATCTTTTCTTCCTTGGGTTGAGAAGTAAGGTATGTTGCTTATTGAAAATATTTGACAATTTAACAATACCATACATAAGGTTAGATATTTGATTAATGTTACACCAGCCAATACGTTTTTATTGGCTTAGTATTTCGTTAAATTCATGGTTGGTTCATATGTTTTCCCCATAATTGTCATACTTGTCAAATATCAAGTTTATTGGAGATTAAAAACCATTTCATTTATAAATTTTTCCAATTTTTTTTATACTGTTTTTTATGGATTATATATATAAAACATTTATGCATTCACAACACATGCTATAACGACCAAAGGAAAGCGCCGCCACATCTGCACTTATAGTCCAAAAGTACTAGTCAAGTTACAGTTGGTGCCCCTCATAATCACTTATATACCCAAGATCCACTTAGTGTGTGGGCATGTGCCCCTCACATGCCCACACAACACATTCTCATACAATCAAGTCAAATCAAATCCAAATTATTTGGAATTCAAGGAAAGTGCTAGCCATATTTGCATTTATACCCAAAAAAACTAGTTAATTTACAATTGGGGTTCTTTGTAATCACTTATATACCCAAGATCCACCTAGTAAAACGCCAATGTGGACTCATCACATCAAATCTCCACAATTGCATACCAATATTAACTGATATTATGTTATGCCGAGAGTTCATTCAATTTTTGTTTGTCCTTTGAATGCTTGTTCTTACCAATATTTGACTGATACATCCAAAGTGTGGCTGTGTTTGATATTATCTTGGACGGTCTTAAATAGATACAAATGAACCCTGAAGGTTTGAATGTTAGTACAAGATTACGCATGATATCAACAGTCCTGACTATTTGATCCTGCTTTGTCTGCCACGGTGTGTACTCTTAATTTCCAAACATGGATTGGCCTATTATTTTTCCTAAAGATGCCAATATTGTGATAAAAGTCAAAACTTGCCTCCTCATTCAATGTTTTTGGTGCAAAGAAATAATTCTAAAGTGCTAGAGTTGATAAATTATCTGTTTTCATATATCTATTTTTTATTTATTTTTTATTTTTTTAAAAGAAAGTTTTGGCCCCGAGGGAAGGGGAAAGGGGAGATTTGAACTAGTGATCTCTACTTCATGAGGCAGTTAATTCTTAGCTGATTGCGCCATATATCGAATTTATAGTAGTGAACTTGTCACTGATGATCAGTGTAGAGTAACAGCTTTTGCTATTAAGTAGAAAGACGCATGTAAAGTTAAGAGTGGCCCTGGGCATTTTATGTGAACTCTATAAGAATGAAAGTAACTGAGATAGTTGATTGGATTCTTTGATTGGTAATGCGGGGCTCCAATAACCACTTATAAAAAGAAATTGGAGGACTCTTGTGACCTTTACAAAGCTGCAAACAGTCTTTTCTTTCCAATTGCAAAAGTATATCTCATAATCCAATTTCTTTGAGAAATAAATATTTAGTACTTTTGCAGTCTGTTGAATATTTCTGCAGCTTAGGGTTATTTATTTATTTATTTTTTACAGGTGACTAACATCTCATCAATTCCCAAAACTGCCAAGATGGAAGATTGGTTGACTGTTTTCCCTGATATTATTCAAAGATCCTGTCAGCCTGTATGCATGGCATGGCTGGAAAACGTGCTTTGCCTTGGAAACAGCACCACTAGCAAGGTAACTTGGACAATTAAATTTATCAATTTGTAGATTTTGATACAACTAGCATGTTGAACGAGATTTCGATGTTGTTCCTCATCTTATCAGGAACTTGCTTCTCTGATATATGAAAAGTTAAAAGGAGAAGACACTGTTTTACAGAACATTAGAAAGTCAGGCAAAGGAGACCTATATGCAGAATTATTGTGCTTTTTAAGATTTGGCTCTCAGAGGTAAATTCATTTATTATTGTCTGTTTCTTGGTTGTGTTTTCTCTAAGTTCTTGTTTTGATGTTCTGTTTATCTTCTGCTAGATTTGATTAAGAAAATTGTAAAATATGATATTTCTTGGTATTTTCAGTCGGGCACATGCTACTGGCTAAAACAATAAGAACAAAAGGGAACACATGCTCTTAAACACACACGTGTATGCATACACAATAAGATAAATAGACTTTCACTGTTGTTTATTATAACTAATATATTCAGCATCTTTCATTATATCATTTTATTTTCATTATCCATAACTAAAAGGAAGAGATATATATATATATATATATATATATATATATTTATATATTTATATATTTATATTGTAAAAATATTATAATTAAAATCATACATATTCTTTGTGGTTTTATTGAGGATCCATAGTTGACCTCAAAAATTTTGGACTAAGGTTTTGTTGTTGTATATTCATTGTGGCTTAATGTACTTGGCATGATTGAATATGAAATTTCAAAATTATTTGTTTGTTTGCATAATTATGTTTCAGACATGAAGGAATATTTATAATGTTAACTTATCAAAAAAAAAAAAAAAAAAATTTAGAATGTTAATTGTTTTTTTTAATGCCTAGTTGTTTATAAGTTGTCAAAATTTGCTTGAAAATTATTTAATTTCCTTAGATATTTTTGTAATCATATTTATTCATTTTTACAATTTTTTAAAAATTTATTTAATTATTAAATTAATTATAATGTCATTATGTCCGACCTTTGGTTGAAACCCAATCCAACCCTAAAACCTTGAACGTCTCCATTTTCTGGTTTTTCAACAGTTTGGTTTTTATAACCTTGATCACCGCATATATTTTATCCACTATATGACTGGAAAATATAGCAACAGCAACATAAATGGAAAGGGACACCTTTTGCTATGCCATAGTCCAAACAATTTCCTCACTTATTAAACTAAGCATTGTTTTTGTTGTTTGCTTGGACTATGGTTTTCTCTTGAGCCAAGAGCCTTGTAGCTCAACCGGTACTTGGTATTTTTAACTAGACATCCAACGTTCAAATCCCCCTCTCCCATTGTTGTAACTATTGAATTATTAAAAAACAAAATATTGGTTTTTTATAACTGATTTAGAAAAAATAATTTAATCAATCTCAAAACTTAGTGTATTTGGGTCCACCACTGTTTCTAGCTTGAAGCCCTTCTTGATTGGCTGATATCTCACATAGTTGAGTTAACTATTGTAGTGATCATCTTGTCACTGGATACAAGTACGGGTGCGACAACGAGACACGGCTATTTTTGAAAAAATAGGACATGGGTACAGTGGAACATGTTTATTAAATATATTTTTATTTATATTTTCTATATATTATTAAGCATTTATTTTACATATAATGTTAAATATATATCAAATTAAGAGTAATAATGGATAATAAAGCAAATCCATGACTATTAAAGGATGTTTAGAAATTAAAATACAAACCAATAATAAAGATATTTATTAATTTACAAATGCACTATTACTATTCAGAGCATGAATGCTCTCTTTGTTTTTTGAAAGGGTATTCAATTCCTTTTGTTCTTGTGTCCTATCCGTGGATTGTGTTTTTTTTTAAAGGACATGGCTAGGACACGTGTGTAGAAGTGTCCTAGGCGTGTCAAGTGTCCGACAAGGGTATGGCATGGGTACGACATCCCAAATGAAGCATCTGTGCTTTCTAGTGGTAACAGTGTTGTCTTGTGTATTGTAAATCTTATCTTCCCTTCTAACCTCACCAATCAACAAAGGAGCTTTATGACAGAATTGAGTAACAAAGATGTAATTGTTTTTTTTAATTTTTAATTTTAAAATTTTTATTTTTTTATTTTTTAGGATAGGTAAGAATAATTTTATAAAAAAGTGACTACTTAATGTACTGGCCTAAAGAATTACAACCAAAAAAAAAAAAAAAAAAAAAAACAAAAATACAAAAATGGCAACGACATTATAAATGATGCAATAAAATGGTTAGTTGTTAAACCCCCTAACATGAGACCATTCATACAAGGAACTAGTGAAGGTGTACTAACAATCGAGACCTCGTACTTTCTTTTTTTTTTTGATAAGTAAGAATGTTATATATACGAATGGCTACTCTATGCATAAAAAAACATAGAGCAAACCCAGAAAGTACAAGGAGGAAACAACGAAAAAAGCAAAAAAGAAAACCAAACCACAAATTAATTACAAAGAGAGAGAGAGATAATGAAAGAAGGGAGAGAATCACTAGTCGTGAGTCCCCAAGCCCGAGACCAATCAAAAAGAGTCCCACTTTGAAAGAAGCCAAAGATCGATCACCGGAGCTAATCAAATCCTCAAAAGTCCGCCGATTCCGTTCCTTCCAAATACACCAAAAGATGCACAACGGAACTAAATTCCATATCCGAGACGAGTGTTTCCCCAACCAATTCCACTAGCCAAAAAGCAAGTCGGGATGGAACTAGGTACAACCCAAGACAAACCAAAAGTTATAAAGACAAAGCTCCATAACCGATAAGCCATCTCACAATGAAGAAGTAAATGATCTACCGACTCTCCACAATGTCTACACATAATGCACCAGTCCACAAAATGCACCAGTCTCCTCAATCTTAGGTTATCACCCGTTAGGATCTTATTCCAAGCTACACACCAAACAAAAAGGAAACTCGCCTAGGGGCCTTTACTTTCCAAATAGCTTTCCACGGAAAAACAATTGAAGGAGAATTCCTTAATTTGTTATAATATGACCGGATATCAAAATCCCCATTAACCTTCAACTTCCATCTCATCCGGTCTCCCACATCCATAGGAGGAGTATTAGCTCCCAACATACAAAGAAAATGTAGCCCTTCCTCCATCTCCCAATCATTAAATTCTCGAGTAAAACGAACATCCCAAGTTTGTCTATCCTCCTCCCCTTGCCTTGACAAGGAGGCTTCAATGAGATATCTCCTTATCAATAGCAATACCATACAACCTTGGGAAGGCCAAGTGAAAAGGTTGACCCCCACACCACCCATCCCGCCAAAACCTCACTCTATTCCCCAACCCAACAACAAATTGACAATTCTTACTAAAATCCTCCCAACCCATGCGAATGCCTCTCCACAAACCACACCCATGAACTCCCTACCCGGTTTTGAGGTCCACCCCCCACTCTTCCCCATATTTTGAAGCCACCACCCTCCTCCATAGCCGATCCTCTTCCTTCCCAAACCGCCACAACCATTTCCCCAATAAGGCCTTATTGAAAGTAGTAAGTTTCCTTATCCCCAAGCCACCATTAGCTATAGGCGCAAAAACTTTGTCCCATCCTACCGGATGAGTTCTGCTATCACCCCAAAGAAAATCCCTTTGTAGTTTTTCAATTCTATTAGCCACATGAGTAGGAATTGTGAAAAGCGATAGAAAATAGGTAGGAAGACTAGATAATGTACTCTTGAGTAACATCAACCGACCCCCTTAGACAAATACAGCTTCTTCCACCCAGCTAATCTCCGTTCAAATTTTTCCGAAATAGGATTCCAAATTGAAGGGGAATTATGTGAAGCCCCTAAAGGCATGCCAAGATAAGTCATAGGTAACTTACCGACTTTACAACCCAAAATTTCAGCAAGGGCATGCACATCATCAACCACCCCTATTGGAACCATTTCACTCTTATGCACATTAACCTTCAAACCTGTTACACTTTTGCAAACTAAGTAACAACAACCGAATATGAAGGATTTGCTCCACATCTGCATCACAAAATAGGATAGTATCGTCTGCAAACAGTAGATGTGTAACACCTTCCCCACCACCCCTCCTACCTTCAACTTTAAAGCCACGAATCAAACCGGCTTCCTCCACTCTTCTCAACATCCTACTAAACACCTCCATCATAATCAAAAACAGCATAGGAGATAAAAGTGCATTAATTGTGTTCCCTCCATATAGTCCACATAAAACATAATGGAACAATATTTCAAAATCTGACAAATGCTTACCAATCCAATTTCTCCTACAAAACATAAGGTTGATAACCTTTTTCGATAAAACCTTTGAAACCCAGATGATCTAAAAGAAAGACTCCACAAATCAAATGCAGCAGTGCAAGGTCTCAATAGATGCAAGTATGCAACACCAACCAATTATCATGTAACCCCTCTTGATAAGTTACTTACAAGTGAGTATCATTCCTCATGCCATTGTTATGTCCGTGGGGCCTTCAACCCCAAATGCCTTCCATGGGAAGAGAACGACATTTGATACCTCCCGTCTCACTTGATCACCACCCACTCTAAAAAGATATTAGATTCTAAAAGATGGAGAAACGAGGCCACCAAATCTAACTCCCAATTATTTTTATTTTTTTATTGTTAGGTGTAATAGAAAATAAACTCCCAATTATTGAAGTCATAAAAGAATCTTACATCCCAACTCCTCCTTCCCTCATTCTGTCTTACCAACAAAGACTGCATTGAAACATCTCTATCTGTGGAATGGAGGTAATATGCTATTAGTGTTAAAGTAGGATGCCTTAGACTGTGATAATGTATTTTATGGGATCATAAGCAAGAATTAGGAGGTTGGCTCTCATTTAACAAGTGGTTTTAACCTCAAGAAATGCTTGTCCTAAGTTTCGCCCTTAGGGTTAGAGAATTTAGATTTTAGAACTTTTAGGAGGGTTAAGATTCAAGAATGACTAGGGAAAGGATTTAATTTAGGGTTAAAAAGAAATGGAATTCACTGTACACAATCTGTGAACAGTGCACTGGGAATAGAGCACATGAGTAGTAATGTGAGCAGTGACATGAATAGTGACAATATCAAAGAGAAGAGAAAAGGAGAAAATGAACACAATACAGTCAATGTGCCTCAATATTCAAAACGCTCAACTTTTCTATTAACCAACCTCTCTTTTTGTATGATGACAACCTTCAGAGAGTCTAGACATTTACTTTTCCTAATAAACTAGAACTCCTACTTTGACTAGTAAACAAACATCTAATTGAATTGGACCAAGACACACACATAAAAGCCCATAAGCTAAAGCACACTTTTCTTTTAATAAGTTAAAACCCTAGGCCCACAACCAACAATTATAGAATTATTAAAATATCCTTGACCCTAGAAAAAATCAATTAAAAAAATACTAACGACCTAATCAACTACCACAGATGCCTATTGGGCTTGGCATTCATCTTCTTCCAAAGAGAATATTTGGAATAGTTGAGATATCAAAGTGTCAAATTGGTGCTTCTACAAAATGTGATTTTTGCAACTGAGTGGGTCAAAAAATCTGTGTGTGTAGAGGTTACTGAAAACTCACTTTCCATTTTTTTTCTTACAAACTATATTTGATCTTCCCACACTTACTATACCTTCATTTGTGTTTTACCAGGGAGGACTGCTGTTATGACAATAGCATATTTCTTTTGCATGGAGTTTCCATATTGGAAGATTTGGTGATAACTTTAGCTGATGGGATTGCAAGCATATTTTTGGAGCTTATCTCTGTTGACGGCAATTTGTCAAATGAAATGAATAGCCTAGGTCTGGCATTGTGTACTTTGTCTACCCGGGCACTCCAAAGATTACGAAATGAGGTAGTGTTTGTGAGCTTAGAATAATGATTCTTGATTTGTTATGCACAACTGGTTTTCTAAGCTAAGCTATATAGCTACTTGCACTCTTATTTACTATTTTTTGGGCATGGGCTAATTCTTGGTCAGACTTTATTTAACAGCTTATATGACATGAATGTTGTTATGGCTGGAGTGTTATGCTCTCACCATAACGTTGTGATGCATTGATCCTGCCAAGTATATTGGCCTGCTATTTAGAAACCATTCAGGTTCATAGCTTGGACATTTGACAATTTATGCTTTATTTAGAACCCTGCTCAGTCCAGTTGTGTATTATCTCATAACTACTTCCGATAGGCATTAGGAATCTAATTGAGGCTGCATATATATATATATATATGTAATATATATATATATATATATGTATGTATGAATGTGTGTATGTATATTCATTTTATCTCCTCTTTCTTTACTCACTACCTTGTGTGTTTAGACTTAAACTATATTATTGCTGGACATTGGTTGTCACCTGACAGCCAAAATAATATTTCTTTCTTTTCTTCCCTTTTGCTAACAAAAGGTTTCTCAGAAACGTATTAATTAATATTTTCCAATATGTACATTATGTGTGGAAAAGTGTTCTGTCTCAATTACATTTCTCTTTTTGGGTACATTTCACTAGAGCTGTTTTGTAAGTTATGATTATAGTTTATAGGGCACTTACATATGTAATAGTGTGGGTGTTTCTGTGTAAGGTTTGTTTATTTATTTATTTATTTATTATTATTATTTTTTGTTTTTGGGTGGGGGTGGGGGGTTGTGTGTTTGATTAAAAGATAGAAAGCTTTATTGATTTATAATTGAAGTACATCATTTGCCAATAAGACAGAAAAAACACAAAGGCAGATCTTCAAGCCAAACAACATATGTACACATTCCATTACAAAAATAGCAATAGCACAAGCAACTTAATTCTCTTACTTAGCAACATAGAGGAATGATCAAGAACTTAGACCTGCAAAACCTGAAATAATTCTTGATGAAATGTCTATATTGATTATGTAGCCTAAGTTCAAAGTGCTGATGCTGGGACAGTCCAACAAATAATGATTATTCCAAAACACAAGGCTGCAAAGCAGGCTTAGTCGAAGATGGAACAGAAGGGTGAAGGGGGGAGATTTTTTTTGAACAATTAGTAACATGGGAATTGTTTTGAACATTTGGGTTAAGTGGTGTCTCTATAGGAATTGGTGGTTTATCACAGACTACCATTGCAGAATCTGATCGAGTCACATGGACAATGGGAGAGGCAGATTGAGAAAAAGGTGAGTAGAATAATCACAAACCACATCCACACTTACCACCAAAATCATCTGATCAGGATAATTCCCAATGTGGATCTGTTGCTCACTGCAAACTGGCACCAAAGTTTGAGGAAAATCATCAACCATCCCCATAACCGTTGGATTAACTACTCTTTTCAGAGCCACTGTCAGAAAAATAACACACCCCTTCTGCCACCAGATTGGGGTGCATAACCTATGGATTATCAACTTGAGCAAAGGGCAAATCATCAGATAATGAATTGCCCATTGCTATCAAAGAAGAAGACAACTTACAGAGAGAAGATAGAAAAAACACACAACAAAAACTTGCATGAGAGAAAAGAAGTGCAGGGATGAAAAGGAAATGAAAAATACGATAGTAAGAGAGCAAGAAAATTAATGTAATATTATGAAAGTGGGAAATGAGTCGACACAAATAAAGAAAAATAAAGTAACAGAAAAAATCTGTATGGATCATTTAGAGGAAGATGAAATGATAATGGAGAAGAAACAAGCAGGAAACCACAGTCAAGAAAAAACGAAAGGACAGTTTGACAAAATGTTACCAAGGAAAACAAACTGCAAGGGAGACTGAAATGATCCAAGAAAAATATGTAAACGATGGAATTTTTTATTTTTGAAAGTAAACAATGAAATTTAATGAAGACTAAGAAGATAAATCATTAATGACAGACAGAGATGTGGATGCTAGACATAGACAGAGGAGATAATGATAAGGTTACAAACAAAGGAAAACAAGATGGAAACGAAAAAAAAGTTTTAATGATCAATAAAGTCAAAGGGAGATCTAAATAGTGAAAAAAGGGAACACAAAATCAACAGAAAAACAGAGACACAATCAAAAACAAGATCCTTACTGGCATTTCTGCTCTGAAGGGACAAAAAGCCAGAGAAAAGGGACAATTCAAAGGATGCAAGCATGGGTTCCGAAGGTGGGGTTAAAAAAGGGGGGTTGGTACGTATATTATATTATCTTGGGTTCTATTTTTTCCTAGTTATATTTGAGCAAAGCCATGGTGATGACTGATTAGTGATTATAATTAAATGGTTACTTAAAAAAAGAATTAAGGTTACTTATAGATTATTCCTACATTTTTCTTTCAGGGTTTAAAGACAGAAAAATGAAGGGGGGAGGAGGAGGTGGTGTCTAGGTGGGGTGGGGCAGAAGTTACAGGATTTCACTTTGTTTTTGAAAATTTGAATATTATAAGGAAAGAAAAAATCATCCTAAGATTTTATGTACTGTGTTATATTACTATTGCATATTTGAATTTTCTTCCAAAAGTACCTCACCAAGACTTATATACATGCTTTTTTATAGGTGGCTTTGAGCCAGTGGTTGTATCTTAATGTGGAGGCAGTTGTATCAATGTATGAAGATCGCTTTGACCTATGGACACTACAGAATCAACTCATTGAAGCACCAGGAAATAGCCAGACCGAGAATTATAGCTGGTGGAAGAGGCTTACCCTGCGAAAATTTGATACTGTGTCATCTCCAATACATTATATCGGGATACGCCAGTTCTCCATGCCTGTAAAGCGGATGAAGGAATTAAGGGCCTTAAGAGGGTGGTATGTTGTTTTACCTTTTCTCCGGATTTTTTGATCATTTCATCCATACCACATAATTGCAATTATCACTGGGATGCGCACTTTTAGTTGACATAAACCTCAATTGTTGGAGATTCCAGAAATCAATCGCTCATCTTTTGTTTTTATTTTAGTTCTTAAGATTGAATTCAGCAAGTGATTGATTCCATTTGTTAATCCATGATGGAGAATTGCTTTAATAGGTTTATTCCAAGAGGATTAAAAGAGGCTGTGTGAAGATGAGGTGTTCTATGGAATATCATGTGACTCTCTCATTCTAGTCATACTTATCTGATTATATTAGCAACAAATTGTACCATACACCGGTGAAATATCATGTATTAAGTAATATTTAGATATGTTGCATTAGGGGAATTTCCTATCTAGAGTTTGACAATGTTTAGAGTCTAGAGTTGAATTGGGATGGTGCTGGTGTGAGGATATATGTCAGTGCTTCTGTAGATACTTTAGGAAGGCCAGTGAGTTCATGAAGATTAAAGTTGATTTCTTTGATTAGTTGCACTGCTTTAGTTTTTGTATGGTCTTTCATAGCTCGAGGGAGCAGAACATGATTTGTGTACAGTTAAAGTGTTATGATCTTAGTGTCCTGCATGGATTAAGAATAAGTTTAACCATGTGTTTATAAGCTCTTGGATACCCTCTCCTTGCAAGTCGGTTTTCAAGGGTGAGTTCTACCCATGGATTTGTAACATTTGGTATCAGTGCCAATCACCACGTCGAGTAATTGTACGTAGCTTATTGAGTATGGGATCAAATAAGTTGCGGTTTTGTGGTCAGATCCTGGAGAGGGCAACCTAGAGGCTAGATTAAAATAACTAATAGGTGAGTGGAGCCACCAAAATAGAAAGGGCTACCATTGGGTCCATGTCGTTAGTGTGAGCCGTTGTGGATGTCGGCTGCAGACCGTGGTGGTATGTTATGATCCTAGTATCCCACATGGATTAAGTATAAGCTTAACCATGTGTATATAAGCTTTTGGGCACTCTCTCCTTGCAAGCCGGTTTTCAAGGGTGAGTTCTACCTATGGGTTTGTAACATAAAGGTTCTGAACTACAAAAACCACATTCTTTCAGCTTCTCTAACGGTTTTGTTGAATTGGTGTTGTACTCGTGTCCTATATGCCGTGTCATGTTATAATTTTTTAGAAATTGCTTTTACATATGATTTTTTATAAATCTGTGAACCACATGAACGTTGTACAGTATTTGTAAAATTGGAACACTTTTAGCTATTCAAGTAATTATGTCTCTTCTTGCCCAAAAATCCACCCCCATCATTCCAGAAAGGGATACATTAGAGCTGAATTCCAAAAATCCACTACCTAAATTTGTTACAATTCACTTTTAGCTGAATTCCAAAAATCCACTCTTAGCTATGTAAGAGTGTATTCACTTGTTGTCAAATAGAAGATAACCACTTGGCATAACCGTGACTTTTAGGATCCAAATTTTATTATAGACATATGGATTGTAAATTCCATTAGGAAAAGCCACAATTTTATAATTTTAAAGCTAGAGCAAATACCAGAGCTTGGAATCTTCTAATCTGTTTTTTGGTGCCTTCTTCAAATATAATTGCTTCATTGGTGATTTTGAGGTCAAGTAAGGTTGGTTGCCTTTTTAACATTTTAATTAATATGTTTCAGGAGATATTACTTCAGCCTGTTGCTCGAGTTATCTGACATTAGCATGCCATTGATTAAAGCCGTTATTGGCAAAGTCAGCGATGCCATCTCATTCTTTCTGGTATGTTTGATTGGGAGGTCATTAGGACTCATCTATACTGGAATTAGGCAGTCACTGCGATGGAAGTGATATAAAATGGTACATTTTTGTTGTTTATCGCAATTTCTATAATGCTTGATTGGCAGGTCATTATTGTTTATCGTATTTCTGCCATGGCACTTTGATTTGGGCTCATTCAGATCCATTAATGTCTGGACCATTTTGAGGCTTCCCTCACATGCATTGGTTGATAAATGCCAAAATCTGAATCAATTTTAAGGTTTTCCTAATTTTTGGTATAACAATTGAATGGACCCTGTTCCAATGTGATTTTTTGTAAAATTTAAGATTGTCGTCACAAATACTTCATCCATGCAGGGAAGCGTGAAAGTTTAGTCTTGTTTGGTTTCCACTGCAATATGCATGTCCTGCTGCGTTCTTCTTTTGTCCCATTTAATGCTGATTTTTTTGTTGGACTTTTCATTTTGGGGTTACCCCCTCTGCTGGGCAGACAACCACTAGGCTTTTAAGCTATGTTTGGTTGGGTTGAAAGGAGGATGGAAAAAGGAGGGGTGGTTAGACAGGTGTTTTCATTGTTTGGAAGATGAGAGAAAATGGAGAAGGAAAATTGGTAGGTGATTTTACACCCAGGCTCACAAAATTAATCTCCCCAAAACGGAGAAAAAGAGGGGGAAAATGGATTTGAAGTTAAAAAAGATATTACTACCCATATTACTCCATTATTTCAAACTATTACTCCATTATTTAAAACTATAATAAGTGTATAATAAAATATAATTTCCATCATTCCAACTCTTATGTTTCTCCCACCAACGACCAAACACATATGATGGAAAATTTATTTTTTTTTAATTTTTTAATTTTTTTCTATCCTTCAATCATTTTCTATTCTCACTCTTCTACCTTCCTACCCATATAGATTATAAAACTATATTCAGGGGGAAAAAAAAGATTATGAAACTTGGACCTGATGCCAAATTCATGTGGGCATAGAATTTTTTATTTTGTTGTTTTGGGTTTCCCTACGTGTTTAAAATATATTCACAGTAAAAAAATAGTCTTTGTAAAATTGTCACCCTAGAATAACATCACTACGTATGGTACATAAAGATCTACTAAATTTCTCTTAAAAAAATAAAACTACAAAATTCAATGTAAGATTTTGAATAGTTTATGGTGGTTAAAAGATCTATTTTGATGATTTCTTTATACCATTACGTTAAAACACTAATTGATTTTTTATATAAGCGGGATTTAAATTCAGGCCCACATTTGACAAAAAAAAACTTTACTAGTTGAGCAAATTGAAACCAACTGATAACATCTTTATCATAGTTTATCATGGTTTTCCTTGGTTAATTAATTCAATTACCTAAATTGATTAATTAGGTCAAATTACATGCAAATCATGGAGGCACTAACAAATCACCGAAAAACTAATATGCAGCGATTTTACGAATGGGAAAAACCTCTTGTAAGGCAAAAATCCTACCGGGTGAATTTAAGGTCACTACTCCTAAGAATCTACTAATTAATAATCAAGCGGTTACAAGTATAAGGAATCTTATCACTACCCTAGATTATTCCAAAATACCAACATACAAAATTGAACCTTTGCTCCAATAACCAATTGGACTTGATCTCGTAGTAGACTTCTTTCTTTCTTGCATAAATCTTCAATCTGTGACTAAATCCTTTGCATGGATTTCAATACGTGATTAACTCTAGCAACTTGATTGATTATTGTTAGTTGAAAAGTTCTTTACTTCATAAATGATGAAGATCAAGAAATACTTGGTTATAAAACTCCAAGGCGTACAAATGCGATAGTTTTACACAGATTATATGAGTTCTAGGTCTCTATTTTCGTACTTGATGACTTTTAAAATAAGCCTTATATATGACTAGGGTTGTAGAGAGAGAAACCATAATCATTCAAGTCATCATGGGCCGAAATTTAAATCTGAGAATTCTGAATTCGTTATCCTTGATAGATTGAGCTTGTGTCGAGCTTCTTCATTAGTCCTCGATAGCAACTTGTGTCAAGTTTTAATGAAACAGTTTTTCTTCATTTGTTTCTTGGACCAACCTTCATGTCTTTAATGATGTTAGAACAACATATTTTTTGATACATTAAACCCAATTTAGATTTACGCAATTACAAGTAAAGTGCGTTTTGTTTAAGGATTAGCCAATTACATAGAAAATATGACCCTAACAATCTCCCCCTTTGGCAATTCTTGACAAAACCACAAGCATAATTATGAGAGAAGTTTGAAGAACAAACTCCCTAATTATTACACATAAAATTACATAAGTCTAACCAATACAATGAACTTTTGAAAAACTTTGCAAGAAGAGAGATCACGATATGAAAGACTTGCAACTTGTCTTAGCCGAAACACTTAAACAAGATCCATCAAGGTATCAAATGTGAAATATAGACAAGTTAAATAAACTAAGAAACATGTGTATAAAAATAGGAAAGAAACAATACATGTGTAGACACCACATTTTGTCCCACTTACGACTCGAGCCCTCGTTCCCTAATGATGCTGAAATTCTAAGGCCCAAGGTTGGTTTAGAGCCCAATCAGATTCTAAATTGACTTGAGGAAAGTTTTTATGGAAAATATAACTTTTTTATGAGCAAATAAATCTATTTTTGGAAAATAAAGGCCAAGGAAACCTTCGGCCTACTTACGCATACACTCGTATGCGTCGCGGCAGTTTGATGCATGTGTATGTAGGCATGGACCTGTGTACGTAGGCATGGTCCTGTGTACATAGCTAGAGTTTCAGAGAGCTATGAAAGATAGGTTTTCTGCATTAAAGCTAAGGTTTGGAATGAATCCTACATCGTTTGAGAGCCATTCCAAATCCCCATTTTTCAACTATATAAAGCCTTACATAGTATATTTGAGAAACACACAAAAAATCCTAAGGGAAAACATAAGATTCACTAGAAATAGTGAATCAAAGAGGAAGTTTTTCACAAAATATTCTTAAGTCAATGTTTGCTGATTAGACATTTTCTGGCCTTGGTCTTTGAGTTTTAAGATTACTAATCACTTCTTTGTTTGATTGTGAATAAATATGATTGAGGGGAACGGTCAAAATCAAGTCTAGGAGCTTTTGTTTTGAGGTATTGAGTTCTAAACTCTTTTCTTTCATTTCTGCTTTAATCTTGTTTTTAATCTTGTTTCCTTGCTTTGTTTATGTTTTCATATGCTTGTTTAGTTTAGTTTTATGTAGTTTCTATGTTTTGAGACATGTTAGGTTACTAGATTTATTATTTTAAGTCTTGCTTTATTTTATGTGTTTTTGAGTTTCTAGGTTAGGGTTCTTAAGGCGTGTCTACGTACGCATGATTCTGTATGGGCATGAAGACTCGAAGTATGCGTACGCATAAAACCGGCCTACGTACGCAGGCCTATGTATGCACACATATACTTGTGCCCAAAAACCTTAATTTGAGTTTTTCTTCTTCTGTTTCTTTTACACCATATGCTTCTTTTTTTATCCTTCTTTATGTTTTTGAGTTTACGTTTCTCTGTTTGATTGTCTGTTTGTCTTTAACAAGAATATATTAGGGTTTTCTCTTATGTTTTCTTTATTTTACTATCAACATGCATATGCTATGATCATGTAATACATAGGTGCTGTGATGCAGTAAGATAAGCGAGGTAAAATTTACATTCATATGTACATGCATTTGATTGGGATATGATCTTGCTTGGGATGATGAACATGGATGATTTTTGCTTGTTTTTCTTTCCTTTAATAATGAGATGCAATAACATGTTTGTTTGATCCTGCCATAATTTGTTTGCTACCTTGGATAGGATGATATGAGGTGTCATGATAGATGTATGTTAAGGTTTTGGAATGATTGATGCCATATTGTTTGCTTAAATGTATGCTAGTATGTGTGTGAGTATAGAATACAATATTGAATATGCCTTTAATGAGATTAAGACGTAAAACACAATAACTAGAAGCCGACCTATGGGTCGGGCGGTTTTGGGTGCCTAACACCTTCCTTAAACCATACCAGAACTCTTAACCCGTACTTTGGTAGTAAGACTTAGTTCTTCCACGTAAGGGCGCTATATTTATGGTTCCTAGACTTAATCTAGATGACGACTCCAATCTTTTCTCCGCACCGGTTCACTCGGCCGAGGTGTACTCCCCTTGTCAAGGAGGAAAACATGCTGCGTCCACAGCAGTGACTTCGCTAGGGATAGAAAGTTTGATTCCAATGCGTCCTACTTCTTAATCCTAATAAAGGCTTATTTAATACTTGTTTGCACACACTTCACTTGGTTCTTTTGTCCCATCTACTTCGGTTGGTGATGAGTGGGAAGATGAGTATGCTCCATTCAGGCCAAAGTCTTTTGAAATTTATCCCACCAACTCACAATCTGTGCCATTGCCTATGATAGGCTTTGAGTACGTTAACAGTTTGCCACCAATCCACAAAGGTCCATTTACGCCCTCGGTTAGAATCATGGCCCACCTAGTTGTGAGTGACTTACTGATCTGTCTTTTTAACTTTAGGGAGCCTACTTACACTTAGAGAGATCTTAGATTCTATCAAAAAGAGGGTACCATTTATATCTCTTGTTTGTTCAACCATGACCAAAAATATAGCACCACTGATTTTTACCAGAGCACGTGTCCGGAATTTAGGTATGGGGATGGAAAGGTGTTAGGCACCTAACTCCACCTGACCCATGGGTCGATCTCCACTCATTGTGTTCCCAGTCTTAATCTCGGCAAATGCATATTTAACATGTTATTCTAACTCTCTCTCTCTCTCTCTCTCTCACACACACACACACACACACACACACACACACACACACACACACACACACTCTAACATGCATCTAAAGCAATCAATATGTCATAATCATCCTCAAACTTAGCATTCATCTATCATGGCATTAAGCATATATTATCAAGGGCAACAACATCACAAAGCAGATTTAAAATGAACATGTTATGATATTTAAATAAGAGAAACCCCAATAAGCATAAAAGAGATAAAATAAGACAAAACAAGACCAAGCAAAGCAAAACAAATATATAGAGATACGAAAACTAGGTTAAACAGAGGCCAAACATGTGACAAAACAAAAGAAAAACAAATAGAATGTGAATTAGGGTTTCTGGGAAAAAGTATGCGTGCATATATATGGGGCATGCATACGCAGCCTATATGTATGCGTACACATACTACGAGTATGCATACGCATGCAATCAGCATGTGCATGCATACACACCCAAGAATCCTAATTTAGAAACTGTATAACATAAATACTAAAACAAAGAATCTAACAACCTAATATGCTCAGAATACAAACGTAAAGTAAACCTAGACTAAACAAGCATATTATAAACACATAAACCTATATAAAAACACACATAAACAAAGAAAATCAAAGAAAAGTGAAGAGCTAAAGTTAGAAAACTTACCTCAACACTAGAACTCTTTAGAGCTTGATTTTGACTCTTCTCCTCAGTCAATTCTTTGATTCACTATTTTCTAGTGAATTTTATGTGTTTTACCACTACAATTCCTCCTCTCTAAAAAAGTACATTTTATGGTTTTATATAGTCAAAAAATAGGGGTTTGGAGCGGCTCCCAGGCGATATGAGATTCATTCAAAACCAAGTTTAATGTAGTAAACATTTCCTTTCATAGTTTATGGAACCCTAGCATGCGCACGCATGCACGTGTATGGGCATGCATGTAGGGAGCATGCGTATGCAGAACTTGAGCGTGCATACGCATATGTGTGTATGCGTGCGCATGCCCTAGCATTTTTGTGGCCTTCTTTTTCCAAAAATAGTTTAATTGGTCCAAAAATAGGTTATATTTTTCATAAACGCTTTCCTCAAGTCAATTTTCATCCGATTGGGCCCTAAACCAACCTTGGGCCTTAACATTCCAACATCATTGGGGGACGGGGACCTGAGTCGTAAGGTGTACAAAAATGTGATGTTTACATTGGGGTTACTTTTGGTCATTTTAAAGGTTTTGGGCATATTTTGGTCATTTTAAAGATTTAAGGGTATTTTGGTCATTTTATAGGTTTGAGGGTATTTTAGTAGTTTTTTTTATTTTTATTTTTTTAATTTTTTATAATTTTTTTTATAGGTTTAGGGGGTATTTTTATCGTCATATAGGTTTTCGGGGCATTTTTGTCATTTTATAGGTTTCAGGGGTATTTTGTTCATTTTATAGGTTTCGAGGGTATTTCGGTCATTTTTTTTTAATGTTTATGGGGGTATTTTGGTAATTTTAAGTTTCAGGGGTATTTCATCCAGTTTTTAGGTTTTAAAAGTATTTTAGTCATTTTTTAGGTTGAGGGGGTATTTTGGTAATTTTATGTTTCAGGGGTATTGCCGTCAAATTTTAGGTTTTAGGATATTTCAGTTATTTTTTAGGTTTTGGGGGTATTTTGGTAATTTTAAAGTTTCGAAGGTATTTTGGAAAATTTTTAGGTTTCGTAGGTAGTTTGGTCATTTTTTAGGTTTCGAGGGTATTTCGGTCATTTACTAGGTTTTGGGGGGTATTTTGGTAATTTTTAGTGGTTTTTGAGCATATTTGGTGATTTCGGGAGTATTTTGGTCATTTTGGAAGTTTCATGGGTATTTTGCTCATTTTATAGATTTTAGTCATTTTAGTGATTTTTTTTAGCACAATAGGTGTTTTTAGAGATATCAAGGGTATTTTGGTCATTTTAGAGGTTTCATGTGTATTTTGCTCATTTTAGATATTTTGAGGATATTTTGTTCATTTTAGTGGTTTTTGAGCATATTTGGTGATTTTATAGAAATCGGGTTTGGGTAGGGTATGGATATCAATGGATAAACTTATCCAAACCGGGTAACAATTGGATATGGGTACTAATTGAATAAGGTAATCAGATATTCATGAATAAATTAATTGGGTTGGGTATGGATATACCCTATCCATTGCCATCCTATTTGCCAGGGAAGAAAAATCCTTACAAATAATTTTTAATGCATCACTATTTGGGCAATACCTAAATGTGAGGGCGTGAAGGCCCTGCTTGAATCAAACATAACCAATTGATGGACCTATAAATCTCACAAGCAACCCAAATTAATTATATGAAATGCTTATTTCCCACAAATATTCTACATTTGATAATAATAGATCTCACGTGTGACATGGCATCTAAGATCACATACTAAGCCAATTATGCGTGTCTTCAAACCCAATCTTAAGGTCATAAAGAAATTTTACAAAAGTAAAGTTGATATTATATATATTAAGGCCTAGCTACACAGCCTAAATTGTTGTTCAACAACTTCCACTTTCCCATTTAAATTTCCAAACAATTTCAATCAATTAAAAATGTGCTCCTTCGTGTTTTGTTTTTGTTTTTAGACGTATATACTAATGGAAATGGACACTTTTCGTTAGGGTTATAAATGAATCAAGTTGTTTATAAAAAAAATCGTGTTTAGTTCAATAAAAAATTCATTCATGTTTGTTTGTTTATAAACAAGCTAAACTTAAGCCTCAATTTTAGCCTTATTTAATAAACAAATTAAGCTCAAGCAAAAAACATTTTTCCTGAACAGGCTCATGAACATTAGGGAGCAATACAAAATAAGTTGAGCCTAAACTCGTTTATAGGTATAGTAACGAGCTTGATATGAACTTGACAATTAAACTCATAAGTTATTAAGACTTGGAGTAATTAGGAGTTGAGATTACTTGTCCAAACCAAATAGGCTTGATAACAAGCTTGATATGGGATTTGATAATATATTTATGTTAGATCTCAAGTTCAAAAGTTTGATATCAAGCTTGATATTAACCTCAAGTTCATCTTGACTAATTAATCAAGCTAAAACAAACTCAAGTTTTTAGAATTTTTGACGAACTCGAGTTCAAACATCATTTATAGACTTGATTCAAGTTTTAGCAAAGTTTGAACATTTTATATTCTTTGTCGAGCTAAACTTAAACAATGTTTACTTAGTAAAATTCAGCTCATTTATAGCCTACGATACTCTGCCTTTTACTCTAGAGAAGTCTAACCCCATTAAAGTCACCACATCATGTGTGTAATATACAAAGGTAGCCTAGTGTTTTGATTTTAGACGTTTCCCATTGGAAATCAACACTCTTCGTTTTACTCTAGAGAATACTAACCCCATCTAAGTCCTACATCATATGTGTAACATACAACCTGCAAGTCTTCTAGAATGGACCCACTACATCATACGCGTATCACAAATTGTCTGAATCGATAAGTGGACTTGGGAGGTATCTGGAAGGTAGACTGGTAGTTGGATAGATAAGCACGAATGGTGATAACAGAAATAGGTTAAAGAATGATTCATTGAATCTGTCCGTAGCTCATAAACCAAGAGTAAACTTCTAGAGGAATAACCTAAGTCAAATTCAAGATATTCCATCTAGAAGACATATACACTGCAAGCAGAAACTGCATTGGCCCCCATTTACAGCTGTTTGAGAGATCTCTTATCTCCATTAACATATTATTTAAAGGCTTCATGGGGTCACAGCTGACCACACACCATAACAATACGCCCCCATTTTCTTCACACAATTTTCGAGATCATCTATCTCTTCCACTGAAAATGCTATTTTCTCGGAATATGCTTCTCTTAGTCTTAGTCACACAGGCGCTTTTACTGATAAGCATGCCTGCACATAAGGGCGAGGCTACGAATATGATGAAGAAAAACCAACCAGGTCTTAGATTCACTGCAAGCTCAGGTCCCTCCAATCTCTCTGCCTGAACCTAATTCTCCGACCACAGGCGACACCCGGATCAGCGAAAAGGCCTTCGCTAGTGATTTACCTTTGCTGCGCCGAGAGCTTCTAAAGGGTTATACTCGTCAATCAGCTCCAAGCCCTGAAACCTATATCCCAGCTTCAACAAACACTTTAGCAAATCACAACGCTGCCCCTGCACCGTCACCACTGCCAGGATCATGCTGACACCTCCATCACCTAGCCCCGATGTGTTTTGTTCACCCTTTCTTTTCTCTGTTGCTATGATATATATGTAAGAATTTTCACTTTTTGGTTCAACTGATGTGTGTTGTGTTTGGTTAGGTGCATCACCTTTCAAATATTACTGAATTCTAGATTTCTTTTTCTCTTATCTACTTCGTATCAAATCTGTTTAAGTGCAGAGAAAATAGAGAAAAATAAAGGAAAGTTAAATTCTAGGCCAGACAATAACGTTAAGAGTACCAAATTAATTTATTATCTTCTGTAATGGGCATTTCGCATTTTTTTCTTCTTCTTTTTCTCAGCGGCCAAACAAGAACCAAAGCAAAACAGAAAATAAAACCCCTATCCCCACATAAACAAATCTGAATCTAACAAAACAAGCACAGTTAATCATATCTTTTAGAAAATAGTTTTCTAAATCCGTACTCAGTGCAATTTGAGTTAGTTGGTTGAGACGTAGAAAACAATTTTGCATCTTGTGTTTTTTAGTAACAACAAACAGGCCCTAAACTTAAATCTAAGCGCTAGTTTGAAACTTGCCGAGATCGACTACCATGCGGAAGCGCCGGCGGGGGGAGACGGCTGATCTCCATCGTCTCAAAGGCTCTTCCGATGGGTTCTTGTGATCTACTTCGAAGAGTTTCAGTAAGAGTGACAGTAATTAACCCCTCCATTTTTAGTGTTAATACGTATTGTGTGACTCTCTCAAGACTAAGAGAAAAAGAAACTTTCTTCAGAATTTGGCACGCCGCCCTGAGAGGGGAGTTGATGGTAGTGGAATGGTAGCCCCATTCATTGACCACCTGTTGCGGCTCCGTTCATATGTTGTTGACTTTTATGGCTTTGACAGCTTCATGATGCGAGAGAGAGAGAGAGAGCTCGTGTCGCGTAGAAAATTACAAAAAGATAAGGAAAGTGGGCACGGTCATAGGCTTTCGGTTTTGACAACCACATGGAAAAGCCCACCTTTGACCATCCACTTATGGTTTACTTTGTTACAAGAGATAACCTTTGGGGTTTATTTTTCAAATAAAATTTATCATAATAAAAAAATGCTAGCTATCAACATTTAAACTGAAAAATACAGTGAGTGTGGTCTCCTCATTTTAACTTTACCTTGTATTAATTGATCAATATGAGTCTCTTCTTATTTGGGCATGTGAGCGTGCCATGTGCTCCTTTTTTTCAGCCATACAAGTTTACAGTTTTCAAATATACTATAAGCCCTTCCTATAACGCAGCAATTAATTTCATTGTCATGACTCATTATCAGCATTTTGTTGGGTGAAATACCAAAGATTGTTCCCAATCTATCACCCATTAAAGATAATACTCCCTCCGTCCCATTTTGTTTGTCCTGTTTGAAAAGTCAAATATTTTAAGGAAACATCATTTATTGTCTTGTCTACCTTACAAAAATGTATAAGTTTACAAAACTACCCTTAAATAAATTTATCAGCTTTTTTTAAAAAGAGTTATTCTTAATGAGGCTTAGGGGTATAATAGGAACATTAGTAAACTAATAACTTTTATTTTTAGAAATAGGACAATATTTTGGGACATCCTAAAATGGAATAGAGGACAAACAAAGTGGGACGGAGGGAGTAATAATAATAATAATAAATGCTAAAAGATATCAACATTACTTATTATTTTTAACCCATAATGTTAGGTGATCCTGTGAGGAGTCTATATTCTTGAGTTTATTTAGTTTTAAAGATAAACCAGAGAAAGTATAATGTTACATAGAAAAAGTAAAGTTTTAAAATACTGTATATAAATCAAATAAACTAAATACGTTAAAAATAAGTTGTGGCTTTAGACCGGAGTTTGTTTATTATTAAAACCTTGTTCTTTTGATGTTATTTTCATCATATTATTGGTTTTAATTCAGTTGAGTGCACCTAGTTGGTCTTGAACTATTGATTTGGGCAAAATAGACTCTGCCACAGCAAGTTCTATTGTTGTTACTGGCAACATCCTGTTTCCAACATTAGATCTTAGTGGCCTAATTAGCGCCTTCTCAAAAAAAGGTTTAATTGCTAAAGAAATGGTGGCTCTATCATGAGGGTTCAATTCTTAGTAGCTCTAATTTTATTCAACTAGTAGTGTTTAAAGTCTCACATAATAGGTTCTAATTAACTCAATTAGTAAAGTCTTGAGTGTTCTACTTCATGGGACGGAACCAAAAATATTGCTTGGGAGCCAAGACTAAACAATCATATGCCACTAATCTTTGCACTAATGAATTTTCAAATATCAATTCAAGATTTGCTTCTCCAATTGTCAAACATAGAGATAAATTCGTTAGTTTTGACATGTGTATTAGATTTTTTATATTAGATTAATGGAACCACATATTTGACTAAAAGATTTATGTTATAATATTAATCTAGCACTAGTTGTGTTTGTCATACAAATCCTACCTATATCTAGGTGGGGGAGCTCTAATTAAAAAAAAAAAAAAAAGCATTGGGGTCTTATATTTTATCTGTTATAAAAAAATTCAACATATTTGGGGTCCCTACCGTTAACGTAGTTCCGCACCTATGAATCTACTTACCATACTTTATATGAAACAATAAATCGACATATGACAAAGTGTGATTGATAGAGAATAAAGTTGAGCATGGAACATATGATTTTTATGATTTTTCTCTTCAATTAAGGAACTTATGTTCAGATCTTAGGAAGAACAAAAAAAAAAAAAAAACCAATAATTAATGTTTGGAATTGATGGTAAACAGTAATTTTTGTATAGCAGATGCTATTTCAAATTATATGATACCTTACAAAAAATGCCTCGTATGAAATGACACCCACATCGTTCTTATATTTTGTCTAGGAATTCACACAGTCGGTCAAGCAAGTTGCAGAAACTTCCAAACTAGGATTTACAATGAAACCAACATAGATTCCTCATATGCAACTTTCATTGAAATCAGTTTGTCCAAGCACTGGCGGTGACTCTAATCTTGCCTCTCTAGATGTAACCATTCCAACAACCTTTGACAATGCTACTACACGAATTTGATAAACCAAAAGGGTCTCTTGCAACTCTTTAGCGGAGGTTCCACTGATTCCATAGTTACCACTTCGTGGGAAACCGCATAACAGACTTTGCCAACGCAATGGTGAAGATGGGAAGACTCAGTCCACTCACAGGCACAAGCGGCCAGATAAGGAAAAATTGCAGGAAAGCCAATTGAGTAATTAAGGTACTAGAGTATATTTGCGGTTTTAGTGTCCATTTTTATTGTTTTTCACTTTTTTGTGGTTGAAAAAATAAGGACATTAATGCTCGTTTGAATTAGTTTTCTAGTGTCAATTTTGAGTACAAGTTCAAAGAAATAATGAAATATTGGTATATGTATGACAAGAGTTGTCCATCATGAATTGTGTATTCTCGGATATTGGCTCAACCGGAGTGATTAAATTAGATTGAAATGTTGTTGTGTGACTCGTGTCAAATTATAATTTTATATCGATCACCACGTGAACAAGTGACAACGACTATCAATTTGTGTTGATAGATGGTATATTTTCATATCTTTTTTTTTTTTTTTGATACTTGAAATTTGGGAATTTGGACTCTAAATATTTTTTATGAAAAAAAATAAGAGATAGTTGATTTATCCATCATTATGCATTCATATGGTTTTTATGTAATAAAAAAAAAAGTAGCGAGTTCTCCATGTAAAACCTTCTATCTACTAATAAAATATAATTAGCCAATTTACCACCATGAGGGACACTAACACCATCTCACCCATTCGTATAGGTTTGGCCCAATGTAGAGGCAGATCAAGGTTGTAGTCTCTCATAGGCGTTAAAGATCTAGTAGTATTTTTAGTTTGTGGACAACATGTTAACACATTTGGAGGTGGTTGACGCCTTCGATAAGGTAGCACCACTTAAACCTAAAGATTTGTTCAATAAAGAAATCTATTTACACAATTTAGAGAGAAAGGAAACACATATATGAACCTACTGACCATCCAACTTTTAGATTTCTCTTTGGCCCAATTAAATAAGAGGCCAAATATAACTTTTGAAAAAAAAATTGAATGGGGAGGACATGGCTCCCCTTCAATTTGGTTTTGGTAAAAGATGATAGGGAAATATGCTTTATTAATTATTCAATTATATTTATTTAAAATTTAAATTTATATAGTATAAAAATGTCATTTGATTATATTGGTTAAACATATCGTGTCAAAACTAGTTATAAATTAACTTCAAAATCTCTTTTTTTGCTGAACACATACGTCTTGTTCTTTTCTATGTGCATGGAACAATTATTACACTAATTAATCTTGATTGACAAATGCACACCGCGCACACGCCACGCATATTTGAATCATTAGAATAACGTAGAAAAACGTTGCTTTCTATTAGGCGTTTCAAACTTTGGATGTGTTCTAGATGACATGCAAGCAAACAAAATCTACCACACTATAAAGTAAACGTGTAGCCGTGTAGGGTCACTTGGTGACCGTGGAATTTCTGTGTCTTATGCACTGCCATGCATGTCTGTCCTCCTTTTCACATTAGTCACAGTGTAAAATACCAGATATTCCTTAAATTAAATAAGAGACGTATTAACTATATACTAATAAGAGTAAAAGTTAAATGGAAAATTCTTATTTTACATTGTACTAGCAATGTAAATTTTTTTTATAATATATAGATATTTTGTGTGTTTATAATATAAACCTATAACCACTTTTAGTTTGTTTGTTTTGTTTTGTTTTATTATTATTATTTTTTTTTGAAGTGGGAAAAACGAACAAAGAAAAGGCATAAAGGAGCAATAGTGGTGGACTAACTAAATAACACCATCCGTCAATCCGTCTATTTTACATTAGTTTTGTGTGCGTCAATATGTGTATGTGTTTGTGTTTTTGTCGAAAAATTAATACTATCTAAAAGAAGAAATATGACTTGGAGTTGGAGATATTACAAACAGATAAGCTAGAAACATGACTAGGAAATATTAAATAAGCCCAAGATACCTTTCATATCATTTTCAAGGTTTATGAGATCCACTTTCGATCCTTTGACTTCGCAAAAAAAAAAAAAAAAAAAAAAAATTTCAATCCTCTACAGCAAAATATACTAGTTAGAGGTGTCCAACCACCCAACCAACCCGCTAAACCCAACCCTATCCAACCTTGTTACCATCCGATCCGATTGCTCGTGGTCGATGCGGTCCTGACCTTCAAAAACTTGACACCAAAGGATCGGTTCTGGTCTCCTTCTCCAAAACCTGTGAAACTTGACCTGACTAAAATACATCAATTATGATGATTTCTCAAACTTTTCGGTGACCTTTCTAGCTAGATACAACTAATTTCGATGAGTAACACAGCTAGATCGAGCGGAGATACACTAAATCCGGCAGAAATTCATCAAATTCGACAAGTTCTTTACACGAATTCATGAAAATCTCTCTCTGAATCCGTTGAGATCTTTGCCATATCTCATCGGATCTTGGATGGATTTGGCAAGATCTTACCGGATCTAAGGAGATGTTGGCATCTCGTTGCTTTTCGGTGGTTTTCGGCTCACTTGAAATCGACCCCTATAGACATCGCATTTTGTACAACTTACAACTCGGGCCCCCATTCTCCAATGATGCAGAAATTTTTAGACCCAAGGTTGGTTTAAGGCCCAATCAGATTACAAATTGAATTGAGAGGTGTTAAAATGAAAAATATAACTTTTTAATAAGCAAAAAATTTATTTTTGGAAAAGAAAGGCCAAAGAAAGCCTTCGACCTACGTGCGCAGGCGTGAACATACGTGCATGGCCTTTAAGCATGCATATGCAGGCACGAGCCTACACACGCAAGTAGAGTTTTAGAGACATAAAAAATGCAAGTTTTTTGCATTAATGTTGAAGTTTGGAACGAATCCCCATCATCCGGGAGCTGTTTCAAACCCCACTTTTCACGATATAAATAGCCATACATGGTACTTTTTCAAAAACACATAGAAATCCTAAGGGAAAAACCTAAGATACGCTAGAAATAGTGAATAAAAAAAGGGAGTTTTTCACAAAACACATTTAAGTCAGTTTTATTTGATTGGGACCTATTCTGGCATTGATCCTCTAGTTTTGAAGTTTACTAATCATTTTTTTTTTTTTTTTTTGGTGGTTGTGAATATATTTGATTAAGGGAAATAGTCAAAAATCAAACCTAGGAGCTTTTTGCTTTAAGGTATATATTTCAAACTTTCCTTTCTTTTCTGCCTTTAGTTTTATTTTAATCTTGTTTATTTACTTTGTTTATGTTATAACATGTTTGTTTCACCTAGGTTTAGTCTTGTTTTTGTTTTAAAGCATGTTAGGGTGTTATATTTACAATTTTAAGTATTGCCCTGTTTCTGTGTTTTCTTGTTTTACGGGTTAGGGTTTTTTGAACAACCTTACATACGCATGCTTTATGCATGCGTACACAGGTCAAATCCTGTGCATGCAAGTATTTAGCCTGTGTACGCAGGCTTTTGTATGCGTATGTATGCCGTTTTCCAGAAACCTTAATTTACGTTTTGTTTTGTTTTCTTTATTCATTTCACATGCTATACTCCTACTTTGATCCCCCATGTATCTGTATATAGTTTTGAGTCTCTATTTCACATGTTGGTTGTTGGTTTACCTTTAACAAGTCTAAATTAGGGTTTGTTCTTATTTCTTTGTTTAAATACCATGGACATGCATTCATATGTCCATTCATCGGTGCCATAGGTGCTTTGTGATGTTTGTAAGGTATGTGAGGTAAGTCTTGCATTCATATGAACATGCATTTGTTCGTTCTAAAAACCTTACCTTTCTTTTGATGAACATGTATATGTAAGCACCATGCTTTGTATAATAACATGGTTTGTTTGGTGCTTATGTTTTTGCCATGATTTGTTTGTTGCCTTGATATCAGATGTCATGCTAGATGTATGTTAGGATGTTTTGTGAGGCATGATAGATGTATGCTAGGCTTGGGTTGTGATATAGCATGATGGAACTTGGAAGTATGATAGGTGTATGTTTAGGGATGTTTGAGGCCATGTTGATTGTTAGATGTATGCTAGTGTGTGCATGAGTTAGATAAACAATATTGGACACTTTCCCAAGGACATACTTAAACTTTGAACCCATACTCTAGTAATAAGATCAATGGTCTTTCCTCGAAAGGACGCTATATTCATGGTTCTTAGGCCATTGCAAAACTAAGTGGCGACTCCTCCGTTATGTCCACAACCATCACCCAACATAAATCCGAATTGAATAAACCAATACCCTTATGGGTCATTTGCAAGTTTGGAAGTTCCCCAACCAATTTGATCAGGTCAATTGTGGGTTGGGCACAAACCTGACATGAACCAACCCATGAACAACCTTAATACTAGTTATCCAAATTAATTAATTCATAATGGGTTATATGAATCCTAAATTTTCTTTTCTTTTTTCTTCTTAAAAAAAAAAAAAAAAGAAAAAGAAGAAGAAGAAGAAGATAAAGAAGTTAACTAAGTATATATAAGTGGGCAAAGCTTGTCCAATGCCATTGTACATTGGAATCGTTATGATAGTATTTTGGGTCATTATCTCAACAGGTCCAATGCATTGAATCCAAGCCTAACTCTATATTAGTCTACAAAATATCTAGCTTATAAGTTTGTATAAATTTTGCAATTAAGTTCGTGACTGAGTAATATTGACATGTAGCGCATCCTTGGCTAGCCATATACTTCCAAAAAAATAAATAACTCATTTACTTTTGGAGTGTTATATTATATGCTTTCATTAGCATCAATGTACTGCAGTTTTCATTACTTTGAGAGAGAGAGAGAGAGAGAGAGAGAGATGAAATTGTCTAGTAAATAATATAGCCGCTTTACATGCACATTTGATTAAACAAAAAAATGACGTCTCCCTACATATTAGGATCATTTTTATTTGAAATAGATTAATTTTGTGGTCTTGATTAAATATCACAAACCTAAAGATGTATTTAATGTCATATCATTTAAAATTTAAATAACCTAATACTATGTACACTATTAGATCCAGGAAATAAAATTTTAAATATGAAATAGATTTTCTCTATTTCAAGTGAAATGGAGAGGATTCTATTCTCACTCTACACACTCATTGGAAAACATAATAAATATGTTTATAGCATAAATCATATTAAAATTTATTGCATTTTTTTATATATTTAAAAAAAAATTGTTTTTTTGTTCCTAAGGTTGACTCGATGCAGGTGAAAAATGCATGCCATTACCATGAAACAGAGATCTTGTATAAATACATGAGAACTCTACTGCATTAACCACAAAACAAGCGAGAAAGCCTTATTCTTTATCTGCTTCTTTATATCCTTATCATGGCTCCCTATTACTCTATCCCATCAATTCTCACTACAATTAAGTTCTGCCTGTTATTTCCACTTCTTGTGGGGATGGTCTCTGCTCAGTTGTCCTCTGATGACTATGCAACATGCATCATGCCCTAGTGCCCTTTCCACCATTAAATCGGCTGTAGAGTCTGCAGTGTCAAGTGAGGCAAGTATGGGAGCATCCCTGCTCCGCCTTAACTTTCATGACTGCTTTGTTAATGCAAGTCATCTCTAACTTTCTTCTTCTTCTTTTTGCAATATCAATCTACAAAAGTCTAAGTGTTTTGTGCGTGTGCGTTTCTAAAAGAACCATTAGGAATACAATATATTTGACACCTTTTTCACTTGTGACTTGTTATGAATAGAGAAATATTAAAATTCTATTCAACTAACATTAGACTTTTTGTTCATATCAAATTCTTTAATGTGAATTGTATATATATCTCAAATAATTTATAATGAATACCTACTATTTTTTCTTTATTCTTCTATTCTTCTGCCAACAACCTCTATTTTTCTCTTCTTCTACCTACAACCTTGCATGTGTTTACATTTTTAAACTTTTACATTTACATTGCAATACAATATTTGTTTTCTCTTTATGTACCTTTATTTATCTATTTTTGAAATTATTTTCAGTGTGGTACCATAGAAGGTCTAGACACTAATGTAGTTCAATTATAGCTTAAATTCTATGATTTAAAAAAAAAAAAAATTAGATAATGCAATTCATCTTTGATTTGGTGTTCTTAATTGATTATGCTGATTATTTCCTCACTCATGACAACATTAAAATAATTTATAGGTAAACTTTTACGTCTACATTGCAGTCTAGAAACTCTAAATACTTATATTTTTGCCATTTTTGTAATTTGTTTTATTTTTGTAATTTATGGTATTTTTTTTTTTTTGGTTATATATGTAAGAAATTTATATATGATTAGCACTTCACTACTCTACATGTTAGCAAGCATAATGGAAAGATTTTTTTAAGTGTCACATATATATGGCACTACAAAGAGCTTTTAGAAATTTAAAACTTGCCATAATTTTTATAATATTTTTACTATTTTATTTGTTATTAAATTTAATTATATTATCAAAAAATATTTTTTAAAATTTATATATAATTTTTTTATTAAGCCGTGCATTGCACTAGAGGCTTTGTTATCGGGTGTTGAGTGACACCAGTTTAGAATGAATTGTTTATTAATAAATGGCACATGCTTTATTATGAGTGAAAAAAAGTATTGATAATGCTAAAAAGCTAAATTGTTATTTTTAGTATCACAAACAACAAAAATACATGCTACATCAATGGTGGCATAGTTAAAAATTTTAACAACCTTGCTACAATGAACTGCCATTTTTGGCAGTCTACTGTAGCAACAAATGCCAAAAAAAAAAAAAAAATTGTTTATTTGGTCTTCTCTCTTTTTTCTCTCATTCTCTCTCCTTTTTTCCTTCTTTCTTTTTCTCTCTAGCGCTGCCTCTATCTCCCTCTCGACCGAACCAAGCCTCTCTTCTCTTCGTGGTGTTACCTAGGTTTGTTGAGATCGTCGGTGTGGGTTTGTGGTGGTGGGTTGGTGTGGGTCGGGTTTGTGTGGTTGGGTGGTTTGGATCGGTGGTTTTAGTGGTGGTGTGGGTTGTTGTTAGGATTGGTGAGATTGGAGGCTGGATTGTTGCTAGGATCGATGGTTTGGGTTGTTGCTGTTATGGTTGAAATCGGGTTGTTGCTGTTGTGGGTGGATTGTTATAGTTGGTTGTTGAGGTGGGTTTGTGGTGGATGTGACCGGCAGTGGTGAGAGCTAGCTATTTGTTCACAAATAGGAAGAGGAAGAGAGAGAGAGGAAGAATAAATAAATAATATTAAATGAAGTTGTAAAAAAATATAACCATTAATACTGGGTGTAGTAGCTTTTTAAGTTGCTAAAAAAAAAAAAAAATAGTTCCACTAATGTGAATGCTCTAAGTGTGAAAAAAGCCTAAAAACTCTCACAATTTTAAAACAAGGCCAAAATGCCTTTTATTAATGGTTCGAAGGATTTTTTTTTTTTTTTTTTTGAGAATACTATGTA
This sequence comes from Quercus dentata, assembly GCA_028216015.1. Classification (NCBI taxonomy): domain Eukaryota; kingdom Viridiplantae; phylum Streptophyta; class Magnoliopsida; order Fagales; family Fagaceae; genus Quercus; species Quercus dentata. The sequence goes on from CP116447.1 coordinate 100,653,360, forward strand.
TTTTAACACACACACAAGAGGAGATGGGAGAAGGTTTTAAAAAAACTAATAGTGGTGTATATCCAAAAAGGCCCTAGTTCGAAGGATATTTAAGTCATAATGAAATGATTTTGTTTTCTTTTCTATGCTGCCTAAGACACTATTATTCGGTTGATTTGTTTTTCTCGATTTTCCCATTAAAGTAAGGGTATTTTAATAAAGGAATTCCAAATTTTGATTTTACTACCATTAATAGGGATGGTAATTCGTGTTCGCATGTCCGGTTTATGCCGTGTCAACTCATGAATATTAGACTACATAGATCAACACTAACCCAACATGTTTATTAAACGGGTCATGATTCCTCAACCCTAATACAACCAATTTATTAAACGGGTCAGTCGTATCAACTTGTTTATTAGATTTTATCAAAATATATTATGAAAAAACAAACAAATAAATATTTTTAGTATAAAATTTAGAACTAACGAGTAACTACATCACAAATAATTATTCAAAACTAAAACATATCTCAATATCACAAAGAAACAATCACAATATGTTAAAGAAAATAAACCATAACAATTAATAAGTTTATATACCTAGGGTTTGTATAGCATATTGGTAAAATGTCATTTAATTAAACAGGTTAGACGGATCAAATGGGTTCCATGGGTTGAACACTAACCCAACTCGTTTATTAAACAGGTCAATTGTGTCAACCCAAATATAATACTAACTCATTAAGCCTCAACTCATAACCTGCTAATTTTGTGTCAAGTTAGTGCGTTGTATCCAATTTTGCCCGCTTTGCATTAATAAATGCTTCTAAGGTTAAGAGCACCCTTTATATTATAGTTTGGGTTTTATTTTTTTATTTTTTTCAGCATTGGGGAGGAATGGGCATTCCAATCCAAAAGCTTAAGCTATTAGGTGGAGGCCCAACAAATACATAAGTTCATACCAAAGTCTATATCTAACCAATTAATTCTGCATCTCACGTTCAAGACCCAAATTTAGATGGGCCGGAGCATGGTCCGATAAGCAAGCAAACCAGACTCATACCATTTCAGAACATCCAACCTACATATATATTAAGCTGGAAACCTTCAACTAGCACATCAACCTTATAGCACTGCACATCTAATTCAATGTGGTACTCTCTACACAAAATAGATTAGGATGTGGAAAATTTTTCATAGATGAGCTTTGCTATAAACTGTGTAGGGACTCACAAAAGAACCATATTCAAGATAACTGTGTTCATATTTGAGGAACACCCTATGCTTATGGTTTTGGTATTTTTATCCCTTTTTTTCTCTTGAAAAAAAAAGAGAGAAATGGGGGTGGAGGAGAATAGATTGGGACTTGTGGAGTGTATGATGAGGATAAATATTTCATTCGTATAAAACTCTATAGAAGTAGATGAAAGAACCATTAAATTATAATTCCTCCTTTTGAGTTCTCCAAATTTGGGAAATAAAAAAATAACTAGATTTGAGTGGTAAGGTACTTTTGTTAGACCCTTGATCCTTGAGATGGTTGGTTGCATGTAGAGGCACCTTGGACCCAAGCCACAAAGACAAACCCATGGGCATGAGGAGTTATGTCATAGGCTAAGAAACGAGTTTTAGGCAGTAGCAGGCTATGCTTCCCATTTGTGGTCAATGCTTGTACAATCAATCTGAGATGGCAACATGTTGATGGCCTTGTAAATCTGATGTACTCGTGGTCATGCCTTGGTATTTTGCAGGCCATGCGTGTGTTGTAAGCAGTATGTGCGATGATGAGTCATAGCAACCTTGTGTGGATTAGCCATTAACGCGTTGATGAGCAATGGATTGATTGCTTCTTTGAAAGGTGGAACTGGAACGCGTTGGCAATGGCATGCTGGTTCATGTGGGCAATCAGATTGAGTTGTGGCATGCATGATGCATTGTTGGGCTGCAAATGGGTGATGGTTTGTTGTGGCATTGTGTGGTCAGATTTGGGAGGTGGTATCGACATGGGCCAAACCCTTCACTTCGTATGCATTGGCTAAGATTGGGGTTGGGCAAGAACTTAGGCTATCAATGGACAGTGCACAACTATAACAAGCGAAAATCTAGTACCCAAAAAAAAAAAAACAAAGCACAACTCTTGCCATAACTGTCTATGCGGCAAACAAATGAGTAGCAGGTCTATGTAAAAATATTAGGCAATCAATCACAGTCTGCCACGTAGGATAATTGTGGAAAAAGTTGTGGTTTTTTAGGTGACACTAAAATTACTTGCAGAACAAGTGGTACCAACATGGTGTGGCAGTTATCAAGTAGTTGCATGCCTGCTAGCAACATGGAAAGGCTCCAAGGCAGCAGTCATTTATGTCCTTAAGGCAATTCCTAGACCCGGTAGCTAAGTACAACAATTATTTCTTGTAAGTTTAGTTAAGTTTTTAGGAATGTCAACATGTAACTTAGGCTGTAAAGCAAAACAGGTTCCCTTAGATTGTTAGGGGTGTCAAAAGCATGAATAAAGGAATAAAAAAATAGATTGAATTGTGTAGGATTAATGTATTTTGTGCATGTTTTTAATTTATAAGCTTTGGTGGTTAGTCTTGACTAAGGCATAATTCCTAGTGAGTATTTTGTGAGCACAAACCTTAGTATCTTTTGTACTTTTGCAGTAAAGTAATAAAGATTTGATATTTTTCTATAAGTTGTGTATGCTTTGCACTCTTGATTCTCACAAATTACTGAATGGCTCCTTTATGTGTGTGTTAAGTTGTTACAGACTTATAGCCTACAGGACTCGGCAAAAAATTTGAGGTGAAAATCTGCCATCCAAACACAAGTTTTTCCATTATATACGTACAAAGCACACCTTTTCCTCTGTTGTAGTGACCATTAAACAATTTGTTTCTGATAATTGAGAATTTGGCCTCAAGAGGAAGAAGAGGGGATGCAAAACTAGTGTTTTCCATTTCATGAGCATGGCTCTCAATTGATTGTGCCCCGAAGTTCATAAACCCATTGTACCACTCCTTGCCCATCATTGAGGTTCTTCCACAATTACTAATACTCTCTAAATGATTATTAGAATTTGTTCAAACCGTACATATGCTTGAATTATTGTAACATCCCTGAAGAGTTTAGGAAGCACAAAGGAGAAAGGTATTTCAAAATTCACATCTGGTTTTGGCTGACTGAACTGGTTCAATACAAGAGGAGCATCAGGATTAAAAAATAAACAGCAATTCAATTATAAATTTAAAGTCCTCATCTACTTTCAATGTTATGTTGCACTGATTTCTTAAAAATGTATCCTATAGACAATATATGACCAAGTGGTGTGGTTGAGAAAATAAAATAATCTTAATCTCTTACATCTGTTGAGTCAGTCAGCCATTCAGGCTTGAGAGAAAAGACCAAATTGTGGAAAGAAAGTAAACAGAGTTAAAGTAATAGCAAAGATAGCATGGGGAATTAGACTATGAGATGCAAAGTTGGGCAATCAGGGAAAAAATTCACCTAAGGAAGACTTCTAAGGATAAACATGAACTTCCTCCATGCTAAACGTCAAATCAAGGTGAGCATCATATAAAATTATGGGTGAAGAATCTTTGGAGCCAAACAAACCATAGTTATAAGAGACAAACTCAATCATATGTTAGCAGTAAATCAACTATAGGATTCAATTTTGTGACAGAATAAATGTAGAATTAGATTCAGTAGAAACAGAATCAAGGTTTTGTATACATATATATGTAACATCTCTGACCTGTAATTAGCTCACCATATATGCCCAAGCTACTCTGCCTCCACCAAAACAAGAATTACATTGATCTCTCCATTATCCCTGCCTATGTACATACACCCTTGGCCATCAAAAACCATTATTTGCTATAGACCAATATAATTTATCATACAAAATGAAATGCACTAAATACTAATAAATATGTATATTGAATTTCGAGTATAAATCATGTATGGAGTTGCTCACTAAACTATGAACAAGTAACCAAACCATCTTGTGAAAGTAAGTACCCTTCTCGATTCAATGTCCCCCTCACTGCCCGATAAAACTCCACCCATGAGGATGAATATACATCATCTGGCCCAAACAGAAATGTTGGATTAGGACTTGCAGGGCAAGCACCCACCAAATCCAACACCGAAGCAGCTGGCTTGAGCTGCTGTGGGAAATTAAATGCTAAATTGTCAACTTTGTGTTCATAAATTTTCCCAGTTCGATCCAATTTATACTTTGAAGTCCCCTGAAACTGCCCTTTGGTCTCCCATGGAACCCGAGGGACACCCCTCAAGTTCCACCTTATCAAAATCACATTCTCAGAAGGTTGCCAAATCCTATATACCTCAAGTGAAATCTCTCTGAACAGAATTTTACCATGAAATCTCAATGCCCAGAAGATCAATTTGTAGTTTTCAATACCGGTAAACGTGTTCAATGGGTCTAAAAATGTAATATCATCCCTGAAAACAATCAAATTCCATGTTAGAACCTAGAACATATTAGGATATTATATATTAGGACATTTCTATAATTTGAGCGGACCATGGTTTTGTAAAATTCAATAGGACTACTATGGTTTTAGGGTTATCATATCAAGCCTAATGTATTACTATTTATATTGGGCCTTTATAACACAGTTCAGCATATAAAAGATGTAGCCTAATATATTCTAACATTCCACAAAAATTCCAACTTTCTCAGGACCCAAATACTTATCACAGAAAATAAAACAGACCCAGATAAGAAAATCAAAGAATATGAAATACCCAGATGAGAAAATAACCTGTAAATGTCATAATTGAGGTCCTTGGTGAATAGCACAGGAAGGTCTTCTCTGAGCGTCCTTACAGCAAGGCCAAGGTTGACATAGAAGTCATCTTTTTGGTGCTTATCTTGTGCACCAGGGGGAGTGTTAACCTGAGCTACACCCTGTAGTGGAGGAGGGGTTTGGAGGCTGGTGAGGGAGAGAGGAGAGATATAGTGAGAGTGAGAATTGGGTTTTGGTTGGTGAGGGGAGAGTGATTGGTGAATGAAGGTTTTTTCTTTTGATTTGTGATTGTGATGAAGAACAAGAGAGGGAGAGAGGTTGGGTAAGAGAAAAGACATGGCCTTTATTATTCTTCAATTGGGTTTTTCTCAAGTTCTAAGCTTTTCATGTGGAAGAGAGAGAGGGAGAGAGAGAGAGAGAGAGTTTAGAGAGGGGAAAGATTCGTGTTTTGTGTTTTGTGTTTTGCGTTTGTGTTTTGAGTTTTGACTGTTTTGTTGTGTTTGTTGAGTTCGTGGAAACAAATTGAGGTTTGTGATTATGATTTTTTTTTTTAGTGGTTTTGAACATGTCCATGAAAATGGACTTAAATGGTCCAAATGAACATGTGAAATTGGTGGTTTTGTGGATTTGCACATTGTGCCCTACATTTGGTATATTTCTCTTCCACATGTGAACATGAAAATTTTCTTTCTATTGTACCCTTGTCAATAGGAGGAAAATTGAAATTTTGAAACAAATTGAGGTTTATGATTTGGATTTTGTTAGTGATTTTGAACATGGCCAGGAAAATGGACCAAATGGTCCAAATGAATATGTGAAATTTTTAGTCGTTTTGTGGATTTTGACATTGTGCACTACATTTGGTATATTTGTCTTCCACATGTGAACATGAAAATTTTGTTGCTATTGTACCCTTCTCAATAGGAGGAAAAATTGAATTCACATTATCTGACCTTCGGTTTGAATAAAGCAACCATGGCGTTGGTGGTTATCAGATTAAACATGAACACTATCCACTCATGGTTCATAGACATGTTAATAAAAATTGGTTACGTTTTATGACTTTGACTTACTATTTGTTCTTATTTGTGCACACGAAATCTAGATCGTTTTTTCTATGAATTTTCAATGAAGGAAAGTTTCACCACTCTTTATGGTTTATTGGTGTTTTCTCTAAAGTGGAAAAGTTCCACTCATGAAAGGCACGAGTGCATTTCTATGAAATTTCTATTATTGAAAAGAACAAATAGAATTGAGGTTTGCATCCTTGGGGAGAATTTTTCTTGGAGAAAGAGAGGGGAGGGGGTTGTTTAGGATTAGGAGTTTATGTTTAATAATTTCAACCTAACTAGGAAAAGTTAGAAAAATTCTAAGGGATGACATATTTTCTAACTATTTACAATTTTTTAGGCTGCTTTTACATGTTTCAATGTGGTTTTATATTTTTTTAAGGTGTGTTTCATACCTTACCATAACAAAATAGTGTAGTATTATTATTCTTGTTCAAAAAGAAAGGTTTGAAATTAAAGCTTTTATTAAAACAAAAAGAGAGAGAGAGAGAGAGAAAGATTCAAGCTATCGTCATAGACTATAAAGAAAATAGTAAAATACGAAAACCACTCCTAAGTTTTGGGCTAATTTTAGGCACTACCTAAACTTTTCAAAAATATCTATTTGACCCTTAAGTACAAACCACACTTAAAATTGTTGGATAGTTCTCTTGATTCTCCAAGTCCTCTTTTGCTTCTATTCTCTGATTGTTATTTATACTATTTATTATTGAAAAGCTTTCTTATACCTATAATTGTCACAATACAGTTCCCATGGGTTCGCATTGTGCCAATTAACCTTGCCGCAATAGTTTTGGGGAAATGAGCACAAATAGTGTTATTTTTGATGAACACAAATAGTGTTATTTGGTTTGTGCTTAGGGAGTAAATTTGATATTTTTTTTTAGAAGACTAGGTAGTGTCTAATATTAGCCCACCTCATAGGTTGTTTTTTGTATTTTACCCTAAAACAACAGATTTTTCTCTTCTTAGTGGAACTCCCCTCCCCACCCCCACCCCTAAAAAAAAAAAAAAAACCAACTCCATTTCTAAAACAAAGTTCATATACATCATCAAGTTACCATTATTTGAAGCACTTTAATGCTTATAATTTATAAATAGATGGATTTAGTTGTGTCAAAAGAATTTTACTTTTATCAAAGCTTTTTTAGGTTAGGGATTGGTGATTTGTTCTTAATTGATGCGATATATTTAAATTTGTGGTATTCACTCTATAATGATTATTCAAACTAAAACACCAATTAGTTTTTTATAGCAAGATGTGAATTCATATCCAATTCAACAACAAAAAAATTTATCAATTGAGTTACCTAAAACCCACAAAAATGGTGAATATTAAATTGAGATTATTGCCTCCATATATTGTATATCACTATATCCATATGGTTCAAGGCCACGACTTCTAATTTCATGGAATGGCCATGATCAAAGCAATTTAATTCCACCCCGTCTTGCTTATTTTGATTAGTATCTAGAAAGTTGATTCAACTTAGTTTGAATGAGGATGAATTATAATAATTTTTGTTGATAAATTCTAAGAACATATTTATTTTTTTATCTAGTCGAAAGTTTATTTATAAATTCAAACGTAGACTCTATTCAAACATAGACTCTATAAATTAAGAATGTCATGATATCTTAGTTTCAAAATAAATATTTAAAAAAGTGATTCTCAAAAATAAATATCTAAATTCAGATGTAGACAATGAATCAAGACAGTCATAATTTCTAAATTATACATTAACCCATTATTTGATTCATATTATCCACATTCCACACACTTCGATTCGCCTCCTCCTAGTTAGATACTAACAAAATGAGAAGTACCTTACTATTTTAGGATATTTGTGCAAAGCAACTCAAAGATGAAAAAGACTGGTAGTCTGTGTCTCAAGCTGCTAGTCCTGTTCAAAAATAGTTCCTCTGTGTGATAGCAAGCAAGTTTTATCATTTATGACTAGTCAATTCAGATTTAACAGGCTGCTTCACAAACCATTCAACTATGAAATCTGCCTAATTGTGAATAGTCAAAACTAAACATTCATGAAAAGCACTTAAAAACATTGCAAATTTGCAATGGTTTACCTTTTAAAACTTCAAAAATTCTAAGACCATATGATGTATTACAACTTTCGTCTTTAACTACAATTGTCCATGTGGTAGGCTGTGAGTGATAAAGATAAAGTAGTGGGTCCATGTGAAAGTGATATGTAGCCAATCACAATCTATCACATAAAATAGTTATGGTAAAAATTGTGGCAAAAGTTGTGGAATTTTATGTTGTACTAGAATTACTTTTAAAACTTTGAAAATTTGGTACAATAATTCAAGCAAAGCTAAAAAACAATCTCAAACTTTGAAAAGCACAATTAAGGCCTAGATGACCAGAGAATCCAGATAGCTTTCAAACACTAGAGGTGAGTTCATTGTCTGATTTGCTCAAATATGAGCGGTTCAGTTCGAGCATTGGATAAGGTTATGATTCAAGGACATGACAACAATTTGAGTGGGGTAAATAAGTACACTTTTGGAGGGCATTTGAAAAGGATATTCTGTTGGGCCTTTTCAAAGAAACTGTTTAGAAAGAGAGCACATTCCTTTTTCGATACTCATATTTTAGTATCTTTCAATTCTCTAGCCAAGCCAAAGAGGCAAAGAGCAATTTAACCAAAAATTCATTAATATTGGCTTTTTGCTGAGGTGAACATGTTTAAAATTTAGCCCAAAATAATAATAATAATTTTTTTGGGGGCATAAATGGGAGCTATATTACATAAACATAAGTCTTACAAACATAAATATTACAACAAGACTTACTTAACAAGAAAACACATCACCACACAAACTAATAGCAGGAAATCTAAACACAAACCAACCAAACCAATACCGAGGAGAGGTCTAGCTGACACGAAACAAAACATTATTGGACCCTTATTAACCGCGATGACTCCGGGATGAGACAAAACCCATGGAATCCCAATATAAACATTGCCACAAAAAAGTGGAGCATGTATCATACAAAACTCCCATTTCGGATTGAAAAGCACCCCTCTTTGCCGGTAAATCCACATAGCTATTCGCCTTTCTCCATATATGTTCAACACATGCCTCCCAGTCCTTGTTGAGGAGCCACCTGCAATCCAAAATCAAGTTATAAAATTCCATTGGATAATTTGTATGAGTAGTCAGCCATTTGTTCACAAGAAGAGAATCGGTTTCAAAACAAACTCGATGATGACCCTTGGCCCATGCTCGCGTCAACGCCTCTCTAAGACCCCACAATTCGGCCATAGTATTATTCGTAACTCCCAGATGTAAGGAGAAACCCCACAACCATTCTCCATTGGCTAAGCTTGCCACACCCCCCGCACCTGATTTTTCGAGGTTACTTATCGAGTTGCCGTCTATATTAATAGTGACATAAGGTAAAGTAGTTGGGCTCCACCTAATATATTTGATGGACAACAGAAATGACTGCCTCAAGGGAACGGTGCTAAGAAAGAAGAACTCCGTGACATGAGAGATAGCATTTTGTTTTAAAATATGAGGAGGAATGAATTTCCCTGAAAGTATCAATGAAATATTTTTACTTTCCCTATATAAAGGTTTCACATGACTTTTTTTTTTTTTTTTTTTTTTTTGAGAAACCAGACTGGAACAGCCCTGCGAATTTATTCAAAACAAAATTAATGAACATTTAGAAAGACTAATAAGTCTTCCAACCAAATCTGTAGCCCCACACAATCTTTAGCTTCTTTTTGTTAGAGCATCAGTAACAATATTACAACTGTCTTTGGGATTAAAGTTTAAAGTCGATTTATTGTATTATTTCAACTAGTTTTTACATTTATCTAAAATACTTTTAGCAAAAAAATTTCAATTTTAGTTAAATAAGTCGTTCCCACACGGTCTCTACATATGGTTTAACATGACAGAAATCAGAAAACTGAAAAGCAGAAACTTGGCAGCGGATGTTGTCAATGATATTCACATGACAATATTTTAGTTCAGTTCATCACTAACAAATAATTAACAGCCCTATAATAAACAACATAAAATATACTTGGCTGATGCCTGTGTTTCGTTAAGATTCTTATAAATATGCTATTTTACTCAAAAAGTCTCAAACTGACGTCTTCAAGTTCTACCGGCATGGTTTCTGAAAAAAAAAATCTACCCGCATGTGTACATTATATATATATATATATATATATATATATATTTTTTTTTTTCTCCCCCTTTCAAAAGAATCATTTAAAAAAAAAAAAATCTTGGAGCGGGGGAGGGGTGGTTGTTCTGTTGTATACTACTATAGAAAATAGACAAAATGATATTATGCTTCGGGTGTATACATCTAGCACTTTCACAACACATGAGACTCATACGCTATTAGGCAAGGACGGAGGTATATATTGACTAAAGGGGGCAATGGCCCCCAAATTTTTTATTAAAAAATATAGTATATATATATAGTGGCGACTCCAGAACTTTTTTCTAGGGGGGTTAATAATGGCAGAGCCAAGAATTTGTAGGTTTGGGTAGGCGAGTGAAAAATAAGATGATTATATATATATATATATATATATATATACAACTTCCACATTATATACGATACAACTATATTGTACAATAGTCAAAAAAATTATTAATAGTTTAAAGATCGTTAAAACAACAATCATTGGATGCATAAACAAATAGAATTAAATAACTAATCATATATTTTTGTCAAATTAATAATAATTTATTATATTTATAAGTTATATCAATTAAATAAAAAATATAGAATAAATAAGAACAATAAGTTAGTAATACACCTAGGAGGCTAGGAGTAGAGATTGGAGGAAACGTGAAACTAAGAAAAAGAACAATAATAAGTTTTTGCTTTTGAAGTGTATGGTTTTTAACCATACACGAGTTCACTCTCTTCAAATTAGAGCAAGCCGTAAAGATTTCTTAGACTTGAAATTTGTAAAGCATTTATCAAATTACTTGATCGAACATAGAGAAAAAAATTAAGAAAACATAGAAGGGAGAAAGAAAGACAGGAGAATGAGGAAAGAAACATAGTTGTAGATACTTTATGTTGTCAATGCCAAAGTAAGCTAGAGTCTTGGAGAGTTTTTTTTCTTCTTTTCTAAACAAATGAGCAAAAATTTGAAACATTTTTTTTTCTTTCTTGTAAAATTAAATATTTTAAGAGTGATGCTACAAACACAACAATTTTACAAAAAATTCATAACAAAATCTAGGTGACAAGTTATTAATGGTAGTTAAAAAAATGATATCAATTGTGGATTCAAATAAAAACTAGTTACAACTTACCATTTAACCTTTATTGTGAAAATATTGAGAAAGTGGTACTAAGAGAATCATATTCAAACTAATTTCAGTTTGGCTAAAAAAAAAAAAAAAATTAGGATCAAGGTGTTCAAATTTTTATTGTAGAGGTCAAAACAGTAAACTTTTATAAATACACACACACACACACACACATATAATTTTATTTTGGGCTAGGTTGTGTTTGTGTGTGTATAATTTTAGCAATTTTGTTTAATAAAATTTCATTTTGCCCCTTAACAATATTATTGATTCTTTTTAGACTAACGTTACTGGTACAAACTTATTTACAACATTTATACAAACCATTGAGGTATAAATTTTTATTGATTCACATTTGGACCCACCAATTACCTCACTTTTTTACTTGTAAATAACCAGTCACCATATGAACAATTTGTAAAAAAGTTTGTAACTCTAGCATTTTTCTCATTTAAGGCCATTAAAATTTTTATAGATCTAAAATCTAAAACGAAATATACAAGCCCAAAAAATTAGCGCAATAACAAAAATTACCAATAGTAAAGTTAAAAATAATTAAACTAATTAACCAATTTTACTCAAAACAAACAGCCAGCCCTTAAAAAGTTTTAAACAAAATTATTGTGTCTTTACCTAGTAGAAGATGCACGCATCAAAAATTCAAAAAAATAAAATAAAATAAAATAAAATAAAATAAAATATTCAGCAGCTAGGAAGCAACAAAGCCAACGGTCAGAGCCGCCTCCCTAACTTTAAGTCCCGCCTCCGTCCCTTCTATTAAGTCTCACATGTTGTGAGAGCTTGGGTTTAACCCGAAACATTATGTACCCTCTCAAAAAGTAGAGCTTCATCTATAAAATTGTGATTCTAGAGATTTCGCAATAAATAGTTTTAATTAAAAAGAGCTTTACTGTGTAGAGTATTTGACAAACTATAATGATAGAACTCATGGCCAGCTTTAGACCAAGGATTTTAGCGTAGACCTAAGGTCTTCAATTAAAAATAATAAAAAAAAGATAAGAAAAAGGAAGTGGGGGAAGGGGGTAATTGACTTAAAAAAAAAAAAAAACATAGGTTGGTGGTACACTCTCTTCCTATCCCAAGGTTCCCAAAATTGTGAGCTAAATCCAATACAATTAAAGCTATAACCGTTTCAACAAAAAAAGGAGTGTTATGAGTAAGCTGACATATTATGGACAATCAATTTTTCTAAACAGTTTAATATTTTAATTTTTATAAACTATTTTCTTACACATTAAATTAATAACATTAGTCACCTAATCTCTCTCTCTCTCCTAGCATACTCGGTTCTATGGCATATTCAACAAAGAATGAGCCAACACTCTTAGCCACACACAATCATGGAGGTGAAGATCAAGTTGTACAAGGATTGATCAAAGCTTTGGGTGAAGATTCAAGAGCTCTTGGTGAGATTTGTTTTGTTTTGCAAGGTAGATGCATCAATGGTACGATTTTACTTTACAATTTTCATATTCATACTTGCTTGTGGTTTATGCATTATATGAAGTAGATCTTAGTTTTGTTTCTGCTGCATATAACATGTATGATGGCAACATGATGCATATGTTTTTCCAACATCATCCAAGAGTGGTCTTAAATGTTATCGTGATTGTTGATCATTGTGCAACATGTTCTTCCTTCAAGTTTGGAATTTGGGCAGTACCTTCAGATGTATGGATTTGGATTGGGGTTTGGACTTGATGGGCAACACCTACTTCATTCGAAGTGTTCTTGAGATGTTCTTTGTGTAATTTGAAGATTTGAGCAAAATAGCAATAGTTCTTCAATGATTTGGAATTGAATATTGATTGAAGGCGCTTTGCATCAAATTTATGCTAAGGAAGTAATAAACTTAGGATTTTTGAGGGGGTAGTGTATCGAGATTGACAAAAATGATCAACAACCACCTTATGTCTCTTTAAAAACCCTTTTAAAGGATTTTTGTGTGCTTTGTAAATGAAGGGATTTCCTCTATTTATAAAGGGGGAAAAGCCTTGGGCTTAAGAGTTGAGTTGGAATCTGAAAAATCACAAAACAGTTGAATCTTGGAGGAAATCAGCACTTGGACCCAATCCTACATTTGTGCTTTGTTTTGAGTTTTGAGTGTTTTGACTCTTTTGAATTAATTTTTAGAACTTGTTTTGGCTTCGGAGTCCTAATTTAGTATCCTAACCATCTAGATTTTTTTTCTAGAATATTTATTATTTTTAGACACTTGATGAATTAAAATAACTAATTAGTTGTTTAAAACTTATGAACTTTCTGATAATCCAATCTCTTAGAATGTCTTAAACACGTGGATCTCTACAATTATTATTATGACAACCCAAAAAAATTATAACTAATTAATTATATTTAATCCCTTTAATAGATCAATCGTAATTAATTAGTAGTAACCACATGTGATTCACCTTAGCTTTGCAAATGCATTTTGACCATTAAAACTTGATCTAGTCATATCTTTTAATTTGATCGTCTGATTTGAGCACACAATACATTGTTCTGATCATTAAGAAGTACTAGATTTATTTTTAATGATGTATTGAAAGATTGAATGGTCAAAATTACGATTTTTCTTATGATGTAAAATTATTACTTTTTCCTTTGGAGCAAGGTTAAATGAAAGTGGCAAAATATAAGCGCCTACAGTTATATTCTTTAAATTCAAGATTTCATCTTTGATGTTTACTTTTATTTATAGGTGAAGCTGTTAATTGTGCTCCACTTTGTATCCCAAGAAGCAATAAAGAGGATAACAAAGAAATAAAAATCATGAATAAAGTATGCTGCAAGACAAAGTAATAATCTAAAACTTACTTTAAGCTATCTTGAATAATACTTCAAACTCTAAAATTTATTTAAATATTTTAAAATATTACCAGGGAAGATTAAGTGTAAAATTTGGGATACAAAAGAAGTTTGCAAAGGAAACTTTGGAAAATAAGCGGATCCTAAACAAAGGAGTCTTATATAGGCTACAAAAGTGAATAATTAAATTACAATAATACAATGAATGGTAAAATGCATAACAGTATTCTCAAATAGTGAAAAGTCTTCAATAATTGCTGATACCGCCAGAACAATACCGTAGATGAATAGTGAAAAGGCTTCAATAATTCCTGATACCACCAAAATGATATTGTAGATGAATAATGAAATGTCTGATACGAGCTGCCAGAGCTGTCTAATTCCACCAGAAGTAATTTGTCTAATAATACCAAAAGTAAAATCCTCTAATTTATTTTGATACAGAAAATACTGAAAATCTTATATTAATTCAACTGAAGTGATACCCCATACCAGTCTTGAGCATCTTGAAAGTAATCTGGTAAAGGAGAATCACTTTGGTCTTCATCCTCTACATTTGATATTTGAGTTGCTGCTTCCAACATTAGGAGGTTCAAGTGTTTCTGATATCAATTGATTTGGAAGTGTAATTTGATTCCGTTCAATTTGCTTACGATTTTTTTGGTTGAGAATACTAAATATTTTAACACATACACACGGAAAGAGGGGAGAAGGTCTTAAAGAAACTGACAGTAATGTATATCCAAAAAGACCTAACTCTTGGATACACAGCACAGACTTAGAATACTAGAATTCCTAGCATTTGTTTGTATCAACGAAGTACTTTTACTTGCTGATTTTGGAGCTAATATATTCATCAATTTATAACAAATCCTATACATAATTGTTAAAGGTTGTGATCCTCTCACCATATTATTAATTTTAACATCCAATGTTAATCTACTCAATAACTTTCGATCAGACAAAGATAAAGGAAAATCAGGAAAACAATTAAAATAAAGTGGATCTTCATATAAAGATGTTTCAATCCTTCCTATTATAGACTGATCAAAAATAAGGAATGTACTATCTCTTAAACATAATAACACACTTGTATTTAATCCCTGTCTTATTAGTGGTTTAATTGCTACTTGAACTAATCCCGTATGAATATATGAATACTCCTGCCTATGCTCTTGCATTAATTCCTCATTGAACAATTGTATTGACTCGTTCTCATTATTTAAAGAGAAGGTTCTTTCAAACGTTTTTATTTTATAATCTGCCTTAGTTGAAAATTTTGAAAAAATAGATTGCTTATAAATTTGATTAATAGGTACTGAAGCCATTTTCCAATCTTTTAGATTTCTTTCTATAATCATCTCCTCATTATTTACTACTATATCGCTTTGATTTTGGTTCGACATGGAGACCCTGAGGAAGAAGAATTAGCAAAATCAAGAATCAGCAAATTTAGCACGATAACCGAACACACTCCTAAGTAGAGAACAAGTGAGCAACAGAGAAAAAAAATAAGTGATGAAGACTGCAAAAGACCAAATGACAGTTCAAGAAAACAGTTTAGAGACTTACTTAGATCAAGTGTTGCAATTGATTTCAATTCTTCAAATATTACAAAGGGAAAGATTTCTAGATGGAAGAAGGTAATGGATCCAACGAATGATTTTTTCTAGATTACAAAGGGTGTAGAAAGCAAGGGCACATCCTTGAAATTATATAGAGTACAAAAGTAAATAGTAATATTACAATAATTCGTTGAACAATAAAAGTAAAAAGTAAAATGTAAAATGTGTATAGTGATATTCTCAAATTGTACTCAATAATTTCATGGTGGAGCCAAAAGTGTCTGATTCGGACATAAAGCCATGATATGAAATGATTTCGAGGTTAACTTTTTTTTCTTTTTTTACTTTCTCTTTTGCTTTTTTCAACTTTTTTTTACTTTTACTTTTTCTTTTTCACTTTAAAATCTCACTAACGTACCTAATCTCAATCCAGCACAAATTAGAGTCAGTTTAGTTCAATTTTTTGTAATTGTGTTTTTTTTTTTTTTTTTTTTTTTTTAAGGCATTTTTTAAAATTGAGATAGGATATTTGGGCCCGTTTGGTAATATTATTCTAGTAACGTTGTTTAAATGTTATGAAAATACATGTGAGTGAAAAAGTATTATGAAAATATGTGTTATGCTATTTAAACAACGAAAACTACTTTTTAAACAACACAACTAAACAGCCTTTAAGGGCCTGTTTGGTCATAATTTTCAAAAATTGTTGTTTAAAAAGATGTGAAAATTGTGGTTTAAAAAGTGTTGTTGAACAACGTGTTTTTAGTGTGAATAAAACAAAAAAAATGTGTTTGGTATCATAGTTTAAACAATATTTTTCAGTGTTCAAAAAATATAAAATATGTGTTTGGTATGTGTGTTTTTAATGGTAAAAAAAGCTGATAACATATTAAATAATAATTTTTTAATCCCTTCTTTATCCCTCCTCTTTCTTTATCCCTTCTCTTCCGTCTTTATCCCTTTCTCTTGAGTCTTCCCTCGGAGCAGAGAACCAAAAAACCAAACCCATGCAGTCCTCATCTCCATCGACGCCTAAGAAGATCCACGGCTGGGCTTTACGTTCGTCGGAGCTCATCTCCACAATCAAGACTCAAGACCCAAGACAAATGTAATCGAGCTTTTGTCACCGCCGAGTCGTCGAGCCGTATTTTGTCGTTGCTGAGTCGTCATTTCGAATCAGTCACACAGATTTCTCGATTTTTTGGGTTTTTTTTTCCTGTATTCCTCACCGATCGGGTGGGGAGGCGTGATCTTTGTAGCTGCGTGTCAATGGGTTTTTTTTTTTTTTTTTTTTTTTTTTTTTTTTTTTTTTTTTCTGAGGCGGAATGGTGCTTGGTGAAGGGAGTTATGGAGGTGAGTGGAGAGTTCCGGGTTCACTGCAGCTGGTGTGATCTTTGTAGTGGTTTTGGGAATGCAAGGTTGGTGATGAATTTTAGTGGGAAAATAGATTATTGGGAACAGAGCACAAACGAGACTTGGTCTATGTCACCATGGATCCGAGTGACAATTGTTATGCTTACAATTTTTGTGGAAAATTTGGTTCTTTGTAATTTAAACAATAATAAATTGCCATGCAAATGTTTGCCAGGGTTCATGCCCCATGTTGCTCAATAGTGGTATTCGGAGATTTTTCGGATGGGTGCACCGAAATTCGATGTCCTGTGGGCGACACCTTCTTAAACTTAACGATGATGAATATATGGGGAAAACCGAACAAATGTATCAAAGTTGGAAACGAAACAGAATGCAAAGAGTTGTGCCTTAAAAACTGCGAATTGTACTTTGTAAAGAGAGGAGACAGACGACCAAAAAAGCGATCAGGTGGGGCCCGTTTGAATCTCACTTTTATTACCGAGTGTGCCACCGAAAACAATTTTGTTGTTTAAAATCTGCTCCGGCTTGATTTCAAAACATGCTGTTCAAACATTGTTTTTGGAGCAACCATTTTTAAACAACCCAGAACACGATAGGTTAACCAAACGCATTTTTTAAATTTTTGGACACCAAGAGCTTAGTGTTTAAACACCGAACACTGTGTTTTGGAAAGGGTGACCAAATGGCCCCTAAAATTTTCTATTTAAAAGAAAAGTGTTTCATAAAAGTTAAAAGGTACTTTTTGAAAATTGTGAATGTTTGACTAAATTTTATCAAAATTGTAATTTAAATTATAAATTACCAAAAATGATAATATGCACATAAAGTAGAATTTCTTAGTATTTGCTGAAACCTTGTTTGCGGCTTACATGTTAAGGTGGTGGATGGAGAGAAGTGACAAGCATCCAAGGACACATGACCAAAGAGATTTGTCGTCACTTCTAAAGTTCTCTTTAGTTCTCACTCACTCCCAATTTCTCATCAACAACTGTGGCTGCCCATCTCACAAGGTCACTTGAAGTTGCTTTGGATGAAAATGTAGAAGAAAAATGTACTAGATGAAAAATGCACAAGAAAACGCAAGAAAACATAAAGGAAAAATGTACCAGCAAGGTGAGTCCAACAACATGGTGATTTTCTGAGAACGGGTTTTGTTTTGTGGTTAGGTAAAAGGGTAAAATTGGTGGGTTTTTGAAAAAATTGTAAAGGTTATTAAAGGATATGGGAGCAGAGCCGGCCCTAGACATTTTGGGGCCTAAGGCGGGAATTAAAATGGGGTCTTTTTTATACTTATGTATTAATTAAATTAATATTTATTTAATATTTTTATGTTATAATATATTTTATTTAAAATCTATTTTTATTGCCTTTTGAGATGCAAATTGACTAATTAAATTTTTGTATTCAAATTCTTGTTCATTTGTGATACTTTCATCTAAATTTTGTGTTATATTTTATTTATTACTAATAACTAATTTATCCATTGAATATCCTTTTTGAGACTCAATTACTTTTTCTTTTTTTGTTTCTTTTTTTAAGTTTTTCATATCCCGATACATATTTTCTAGTAGGCATTTCTAATCAAACAATATATTTATAAAAGTTAAAATAAAAATAATTTTCAAGTGTAGAGCCAATGAGAAATAGAACCCGATTTATATAAAAAGTATTTTTGTAGTTTCACCAAATAATAACAAGTTTTTAGCAATTTCAACTTACATAAATAAAGATTTATTCATTATATTACAAATAACTAAAAAAAAAAAATATATATATATATATAACACAAGATTAAAATAAATAAAAAAATTAATCATAACCGTAACTTAAAGTCAAAAACAAGCCCAGCCCAACCAAGAACCTGCCGAGACCCACCCACATTTACACCTAAAAAAGGAAAAAGAAAAAGAAAAAACGTAGGCTTAACAAAATAAAAACCTGCCAAGACCCACCCGGTACCCACTGACCCACAAAAAACATAAAACATGACCCGGCCCTCTTAACAAATCTAAAGTAGAATAGGAAGCAAGCCTTATAATGGGAAAAAGTTTCTAACGGTTCCCTATTGGATTTGTATTGCGTTTTTGCATTGCAGTATTGTACCTCTAAGGGTCTAACGTGAAAATGTGTTTTTTCATGTTTTAGGGCCAAAAACGCTAAATCTAAAATTGCTTGGGGTCCAATGTGAAAATGTGGTAAAAAAGTTACAATTTGGTTTTGTGCTTTTCGGCCTCAAAAAGCCGAACCAAACGGGCACTAAGATGGAGCAATCACTTCTATTACTATAAACCTTAAAATAGAATAGCCAACCCACAAAATGAACCACTAAAAAGAAAATTTTAACTGAAAGCACACTAAAGTTTGAGAAAATCTCATAAACAAATTTGAGACAAACTTGTCAAACAAGTGTAAATAAGAATACCAATAGAATACAAAGAAAAAGGTTCCATAATTAAGGAAATAATTGGTAAAAAATGATTCATAGAAACTGAAAATAAGATAAATGATATAGAGGATCAGATACATCATTCATGTGGATAATTTCATTCCCAGATCTCAAAAGGTCTCATAAATATAATTAGCTGGGATTAAACATTTATCATTGTCTCAACAACATCCTCGGCAAAGAAAAAACTAACATTTAAAAAAAAAAAAAAAAAAAAAAAAAAAGACCATTAAAGAAGGGGGTGCAAAAAAAATAAGGAGATTACAAAATTTTTACAAAGATAATCTTCCTAGGGAAACAAGGATATCAATGAGAAAATCTAAAGTAAAATCTGACAAAAAACAGATAAAATACTGTTGTTCATAACATGCCTAACAAGCATGAATAGTTTACATTTTACAAAAGTATTTCAACAGAAGCAGAATCAAACATCATGATTATTGCTTGTCATCAGAACTTAAATTATGAGGCTGGATGCAATTAAGGAATACCTAACAACAAATAGAATTAACTTGTGTTAAAACAAGAGGAAAAAACCTACAAGCAAATAGATGACAAAAACGATTAGCAACCACCTTATGTCTCTTTTCTCAAAAACCCTTTCAAAAGATTTTTGTGTGCTTTGTAAATGAAGGGATTTCCTCTATTTATAAAAAGGTAAAAGCCTTGGGCTTAAGAGTTGAGCTGGAATCTGAAAAATCACAAAATTTTTTTTTTTTTTTTTTTTTTGGGTGCTTTGTTTCAAGTTTTGGGTGTTTACTGTTTTGACTCTTTTGAATTAATTTTTAGAACTTGTTCTGACTTCAGAGTCCTAATTTACTATCCTAACCGTCTAGATTTGCTTTTTTTTTTTTTTTTTTTTTTTTTTCATAATATTTATCATTTTTAGACACCTAATGACTTAAAATAAATTAATTGTTTAAAACTTATGAACTTTCTGCTAATCCAATCTCTTAGAATGTCTAAAACACATAGATCTTTATCATTATTATTACTAGTGTATAACCTCGTGCATATGTATAGGTATAATTAAAAATAATCACAATTATATGTTTCAAATAATACATTTTTGTTAGAAGGCGTTCAAATTATACATGGTATTAGCTTACACTTTTTTTTAAATTATGCATTTCTAAAATATATAATTATTTCTCATTATAAATATATAATTTAGAATTTAATTGGATTTATCCTTTTCAGTTTTTGCACCTAATAAGTCACTTGCCACAAAAATTAAAAAAATTAGAGAGATACGTGCCACAAAATTGGACTCCAATTAAAATCCAATTTAAAATCTGATTGAATTTGGACTCATCGATCTTTACTCTCAATAATTCATTTAGCACAACAATTAAAAAATTAGATAAGACAAGTGGTGCAAAATTGAGAATCCAATTAAAATATAATTGGATTTTCTTTGAGTTATATATATATATAGAAGACAACTCAAAAAATATATATCTAAATAATTGTGGAGGTCAAAAACAATCTAAAAAGGCTGAAAAGCCCTTAAGGATATATTTCAGCATGGATATCCAAATAACATAATTTATTTATCTAATGTACGAGGTGAAAACTCCACAATGGGAAACTCAAACAAATTGTATTAATATTATTAGCAACAATCATCACACTTTTCCCATGGTGATGGGATTCGGAGATAAGAAAAAATCTCTCCACTCTTCTCTTCTTCTATTTTTTTTTTTTCTCCCTTTTTTTTGGATCCCTTTTTCTCATACCCCCTCTTTTCTTATAGGCTTTTTCTTTCCCTTATCCCTCCAGCTAGCTTACCCTTAACTAGATCTTTTTTGGATATTTTTCCTCCTATTGGTTTCCCCCGTTCTTATCCTGAAACAGGACTTTTGGGAATATTAGTACTGTTGAGGACTTCAGATTGCCTCAAATGCATTTAATGTAGTAGGGATATTCTGTTGGGCCTTTTCAAAGAAACTGTTAAGAAAGAGAGCACATTCCTTTTTCGATACTCATATATTAGTATCTTTCAATTCTCTAGCCAAGCCAAAGAGGCAAAGAGCAATTTAACCAAAAATTCATTAATATTGGCTTTTGCTGAGGTGAACATGTTTAAAAGTTAGCCCAAAATAATAAATATTTTTACTTTCCCTATATAAAGGTTTCACATGACTTTTTTTTTTTTTTTTTTTTGGAGAAACCAGACTGGAACAGCCCTGGGAATTTATTCAAAACCAAATTAATGAACATCTAGAAAGACTAATAAGTCTTCCAACCAAATCTGTAGCCCCACACAATCTTTAGCTTCTTTTTGTTAGAGCAATATTACGACTGTGTTTGGGATTAAAGTTTAAAGTAAATTTATTTTACTATTCAATTTATTTTTACTATTATTTAACTTATTTTTGCTACTATTCATAGGTTCTATTACATTTTTTGATACTATTCATGGGTCTCACTGTATTATTTCAACTAACTTTTAGTTTTATCTATAATACTTTCAGCAAAAAAATTTCAATTTCAGTTAAATAAGTTATTCCCAAACGGACCTTACATATGCGTTTAACATAACAGAAATCAGAAAACTGAAAAGCAGAAACTTGGCAGCGGATTTCGTCAATGATATTCACATGACAATATTTTAGTTCAGTTCATCACTAACAAATAATTAACAGCCCTATAATAAACAACATAAAATATACTTGGCTGATGGCTGTGTTTCTTTAAGATTCTTATAAATATGCTATTTTACTCAAAAAGTCTCAAACTGACGTCTTCAAATTCTACCCGCATGGTTTCTGGAAAAAAAAAAATCTACCCGCATGTGTACATTATATATATATATATATATATATATATATATATATATATATATTTATATATTTTCTACTCTCATTTTTTTTTAATCTTAGGGCGGGGGAGGGGTGGTTGTTCTGTTGTATACTATTATAAAAAATAGACAAAATGATATTATATTTCGGGTGTATACATCCAGTTCTTTTACCATATGTGAGACTCATACGCTTTAGGCAAAGAGAGGGGTATATATTGACTAAGGGGGGGCAATGGCCCCCCAAATTTTTTATTAAAAAATATAGTATATGCATATATATATATATATATATATATATATATAGTAGCGGCTCCAGAACTTTTTTCTAGGGGGATCAATAATGGCAGAGCCAAGAATTTGTAGGCGGGGGTAGGTGAGTGAAAAATAAGATGATTATTTATATATATATATATATATATATAATTTCCACATTATATACAATACAACTATATTGTACAATAGTCAAAAAAATTATTAATAGTTTAAAGATCGTTAAGACAACAATCATTGGATGCATAAACAAATAGAATTAAATAACTAATCATACATTTTTGTCAAATTAATAATAACTTATTATATTTATAAGTTATATCAACTAAATAAAAAATATAGAATAAATAAGAACAATAAGTTAGTAGTACACCTAGGAGTAGAGATTGGAGGAAACGTGAAACTAAGAAAAAGAATAGTAATAAGTTTTTGCTTTTGAAGTGTATGGTTTTTTAACCATACACGAGTTCACTCTCTTCAAATTAGAGCAAGCCGTAAAAGATTTCTTAGACTTCAAAATTTGTAGAGCATTTATCAAATTACTTGACCGGACATAGAGAAAAATTAAGAAAACATAGAAGGGAGAAAGAAAGATAGAGAAAATGAGGAAAGAAACACAGATGTAGATACTTTATGCTGTCAATGCCAAAGTAAGCTAGAGTCCTAGAGAGTTTTTCTTCTTCTTTTCTAAACAAATGAGCAAAAATTTGAAACATTTTTTTTCTTTCTTGTAAAATTAAATATTTTAAGAGTTGTGCTACTAACACAACAATTTTACAAAAAAATTCACAACAAAATCTAGGTGACTAGTTATTAATGGTAGTTAAAAAAATGATATCAATTGTGGATCCAAATAAAAACTAGTTACAATTTACCATTTAACCTTTATTGTGAAAATATTGAGAAAGTGGCACCAGGAGAATCATATTCAAACTAATTTCAGTTGGGCTTAAAAAAAATTAGGATTAGGGTGTTCAAATTTTTATTGTAGAGGTCAAAACAATAAAATTTTATTTTGGCCCAGGTCAAGGGGTTCATTTGAACCCCCTGGGCTGGTCATGGCGCCATCCCCGTGTGTGTGTGTGTTTATGTATATATATATTAGTAATTTTGTTCAATAAAATTACATTTTGCCCTATAACAATATCATTGATTCTTTTTAGACTAATGTTATAGGTACAAACTTATCTATAACTGTAGGGCCTCATTTTGGGGCTCGGGCCCAACAGGTAGGTGATTTTGGCCCAGGGAGCCCTAAACAATGAATTTGTAGAGAGCGGGTTACAGAACTAGGCCCTAACGAAGTGAGTGTTAGTTAACTTTGGGCCATATAACAATTGAACATAAGAATATCCCCCTCAAGTCCTCTCGTTATTTGGTCCGAGGAGACGTATGAGTGCACCTCTGTTCTTGATCATAGGCCATGTTCCTTCTTTCTTTCTTTTGCTCTTTCTTTCCTCTTTTTTCCGGTCCCCTCTTCATGGGGATTCACTTCTCTTATATAGCCCCCTTGAAGTCATCAGAATCTTACACTTGTTGATCATCCGGACCTTCACTTGAGTGCCCGTCTCATCGGACATCTCCCCTATCTTTCTGTGAGTTGTAGTGACCAAGGTAACACTGTTCACCTGTCCTCTCCACATTAATGTAGCTAGAAAAGTAGCTGTCCCGCATTTAATGTGGCAACTGTGGTCTCTCCCTTGACATCCTACACTCTCTTCCCTCTCTCGGGCTTGTGGGACTCGTTCTCGCTACTAATACTCTTTGGAGTGATTCTTTATTGTTGGTAGGATGCATGTTTGAGCCATACTTGGCACATCCGAGGAGACACTCCTCCTCGGACCGCCTTTTAAATAAGTTTGGGCCCACAAGAATTGGGCCGGGAGCCCTTTTGGCGGCCACACTTTCTCCTCGGACGTGATTGAACTCTATATGGGGCCCAAGGCCCATTGTTTGATCTGGGGGTTTTACCCCTACAATAACATTTATACAAACCGTTGAGATATAAATTCTTATTGGTTCGCATTTGGATTTTGGACCCATCAATTACATCATTTTTTTACTTGTCAATAACCACTCGTCATAGTAGCAATTTGTATAAAAGTTTATATCTCTAGCATTTTTCTCATTTAAAGGCCATTAAAAATTTTATAGATCTAAAATCTAAAACAAAATATACAAGCCCAAAAAAATTAGTGCAATAACAAAAATTACCAATAGTAAAGTTAAAAATAATTAAGCCTAATTAACTAATTTTACTCAAAACAAACAACTAGCCCTTTAAAAAGTTTTAAACAGAATTATTGTGTCTTTACCTAGCAGAAGACGAACGCATCAAAAACTCAAAAAAATAAAATCCTCAGCAGCTAAGAAGTAGCAAAGACAACGGTCAGAGCCGCCCCCCTAACTTCAAGTCCTGCCTCCGTCCCTATTATTAAGTCTCACATGTTGTGAGAGCTTGGGTTTAACCTGAAACATTATGTACCCTCTCAAAAAGTAGATCTTAATCTATAAAATTGTAATTCTAGAGATTTTGCGATAAATAGATTTAATTAAAAAGAGCTTTACTGTGTGGAGTATTTGGCAAACTATAATGATAGAACTCATGGCCAGCTTTAGACCACGGATTTTAGCGTACACCTAAGGTCTTCAATTAAAAATAAAAAAAGATAAGAAAAAGGAAGCCCCAAAAAGGCTTCAAATTTGTTAGGGAAGTGGGGGAAGGGGGTAATTGACTTAAAAAAAAAAAAATCAAAAATCAAAAAACATAGGTTGGTTGTACACTCTCTTCCCTATCCCAAGGTCCCCAAAATTGTGAGCTAAATCCAATACAATTAAAACTATAACTGTTTCAACAAAAAAAAAAAAAAAAAGGAATGTTATGAGTATGCTGACATATTATGGACAATCAAGTTTTCTAAACAGTTTAATATTTTAATTTTTATAAACTATTTTCTCACACATTAAATTAATAACATTAGTCACCTAATCTCTCTCTCCTAGCATACTCGGTTCTATGGCATTTTCAACAAAGGATGAGCCAACACTCTTAGCCACACAAAATCATTGAGGTGAAGATCAAGTTGTACAAGGATTGATCAAAGCTTTGGGTGAAGATTCAAGAGCTCTTGGTGAGATTTATTTTGTTTTGCAAGGTAGATGCATCAATGGTACGATTTTACTTTACAATTTTCATATTCATACTTGCTTGTGGTTTATGCATTATATGAAGTAGATCTTAGTTTTGTTTCTGCTGCATATAACATGTATGATGGCAACATGGTGCATATGTTTTTCCAACATCATCCAAGAGTGGTCTTAAATGTTCTTGTGATTGTTGATCATCGTGCAACATGTTCTTCCTTCAAGTTTGGAATTTGGGCAGTACCTTCAGATGTATGGATTTGGATTGGGGTTTGGATTGGATGGGCAACACCTCCTTCATTCGAAGTGATCTCGAGATGTTCTTTGTGTTATTTGAAGATTTGAGCAAAATAACAATAGTTCTTCAATGATTTGGAATTGAATATTGATTGAAGGCACTTTGCATCAAATTTATGCTAAGGAAGTAATAAACTTTGGATTTTTGAGGGGGTAGTGTATTGAGATTGACAAAAACGATCAACAACCACCTTATGTCTCTTTAAAAACCCTTTTAAAGGATTTTTGTGTGCTTTGTAAATGAAGGGATTTCCTCTATTTATAAAGGTGGAAAAGCCTTGGGCTTAAGAGTTGAGCTGGAATCTGAAAAATCACAAAACAATTTGAATCTTGGAGGAAATCGGCACTTGGACCCAATCCTACAGTTGTGCTTTGTTTTGAGTTTTGAGTATTTTGACTCTTTTGAATTAATTTTTAGAACTTTTTTTTGGCTTCGGAGTCCTAATTTAGTATCCTAACCATCTAGATTTTTTTTTCCCAGAATATTTATCATTTTTAGACACTTGATGAATTAAAATAACTAATTAGTTGTTTAAAACTTATGAACTTTCTGATAATCCAATCTCTTAGAATATCTTAAACACGTGGATCTCTACAATTATTATTATGACGACCCAAAAAAAAATTATATCTAATTAATTATATTTAATCCCTTTAATTGATCAATGGTAATTAATTAGTAGTAACCACATGTGATTCACCTTAGCTTTGCAAATGCATTTTGACCATTAAAACTTGATCTAGTCATATCTTTTAATTTGATCATCCGATTTGAGCGCACAATACATTGTTCTGATCATTAAGAAGTACTAGATTTATTTTCAATGATGTATTGAAAGATTGAACAGTCAAAATTACGATTTTTCTTATGATATAAAATTATTATTTATTGTTTTGGAACAAGGTTAAACAAAAGTTGCAAAATATAAGTGTCTACAAATATTCTTTAAATTCAAGATTTCATCTTTGATACTTACCTTTTTTATAGGTGAAGCTGTTACTTGTGCTCCTATTTGTATCCCTGGAACCAATAAAGAGGATAACAAAGAACTAGGAATCATGAAGAAAGTATGCTGCAAGACAAAGTAATTAATAATCTAAAACTTACTTGAAGCTATCTTGAATAATACTTGAAACTCTAAAATTCATTTAAATATTTTAAAATATTACAAGGGAAGATTGAGGGTAAGATTTGGGATACAAAAGAAGGTTGCAAAGGAAACTTTGGAAAATAAGCAGATCCCAAACAAGGGAGTCTTATATAGGCTACAAAAGTGAATAATTAAATTACTATAATACAATGACTAGTAATATGAACAACAATATTCTCGAATAGTGAAAAGTCTTCAATAATTGCTGATACCGCCAGAACAATACCGTAGATGAATAGTGAAAAGGCTTCAATAATTCTTGATACCACCAAAATGATATTGTAGATGAATAATGAAAGGCCTGATACAAGCTGCTAGAGCTGTCTAATTCCTCCAAAAGTAATTTTTCTAATAATACCAAAGGTAAAATCCTCTGATTTATTTTGATACAGAAAATGCTGAAAATCTTATATTAATTCAACTGAAATGATACCCATACCAGTCTTGAGCATCTTGAAAGTAATCTGGTAAAGGAGAATCACTTTGGCCTTCATCCTCTACATCTGATATTTGAGTTGCTGCTTCCAACATTAGGACGTTCAAGTGTTTCTGATATCAATTGATTTGGGAGTGTAATTTGATTCCATTCAATTTATTTACGAATTTTTTTGTTAAGAATACTAAATATTTTAACATACATACACGGAAATAGGGGAGAAGGTCTTAAAGAAATTGACAGTGGTGTATATCCAAAAGGATTTAACTCTTGGATACACAAAACAGACTTAGAATACTAGAATTCCTAGGATTTGTTTGTATCAATGAAGTGCTTTTACATATTGACTTTGGATCTAAATTTTTCATCAATTTATAACAAATCCTATACATAATTGTTAAAGGTTGTGATCCTCTCACCATATTATTAATTTTAACATCCAATGTTAATGCATCCAATAAGTTTCGATCAGACAAAGATAAAGGAAAATTAGGAAAACAATTAAAATAAAGTGGATCTTCATATAAAGATGTTTCAATCCTTCCTATTATAGACTGATCAAAATTAAGGTGTCTACCATCTCTTAAACATAATGATACACTTGTATTTAATCCCTGTCTTATTAGTGGTTTAATTGCAACTTGAACTAATCCAATATGAATAAATGAATACTCCTGCCTATGCTCTTGCATTAATTCCTCATTGAATAATTGTATTGACTCGTTCTCATTATTTAAAGAGAAGGTTCTTTCAAACGTTTTTATTTTATAATCCAACTTAGTTGAAAACTTCGAAAAAATAGATTGCTTATAAATTTGATTAATAGGTACTGAAGCCATTTTCCAATCTTTTAGATTTCTTTCTATAATCATCTCCTCATTATTTACTACTATATCGCTTTGATTATGGTTCGACATGGAGACCTTGAGGAAGAAGAATTAGCAAAATCAAGAATCAGCAAATTTAGCACGATAACCGAACACACTCCTAAGTAGAGAACAAGTGAGAGCAACACAGAAAAAAAAAGTGATGAAGATTGCAGAAGACCAAATGACAGTTCAAGAAAACAGTTTAGAGACTTACTTAGATCAAGTGTTGCAATTGATTTCAATTCTTCAAATATTACAAAGGGAAAGATTTCTAGATGGAAGAAGGTAATGGATTCAACGAATGATTTTTTCTAGATCACAAAGGCTGTAGAAAGCAAGGGCACATCCTTATAATTATATAGAGTACAAAAGTAAATAGTAATATTACAATAATTCGTTGAACAATAAAAGTAAAAAGTAAAAAGTAAAATGTGTATAGTAATATTCTCAAATAGTACTCAATAATTTCCTGGTGGAGCCAAAAGTCTCTGATTCGGACATAAAGCCATGATAAGAAATGATTTAGAGGTTAACTTTTTTTTTACTTTCTCTTTTGCTTTTTTCAACTTTTTTTTACTTTTACTTTTTCTTTTTCACTTTAAAATCTCACTAATGTACCTAATCTCAATCCAGCACAAATTAGAGTTAGTTCAACTTTTTGTAATTGTATTTTTTTTTTTTTTTGTTTTTTTTTTTAAGGCGTTTTTTAAAATTGAGGTATGATATTAGGGCTGTTTGATAATGTTGTTCTGATAACGTTGTTTAAGTGTTGTGGAAATACGTATGGTGAAAAAGTGTTGTGAAAATCTATATTGTGCAGTTTAAACAACACAGCCAAACAGTCCCCTAGATTTTTCTATTTAAAAGAAAAGTGTTTCTTAAAAGTTAAAAAGTGCTTTTTGAAAATGGTGAGTGTTTGACTAAATTTTATCAAAATTGTAATTTGAATTATAAGTTACCAAAAATGACAATATATACATAAAATAAAATTTCTTACTCCTTCTATCCCACTTTGTTTGTCCTCTATTCCATTTTGGAATGTCCCAAAATATTGTCCTGTTTCTAAAAATAAAAGTCATTAATTTACTAATGTTCCTATTATACCCCTATTAATTTACTAATTCAATTTTTAGATAAATTTATTTAAGGGTAGTTTTAGAAACTTATACATTTTTAAAAGGTAGACAAGATAATAAATTATGTTCCCTTAAAAAGTTTGACTTTTCAAACAAGACAAACAAAGTGAGATAGATGGAGTAGTATTTATTGAAACCTTGTTTGCAGTGTATAGGTTTAGGTGGTAGTTTTAGAGAAGTGACAAGCATCTAAGGACACATGACCAGAGAGATTTGTCGCCACTTCTCTTTAGTAAACACCTAAAGTTCTCTTTAGTTCTCACGCATTCCCAATTTCTCATCAACAACTGTGGCTGCCCATCTCACAAGGTCACTTGAAGTTGCTTTGTGATGAAAATGTCGAAGAAAAATGTACTAGAAGAAAAATGCACAAGAAAACACAAGAAAACGTAAAGGAAAAATGTACCAGTAAGGTGAGTCTAGCAACATGGTGATTTTCTAAGATTGGGTTTTGTTTTGTGGTTAGATAAAAGGGTAAAATTGGTGAGTTTTTGAAAAAATTATGAAGGTCGGGGATGGAACCAGGATTCAAAGTGGAGGGGGGGCAAAGTATAAACACAAAAATGTTTATGAAAATCAAAACTAACGTGAGTAATGGCCCCCCTTTGCCCTAATGTGGGTCCGTCGGTGGTGAAGGTTATTAAAGGACATGGGAGAAAGTTTCTAATGGTTCCTGATTTGTACTGCGATTTTGCATTGCAATATTGTACCTCTAAGGGTCTAACATGAAAATGTGTTTTTCATGTTTTAGGGCTGAAAACGCAAAATCTAAAATTGCTTGGGGTCCAACGTGAAAACGTGGCAAAAAAGTTACAATTTGGTTTTGTGCTTTTTGACCCCAAAAAACTGAACCAAATGGGCACTAAGATGGAGCAATCACTTCTATTTCTATTAACCTTAAAATAGAAGAGCCAACCTACAAAATGAACCACTAAAAAGAAAAATTTAACTGAAAGCACACTAAAGTTTGAGAAAATCTCATAAACAAATTTGAGACAAACTTGTCAAACAAGTGTAAATAAGAATACCAATAGCATACAAAGAAAAGGTTCCATAATTAAGGAAATAATTGGTAAAAATGATTCATAGAAACTGAAAATAAGATAAATGATATAGAGGATCAGATGCATCATACATGTGGATAGTTTCATTCCTAGACCTCGAAAGGTCTCATAAATATAATCAGCTGGGATTAAACATTTATCATTGTCTCAACAACATTCTAGGCAAAGAAAAAATTAACATTTAAAAAAAAAAAAAAGAAAAAAAGAAGAAGACCATCAAAGAAGGGGTTGCAAAAAAAAATAAGGAGATTACAAAATTTTTACAAAGATAATCTTCCTAGGGAAACAAGGATCTCAATGAGAAAATCTAAAGTAAAATCTGACAAAAAGCAGATAAAAATACTTTTGTACTCATAACATGCCTAACAAGCATGAATAGTTTACATTTTACAAAAGTATTTCAACAGAAGCAGAATCAAACATCATGATTATTGCTTGTCATAAGAACTTAAATTATGAGGCTGGATGCAATTAAGGAATACCTAACAACAAATAGCATTAACTTGTGTTAATACAAGGGGGGAAAAACCTACAAGCAAATAGATGACAAAAACGATTAGCAACCACCTTCTGTCTCTTTTCTCAAAAACCCTTTCAAAGGATTTTTGTGTGCTTTGTAAATGAAGGGATTTCCTCTATTTATAAAAAGGTAAAAGCCTTGGGCTTAAGAGTTGAGCTGGAATCTGAAAAATTACAATTTTTTTTTTGGTGCTTTGTTTTAAGTTTTGGGTGTTTTGACTCTTCTGAATTAATTTTTAGAACTTGTTCTGACTTCAGAATCCTAATTTACTATCCTAACCGTCTAGATTTACTTTTTTTTTTTTCATAATATTTATCATTTTTAGACACTTAATGACTTAAAATAAATTAATTGTTTAAAACTTATGAACTTTCTGATAATCCAATCTCTTAGAATGTCTAAAACGCATAGATCTTTATCATTATTATTACCAGTGTATAATTTCGTGCATATGCACAAGTATAATTAAAAATAATCACAATTATACATTTCAAATAATAAATTTTTGTTAGAAAATGTTCAAATTATACATGATATTGGGTTAAACTTTTTTTTAAACTATGCATTTCTAAAACATATAATTATTTCTCATTATACATATATAATTTAGAATTTAATTGGATTTATCCTATTTGGTTTTTGCACCTAATGAGTCACTTGCCACAAAAAGTAAAAAAATTAGATAGATACGTGCCACAAAATTGGACTCCAATTAAAATCCAATTTAAAATCTAATTGAATTTGGACTCATCGATTTTTACACTCAATAATTCACTTAGCACAAAAATTAAAAAATTAGATGGGACACGTGGTGCAAAATTGAGAATCCAATTAAAATATAATTGGATTTTCTTTGAGTTATATATATAGAAGACAACCCAAAAAATATATATCTAAATAATTGTGGGGGTAAAAAACAATCTAAAAAGGCCGAAAAGCCCTTAAAGATATATTTCAGCCTGGATATCCGAATAACATAATTTATTTATCTAATGTACGAGGTGAAAACTCCACAATGGAAAACTCAAACAACTAACTTATGAAAGCAATATTGTATTAATATTATTAGCAACAATCATTACACACTTTTCCCGTGGTGATGGGATTCAGAGATAAGAAAAAATCTCTCCACTCTTCTTTTTTTTTTTGGATCCCTTTTTCTCATACCCCCTTCTTTTCTTATAGGCTTTTTCCTTCCCTTATCCCTCCAGCTAGCTTACCCTTAACTAGATCTTTTTTGTATATTTTTCCTCCTATTGGTTTCCCCCCGTTCTTATCCTAAAACAGGATTTTTGGAGATATTAGTACTGTTTAGAACTTCAGATTGTCTCACATGCATTTAATGTGGCGGGGTTTAGGTGGAGAACCTCTCATTAATGCGGAGGTGGCAATCTCTATGATGTTTATCCCCTCAAGGAGTTTCCCATGATATGCTTAAGGAGAATGGTTCCTCGGATTACGAAAAGGAAACTAGTTTTCCGGGATTACTCCTTTGTATTATCCGAGGTCACCCATGTTTGTTTCCTTGGATGGGAGTTTTAGTGTTAGTAGCATATCTTGAACTCCTTGAGAATCATCTGGGGGACACTTTCCTTTAAGATTCATAGTAGTGGGCCTAACCCGTCCTTTTTAGTGCAAGCTTTAAGGCCCTTTTTAATGCAAGCTTTAAGACCCAGAATTGTCTACTCCTCTCACGATAATTATATTAATTTGGATTAAGTTTAACTACAAAATTGGTTGTAGCTTTAGGCTACAAAGTCATTCAATAAAATAAATATTACTGCATATTTTGAAAATCTAACCGTTGAATTATATGTTCTTTATGTTCTTAATACACATGTCAATTTTTGTGTCAATCGGATATTATTTACTATATAATCTATAATCTTATATTTCATGCATAATTTTAAATTACAAAATTTTACAATTTAAAATTTTATTGATGACATAGCTATTGATCTTTAATTTTTTTGAAATTTTGCAAACATGGAGTATATAAGAAGAATATGTAATCCAATGATGGATTTGTCAAAATTCACCTCCAATAAAAAAGATATTGAGTGAGTTTGTAGCCTAAGGCTACAATCAATTTTGTAGCTAAACTTTGTCTTTCTTTTAATAGATCAATCATAATTAATTAGTAGTAACCACATGTGATTCACCTTTGCTATGCAAATGCATTTTGACTGTTAAAACTTGATCTAGTCATATCTTTTAATTTGATTGTCCAATTTGAGCACAGTAAACAAACATGGTTTTGAAAAATTAAACGTAAAAAAATTATGATTTTTCTTATAGTCTAAGATGATTATTTTTTCCTTTGGAGGAAGGTTAAACGAAAGTTGCAAAATATAAATGAAGGGAAGATTGAGGGAAGATTGAGGTTACGAGGGAAGTTGCAAAATTATGATTTTTTCTTAAGTCTAATACTTGAAACTCTAAAATTCATTTAAATATTTTATAATATTACAAGGGAAGATTGAAGTTAGGAATATAAATGAAGATTTGGGGTACAAAAGAAGGTTGCAAAGGAAAGTTTGGAAACTGAGGAAAACATAGAGCTGAAATTAAGTGCCCCAATACATGGGTGTCTTATATAGCCTACAAAAGTAAATAATAAAATTGCAATAATACAATGGAAAGTAAAATGAACAACAATATTCACTAATAGTGAAAAGTCTCCAATAATTGCCGATACTGCCAAAAGAGTATGGTAGATGAATAGAGAAAAGTCTTCAATAATTCCTGATACCACCAAAATTCAAATGATACTGCAGATTGCAAATGAATAGTGAAAGGTCTGATACGAGCTGCCAGAACTGTCTAATTCACCAAAAGTAATTTGTCTAATAATACCAAATGTAAAATCCTCTAATTTATTTTGATACAAAAAATGCTAAAAATCCTATATACTGATCTGGTGCAATAATTCAACTGAAATGTTATCCCATACAAGTCTTGAGCATCTTGAAAGTAATCTGGAAGTGGAGAATCACTTTGGTCTTCATCTGATATTTGAGTCGCTGCTTCCAACATTTTTCTGTTCTCCATTTTTTTCCTTATTCTTCTGAAGCAAACTTAGCATAGTTCATACAATATTGTCACAACCGATGTCTTTCTGACAACATACTTAATCCTTAATGGTAACAAGAATTCATAATCACATTACATGATCCAAGGTAACTTATAACGGACAAAGAAAAGTAATAATCTTTGGAATCTGGAGAGAACTAAGGGAGAGTGATACTGATTTTTCTGAAAGAGAAAGCATCAAACCATGCTTCTTGATAATCATAATAACTGTAAGAGGGAGGTTGGGAGGGTTGAAAAAATTTTCTCATACCCCATTAGAAAAAGCCATTCTATTATCGTAAATTTTGCATTTTGTATGAGGAAGGAGAACTGAAATTCATTTTCTGGTGCAAGTTTTCTGGGAAAAGAGTAAATGCCAATTCAGGGGAAACATTTTTTGAAACTAATTCACAAGGGAAACTAAGATTTTGACTGATTTTGGAGAGGATGAGATTGGCTAAAGCAAAAGTGGACGCTGATATGACTTGAGAAAAAGGTTTTATTAGAATTTTGTTGATGAGTTAATTGTCTATTGTTTTTCCCTTATTTAACTGTCTATCTTCAAACTGCCTAGAGGATGAAGAACTTGAAATGTGAGAATCTGATTTTCGTTGAAAGGAAATAGCCACTTTACCATCTGACCTTTGTGATGTATAACAATCATCATCTACATTCTCTTCAATTTTAGGAGTAGGTTCAACTGTTTCAGGTATGGATTGATTTGGAAGTGTATTTTGATTCGATTCAGGTCTCTTAGGAATTTGAACACTATACTTCCTAGCATTTGTTTGTATTAACGAAGTGTAACCTTTAGGGCTTCTATCTAATGCTTGTGGTTCTAATTTAGATTTCATCAATTTATAACAAATCCTATACACTATTGTTAAAGGTTGTGATCCACCAATCATATTATTATTAATTTTAATATCCAATTCTAATCCACGCAATAAGTTTGGGTCAGACATAGATAAACAATAATTTGGAAAACAATTAAAATAAATTGGATCTTCATATAAAGATGTTTCAATCATTCCTAATAGAGAGTCATCAAAATTAAGGTGTCTACCATCTCTTAAACATAATGATACACTTGTATTTAATCCCTGTCTTATTAGTGGCTTAACTGCTACTTGAACTAATCCAATATGAATAAATGAATACTTCCATTGCATATCCATTAATTCCTCATCAAATAATTGTATTGACTCATTCTCATTATCTAAAGGGAAGGTTCTTTCAAAAGTTTTTATTTTATAGTCTGACTTAATTGAAAATTTTGAAAAAATAGATTGCTTATAAATCTGATTAACAGGTACTGAAGGCATTTTCCAATCTTTTAAATTTTTTCCTATGTTCATCTCCTCATTATTTACTGTATCACTTTGGTTCGACATGTCAGACCCAGAAGAAGAATGAACTAAATCAACAATTTAGAACAAATAAACCCAACACTCACTACTAAGAAGAGAACAAGTGAGCAACAATGAAACAAGAGTGATGAAGATTTGCAGGACAAAATGACTATACAAGAAAGCAAATTGAATACTTACTTGAACCTATTTTGAATAATAGATCAAGTGTTGAAACTGATTTCAATTCTTCACGTATTACAAAGGAAAGATTTCTGATGGAAGATGGTACTTGATTCTACTAATGATTTTCTGGATTACAGAAGGGTGTAGAAAGCTTGGAGACAACTTAGGAGCTATGGCTGATGACTGATGCAATACAACCAAGGGAAGATCCTTATATAGAGTACAAAAGTAAATAGTAATATTACAATGGTTTGATGAACAGTAACTGTGTACAAATATTCTCCAATTAAAGGGTGATGTGGAGCCGTTAACAACCTTTTTTTAAGTTTTTATTTTGCCTTTCGGTGCTTGTTAATTATTTTGTCTTTCGGTGCTTGTTAGGGGTGTCAATTCGGGTTAGCGTGTCGGGTTCGTGTCGTGTCAAGATAGGGGTATTCGACTAAATGGCTCAACCCTAACCCGACCCATTTAATAATCGTGTCATGATCCTTCAACCCTAACCCGACTTGTTAATAAGGCGGGTTGACCTGATCCAACCCATTTGACACGCTTCATAAACGAGTCGTGTTGAGTTGACACGAATGTACTACAACCCATTTCAACCTACATAATATTAAATATAACATCCATCTAGAAATAATTTTTTTTACATCCTAAAAAGTAGTGCATACATTTCAAGTCTTCAACTCACATTCAAAATAATATAGTTCAACAAAAATATAACATTCATCTAGAAAATAAGTTCTTTACACTCCAAAAGAAGTACATACACTTCAACCCAAATTCAAAATAACTAAGTTTAACAAAAATAAAATAACATAGTTCAAAAAAATATATATAATATCCTTGGAACTCATCAAATGCTAAGTATCAATATTGAAAGAATTTGAGTAAACAGTAGGCTAATCCCGACTATGACCACAATTATCATCCATAGAGTCTTTGTTAATATCCAAATTCATAACATCTTCCACAAGCTCATCCAATTTTATTTGTGCAAGTTCTATGCCAAAAAAAAAAAAAAGAAAAAAAAAGTATTAGTAGTTCTAAGGTCTGTAAAGTTTCAATTTCCAATTATATCCCTTATAAATTTTTGTAATTACTCACTTTTATTTTTAAATTTAAAATATATGTTTGATATAAAAGGTATTTGACAAATCTAAATAAGATAAATATTTATTTGTTAAATGAGTTAAACGGGTTGTGTTAAGTGGGTCATTTCGGGTTGACACAAATAAATTGACGTGTCAAACGTGTCTATTGCGGGTTATGCAAGTTGACCCGCTTATGACACGTTTCTTATCGTGTCGCTTTCGAGTCAATCCGTTTATGACCCAAACCCATTAAGGTCCAACCCTAACCCGAAAAAATTCGTATCGAGTTAGTGTCGTGTTCACAAGTTGGGTCGAACATTGACACCCCTAGTGCTTGTTAACATTATCGAAAAGACAAAAAAAAATTGTATGACAAATTTCAAGAAAGTTGGTGGTGGTACGTTCACAACCCATAAAAAACATGAGATAAAATGAAAAAAAATTTACATAAATACTTATAAAATTGAAAAAAAAAAATTATCTAAAGTCACAAAAAGATTTAAAAAAAAATTGTCGTTAACAGACAAGGTGTGTGTTAACATAACCCTTATCTTTTTTACAGCTTTTTTTTCATTTTATAAGTACCGCTCAGTATCTTTTTTTTTTTTTTAACCTTTTTTTTTCTGACTTTTTTTGTACCGCTCAGTATCTTCTTTTTTTAACTTCTTCCTTTTTTCTGACTTTTTCTTGCACCTTAACCATTAAGGTTTCCCATAGTAAAAACTCCTCAATAATTACCTGATGGAGCCAAAAGAGTCAGATTCCCACTGAAAATTAGATGTCTGATACAGACCAAAAATAAAGTTCTCATATGAAATAATTTCACAATAAGATGAAGAGATTGATTTTTGCATTTTTTTTTTACCGCTTACAACCACTGACCCAACAAAATGAACCACCAAATAGAACATTATAACTGAAAGCACACTATCTCGTTTGAGAAAATCTCAAAAACAAATTTGAGACAAACTTTGACAAACAAGTGTAAATAAGAGGTGACATGATTAAGGGACATAAGATAAATGAAATAGAGGATCAGATACATGTGGATAGTTACATTCCCAGACCTCGAAAGGTCTCATAATGAGCTGGGATTAAACATTTATCATCATCTCAACAACAACCTCAAAAAAGAAAAAACTCTAAAACATCTTTTTTTTTAAAGCAACTCAAACCATCAATGTAGAAAATTTTACTTCAAAAAAAAAAAAAAAAACACATGGTCATCAAAAGAGGGGGTGCAAAAGAATAAGGAGATTACAAAATGTATACAAAGATAATCTTTCCTAGGGAAAGAAGGATCTCAAATAGAAAACCTACAGTAAAATCGGACAAAAGGCAGATAAAATACTTTTCCTCATAACATGCCAAGCAAAGCGAGAATAGTTTACATTTTTCAACTCCAGTGTTCATACATTAGTATTTAAACCACAAGCAAAATCAAACACCATGATTATTGCTTGTCATCGTCAGAAACTAAATTACGAGATAAAATACATTTAAGGAATACCTAACAAGAAGTAGCATTAACTCATGCCTTAATACAAGGGGAAAAAAACCTAAAAACAAATAGATGACAAATCATAATGGACTAAACTTCTTGCGATTGTTACAATGACTTCAAATGTTGTTAGATGTTGGAACCTAGTTACAATGGGAATAAATTCAATAAAAACATGAAAGAGGTAAAATTTTATAACCGTGATATATAACACCCGTCTCAATTGTTAAACAACTCATTTTCAATTTTCAAACAATATTACATACATTTCCAAATATTTTTTCACCAACATGTATTTTAAAAAACTACAAAAACTACAAACAACATTACTCAACTTCTCTATCAAACGGGCCCTATCTTGGGTAACAATTGTATACAACATCCCTCTCACATTGATTTGAACCTCACGAACACGAGATCCAACTCTGTGAAAGAAATGTTGTAGCAACCAGTACAAAAAAAAAAAACCATCTCATTCAGGAGGAGGGATTACCGGGTCTTGTTGAATTTATAGTCTATTACAATATATATGAACAGAAGGTGTAGCAAGAAAACCAAAAAAAGGTGTTTTCAGTTGCAAAAAACTTCAAGAAAAAAAATCACAGGAACCAATATATGCTGCCAA
Source organism: Quercus dentata (assembly GCA_028216015.1). Taxonomy (NCBI): domain Eukaryota; kingdom Viridiplantae; phylum Streptophyta; class Magnoliopsida; order Fagales; family Fagaceae; genus Quercus; species Quercus dentata. The sequence goes on from CP116447.1 coordinate 100,692,242, forward strand.
CAACCATTTCATTCTATCAAAAATTCACTACAATAATCTCACAAATGCATCAAGCAACAAGCATGTTCCAAAATGCTACATCATTATAATGACTTAAAAGGAGTAAGGCCTTGAGAACCTTGTTACACTTAGAACTGATTCAATAAAGAAATGGGGAAATACCTATGATGGATTCATAACATCTCTCTCACATGGAAGCATCCCATGTAAGAGGTGTGATTATACATATCATGGTTGCTTCTACCAAGGAGATTTGGGCTATTTGGATTTCCAGTTTCCATCACCCATAACTCAAAATATGAGTCCCATGGCTGAATGGTTTGTTTAGTGATGTTTTCACTTTTTGCTTTCATCACTGAGTGATAAATTATGAAAAATGAAAACACATTTTAGATGTTTTCAAGTTATGAAAATAGAGTTATGATGGCATTTTTGTAAATACACAACTTTTGAAAATCCAGCCACAATTTTTGACTTTTTGAGTTTTCTTTTAAGAAACAAAGTCAAAATTGAGTGATGAGTGACAAATGGGTGGGGTTGGTGAAATTGGGACATTTTCAGTAATGAGTGACGAAAATTGAAAATTGATTAAAGAGTGATGAATGATGAAAAAAAAAAAACCAAACATTGATGTGAACCTCACAAGCATGAGATCCAAAAATAAACTCAAAAAGTCAAAAGTTGCGGCTGGAATTTCAAAAGTTGTGTGTGCATATACAAAAAACCTCCTCACAAGCATGAGATCCAACCCCATGTGAAATAAGTGTTGCAGCAACCATTACAAAATGACTAATATCACTTTTTCTTCACCATTCACAATTTATCACATCAAAGTTGTAGCAAAGCTGTGACACAAAAGGTCGTACTAGAATTCTTCTTATAGAAGAAGAAGGATTGTAGAGACAATTATCGTGCCACAACTTTTACCACAACTCTGTTGTGGTCAACTGTGAGTGGTGGAGAAGTAAAAATGATTACCACTCCGTATCAGAATAGTGACAACAAAGAATTGTTACAAAAGATATGATCATATAAACAATTAAGTTTACCACCAAATATTATTGAATTAATTGGCTATCACGATAAATTCCAACAAAAAATTTGTCTTATAAAAGACATGCTAAAGGTATACTCGGTGGAAACTAACTACAAATTCAGATGCAAAAAAACTAAAAAGATATCACTACAACAATCAAAATGCATTGCCAACAACCATATCATTCAATCAGCACAAGACAGAAAAGAAGCCACTTACACTAAGCAAGCAACACCACTCTGTTATACATGGACCAAACAACACATAACAACATGTGCACATGACATCACAATGTCTCAATAGACTAGCATTCTATAACTCTCACATTCATGCATCAAGGTATTAAGAAGTCTGTTCCCAAATGCCACATACCATTTACACTCAAAAGCATTGTAATAGATCTTCATCATAAATCATGTCCACAAATTCAAAAAAAAAAATATTTAAGAAAAAAGATAATAACAATAAACTTATGTTGGAACATCGGAAAGCATGAGCCTTTTTGGAAAAAAGCAAATGCAAAATTCTCAGCTCCAGTTTCACTATTGGCAACGTACAGCACCGAAAACACTATCAAAAGAGTGCATCAGAGACTCTAATTTGTTGCCTTCCACGTTACTAAACACATGACACATTCTTATAGTTTTCAACCAAGCAAACAAATAAACCATAACAATATCAAAACTATAGGTACAAAAAACTAATATACGAACCTCATAAATAAAAAAAGCTTATAAAGCAACATAGAGAAGTGCCTAAGGCCTCAGAAAAGGCGAAAGTTTAATACATCAAAGATAATGTATCTCAGATGGTACGGACAATTTGAATCATCACAGGCCACTATCAGAAAAGAATTACATAAGATATCAACACAGCAGTAAAAGCCAGATGAAGAGATCACATTTAGCACACAATTTCAATATAAACAATATGTTTATAGTCCATTAGCCACTCACTAGGCCTATTTTTATGTACAGCATTTTAAAGCAGGACTTTTTTGGGGTACAGCTTACTTTAAACAACTTATTTTTTAAGAAAGATAAACGGGTAAATTTAAGAACTAAATCTAATTTAAAAAACGACATAGCATGAAGGTTAATAACAATATTACAAAACAAGCAAAAAAAAAAAACTAATAACTATTTAAATTCAATTTGAATTCTACCATCAGTAGATCAATGGACATGACACTAAAACCACAAAATTAACTGAATCACATGTTAAGCATGAATAAATCAACATGTATAACTACTACCCCATTGTCAAGCATTAATAAATCAACATACATAACAACCTTACCAAGCCATTTGTCATATTTTTGTATATTAATCTACTAATGCTCATACAATAGAAGTGATATGATGTGAAACATGTTACATGCAACATCACCTCACATGGATAGAACACATTGGTGAGACCCATGTGGGAAAATATTGCAAGTAATATATTAAACAAAATAACAAATCCATATAATGAGTAATGGTATATATTTGTGAAAATAAGTATCTACTTAACATCACTTTTTATGCACATGTACAGCTTTTTATACAACAAAAATGCTAGAACCACAACAAAAGACACAATTTTTTGGCACAGCTTGTGGCAAAGTTGTGGCTTTAGTGTTGTGGCTTTAGTTGTAGTCCAAGCATTATTATTTAAGTCTAATTTCCAAAAGGAAGGGTGTATGAGTGAGAGTGAATTTTTTTGACAAACGAATTTTAGGACCATGATTGTCACACATCAAGAATTTCCACACTCCATACATACCATGTGTAAAATGACTCACATTTTAAACAGTCTGTGTAAGTTTACCTTAAACTTCAACAACTACGCAGGTGAACTTTCAATAAAAAGTACATCCATAAAACTCTATATAACTACAATTCATATGTAAGTAGAACATTACCTCAAACTAATTACATAAAATTATTTCTACAAACTAAAGTGTGGTGTAGTTTTAGTTTTAACAATTGGGTAACAATCCTACTCATGATTGAGCTAATACTTGACACCTTATCTATAAAAACAGATCATAATAATAAATGTAGGAACATCTGAATGCAAAAGCCTTACAGAAAACATGAAGCAATTGCCAGAATCTCAGCTCCCAGATCACTGTTGGCAACGTACAGCGCTAAAAACGCTATCAAGAAAGCGCATCAGAGACTCTAATTTGTTGCCTTTTTTTCACATAATCTCATACATAACATCAAATACACCCAAAACAAAAAATACCCATCACGGAAAACTCAAAGAAAATGCAGTAAAAACACTAATTAGCAATGTCTATGAGAAAATAAAAGGCTCAGCAATGATTTATAGTAACATCAACAAGCCTCATAGAGCTTTCATAGTTTGATGGTATAAAATTAAGTCTTCATAGCCTATATTGCAACATAATATATAAAATAAAACGAAACCCAGAATTCAAAAGCTGTGAAAAATGGAAAAAAAAAAAAAAAAAATTATCCGAGGCCTCAGAATTGAAAAAGTTGTATACATCAAAGAGGGTATCTCAGATGGTACGGACAATATTGGTGCTTCACAGGCCACACACTATACGATATTTACAATGAACACAAACACACAGAGAAAGAGAGAGAGAGAGAGAGAGAGAGAGAGAGAGAGAGAGAGAGAAGCTGAATGAAAATTTTGAGGTTTTGGGTGAGGGGTGTCGAAGAGGTTTTGGTCTTAGAGGGGTTTATATAGTAGAGTGGTGATGCAGATGAAACCCTAATCTTACTCGTGATTTGAATTTACCAAACTACCCTCAAAGTTGAAATCATTATTATTATTATTATTATTTTTTTAAATTGCATTGATATGCCCTTAATATTTATATGGTTGCAGTGAGACCCTTCTAGGGTTCAATATTTGCAGCATCACTTTCACATGGTGTGGATCAATAATACATCAATGTAGATCCACATAATATGAGAAGGAGGATATATATGTATAGACATTATTTTTTTTTCATATCGCGTGAATCTTACATTATAAGTTCTTATGTAGGACTTGCTTTCAAAAGAAAAAAGTTCTTATGTAGGACTTAAATGCTTATTTCTTACTAGCTTGTAATTTATATATACGCATAGTTGTATTTAAAAATAAATACAATTTTTTATCATAAAATTATTATTATTTTTTTTTTTGAGAATCTATTTTTATCATAAAATTATACATAACTAATTGAATTATTAAAAAATAAATGTAATTAGATGCATATTAACATGTTTGCCTAAGTTTAATATTACTTATGATTATTTTTATTCTAATTATTAATTCTTGATTTGACCTATAAAAAAAATGTCCATTCTTGATAGTTTTGTTTTAGATTAAAAAAAAATATTTTTAACTTAATTTTGTTATTGTTAAGTAATAAATTTATTTTATGTTTATATTTTTCAAATAAGATATGAATAATCAAATTTTGAGATCCCGATTAAATTTTTCATTGAAATTTTATATTGAACTCTTTGTATATTTTTGGACTAGATTAACTCACGTGGCACAAAAAATTTAAAAATTAGATGGGACACGTGGCAAAAGTAGTCATATCTAGTTTTGACTTTATATATGATATGATATGATATATATATATATGATTAGTCCTACATTGGGAGGGAGATGATGCATGTGTTAGATTTGGGAGTTAATTATTGGATTCTAATATTATTATTATTATTATTATTATTATTTTTAAGGGGGGTGTTGAAATATATTAGCTGAAATTGGAGTACAACAAGGTTAAGAGAATGTATACAGCATTATAGACCATCAAGGTGGATGAGGTGTCTCACCGTTGGAGGAGACACTCCTTTCCATACCTGATAAGTCTCATTACATCTAGCAAAGTGAGCAGGCTCATGCGCAACCATGTTATATTCCCTTTTTAGATATCTGAAGTTCCAGCTTCTAAAAGACTCGAGGAGATTGATGATTCCCTGGATAAGGTGGCCTATTTCCCCATGGACTTCTTTTGACAGGATTCTAATATTAATTCTGATTGTTTGGATTAACAAATTTCATATAAGATTATTGGGACCCAATGAGCTAGGATAGTCTATACCGAAAGAGACAAATTCATACCCTACAAGTTTCTAAGGCTTGCTTTGGTGAAATGTTAATGCCTTTGCCCCCACTTTTGCTTGCTTTCTTATCCCTCCCAAGTCCCACCTTTGCCTATATTTGTACTTTTATTCACTTCATCGGTTACTCGAAGAGTCCACTAGCATCTAGAGCAGTATATGCAATTGAAAGGTATGCCACTAAACAGGGGTGCTTGTTATAAAGGCTACGAATGTTACAACATGCTATAGATTTGATGGAGTTTGATTTCTAATTGAGGTAGTTCTAGCAAATATTTGGTGGATTATGTTTGAACTAAACAAGATAAAATCCTCATATGAGATCCTCGGCAGCGGGAGGTGGGGAGTTATATTTTTATAAAGTTTATGATTCGTTCAAAAAATGTCTTGAGATTCAGGCAATTTTCCATGATATAACTGGCAAATACGTCTCTTCTCTTGTTAACATACTTTATTGTTTAGGCAAAATTACACCTTTTTTTTGGTATAGGATAAGATCACATCTAATTTTTATTTAGATGTAAGACATGTGTCATTTAGAAATCAAATAACTGCCATGATTATTAAGGCTTTTGCCTCTATTTAATATACTTTAGATTTTTAAGCATCTAAATTAAAATTTTAAATTTTGTATGTAGTCATTTGTTTATTGGAACAAAATATTGTGATATCTATAAATTTCAATAAAGCCCAAATTTGATAAGAATATGGTGTAAACTCTCCAATACGAACATGTTTGCGTCAGAATTTCACATGGGTTTTGTAGGGACAATAGTATAGCTTCAAGAAATCATACAAAGTGGAGAGCAAAGGTGGAGCTAAAAAGCTATAATGCTATTTTAGCTCCACCAATATAACAAAAAGAACCTACAAAGAAAGTGGAGCCATAGGTAACAAATTTAGCTTATTAGATAGATGTGCACTTTAGCACTCATCTAAAAAAAAAAATAATTTTTTACTCCCACTCATCAATAAAATAATCAAACTAATCTTATTTTTTTCATCCTTTTATTTCATTCCTTCACCGCCGTGCACTCTCGTCTCCCTCAATCATCAAAGGACAAACACTCATCTCCCTCACCCATCTCTAGCTCGCCGCCTCTCTCATCCCTCGGCTCGACAATGACGGCCATGGGACCCACACGGCCAAAGATCGGCTGCAGATCCCCGTGGGGAACGCTTCTCTTCTCGGCTACGCTCGGGCACGGCGCTGGAATGGCGAGTCGGTCGCGCGCGTCGCAGCTTACAAAGTTTGTTGGAGCGTTGGGTGCTTCGGATCCGATATTCTTGCAGGTATGGATCGGGCCATAAGCGGCAGCGTGGACGTGCTTTCACTCTCTCTCGACGGTGGGTCCGCTCCGTATTACAGAGACACCCACCGCACCGGAGCTTTCACGGTGGTTGAGAAGGGCATTTTCGTCTCTTGCTCTGCCGGAAACAGTGGGCCTATCAGAGCCTCATTGGCCAACGTGGCACCCTGGATCATGACCGTTGGAGCCGGTACTATAGACCGGGACCCCGATCGATGTGGGTTTTTTTTTTTGTGCTCGTTGTGGGTTTTTTTTTTTTTTTTTTTGGGTGTGGACTGTCGGTAGTGGTGGTAGTGGTGGTGGTGGTGGTGGTGGTGGTGTTTTCCGATCTGTTGTGGGCAAGTGGGCTTGTATTTGTGTTTGTGGCGGTGGGCTTGTGCTCGTTGTGGGTTTCTTTTTTTTTTTTTTTTTTTTTTTTTTTTTTTGTGGACTACCGCCGGTGGTGGTGGTGGTGGTGGTGGTTGTGCCTGTGGTTGACGGTAGAGGTGATTGAGGTTGGTGGTGTAATATTTTTTTGGTAGTGGAATATATTATTTTATTGTAATAGATATAATATTTTATTGTGACGTTTATATTATTTTATTATGTTGAAAGCTAAAATAGATCCACTCTTTAGCATGTGTGTAGGTAAAATAGATAAAGTAACTTTTAGTGGAGCTAAATTGCTAAAAATTTAGCTCCACTGCTGTGGATGCTCTAAATATGGTTTTTGCTTTGTTTCCATGGCAGAAGAAGGTGAAGAAAGAGTATATATGAGGGAGATTTCATGTTTCTTGAAGAGATGTGGCCACGATTGGAGTGAATTTGAGAGTTGGTGAGTGTGGTAGCAAGGTATATGGTTTTTGCTTTGTTTCCATGGCAGAAGAAGGTGAAGAAAGAGTATATATGAGGGAGATTTCATGTTTCTTGAAGAGATGTGGCCACGATTGGAGTGAATTTGAGAGTTGGTGAGTGTGGTAGCAAGGTTAGGGAAGTCCAGTAACCCAAGGGAGGGCGCACACTAGAGATCATATTCCACCCTAGCAATTCCAATATACATTCAACCATCTTAATGCCCTCTCTTTATTCTAAGCATGTGTTACTAGGCTCGACGCTCGTAAAACATATTGCAACAAATTATAAATAAAACAATTTACTTGTATTTTGTCGGTGTGGGATAATGAGGGATATGTCTTGTTATTTTAAGTGTTCAGTACTTCGATTACCTTTATATTTCTCCATATCTCGAAAGTCACCATGGTTTGCAAGTGACAAATTCGTGCATGTGTAGGCGGAAAATTAAACCAAAACTGATCCTTCGAATCACCTGGCCTGATAATTATTATAAGATACTGCCCCAAAACTCACACAGCCCAAAATAGATATTCATTGAGTCTATTAATTATGTTGGCCCGAGATAGCCAAGTGACTATTTTTTGTATTTAGGATTTTAGGATTTTTCAAGTTGTTATCAATTGCATTTATCTTCCAACTTGCAAGTTATAGAATTACCTTTACATTGGATTGGTTGAAGATCAATAGCGCAAAGAGTTGGTCTAAGGCTACAACAAAATCTCACTACATTTTCATAACATCTAAAATATAGGGCCGGCTTTAGGTTTAGGTCACTTAGGCCATGACGTAGGATCCGAGAAAAGCCCCCAAAAGGGGGAATACATAATTTTTTTTTAAAAAAAAGGATGAGGTGTACTTTTTTTTCCTCTACTTTTAAGAAGGTTTGAAAATTTTAGAAGTGTTCTTCCCTTTTCAGTACAAGTAGCTACAAGACTTGCTATAACTTTTTACTATCGTATGATGGTTATTGCCTTTGTTCAATATACTTTAGATTTTTAAGTATCTAAGTTAATATTTTAAAATTTGTGTGTTCTCCTTTGCTTAATTGAACAAAATATTTTGATATTGGTATGTATATATATATATATATATATACACACACATATTATTTGTATATTTATAAATGCAAAACAATAACTCTTTACTATATAAATATAATTTAATTTGTTTAGGCAATATTCTTTCATCACCAAATAATTTTTGTTAATTACCACTTGGTCCATAATATTATGTTAAGACGGTATCTAATGTTTCAAATGCGTCTATTTAGTTCCCCAATATTTTTGATATTGTGTTAAAATAATTCTTCGAATAGAAAAAGCTAACATAACTAACATTAATATTAAAATTCTATTTTTATACCGCCTCAACTACCAATTCCATTCCAGTTTAACATTTTTTTTTTCATTTTACATCTTTATAAAATACAAATTTTTACCATGTTTGAGAAAATAATAATTAGAAAAAGGTAAACCCAGATTGATACATGTCATTGAAGAAAGTTATTAAAAAACACACACACACAAAAACACAAAAACAAAACAGAAATTCAACGAATTTTTAGTTTTTTCTTTACCAAAATTGATTATAAAAAGGAAGAAGATAAAGGTAATTGAAAGAAAAAGGGAAAACAATTTTTTTTTTTTAAAGTAAAAACAGTTTGATAATTTAAAAAAAAAAATTTACCATGTTTGAGAAAATAATAATTAAAAGAAGTAAACCCAGATTGATGCATGTCATTGGAAAAAGCTAAAATAAAAAACAACAACAAATTTTAAATTTTTTACCAAAATCGATTTAAAAAAAGTAGATAAAGGTAATTAAAAAGTTTATTAAAAGAAAATGGCAAAACAATTTTATTTTTTAAAAAAGTAAAAACAGAGCGATAAAAATAATAAAAAATAAATTTTTTTACCGTGTTTGTGAAGATAATAATTAAAAAAAGTAAACACAGATTAATACATATCATTGGAAAACGTTAAAAAAAAAAAAACAATGAATTTTTAGTTTATTTACCAAGATTGATTAAAAGAAAAGTAGATAAAGGTAATTATAAAAAGTGGTTGTTTGTATGGGGAAGAACCTAGGGTAGCATGCTAGGAAGGGCTGTGTTGAGTTGTATTTGTGAGATGTCCAATCATCGATTTCAACAAAGTTAGATTGCTACCCAACCATGGTGGTTAGGGGAGGTCCTTTAACCCAAGGATTAGGGGGCATACTAGAAATAACAAACTAACACTTCACCAATTCTACCCTAGCAATTCCAACATACATTCAACCATCTTAATGCCCCAACTGAGTTATAAGCTTACGTTACCAAGCTCGGCACTTGTAAAGCCTATTGGAACAAATTATAAATAAAAAAATTTGCTTGTATTTTGTCAGTGTGGGATAATTGAAAGATATGTATTGTTATTTCAAGCGTTCGGTAATTCTATTATCTTTTTCTTCTTCTTTATCTCGAAAGTCATCCTTGGTTTCCAAGTGACAAACTTTTAGCTGTAACAGAATTTTAGGCTTTAAATTAAACCAAAACCGATCCTTCAAGGCACCTGATGATTGTCATAATATACTGCCCTCAGATAACCAAAACTCTCACAACCCATAATAGAGATTAATGGTGTCTATAAGACGATATCTCTGTTGGCCTGAGATAGCAAAGTGACTTCCTTTTGTATTGAAGGACCTTCAGGGTGTTATCTTATGCATATATCTTTCAACTTGCAACTCATATCGTACCTTTTCATTTGATTGGTTGAAGATCAATAATGCAAAGAGTTGTTTTACAGCCGCAACAAAGTCTCACAACATTTTCACAATAACTGAAGTGTCAGCCCATCATAGGTTGAAATAAAATAATAAAATATTATACCGGACTAACCACAGCTAAAAAACAAGATTGTTGTAACATTTATTATACTGGACCAACCACAGCTAAAAAACAAGATTGTTGTAACATTTTGTTATGTCCTATAGGTGCAATTTGGAGATGCAGAACACCCAAACAAGAAAAATCAGGTCTATATATATAGTTTGCAAAATCTCAATTACTCACTCCCTGACCATTCTGATGTCTAGTTCATTTAATTGTGTCAAGACCAGAAAGTAAGAATGCTTAAAATCACTGAAGAAACAAAATGGATTATTTTGTTATGACAAGGAAAATCAAGATGGCTATCATCAAATAATTTGTAGTACAGTGAAACCAGAACCCTGATTAATGCATGGAGAAACTCAAGCACAGTGCTACAATTGTTTCACTTGCAAGGCACAGCCAAAATAATAATGTAGGTAGGGGATTTACATAGGAGATTCAACAACTTGAAGATTGTTAGTTCTTAAAAGTCTTTTCAAAAAATGAAGACTGAACTCTTAGCTTATGACAACTTGTTATCATCCTAGGGAATTTGGTGATATTATAGCTTGGCCTTGTGTTCAGGCCTGTGTGTAAACTCAAAATCTATATGTACAAAAGCTCGTTCAACTTCAGGGAGTAGCTCAAGCTTCTCTTGGAGTGTCTCACCAATATTATGAGCTTTGTTCAGAAACATGTCCTCTGGCAATACTATGTCAACCTCCACAAAGTAGTGAGAACCAAAAGTGTATGCTCTAACTGTGTCAATGTGCTTAATTTCTTCATGGTGGTTCCATATCAGATATGTTATCTTCGCCAAGAAATCAGGAGGTGCGGTTCTTCCAATTAGGGAACATACATTCTCAATGACTGTCTTTGCCCATGTATTTATTGTATATAATGCTATCTGCATTATTAGTTCAAGAACTCATCATTAGTGGATAAACTAAGGTTAGCTCGCTGGAAGATTGGAAATTCGATCGTGTCTCCAATTTAATAGTGTGTTATTTCAAGGCACATAAAGGCATTTGAAGCATAAAACCTCAAAGTTTCCTTCTTTTCTTTCGCGGTCATGTTTGCCGATAAGTGTAAAATTGTAGGAATATTCAAGCTTTAGAATAATGCAATTACCACAACATTTTTACAACTGTTGAGTTGGAAAATTGTTATTTATCCTCATTATAATTCACTACTGATATCACTTTATTAACAACCATTAACAATTTTCCATCTTGACAGTTATAAAATATGTTATGACTAGATTTTTTGAAAGCTTTAATGTGGGGTAGTGAAAAGCTTTGGGAGGAAAAAAAAAGTTTGTCTTATTTTGAACTCACCATAATAGCTCCAGTGGGATCAATCCACCAGTAATATTTGTTGGCTAAAACAGCTGCTGCTAAACCAATTGAATTAGTAATAACATCAAAAAAATGATCTTGCGCATATGCTCTAACAATTTTGTTTTTAAATCTTCGACAGTAAACCATGAGCACAAACTTCACAACTGTAACAGAAACCATAATCCCAATTACCCATTTCTCCTGTTCTTCATCCATTTCAGGGTGGGACTGTAATCAAGATTGTCATATAAAAGATGAAAACAATATTAGTAATGAAACAGGCATCAAGTTAAACAAACTTAACTGTATCTAGACAAAAACAGTTTCCTACATCCAATATATAAATGACAGGAGACAACTATTCTCTCATAAAGTGGAATTTTGAACTGAAAAAAGAGGTTCAAATCTAAAATCTATTGATTCCTGAGAAAACTGACTAAATACTGTCAGTAAATGAACATTATTTTTATTACTGATGGTCATAGTTGACAACATCCACATCAGACAGCATCACTACATTAGAGGGAGTAGGCTACATGTATCAAATGGATGTGTAAATCACTCCAAAAATTAGTGAGGAAAACAGGTATGAATTGTTGAAGTGTCAAAAAATGTCTACACCATTTAATTGAAGTGACCTACCATATAGCGTAGCATGTAAAATCATTAAAAGGAATCCATATAACATAGGAATAAATTGAGAAACTATCCTGGAATTTCTACCAAACTCTCTTCCCCTCCCCCTCCTCTCTAAGCAAATTTCTATAAAACTACTAAATGATTTTTTTCTTTCTTTGTTAGACATGAACATCTGCCTAATTATAGAGAGGACAATAGCCATACATGCTCACATGTTGCATCCACTTACTCATATGAGATTGAAGAGAAAAAAACCATGCTTGGGCTATTACGAAGAAGTGATACATTTACTTGGTGCCTGAAACCAGTTGTAGACTGTCTAGGCAGCCTTTAATGGTGAACAGCCAATAAGATTGAAATTGCATACCTTACTCAATAATTGTTGAACAGACTCTAGCAAGATTTGCAATCCAAGAGTTGCCATTACCGATGCAAAAACAATGATACCCTGCATACTCAAGCTTGGTTAGTAAAGGCTTGTAGTAATTAAAACAAAAGCAAACTTTAAGGAAAAATTTAAAAGGAAAAGACAGATGGTATGACTTTTCAGTCGCAGGTTTGCCTGTGTTATAAGGATTGCTGGCAAGCCTTAGGTCTACATAACAAAAACATGTTCATTCTTGAACTTACAGTTCCAAAACTAAGCTGTCATTGATCTAACTCAGATGAACCTTTAAGTGTTTGACTGTTTTGTAACACATGCACGAAATATTGGATTGAAACAACTAGGAAGTTTGATGCCTTAAACCCCAAGGGGGCGGGGGGAGGGTAGCACAATAGGTTGGAGATCATGCCTTATGAAGAGTAGGTCTCTGGTTTGAATCACTTCTTAGACATAGTGCTGGGACTGAAATTCACTCATCCAAAAAATGAAAGTTTGATGCCTTACCACTGGCTGCATCCGTCTTTTTCCAATTGGATAGTGATACTGGTTTGGGTTTCTCATGGAATATGTGGTGAACCACAAAATAAACCCTGACAAGAGATCCAAGAGGGAATCCAAGGTAGATGCAATAACTGCCAATGATCTGCTCTCAATAGAAGCAAAAACCTTTGCTCCAAAAAGCACCAAATTAGCTATATTTGATGCATGAATTGCCATCCTCTCACTCCGAGCAAGCTGCTTCATTTCATCCTGATAAAGCAGTGTTCAATGCCACACAAGTATTCAGTTAAGAAAGGTATGTAGTAGTCAGAAGTATCATACTTTTGGTAAACATAAGTTCTTGAACCTTTTTATTGATCATGTTAATACTTGGTTCTAAGTCACTACTGATACAAAACACTTTGACTAGAATAGTAGTAATTCAAAAAATATTGCCTTTATTTTGCATAATTGAATTAAAAAAAATGCATTCCTTTGTTTTCCCACAAGTTAAAATCTGAGCAGGAACTACTTGTAAATATGCCCTCTTAAACTTGAGCTAGTTCAGTACTAACTTTTTTCCCAATTAGGAAGCCAACCATGTTTATATTAAGATTGTCCAAAACACATCGAACATTGAAACTTCATAGAAAGTTACGGAGAATAAACAAAACAACCATGTCAACCAACCTCTGTGAGACTTCCAGGACAACCACCTGTTTCAGTCATGGCCTCCATTTCGCTGAACCCTTCAAAGAGCTCTTTTTGCTTCTTATAGTACTCTGTAACCCTGGATCGTTTCCCTGAGATCAAGAATAAATGAAAAAAAAAAAAGTAAATCAATGAACGAGATTAGTTGGGAGATTCTTCAGCAAGGCTCACAGACAGATGGAAATGACCCAAATTATCATTTATGAAGCCATTTTTATAAATAAATCAAACATCAGGCAAGAAAAGCATTAGGAAAAATTAAGAGCATTAACAAATTAATTTCAAACTGCTGTCTTAAGAAGAAAATATTCTCTTAAGGGCAGAAGAGCAATGCAAGCATATAGACTATAGTGATTCAACTGATATATGCAATACAAAACAAGTTGGAAATGATCTTTCTTCTAGCGATAAAATAATGAAAATCCAATCAGTTATTCATTTAAGGCTCTGCTACCTCAGGATCAGGCTAGCCATTCAAGGCTGAAAGCATTGGATACAATGGAAATCATACTTCTTTTTACAGCAATCTTAATGGCAATAATGTCACCGAGAGTTTCTTCATTAAATTAAATAAACTACCAATTTTGTATGCTTCTGTGGTAGATGAGACACAATTCCATTCTTAGACCATTTCGGATCAAAGGAAAATAGATTAGCATACTAGATGTAAACAACCTTGAAGATTGTTCACCAAGTTGAACTTTGTGACAAAAAATTCAAAGACAAAAAATTTTAACAACTGGCATTTCTCATTTTCTGTGATAAACAAAAAGCTTGACTAGAAAAACCTTGTCATAACTCATAACAGGCCTTGCATCACTACTCTTTCTTCTCATTATTCCATCTTTACCAAATATGAGTAGAAAGTGCATCACTCTAAAATTGTATACCCTCTTTCTTAACTTTTGATCATATAATAATAATAATAATAATAAAAATAATAATAATAATAATAATTTTTTCTGGAAGGGTATATGTTTATGTATGCACTTTCCATTCCTAATATGTGTTTATTTTGTAATCAACTTTTACACAGCTGAATCAAACCCAACTCAAATTCCAAGGGAATCTTGTTAATGACCTCATCTATGGATATTTAAAACTCACCTTAGATATTTTAAAGCCTGGACCGAATGGATAGTTTTAGCCACTATGGACCAGATGCTAGAGTTCAAATCCAATTGTTTAAAAAAATTACAAAAAATGGAAAGCATTTCTGGGAACATACTTGTTGATGTCAAACTAAGTCACCTGAGCTAAAATCAAAATCACATTGAATGATACGGTACCAGCCATGGAAAGGACAAAAAAAGAAGAATCATGTCTATACAAATATCATTGACAAATGAATTAAAAAGTGAAAATAGCTAAAATTATACCAGCAATTATATGTGCAAAATCTATCTAGCACTCCCTTATTTGAAATTTCCATGAAAGGGAAGCATTTAAAGGACCTAAAAATAATGAATAACAAATAATGACATCATTTAGCAAACTCTAATATTTGGGACCAGAGGTTATTGTTGATGGTACAACTTTTCTTTGGGACTAGGAGGCAGGGGTGGGAGTTTTTCAGGGGAAACAAAAATGCCATGGCAATGTTAGTAGTTATTGATACAAGTCTTTTTGTAAAGCATAACAATTTACATGAACACAGTCACTTCCTTTAATTGTGAAGCTGTTTTCTGTGTGTCCCTTACCCGTTTGGTGAAACGGTTTCAAACCACACGTTTTCAAAGTACAATTTTTTAAATTCGATTTTTTTCAAGGTACAATTTTTCAAGCTACCTAGTTTTCAAAAAAGCTGAAAATTAAGCTGTATCAAACAGTCTATAAGTCTTTCAAATATATCATCTGCATCATAGAAAGCTTATCACTTTGTTAATTTTCTTACTTCAATTCTTTTATGCCTCATCCCTATAATAAATTTCCAGTGATTTTGTATACAGTGGAAAGCCCCTCTAAATTAATCCTAGTTAATTTTATACAATGTTCACTTTATATTTCTGGTCACACAAGCCATGTTTTCATAAGGGTTCTGCTATATCTGAGTTTTGACAATAATGGTGATAGTCCTCTATAGAGTGTATATGTATAATATGAGTTTCATCCTCACATTTTTTGGTCTTCAATTTGCTATATCCGATTACCAAAAGTTTGTTTCATTTAGTGATAAACATATTAATAGCTCTACAGCCAATGATAACAAGGAACTAAGTTAGAAAGAGTTTGTTTGAGATAGAAACAAAAACACAAGGCGATGAGAATGAAGAAGAGAAGGCTTACTAGCACGAAAAAGCTGTGGGAAAGTACTATGATGATGGTCATCATCATCTACGTTTTGCTGTGGCAGACAAAACTCCTTAATATTGAGTCTCCATGAAGATGTTGTCTGGCTTGACACTTCGGTACTTGTGTCAACTTCTGATGACCAAAAAGGCTCAATTCTGCCATTTTCACCTATCACAGTTCCACTCTCACCCATTAAATCTCTCTCAAAAACTCTCTTATTTGTATTTGAGCATTTTCTGAACCAATAATGCCTTGCAAAGTTTCCTTATATATAGAGCACAAGCAACTACTACAACTACTGCTGCAAAGTTTGTAACTGCCCTTGCTTAATATGTGGAGGGACAGAGACAGATGAATCACTGTATATACTTATACCATTTTGCATGGCATTATGTGGTTTAGGACAGAAAATCTAGGACCTCAACTAACCTTTTTGGCCACAACTTTACCTCAACTTGGTGAAAAAAAAAAAAAAAGTGATGGGTCCATATAGTGTTAAACAGCCAATTATAATATGCCATATAGGATAGTTGCAGGAAAGAATTTGGTCTTAGAATAGCTCTTTTGAATATCAAGAATTCTAAATACACACTAAATTAGTAAATTTCACAACATGTCGAATTTGAGTGGATGACACTTTCCATCCACTCCTGTTTACACAAACTCATCACTTTTTGTCAATCACTTACAATCGACTACATCAACGTCGTGAGATTTGGTGTGTTCATACCATTGTTGTTTAACGTTCAACAAATGTTAGCCACATTACATTAATTGTAATCGATAAAAACAAGTAACGTCTTTGTTTCATATTGGATTTGAACAAGTATAAATTGTCTCCTCATTCAACAAGGTTACAAGGTCGTAGAAGCAGTCAGCAACTGATATTAAGATTTAAGATGAGTACTATAAGTTAAAACTATTACCTAATAGTCAATTTATTTTTAGTTTATTTTTGGGGTTGTTTTCTTTATGCATGGTTGTCTTACCATCAGTTTTTTTTTTGTTTTTTTTTTTTATTTTTATTTTTTATTTTTTTATTTTTAATTTGACCTTTGCTTTTAATCATACGGCAATAATACTACCTTTTCAGGGATAGTAACTAGTAAATATAATATATATTACACATATAGAACCATTTTTTGATTCATAAATTTTAAAAAATAATAATAAAAAAAGTGTACAGTTATTTTATTTTTTTAGCAAAAAGTTAACAAACTATATAACATTTCTTTTTCTTGATTTTTATTCCATAATTGCTTTATAATCACCTTTTTTTTTGTTTTTTTTTTTTTTTTTGGTGGGGTGGCTGATTCCAGAGTTTGCAACAATGAATTTTGAGCATCTTTGGATTTATATTCTGAATGTGGACCTCCTTATTGCCTCCTTTCATGTAAATAATATTCCTTTTGATCATGCGGTTATGGTACTACCTTCCCAAATAGTTTATTTATATAATTCAATTCATATAGAAAAAAGTCTAGTTCATCCCCTAAAAATAAAAAAATAAATATCTCCGTGTTGAATAATTTTACATAATAGATATAAGAACAAGATAGTAAAGAGCCAAGAACCCAAAGAAAGCATATCAAAAGCCATTGTTATTGTTTATTACAAATCAAAGATTTAGTTAAATCTTAATTGACTTCTATCCTTTAATGACTTAATCATGCTAATTTGGAAAGTGAAATACAATTTTTTTTTCCTTGATTTTTATTATATTAAAAAAAGCTTTATGATCATTGGTTTTTAATTTTATTTTATGGGTTGTTTAAGTGACAAATTAACCCACATGCCCCATATGTTGTTGATTCTAGAGCTTTTATTCTTTTCTAGAATAATAAGTAGGTAGATTCCACGGCTTGCAGCAATGCATTTTTAGCACCTTTGAATTTTTATGTTTAATGGAATGGAATTAATGGAACCGCCCCTCTTGCCTCTTTTCTTCTATGTAATATATTCCTTTTGATCATACGGCAATAGTATTATCTTTCTTGAATAACTTCATAAGGGAAAAATGTATTTTTCACTTTCTTGCCCCTTCATGATTTAAAATATACCCATTTAGTCATGTCTATTTTTCTTTTTTTATGTGGCTAATAGAATATAGATGCATCCTCTCTGTTTTTTTTTTTTTTTTTTTTTTTTTTTTTTTTTTTTTGAAATGAAAACGTACGATAGAGAATTAATTTTATTCAATGTCACGACTTACAAAGAGAAAGAGACAGGATGGACCATTCTTTAAACCAAACATTGGTTTAATTACTCATTCTATTTAGAAGCTAAATTAGCTCTAATACATATACTAGCTAGGAACACTAACAAAATAAAAAGTCTAAAACCTAAAGTTTCGCATTTATTTTTTGCTAATGATGACATTCTTATTTTTTGTGGAGCCACAAAAGAAGAGTGTTCTACTTTAATAACAATTTTGGAGAAGTATGAACAAGCCTTTGGGCATAAACTAAATCGTGAGAAAATTTCCCTCTTCTTCAATCAAAATACTCCTCAAGCTATTTAAGATGATGTCAAAATTAGGTTTGGAGCAGAAATAATAAAGTAACATGAGAAGTATCTTAGACTACCATCTTTGGTTGGAAAAAATAAACATAATACTTTCCACAAATTACTTGAGCGATTGAACAATAAATTGTCTAGATGGAAGGAAAAATTGTTATCCAATATCGAAAAGGAAATTCTTATAAAGATTGTTGCATAGGCAGTTCCAACATACACTATGAGTGTTTTTAAATTACCTAATACTCTTTGCGATGAAATGATGAGCATGGTGCGTCGCTTTTGGTGGGGTCAAGCTAATGATAAAAAAAAAGATGGCATTGCTAAGCTAGGATAAGATGTGTATGCCTAAAGAGGAAGGAGGCTTGGGGTTTCGTGATTTAAAGGCTTTCAACTTAGCATTATTAGGAAAGCAAGGGTGGAGACTTCAGAATGAATCAAACTCTTTAGTGCACAAGGTCTTCAAAGCTCATTATTTTCTAGATGGGGATTTCTTATCGGCTTAAATGGGCAATCGCCTTTCTTATGCATGGCGAAGGATCATGGCGGCACAACGTATTGTTCAACAAGGCTACCGGTGGCAGGTGGAGAACGGCCAAGCCATCACCATAGTAAAGGATAAATGGATCCCCAAGCCCTCTACTTTCAAACTTACTTCTAGACATCCCGAAATACCCACAGATGCGAAGGTCACTCTTCTCATTGATCGATGTACTCGAGCTTGGTAGTTTGATATGATCCATCAATTTTTTTCCCCAGATGACGCTAAAGCTATATTAAGCATCCCTTTAAGTACTAAACTGCCTGGCAACCGATTAGTGTGGGCCTATACACCAAGGGGTAATTTCATAGTTTGCAGAGCATATAGATTGGCAGCGGCTTCGAGAATAGGTAACACCTTTGGGGGAGCATCGAAAGAAGAGAATGGAAAAATATTTTGGAAGACAATATGGAGAGTCTGTTTGGATTGAATTTATTGTTGCTAAAATTGAAAACTGAAAATACTGTAGCAAAATAATTTTTAAATGTGTAAATAGTACCGTGAGACCTATTTTTAATATTTTTTAATATGTGAACAGTATATGCACGATGACGTGAATAGTGTAATCGTGCATATACTGTTCATAACAATAAATTCTGTCACCCAAAGTCAACAAATGTGGAAAAAAAAAAAAAAAAAAAAAAAAGAAAACGTAAAACTTGTAAAACGCAGACGCCGGATTCAATGGAATCCAAATGGCCTCGGAGGCTACAAAGGCGAATCTATGTCGGAGGAAAGTTCTGGTTAATCCAGTTTGTGAGGCCTGTGACACTGGAATTGAAAATAGTGCACATCTCTTTTGGGAATGTGATAAGGCTCGTGAGGTCTGGCAACTTTTTGGACTCACATTTGATACCCATGGTTTGGTCTTCCATGAGTTTGTTGACTTATTGTGGCACCTGAAATTTTCACAGCATGTGGGGGGATGATACTCTGGAATTAATACTCATGATAGCATGGAATATTTGGTATAACCGTAACCAGGTACAACATGGCAAAGCTCGACAACTTAGCAGGGCAATATTACACAAAGCACGAGTTTTGTTAGAAGAATTTCAAACAGCCAACTTCAGCATGCCTCACTTTGTGTCCGACTAGGCGACCCACTAGGTGGCTTCGCTCAGTCCTGGGTATAAGGTTAATGTCGACAGTGCAACTTTTACTAATTCTCAGTCATCCGGAATAGGGGTTATTATTCGGGACATTGTAGGTCAAGTGGAAGCAGCTATGTCTAAAAGGCTCCCTATTCCTTTGGGAACTTTGGAATCCGAAGCCAAAGCATTAGAGGAGGGAGACCTCTTTGCTTGGGATGTGGGGCCGTAGGGGTAAGGGAGGGAGTCTTTAAAAGTTACTCAAAGATAATCATTGATGCTTTACGGGAAGTCAGTGAAGCACTTACTACAATTTGCAATATCATTGAGGGGATTTAGCAAAAGTTACAAGACTTCGTAAGCATGCAAGTGAACTATGTCAAGTGGGAAGCAATCGTCTAGCATACAACTTGGTACAACTTGTCGATGTTTTTTACTATGTAACTTGGACAGAGAAAAATCCTAATATAGTTGAGTCTTCTTTGCCTCAAGATGTATTCTTTTTATCTTCTTCTCAATAAAAGTTATAACTTTCTTATTATTAAAAAAAAAAAAATAGTCTAAAACTTTCACAAATTATTGAAACATTCTCTAGGATCCAAGCGAGTTCCAGAGGATATATCTAGTTCGAAGTCAGTATATTGCCACAAGCTCACTGCAAGTACGTACATTGATTCAACAACTATATCTCTGAAAATCCACACTCTAAACATAACAATAAAGCTTCAAACATTCAACTCTTCGAGGGATCAAAACCGAACTGACCCTATATTTAAAGGACTAAAACCAAAAAAAAAAAAAAATACAAGTAGCAAATAGACGAAAATATACAAACATATTAAATTATTATATTTTAAAATTTTAAATATCAAAATTGAACGATTTACAATCGAGGGACAAAAATCAAATAAACCCTATATTCGAAGGACAAAAAATCACATACCATTTATTTATATAGAAAAACAATTTCTACTCACCCATTAAAAGAAAAACCTTTTTTTGGATAATTAATATAGAAAAAAACTAATGAATTGATTTTATTGAAAAAATTTTTATTGTCATGGTTTATTTTTTAATTACTTATATTTATCCTATAAGTAGGGACAAAGTTTAGCTAAATTCGTAGCTAAATTTTGTTGTTATTTATATTTGTTTTGGGTAAGTGGTTGATTCCAGAACTTGTTGCAGCATATTTTAAGCATCTTTGAATTTGTATATTATCAATGTGAAGCTTCCTGCCTCCTTTTTCTTGCAACTTACATTCCTTTTACTATTGTTTATTGTATGCTTTCTCCGATTGTGTCGATTTATCATTAGATTTAGTAATGGGTGAAAGTGAAACCTTTGTCTAGGGACCAACATAAGATATTAAAGATTAAAGAAAAGCATCTTTGTATATCATACTCAATTTTGTAGAAGTTTGATTGTGTCATAAAAATAGCTATAGTTCTTGTATTGTTGGCATCTCACGATCATTTTTATGAAAAAATGACCAGGACGTCAGTCATTATCTTACACGCTTTGTACACACAGCATCGAATGGTGATGAAACCAACGACTACCTAAATAACTTCAATCAAATATTCAAAAACAGGAAAGGTTTATTATATTTGTTTGTAATTTCCAATGGGAACAAAGTTCTCACGACTCAACAATGGCTTTATTAGGTTGTTTCTCACAAGTTTCCAATGGCAACAAAATTGCTTTGACTCAAAGATGATGGCATTATTAGCTAGGTAGGCTCTTAATCCAGAGCCTGTGTTAATGTAATATTTTAGTGTCATGACTCATGAACCTTAACTCTAATACCATTAATCATGATTGGAGGATGTGCTACTTACATATGCACTTTATTCTAGAAAGGTAAGACATTCTCCTCTTTCCCTGTGTGTGTTAAAAATATTTAGTATTAAAAAAAAAAAAAAAAGTAGTATTGAATAAGAAAAAAAACTTCAACATTAGCTAATTATTAGGCATGGCATATGGCTGTAGTTTTAGGGAAAATCTTGGCAATACTACACAAGAAAGTATGGTGGTACACTTTGTGGTTCAGATGAAGCATAAAATTAACTGTATAAGTTGGAGGCGTTTAGATGTGATACAATATAAGCATGCATCAAAATATACCAATTTTAAGACATAATAGTGAATGGAGCTTTAGTTTCTCTGAGGCATGCTACTTTGTATGGTGACTCCATTGGAGACGCATGGATATTGATCTGAGTCTGAGTGTACAATTTCCTTTTACCAATTCCGCAGCTCTGAGTCATGTTTTTTTTATATAATTTAAGAGTCCAATAGTCTTTTATTTATTGTTTAAAAGTGAAGCGATTTAGGTATTTAATGTCTTAATGGTTCTAAACCTAAATGAAAGAAACATAGAGGAGATTTCAAGTTTTCGACAGTAAAAACTGGGTCATATGAGAGAGCCAAGTCCTGGAAAATTTTGTTGATTATACGATAGTAATTCAAACTTATGGCGTCTACAACATAATAATTGTATTTTATTAAAAGACTTTACCAATTGAGCTATTGGAACCCACGTGACATGGATGAAACTTTGATAATGATAAAGACAGACGCCTAAGCAAAAATGGAAATATCATGCAACAGATATTCATAAACAAAGAAATCTTCCACCTTTGGGAGAAGTAGGGATTTAGTAAAGTGCAGCTAATATACTATACCTTGATCCTTATCTCACCTACATCACAAGACAGGAAAAGCCACTTTTATATTTTTAATCGTTCAAACAAGATTAAATTATAGAAATATCAGTTTGTTCACTTATACTTGCTCAAACATGGTTAACCCACTAGTCACCTTGGAGGATATATTAATGTAAATAAGATTTGATGGGGTATGTATTGTGGCATGCAAGGCATCTCTAACCAAATCAAATCCTTTACTCTTTCAGATACATCCTACAATTAGCTAAACTTTTAAGTCTTGTTCATGAAGAAAAGTGAGGACGACAAAAGTCCTATCCAGTCAAGGATGATAGCTTAAGGCAGTCAATTAGGTATCCAAGTAATAAGAAATAAGAAAATAAAGTGTTTTGGTGCAAAGGGAAATAAAATATATCAGAAAAGTTACATAATTAAGTAGCTTTTACAAAGGCAACTACGATTTTAATTTAAGACACTATCTCTAACAAGATATTTGCAAGTGCTTGGGATTAATAAGCTCAAGATATATGTTCCTAATCACTGCATATGAGCCACTATTTCTAACAAAATATATGCAAGTGTTTGGGATTACTAAGCTCAAGATATAAGTTCCTAATCACTACATTAATAGAAAAGAGTAGGGAACCCCGGGTTGTAGAGTTTGGAGGGATGCATCTATATATATAAGAAGAAAAAAAAAGAGATTAAAAATACGTCCAGAAATTATCTGATTAGAAATAGTCTTTCTAGTGATACAACAAACATTCACAATAATTCTAAACTAGTCACAGACCAGCGTCTGCGCGTGATTATTTTTTAGGCGAAAAGCACATTTTAGTTCCTACATTTTCAGGCGATTCTCATTTTAGTCCCTACATTTTATTTTTACTGCTTTTAGTCCCTATCCTGAAAAACCCTTTTAATTTTGGTCCCTGCCGTTACATCGAAAACGGAAAAGACTAATGTGGCAAACGGTATGGATAAATAATATTAAATTAATGTCCACGTGGCCTAAATTAATAATAAAAAATGTTTTTTGGCATTAAAAAATGCCACATCAGCATTTAAATTAAAAAAATTAATTTATTAATTTTAACTAAATAAAAAAAATTAAAAACAAAAAATCACATTAATTAAGATCCGAGTGGATTTTGAACTTAAAAAATTTGAAACCCAAAAAATTATCATTTTTTTTTTCTCTTTTTTGGGAAGAATACAAAGAACTCTAAACAAAACATGAATTCATGTTCTACAAGCTTTGGATAGCCCCAAATGGAAAAAATAAACAAAGCAAATATTATGTTAAAGAGCCCCATACTATCTCACCCGATTCAAACACAAACCAAATTTAAAGCCTCTCTCTCTCGGATCAAGACCCATGGCCTCCTCAAAGCCCCTCTCTCATGGCCATGGTTTTCAAATCTCGTCTTTTCTTATCTCAAGCTCTCTTCTCACACAAACCCTCGGCTCTCTCTCTCTCTCTCTCTAGATTGATCTAAACCCTCGGCCACTGTTGTATGGTGTTTGGATTTGAAAACCATAAACCAAACCCAGAAAGGATCCACTGCCGTTCGTGGGTGTGGTGGCCAACGATGAAGGATTAAAGCTTGAGGAGCTTTGGCCTGGGTTCCTCATGGTGAAACAAAAGTAGAAGATCGGATGGTTGTGATTCGTTTGAAGATCGGTGAAGGATTAAAGCTTGTGGATGTGGATGTGGATGTGGTGGGTTTGAAGATTTTGGATCATTGGTTTGAGTTTAGTTTTGGATCGTTGGGTTTCAAATTGCGGATCGTTGTGATTTTGTGTTTGGATTGTTGGGTTGTTGCTGAAGATGGATTGATGGGTTCGTGTTTGTATTTGTGTTTGTTTTCTTGCTGATTTTTGGGTATGTGTTTTCTTTTTTGTGTTTCGTTGACAAGAGAGATCTACTTCTGGGTTTGTGTTTGTGTTCTTGCTTGAGACCGGTTTGTGTTTTTGTGTTTGGCTGACAAGAGAGATCTACTGTTGGGTTTGTGTTTGTGTTCTTCTTTGAGATCGGTTTGTGTTTTTGTGTTTGGTTGACAAGAAAGGGTAAGAAAATACTAGAAAATCTGGGCATGTGTTCTTATATTTAAAATCTAGGTTTGTGGCCTTTAGTGTTCTTGTTAAAGATGAAAATAGATCTATGTTTTTTTTTTTTTTTTTTTTTTTTAATTTATTTATAAATTTCTGGGTTTGTGTTCTTGGATCTGAGTTTGTGTTCTTGTTGTTCTTGTTCAAGACACACTTAGATTTCAATTCATATGATTTTTAATTTTTAATTTTTTTAATTTAGTTAAAATTAATAAATTAATTTTTTTAATTTAAATGCTGACGTGCCATTTTTTAATACCAAAAAACATTTTTATTATTAATTTAAGCCACGTGGACATTAATTTAATATTATTTATTCATGCCGTTTTCCACGTCGACTTTTTCCATTTCTGACGTAACGGCAGAGACCAAAATGGGAAGCATTTTTTAGGATAAGGACTAAAAACGGTAAAAATAAAATGTAGGGACTAAAATGGGAATCGCCTGAAAATGTGGGGACTAAAATGTGCTTTTCGCCTATTTTTTATGAAGATCTCATTATTATTATTATTATTTTGTAATTTCAACTAATTTAATGAAAAGTAATGCATTTCATAATCATATTTATCACAAAATAATTTTTTATTATTGTAGAATTGTTATATTTAAAATTTGAAACCTTAATTCTACTATAGTTGGTTGACTAATTTTTACATCTCTAAGTCAATTAAATACGTTTTGCATGCTATATGTAAACCTTCTTTTCCATAAGGGTTGAAATAAAGTGCGTAATATTTTTTTTCAATGGAAGTTAAAAAGAATAAAATTAACCTTGTCTTAATGTTTTCTAAAAATTAAATTTGGAGATTCTCTTTCAATAATTGTGAAAATTTCAAGCAATAATTCAGAAGGTAATACATGTTACATGTTTATGCTTTGATTGTGTAATTGCATGATTGATTTGGGTTGTAATTTATAAGTTGAATATGGTGGTGTATA
Source organism: Quercus dentata (assembly GCA_028216015.1). NCBI lineage: Eukaryota > Viridiplantae > Streptophyta > Magnoliopsida > Fagales > Fagaceae > Quercus > Quercus dentata. Next base: position 100,718,080 of record CP116447.1, read on the forward strand.
TCCAAAAGGGCCTAACTATGTTGTTTAGGATATTGAATATAGCGTTGTGTGTGATTTATAGAGTAGCGACGGTTGTAGTAATTAAAAATTGGTTTTTCATTGTCTTTTAAGTTAATAAAAACCTTACATCTACTTTTTCTTTTCAAAAAACCTTTACATATTTTTTTAACGTGAATCTTTACATATACCTTAATAAGTAAACCCTATACATTTCATTTTCTTAGATGCATAAAAAAAAGACATCTATTCTATAATAATAGTGGCTAATTAGTTTTTTCATATTCTCATTTATAACATTTCTTACTATTATCATATTTTACTGGCTGTTGATTTTCATAATAAAGGCATTATATTAGAGTTAAATTCTTCGAACCTTTCATTAGATTTTAAAAGTCATGGTGTGTGAAGAATATAAGCATTTAAGGACTTTTTTTTTTATATTTTATTATTTATAAATAATGTTAAATGAAATGTCAAAAAAAAAAAAAAGATTTTGAAAATTTTCATCTTTATTTCTTATATATTATTATAATTATTATTATAAATTTAGTGTTTCTAAAATAGCATGTGTTTTGTATTCTCTTTTTCTATTAATGCATTGTAACGTTTTATGGGAATACTTTATAAGAAAATTGTTTATTCTTTTTCTTTTTTTTTTTTAAATTGAGTGTTTCTAAATTGATATTTGTTTTGTATTTCATTTTTCCATTGATGCATTGTAACATTTCTTGGAAGTTAAAAAGAATAAAATTCACCTTGTCTTGATGTTTTCTAAAAATTAAATTTGGAGATTCTCTTTCAATAATTGTGAAAATTCCAAGTAATAATTCAGAAGGTAATACATGTTACATGTTCATGCTTTGATTGTGTAATTGTATGATTGATTTGGGTTGTAATTTATAAGTTGAATATGGTGGTATATATCCAAAAGGGCCTAACTATGTTGTTTAAGATATTGAATATAGTGTTGTGTGTGATTTATAGAGTAGCGGCGATTGTAGTAATTAAAAATTGGTTTTTCATTATCTTTTAAGTTAATAAAAACCTTACATTTACTTTTTTTTTTTCAAAAAACCTTTACATATTTTTTTAATGTGAATCTTTACATATACCTTAATAAGTAAACCCAATACATTTCATTTTCTTAGATGCATAAAAAAAAGACATCTATTCCATAATAATAATGGCTAATTAGTTTTTTCATGTTCTCATTTATAACGTTTCTTACTATTATCATATTTTACTGGCAATTGATTTTCATAATAGAGGCATTAAATGAGAGTTAAATTCTTCGAACCTTTTATTAGATTTTAAAAGTCATGGTGTGTGAAGAATATAAGCATTTAAGGACTTTTTTTTTTTATATTTTATTATTTATAAATAATGTTAAATGAAATGTCAAAAAAAAAAGATTTTGAAAACTTTCATCTTTATTTCTTATATCTCTCTCTATATTATCAAGAACGTTTTCCTTTTAGTTTTGATAATAAATATGATTTTCTAGGTTAGAGTTTGATTAGTTTCAAGTTTAAATTTTGTATGATTTTATTTAATTGATCATTATATGATTTAATTAAGTGAATTTAACGATTTATTTATTTGCATTGTAAAGTTTATAATAACATTCGTAGGGTCATCTTTAATTAATTTTTTACTCCTTTAGCCGTCGGTCTCTTTGTTTTCCAATTAACGGTTACTAATTAATTTATTTAATTGATGTTTGATTTCTTTTACTAATCTCTTTCTCTCCCTCTTTGTTAACATCCTATTGTTTTCCCAAATTTGATGGTAATTCTAATGTACTAAATATGCATATTGTAACGTTTATTTTTATTTTTATTTTACTCCATTTTGCTGCCATGAAGTTAGTACATCCATAACTATTAGTTTATTATTTTATGATATGTTTGGTTTGATATTATTATTATTATTATTATTATTATTATAAATTTAGTGTTTCTAAAATAGCATGTGTTTTGTATTCTCTTTTTCTATTAATGCATTGTAACATTTTATGGGAATACTTTATAAGAAAATTGTTTATTCTTTTTTTTTTTCTTAAATTGAGTGTTTCTAAATTGATATTTGTTTTGTATTTCCTTTTTCAATTAATACATTGTAACATTTCATGGGAAGACTTTATAAGAACAATTTTTATTTATTGATCAATAAAATATTATACATTTAATTTTTTAAAAAATGAGACAAAATATAAATAATTATGATATGGAGGATGTTGCTAAATTTAAATGTTGAATAAAATAAGATGAGAATATGTTAGGTTCTAAAGTCTTAGGATTTTATGTATTTAGAACTCTAATTTGTATTGTTGGCAAACTATGATCAAAACAATGTTTTAGAAGTGTTTTAGTCTATCTCAAAGTTGTGATTTTATGTAAAGTTGGAATCGAGTTAAAGCGAAAAGCATTGTGCCTTTCGGCCTGGCTCGATCGATCAAAGCTCGGGCAAAATGATTTTCTGCAGATTTTTCTAACTCAGCCCTAGTTGTTTTAAAACGTTTTTAGGGTTTCTTATTTGTCCTAAGTATAAAAGGCAAACCCTAGCCACGTTTTAGTGTTGCTCATAATTGTGGTTTGTGTAAATCTCTTGTGAGATCTAGAGGAGCTTTCCTTTACACAAACTTAGGATTTTCAAGGAGAAGATTTATCTACGCCTTGATGATCAATTCAGATTCTTTGCCATTGAAGCTTAAAGAAAACACAAGCGGGTGTGCTTGTATCCGGTGGTGAATCCAAGAAAGAAGGAGTCCGTGGATTCGGAGCTTGCATGTGGTCGTGTCATTAAGTTCTCTTGGTGGGTAGCAATAAGAAGTCGAGCGTGGGGGCTTGTAAGTCTTATTGTATGAACTTCGATTCTTTCAAGATAGTGGATTCAAGTTTACCTTGAGGATAGCTAGATCAAATCCTCCCCAGGTTTTTACCGGTTTGGTTTCCTGGGTGATCATATCTTGTGTTATTTATTTTCCACTACTTTGCATGATTTGATCTTTTATATTATGATAACCTAGACTTGTTTAATTGGACTAAGTAACAACTTGGCTAATTACCTAGGTTAAATCAATTGTTTAAGGGGTCTAAAAAACTATCGAAATAAAATAATAAAAATGAAATTTACAGCAATAAACACCATATTATTTTAGTTATGCTATGTAATATATTTTTATATACTATCTTTATAATGCAATAATATAATATTTAATAGCCAATGAGAATAAAAAAGATAACAACATAAAATATAAAACTAAATTGTATCAAGCTGGATTACTTGTCAATTCCAATTTTAGCAAACTAACTGACTTCTAGTAGTCTAAAACTGATTTTTACGATACATTTGGTGGAGCTTTCAATACTGCATTAGTATATTTTAATGGTCAACCTGTTACACTAAAATTAAAAAAAAAATATATATATATATATATATATATACCAAAATTGAAGGAAAAATATATATATATATATATATATATATATATAGAGAGAGAGAGAGAGAGAGAGAGAGAGAGAGAGAGAGAGAGAGAGAGAGGCTTTTGTGTGTGGAAAAATAGAAATTATGCATGGAATAAGAGGGAGAATAACAATTTTATAGCATGAGGATAAGAATAAGAAGAGTCAAAAATAAAAGAAAATAAAAAGATAGAATAATATTAATATTGAGAGTAGTGGGAATATGAAAAGTTGAAATGGAATGAGAAAGGTTGAAGAAAGTTAAGGTAGAGAGTAGTGGAGATATGAAAAGTGAAAATGGAATTGAAAATTTAATAATAAACAAGAATAATTAAAAATAAGATAAATGAAATATGATATTTTGATTTTAATATAATAGAGTTTTTAATTCACTTTAAATGTTAAAAAATTGTATAAAAAAATTGGAAAAAAATTGATAATGACATAGCTGACGACGTGGCTCAATGGGAGCGTAGCAACATTAAATGCTACGCTTCAGCTTTTAGTAATATACTAGTCATAGACCCCATCAAAGAGCGCGTGATTATTTTTTTATGGTGATCTCATTATTATTATTATTATTTTGTAATTTGAACTAATTTAATGAAAAGTAATGCATTTCATAATCATATTTATCACAAAATAATTTTTTTATTATTGTAGAATTGTTTTATTTAAAATTTGAAACCTTAATTCTACCATAGTTGGTTGACTAATTTTTACATCTCTAAGTCAATTAAACACGTTTTACATACTACATGTAAACCTTCTTTTCCATAAGGGTTGAAATAATGTGCATAATATTTTTTTTTTTCTATGGAAGTTAAAAAGAATAAAATTCACCTTGTCTTGATGTTTTCTAAAAATTAAATTTGGAGATTCTCTTTCAATAATTGTGAAAATTCCAAGCAATAATTCAGAAGGTAATACATGTTACATGTTCATGCTTTGATTGTGTAATTGTATGATTGATTTGGGTTGTAATTTATAAGTTGAATATGGTGGTGTATATCCAAAAGAGCCTAATTATGTTGTTTAGGATATTGAATATAGTGTTGTGTGTGATTTATAGAGTAGCGACGGTTGTTGTAATTAAAAATTGGTTTTTTTTATTGTCTTTTAAGTTAATAAAAACCTTACATCTACTTTTTTTTTTCAAAAAGCCTTTACATATTTTTTTAACGTGAATCTTTACATATATCTTAATAAGTAAACCCTATACATTTCATTTTCTTAGATGCATAAAAAAAGACATCTATTCCATAATAATAGTGGCTAATTAGTTTTTTCATGTTCTTATTTATAACGTTTCTTACTATTATCATATTTTTACTTTTGCTGTTGATTGATTTTCATAATAGAGGCATTAAATGAGAGTTAAATTCTTGAACCTTTCATTAGATTTTAAAAGTCATGGTGTGTGAAGAATATAAGCATTTAAGGACTTTTTTTTATATATTTTATTATTTTTATAAATAATGTTAAATGAAATGTCAAAAAAAGATTTTGAAAATTTTCATCTTTATTTCTTATATGTTTCTATTATTATTGAAGAACGTTTTCCTTTTAGTTTTGATAATAAATATGATTTTCTAGATTAGAGTTTGATTAGTTTCAAGTTTAAATTTTGTATGATTTTATTTAATTGTTGATTATATGATTTAATTAAGTGAATTTAACGATTTATTTATTTGCATTGTAAAGTTTATGATAACATTCATAGGGTCATCTTTAATTAATTTTTTACTCCTTTAGCCGTCGATCTCTTTGTTTTCCAATTAACGGTTACTAATTAATTTATTTAATTGACGTTTGATTTCTTTTACTAATCTCTTTCTCTCCCTCTTTGTTAACATCCTATTGTTTTCCCAAATTTGATGATAATTCTAATGTACTAAATATGCATATTGTAACGTTTATTTTTATTTTTATTTTACTCCATTTTGCTGCCATGAAGTTAGTACATCTATGACTATTAGTTTATTATTTTATGATATGTTTGGTTTGATATTGTTATTATTATTATTATAAATTTAGTGTTTCTAAAATAGCATGTGTTTTGTATTCTCTTTTTCTATTAATGCATTGTAACATTTTATGGGAATACTTTACAAGAAAATTGTTTATTCTTTTTTTTTTTTTTTAAATTGAGTGTTTCTAAATTGATATTTGTTTTGTATTTCATTTTTCCATTGATGCATTGTAACATTTCATGGGAAGACTTTATAAGAACAATTTTTATTTATTGAATAAAATATTATACATTTAATTTTTAAAAAAATGAGACAAAATATAAATAATTATGATATGGAGGATGTTGCTAAATTTAAATGTTGAATAAAATAAGATGAGAATAAAATAATAAAAATGAAATGTATAGCAATAAACACTATTTATATATAATATTATATTTTTATATACTATCTTTATAATGCAATAATATAACATTTAACAACCAATGTGAATAAAAAAGATAACAACATAAAATATAAAACTAAATCGTATCAAGTCGGATTACTGTCAATTCCAATTTTAGCAAACTAACTGACTTCTAGTAGTCTAAAACTGATTTCTATGATGCATTTGGTAGAGCTTTCAATACTGCATTCAAAATGTTTTGATGGTCAACCTGTTACACTAAAATTAAAAAAAAAAAAAATATATATATATATATATATATATATAGAGAGAGAGAGAGAGAGAGGGGGGGGCTTTTGTGTGTGGAAAAATAGAAATTATGCATGGAATAAGAGGGAGAATGACAATTTTATAGCATGAGGATAAGAATAAGAAGAGTAAAAAATAAAGGAAGATAAAAAGATAGAATAATATTAATATTGAGAGTAGTGGGGATATGAAAAGTTGAAATGGAATGAGAAAGGTTGAAGAAAGTTAAGGTAGAGAGTAGTGGGGATATGAAGTAGTGGGGATATGAAAAGTTAAAATGGAATTGAAAATTTAATAATAAATAAGAATAATTAAAAATAAGATAAATTAAATATGATATTTTGATTGTAATATAATAGAGTTTTTAATTCACTTTACATGTTAAAAAATTGTATAAAAAAATTGATAATGACATGGTCAGGATAAATGGAAGCGTAATTAAATCTTTGCGCTTGAAGAGGATAAGAATAAGAAGAGTAAAAAATAAAGGAAGATAAAAAGATAGAATAATATTAATATTGAGAGTAGTGGGGATATGAAAAGTTGAAATGGAATGAGAAAGGTTGAAGAAAGTTAAGGTAGAGAGTAGTGGGGATATGAAGTAGTGGGGATATGAAAAGTTAAAATGGAATTGAAAATTTAATAATAAATAAGAATAATTAAAAATAAGATAAATTAAATATGATATTTTGATTGTAATATAATAGAGTTTTTAATTCACTTTACATGTTAAAAAATTGTATAAAAAAATTGATAATGACATGGTCATGACGTGGCTCAATGGAAGCGTAGCAACATTAAATGCTTTGCGCTTGACTTTTTAGTAATATATGAGGATAAGAATAAGAAGAGTAAAAAATAAAGGAAGATAAAAAGATAGAATAATATTAATATTGAGAGTAGTGGGGATATGAAAAGTTGAAATGGAATGAGAAAGGTTGAAGAAAGTTAAGGTAGAGAGTAGTGGGGATATGAAGTAGTGGGGATATGAAAAGTTAAAATGGAATTGAAAATTTAATAATAAATAAGAATAATTAAAAATAAGATAAATTAAATATGATATTTTGATTGTAATATAATAGAGTTTTTAATTCACTTTACATGTTAAAAAATTGTATAAAAAAATTGATAATGACATGGTCACGACGTGGCTCAATGGAAGCGTAGCAACATTAAATGTTACGCTTCAGCTTTTAGTAATATATTGATATTGATTGATTAGCCTATTATCTCACACATGGACTATTAAGTGACTCCATTATGTGTGAAATGATAGGCTAATTTAAAAATATTGTGAAATTATTGTCATGTCTAGAATTTTATCATTAATATAATAATCAGCCGTGCCAATATTAATTGCTGCACTCAATACACCACTATATCATTTGGATGAGTTGATACTTCTCCAAGCCTTAGCGTGCGGGGGAGCTGGGAAGGGTGTGAGTTTGAACTGCAAGGATAGCATATTTTTGAAAGAGTAAGTACTAAGTATGTATTGAAGTTGGAATCCAACTAATTGTGTAAAAATTGATAACAAATTCATTTTTGTACTAAGGAACAACAAATATTTCCACTAAAAAAAAAAAAAAAAAAAGCAAAAGCGAAAGCAAAAAACAAAAAACAAATATTGAGGTGTCAATAACATCCCATAACACCTCAATAATTGTTGAATTATCACATAAGTACCTTCATCATCATGCCTTTTGCATGTTCCTCAAAAAAAGAAAATCATGCCTTTTGCTTTGCTGACGAATTTTAATAGGGAAGACACAAAAAGTCTGCAATTCAACATCTTATTGCGTATCTGAGTCACTATTGATAGAGAAAGCATGCAGCACCAGCTCGATTAGATCATTTGAGGCTTAAGACAACAGCTTTAAAGCAAGTTATTCTTTGTATTTAAGTTTGGCTTACATCTTCCTTTCAATACATAACATTCTTAATTCGCTTAATATTTCTTATAACATACTTTATTTTAATTAGGATTTTATCAATTATAATTAGATCTTCGTCTCTTTTTTTTTTTTTTTTTTTTTTTTTTTATTTTTATAAAACTTCTTTTAAACTTTTTGATTTTAAAATAAAATTATCAATATTAAAATATATAAAAAAAAAAAAAAACCGTTTATGTCTAGGAGTTAATTTAGAAAATATCAATCATTTAGCAAAAAATTATACGTATATCATGTGATTATATCCATTAAACCCTTTGTTTTTAATCTAATGGAATGGTTAATTTATCACAAACCTTATATCTGAAGGTTAAACTTTTTAAAATGAATTAAAGTCATGTCCAAGTTAACTTAGTTAAATGCTTAAATATTTAATTATTGATGGTTATTCTTGAAGAAATTAATCCAAATTCCAGAGTCAGCAAGTAGTGAGGAGCTTAATTCATGATCACAATGGACGTTGGTAGTAGGTTCTCCAGACCCAATTACTTGGGCAATCAGTGTTTTAGTTGCATTATGGACTTGTGAGCAATTATAGATGATTTTCAATTAGCTTTCTCGCCCATTTGTTAGTTGAACCTATGCTAAACTTGTTATACACTTTTTGACTAATAGTGCCAGTCTATAGGATCCTCTAAATTTGAAATGGATCAATTTCATGGTTCAGATCGATTGACTATTATAAATAAGATGGTGTATCCAGTGTCATCTTATTTAAGATTAACATCATTTAAAATTTTAAATGACGTGACATTTGGTATGGTTTTTAACTATAAGAAAAAAAAAAAAAAAAAAAAAAAAAGACTATTTCCATTTCAAGTGAAATGGAAAAGGCATCTTGTCTACTTATGATTTCTATGCTTCTATTGTTATAGATTGCAAATCTCTCATGAGCTTGATATCTTATCTAGGGCTACTTCATTCCTACCATGAAAAAAAATCAAACAACTGATTTCCTAGCAAAACTTGGTTACTCATAAGGCTTGTCTTTTGTTGTTCATAGCACTCCTCCAATACACAGATAAGAACGTAATATTTGTAACTAGCTACAACAAGTCTTTTGTTTAGTTTTTGGTTAAAATTTGATTCACTCCCTTGAATTTTACTTTAATTCTCAAATTCGTTTCAAAATTTTAATTTTTATCAATTTAGCCTCAGTCAAAATGAAGTCAATCTGGTTCTTCTGTGATGAATATTATTTCTATTAAAAAAAAGTTGAAACATTAATTGTATTTGCTAAATGATTTGGATAGAAGAACCATACCTGCTTAATTTAAGCAAAGTGAAGGACTAAATTAACAAAAATCAACCATTAAGGATTAATTTGACAATTGACGTGAAAGTTAAGGGACTTTAGAATAATTCTAGAATAATTCTAAGACGAAATAATTCTAGATATAAAGGTTCAACCACTAGTACTCATCATACACAGCACCTACATATATAGGAACAAAGAAATGTAGGTAGTAAAGGAACATAATTTGACTTATGCAATTGCGAGTTCCAATCAACTCAATCATCAAAATTTTAACATTAAAAGAAAAAGAAAAAGAAAAAAAAAAATAGCGTTTACTTGAATATTTATAGAACAATAGGATTTGATTTGTTACATCCCTCATTTGTAGGGTTTTAGAGAGAGAAATTGATTGGAGAAAATATCTGAATCTTATGTATTGAATTGATTATGTATGCATTAACACTAACGGTATTTATACAAAGCTAACTAACTAACTTAAACCAATTAGATACCCAGGTTCCATGGACATGGTGGAGGCTCTTGCTGCTAGTCGGGCCGTTGTTTTTGCCAAGGAGCTGTGTCCTTAGTCTATGGTGGTGGAGGGTGATTCCTTACGGGTTATTCAAGCTTTAATTGATGATAGGCCTTCGAGGACTATGTTTGGTAATGTTATTGCTGATATACATTGTTTAGTTTCTAATGTTGATTGTAGTTTTTATCATGTTAAGAGAGAGGGAAATAAACTCGCTCATTCTCTCACTTGTAGAACAGTTGCATTAGCTAATTTTGATGTGTGGTTAGGAGAGCTACCACGTGATTTGGAGGATATTTTCCAGTTTGATTTGCATTAATAAATTTTCTTACTGGTGTCTCAAAAAAAAAAAAAAACCAATTAGTTATAACACGTGTGAACTCATTCCACTTGTATGTACATGTGTGAAATACTCGAGCACTAAGCTAGGTGTAGTTTACATCAGCTGCTGCACTACTCCTGTTGTTTAGTTGCTGCGTGTGTCGTTTAGGCTCTGATACAGTCTTCAACATCAGTTCTTGTTTTTGATCTTCTTCTCTTCTCTTATTCTAATGTTTAGAGCTTTGACACCCCCCTCAAGATGAGGACCAGATCTGTGTATGTTAATAACACTCATCTTGGAAAGTAAAGAAGAAAATTGGTGAAAGCTAAGAGCCTTAGTGAACAAGTCTGCTAGTTGTGAATGTGTTGATGTGTAGAATAGTTTGATGGTATTGTCTTGTACTCTATCTTGAACCACATGACAATCTACCTCTATATGCTTAGTTCTCTCATGAAACATAAGATTTTCACCTATGTGCATTGCTGCTTGATTATCACAGAAAACAACACTGGTCTAGAATGAGAAACCTCTAAATCTTTGAGCATAGCTAGGAACCAAACCACATCACACACAGTCACTACCATAGCTCTATATTCTGCCTCTGCAGATGACCTTGATACAATGGACTGCTTCTTAGACTTCAATGAGATCAATGAATCTCCCAAGAAAATGCAGTAACCAGTAGTGGACCTTCTAGTGTCCACACAAGCTGCCCAATCTGAGTCTGTGTAAGCCTTTAGATGAAGATCTGACTTAGAAGATAGGAAAACACCTTGACCTGGATTGCCTTTTATGTACTGTAGAACTTTGTGAGCTGCACCTAGATAAGGTTTCATTGGCTTATCCATATATTGGCTGAGCTTATGGACTGAGGAAGCTATATCAAGTCTAGTGATTGTGAGGTACAATAATCTGCCAACTAATCTTTTATACACACCGGGATCAGGTAAAATCTGCCAACATTAATATTTTTATTCAGAGCAATATGGGAGGTCACTTAATATAAGATGGTTCTTTCCTTTTCATGGATTGGTAATTTGTTGAAGCTATATGTAAATGAATGGTCTAATTTTTTCTAATGTACATTTGATAGATTAAGATATTGAATTGGAATATAATTTCCTAATGTTCAATTTTAGATATTATGCAAAAGAAAATTAGAAGTACTTTAGAGTTGCTCTCTAATTTTTAAGGGCTCCTTTTGCAGATTTAAGAATTTTAGAAGTATTGAAAAAATCTGTCATATGAAGGTCATCAAATATAGAAATATTATTTAATTATATATTTTAAAAGTTGTTGAACTATAATTTAATACAGAAAAATACTGACAAAGTTTCGTGGTATATATATAATTTTACATATCATTCAATTTAAACAAACAATAAAATCAATACTATTAACTTTTTACATTTTATTATATGGTATAATTTAGTTATCAATAATAATCCTACATATTGCATTAGAGCCATGCACATAATAATAATAATAATAATAATAATAATGCAATGAAATTCAAATTTTAGATAATACTTAATATATTTCTTGGGATATACTTATTATAAAAAGTGTATTTCTGGAATTAAACTTGCAATATCTTTTCTGGTTTAGTTGGAGAGGCTTATTAATTCTTCGCTTTTGTACCTATTGGTTGAGTAACATTCTTCAATTTGTTCACGTTATTCTTCCTCTATCCTCACACCATCTGCTTCAGAAGCCTCATGCTTTCCCGCTGCTTCCATCAATGCCGTCCACGGCCACTCAAATCACCTTCCCTACAAAGGAATTTGAATTATATTTTTGGATGGTCACATGAATTTGGTGATGGTGTGCTTCTGCTAAGCATTTCTTTAGTGGTTGTTTTTGTTTTAATTTAATTAAATGAATAGTAAAATGCATTTAGGGGTGTGTATGGGTTGGGTTGAACGGATTAAGGGGATTTTTTGACCCAATCCACCATGGCGGGTTAAAAAAAATTCAACCCAACCTAACCCATCATAGGGGTGTCCACGGCAACCCGTAAACCGACCCACCCGCCCAAACCGTCCGGGCCGACTCGAAAACCGGCCGACCCGATGCTGGTGATGGTCGGAGACGGGTCTCCGCCCCTAAAAACCGACTGATGCGGGTCGGATGGCGGGTTTTCTTCTTCAAAACCCGATATACCCGATCTGACCGAGGAAACCCATGAAAGAAGGCCGGAGTTATGTAGATCTGCTCAGATTCATCAATATTCCGGTGAAGGTCCGGTAGTTTTTGGGTAGATCCGGTGAAGATCTAGGTATTATTCCTTAGATCCGGCGGTGAGATGAAGATTGTGCTTCGATTTTCACTTTAGATCCAGCGATAAAGATGATTTTTTCGCTCAAATCTGAGCTTGATGTGGTTTTTGCTTCGATTTTTTCTTAGATCCGGTGATTTTCGCTTAAATCTGGGTTTAATGTGGTGATTTTGAGCTTCGATCCAGAAAAGATTTGGTGCTTGTGCTTCGATTTTCACTTAGATCCGGCGATAGAGATAAATTTTTCGCTCAAATTTGAGCTTCATGTGATGTTTTTGCTTCGATTTTTGCTTAGATCTGTGATTTTCGCTCAAATCTGGGCTTGATAGGTTGATTTTGAGCTTCAATCCGGCGAAAATCCGGTGATTGTAACTCAATACGAGGCCGACCGACCTGACCGTTGTCCACCGGAGTCCAATCTAACTCAACCCGAGGTCGTCTGCGGTCGGCGGCGGGTCATTCAGCCGTTCACCCGATGTAAGCGGGTCGGTTGCGGGTTGGGCATAAACCCGACCCGGACTAACCCGTGGACACACCTAACTCATCACATAAGTCCAATCCAAACCAACTCAACCCACATGAGTCATATTAAAGGCAAACAACACTAATGACTAAACAACAATAGTAATTTACTAGGCTTTGTGTGAATTAATTGGCTTTTATATAGGATAGGAAGAGATAATTATTTTTAAAAAAATTATTAATTATATAATATATTTTAAATATATATTAAATATATGGGTGGGTTGGGTCAGGTCGGGTTTGGCGGGTTTGGAATTTTATGACTCGAACCCAACCCGACCCGCCATCAAAAAATTTTTATAACCCAACCCAACCCAACCTCGGGTCGGGTCGGTTTTAGCGGGTTAGCTGCACATCCCCAAATGCATTGGAGTTAGTATCCTAGAGGACCAAGACTAGGGTGCTTAAGTATGATCAAATAGTTGCTTTATATGAAGTTTTCAAGAAAAGCCTCATTTTTATTCCCCCAAAAGTTCTTAGGAGATCAAATAAGGCTTTTGTGGGTCTTTCACGTGTTTTACATCATGTGGTTGCAGGTGTTTGCTGTTCTTTCGTGGTTGAGCTAAAGTTTTTATATGAATTATTTTGTGACATTGACCTGCAACAACTTTATATTTATGGTAGTAGTACAAAAGTTTTTTGTATTTCAATATTCATATATATATATATTGAATTGTCAACCTTAAGGATTTGTTCTTGATTCTCTGGAAAAAGAAGATAATAATGATTTGATTCTCAATGTTTCGAACTTGAAGTTACTATAAATAATAAATAAATTTTTTTTTCGAAACTTGGAAGTTTCTTTATCTAGGGGGTTCTATTGCGACATCAAGATTTAGTCTGTTGATATGCCGAATATAATGTCAACATTGTGACCTTGAACATACTTTGATGCTTTTTCAGGTCACAAATACCCATTAGATATTGGATTCAAACCGATTGCATAGAGTAAGAAGAGCATCCACTCAAATGGTACTTAGCAAGAAGAGGATAGAATAATTAGTTGCGTGCTGCTATTGGAAGTTATGTATCTGCCGATTCTTGAAATTTCTTCAAGAAAGAAGAAACCAATAATGATACTTGTAGGCATGTTTCATCTAAAAACAGCAAGGAGTGTTTTTGGAAGTGAATTTTGGGAAATATTCACTTATTTGTTGAATGTGCTTATGTCATCACTATTTAACATGTATTTGATGAAGTGTCTCATTTGTAAAACTTGAGAGTAATAAGATTACTTTTTTTTCCTGAATAGAATGGTATGTTTATTTCTTTTTGTTTTTGTTTTAATACAGGAGAGTTTCACTAACACAACCGGTAAGATAATGAAAACTTCAAAAGATAGTTTGTTAAAATCTATTTTATAAGTTGGTACTTACTCGCACATTGCGCAGGTTCGCAACTGGTTACAATAGAATCACATCAAATATTAACTAAATCAGCAACTCACCCTTTTACTCTGGAAAGGCTTAGCTCTGATCGTTACTACTGTCATCATCATCATTGTCATCAAACCCCAATCTTGTGTTCAGGCCTATGAGAATACTCAAAATCTATATGTACAAAAGCTCGCTCAATTTCAGGGAGTTGCTCAAGTTTTTCTTGCAGCGACTCACCAATATCATGAGCTTTGTTCAAAAGCATGTCTTGTGGCAAAACTATGTCAACCTCCACAAAATAATTTGAACCAAAAGTGTATGCTCTTACTGTGTCAATGTGCTTGATATCTTCATGGTGGTTCCATATCAGATATGTTAGCTTTGCCAAAAATTCAGGCGGTGCTGTCCTTCCAATAAGTGCCCAGACATTCTCAATGACTATCTTCGTCCATGTATTCATTGTATATAGTGCTATCTGCATCACAGGTTCAACAAATCATTATGAAAAGATAGATTAAGACCAACTCCAAGAAGCCAATCACAAATAGTGGGCATTTCACTTAAAACATGAGAGATATAGAGTGAATGCCAATATTTGGACACGCAAAACATGGCTGCTAGTTATTTTGATAATTTTAGGAAAAGAAAGGAAACTAATGACTTGCAAAGTAGCTGAATTCAATTATCATTATTACTTTTGGATGAATAAAAACAACAAATGAACCCAATTATCGAAAGTATAGTAAACAAGAAGAAGAAAAAAGAGCTGCTTATGAACTCACCATAACAGCTCCAGTAGGATCAATCCACCAATAATATCGAATGGCCAAGATGGCTGCTGCCAAACCAATTGAATTAGTAATAACATCGAAAAAATGATCTTGAGCATAGGCTCTAATGATATCATTTTTAAACCTTCGACAATAGACCACAAGCATAAACTTCACTATGGTTACAGAGACCATTATCCCAATCATCCATTTCTCCTTCTCAGGATCCCTTTCAGGCTGGGTCTGTAATCAGAACAAAAAACGAAAAAAAAATATTAAAGGACTCACTGATACAGTAAATGACTACAGAAAATGAAAATTTAGAACAGTCATGTTCAAATTTTGCATCCACCAACTCAGAATGTGATCTAACAAGGATCTCATACATTTAGGTAGTAGCTTTTCATGAAGTACCAAGAACCAAGGTCACACTGAACCTCAGAAATTAAGAAGGAGCTGATTTCAAATCCTTCTCAAAGCCAAATTTGATTAAAATATGTCTGTGTCTAGCTACGCTCACTACCATCTACATCCTTAACTTAGATTGGAGCATGTGAAATAAAAACTGCATACCTTTGCCATGAATTGTCGACCAGACTCAAGCAGAATTTGTAATCCAAGAGTTGCCATTACTGAAGCAAAAACAATGATTCCCTGCAATCTCAAGCTAAATTAGTAAAACATCTGTTGCATTAAAGCATAAGTTGGGTCCACATCCCTGTAAGTCATAATCACTCTTGAAACTACACTCAAAATTCTATGCTCAAGAGTCAAAACAAATACTATTTATTCCCAAGACTAGATTGTTTGAATACTTTTCCATTTGATCCCTGAAGTTTCTTATTCCTAAGACTAGATTGTGTCTATTCAATGCAGTTTCTAATTAAACAAATTTTCCCAAAACCAATGCTATTTGTTTATAAACTCAGTAGATCCTAAGCTCAACATTTCGATAACAAAATGAGAGCCTAAAGCATGGACCTGATGAAATATTTAGTCTTGTATTGCATTAATCTCAAACTTCTTGTAATAGAATAAACTGTGGCATGACATCATGAAATGTCTATCTATTGCCTTTGCCTCTAGCATTTGTGGAATAAGACATAGCTGAGCCAATAGTAGCAATGATGAAACATTTCAGCTTATTTCTCTCATTGATTGCAGAAAGGATTGATGAAATCATGAAATGAAGAAATAAAAACATAAAATCTTGACTTCTTTGGGGTTAACTTTTTTAATTAAGTATAAGATGAATAATTTTCACTCCACCAACTTCTGAGCAACCAAATGATCCACAGATGCAACACAAACCAAGAATACATGAATGCTGATTATCAGCTTCAACAACTTCAATCCATCAGAATCTGAGTTTTCAAAGAATTATTTGATTGGATGACTTACCACTGGCTGCATCCGGTTTTTTCCAATTGGATAACGATACTGGTTTGGGTTTCTCATGGCATGGGCCGTGAACCACAATATAAACCCTGACAAGAGATCTAAGAGTGAATCCAATGTTGAGGCAATAACCGCCAATGATCTGCTCTGAATAGAAACATAGAGTTTTGCCGCAAAGAGCACAATGTTAGCTATGTTTGACAAATAGATAGCCATCCTCTCACTCTTCGCAAGCTGCTGCATCTCATCCTGAGAATAATAATTTGCAAAACGATTAACAATGAAAAAATATTGGTTTTTGATTTCTAGGAAACAAGAAAGATTTTAAACTGAGATGAGATAGTATGGGTTTTTCTTTTTCTTTTTGGTTTGTGTGTATGTTGTTGTTTGGGGGGGGGGGGGGGTGTTGTTGTTCACTAGGTGGTATATAATGGAAGATTGAACTTTTCATTAACTATTTCATATGGTAAAAAATGAGAAATTATTCTCCTACTTTATTCCACAAGTTGTCATTCAAAATCATCAAGTTGAACACAACCAACCTCTGTTAGACTTCCTAGCATACCACCATTTTCAGCCATGGTCTCCATCTCAGTAAACCCTTCAAGTAGTCTTTCTTGTTTCTTATAATAATCAGTAACCTTGCTTCGTCTCCCTACAGTCAAAAGTACAAATTTTTCATTATGTTCATCACTACTAATGAATAAGGTGGCAATTGAAAGCATTCAAAGTCATCAAATATTGATGTTTCATTTTCCAAAAGAACCTAACATCATTCAAGTATGTTAAAGAGTAACAATCCATTGAATAATTATGCTACTAGACTTCCAAGCATAACATCAAAGGCCATATGTGAAGTCTATAGTTACTCTCTTTATGTATCATCTCCAAAGAATGTGAAAGGAGTTATTCCCTAAAGCCTTATGACTCCATCATTCACAAATTTTAAGTGCAAGAATTATAGAATGTCCCTTGCTGGTAATTGAAAGTTTCCAAAAGCATCTAACAAGAATAAATTCTCTTCAAAATTCAAGGCCAAAAGATCAATGGATTATATTTTTTCTTCCGCTATTTTTTTCTTGTTTGGTTGTTGCGGTAACAAAGTTGGGATGTCAAAATTCAACAATCAATTCATATGCATCAATAGAATGTCAATAATTGCCCTTTTTTTTTCACAAAACAAAGTAACAAACCATTGGATCAATAACTCAGTTGAGTCAACTTAGTTGTTAAGCCCAAAATCAGATTATAAGCTTGAAAAATTAAAAATAATTAAAAAAAGCTTTGAAATTTGCAGAAAGAAATCAGTAACTTGGCCGAGTCAACTCAGTTACCAAGCAAAAAATCAAATCATACATCGAAAATAATAGCACATCTTTGAAGTTTGTACTTTGTACAAAGAAATTAGTAACTCGTATGAGTCAACTCAGTTATCAAGTCAACAATCAGATTTACACTGAACAATGAAACCAGTGAGTAGTGACTCGGCTGACTGAGTCAACTCAGATATGAAGCGCAAAATCAGATTACATATTTTACATTAACAAAGAACATCTGTGTCCTTTTTATTTATTTATGGTAAATAGTTCTTGAATCTTGCTAAGAAAAGAAAGATTTATGGAATTTGAAAAAAAAAACAAAAAACTGTCATTCTAGTATTAGCATGTCAGGTCATTATTAAACTGTTGGTGCATCATAACTTTAACATAATATCATATTATATAATATAATTCATGCTAAAATCCGTACATACATATATATTGATAGATAAGGTTTTATCTTTATCTTTTTTTTCTTTTTTCAAGTACAATTAAATTCAATTATATGGCTAATTGCTCAAAACAACCACAAGATTGAGGTAAATTATATGAGTAAAGAATTGTGTATATGCAATATATGTATGTTCATGAAAGAATACTTACTTGGGGCATGAAGAAAGCTGCGGAGAGTGAAGAAACCATGCTGATGATCACCAACTCTGCTTCCACCAAGTGCTGGAAACTCTTGCACACTCAGCCTCCAAGACCCTGATGACATTTCACTTCTCGATGCTGATTCAACATCTTGTGGCACCAAATTCTCTCTTCTGCTCTCACGGGTCACTTCCATGATGAGCTCTCTCTCTGTCTCTCCCTCTCTCTCTCTCTCTCTCAAACAAGACTCTGGCTTTTCTATGTTGAGCTTGAGCTTTTGCTAATGAAAAGTTGAAAACATAAACAAGGCAAAGTCTTTGATAAATAATATATTATGTATAACAAGTCTAGTACTTTTCTGTACCACTAATAAGTCTTCACTGCAAAGACTGAGAATTTCTAAAGAAATGGACTGTATGGATCATAATAAAAGAAAAGAATAGCATAAAAGAGAGAGGAATAAGACTATAAAGTTAAAGTTATCACAGTTGTTTGTTGACATCTTCGAACTTGCAAAGAAATTTCCTAGAACAATTAATGCAAAGCTAAAAGCAACTTCCACGTATAAAGGTTTGGGTGCATAATAGAGTTTTTTCTTTCGGTGGGTCGAGTTCATATCTTGACTCGTATACATATTAATACTGCTATCATAGCTTCCTAGGGGCGAAGAAAAACCGGATCCTTTTAAGGGTGAGGGAAGTTTGTACGAAGCATAGCGGGAAAGGTGGATCAACCAAAACGTGCATTTTATTTTTCAACAAATTTTCTCACATACTTTTTAATGTATTTCGATAATTTCATACGTATGATATACCAATTTTTTTTTAGAAATAAAAAAGAAAATAGTTTTGAGAAATAAAAACAAAAATTAACTTTAAGAACCATAAAATAAAATAAAATGAGAAATTAATAATATGACTATAAGAAAAAAAAAAATCTAACTTTTGAGAAGATGCAGAAACCAAACAATTTGACATGAAAGAAAGGCATACGAAAAAAGAAAAAGAAAAGATGATTTACAAAACATAATATGTTCTCCATTCTCTTTGTTATATCAACACCCATAATGTATAAACATAATTAGTCTATTTTTTAAATCCTAAAGTTTAAGCGTTTTCAATCAAATCAAGAAAAAAAAAATATTACTAAGGTTGATCCAAAAAATATTCTTCATTCTTTTAAAAAATTAATTTCAAAAAGAGAGAGAGAGGAGGAGGAACCAATATTATCGATAACATTAAGGATCTCTAGGTATAGTGGTTTAAGAATGAGTTGACTATACTTCTTGAGATGCTTAAAACTAAGGGTGTCCACAAGTTAGGTTTGTGCCCAACCTACAACCAACTTGACCAAATAGGGTGGAGAAACTTCAAACCCGCCATCGACCGGTGAGAGAATCAAATCAAATTGGTAAAAACCGTCAACAAATGAAAAAACAACTAAAAATATCTTCAAATCCAATAGATGTTTCACTTAATTTTGTGAAATCTCATCAAATCTGTGAGATCTCCACCAAATTTTTAGCATACCAATTTAAACTTAAAGTTTAAGTAAGTATGCTAAAAATTAATATTTTAGTTTCTATTTTAAAATAATAAAAGTAACTATTAATTAAAAAGAAACCTTGCTAGTATATGTATTATTAAGAAAAACAAAATTGGTGGGGGTATCTCATAGTGGCTTTGTCTTTACATGTTGGCACAAGATAAATACTGTATTGTTGATTTTTTTTTTTTTTCCAAGTTTACAAATTGATATATATGATGTGGGGACGAGAGAATACTAAAAGTACCTGCTAACGAGTACCCTAAGGGCACCTATTAACAATCCATTTTAAGAAAGTTTTGAAATTACTTTTATGGGAAATGAATAAAACTGACAAAATATTAATTGTTTTTTTTTTCTTTTCCTATAAAAATTTTCTTTAACTAAATTGTTAACCAGTGCTTTAAAGACACTCGTTAGCATTTCCCTATTAGTAAAAGTTAATATTAATTAAGTTTTATATGACAATTGTTTTTTATTTGTTTATTTATTTTATTTATTATTTTTTATATATGACAATTGTTGGGCTTTGCAGGAGGAACCTCATCAAGCCTAACTGACCGACAGTAGATACTAATTCATGACGTGGTTGACCGTTGATGTCGTTTGTTAAAGACCAACTCAAAAGGCATCAATTCCCACCTTAAAACATAAATAAATAACCCTCAAAAGGCATCAATTGCATTTTTTTTTAGAGTTCGGTTAATGGGCATGCATTAATAGTCTATTTTAATAAATTGTTAATGAAAAATTGAAAAAATTATTTAAAAAGTTATATTTTCTTTTTTCATAATAAATTTCTTAAAATTTTTTACTAACATATTTCCCAAGGCCTACATTAGTTTTCCTTTTTTAAATGCCGATATATACCAAACAAGGAGGCCGACTATTTTACAATTTATTTTATATATTTACAATATAATTTTTTTTTTTTTTTAAAAGAGTGAAAAGTTAACTATGCCTTTTCACTCAAAAAGTAATTGATTCTATGCCCAAATTGGCCTAACCCACTCGCTAGATCAAGCTCGGTAAAAATGACATATTGAACAGCTTTTACAGCTCTAATTGTTGGAGTGAATATCATGTTGTTGAGGGCCATTTGTGAGAAAGAAAATCCAATAACAAGGGCAACAAAGAATTGACAAAGTAGGCAGCAAAACCATTAGGCCCAAGCGGTAGGAATAATGGATCACAGGCCCAAGAAATAAACAAGTGGGTCTTGAAGAGGCAAATGGGCTCAAAGAAGCTCGGAAAGAAAGAAATAGCATCCCATGGGCGGTGTATGAGTTAGAAAAGTAAGAAAGGGCCACCGCAGCCCAAATGTAATATAAACTAAGAAAGAAAGGGGTTTATGGCAGGCCCATAAACCCCCAAGGATGAGAATAAGGTTATTGGGTCGGGGAAGCCCAATGAAGTTAGTAAAAAGCCCATGGGAGTGTGGAATTCGCAAATGGGCCGAGGAAACCCAAAGAAAGAAAACGGACCGTTGATGCCCAAAGGAAAGCCCAAAGGGACATAGGAGCTCATAAGTAAAAAGCAAAACAGTGGCCATTTCAAGCCACCGAGAGAAGGAATAAACGGCTGGCTCAAAAGAGGCCCAACAGGATTAAGTTATTACGGTAGGAATAACAGTACAACATTGCAGGAAATAAAGAAAACCAAGGAGCGGGCCAAAGAAATGCAAAGCCCATCATCAGACAAAGTCCAGCTCTTGAAAGGAGCGAGAAAACAAAGAAAAGCCCACATAAGAGGTCAAAAAACACGAACGGCGAGCCTCCAAATCACGACAAACACATGAGCGGTAGGCAGACTTTTGAACATATCTAAAAGGAAAGCACGCGTAAGGCCTAGGCACCACCAACCCGTACCTAGCCAATATAGGACATGGTGGGATCATGGGTCAGAGGTAAGAGGTAAAGGGGGTATGGTTTGGTGGTGGGGAGAGGGGAAAAGACCTATTTTGTGGTTCCTACCCAAGCCCTTTTGGGAGGTACATCTTGCTGGGATGACAGACCACCCAAAAGAGGCAAAGTTGAGGGGGAACCGCTAGGTGCGTGCCTTGAGAGTAGAGAGAGAGAGCATTTATGCCGTGATAGGTAAGAGTGCTACGGTGGACTGACGAATGAAACAAACCTGTCTTTATCTGGCAAAGGTGAGAGACGAACCCTTTGGTGGTCGGCAAATACGTCCGCACTGCATAAAGGCGGTTAAGGGGCAAAGTGGTAAAAATCTGGTCACGACAGGCACTATAAAAGGACCTTCACTGTGCCCTGAAAAAAGGATGGAGAAACAGAGGGTGTTCACATAGTAAAAGAAAGCAAAGTAAAAGAAAACAAGAGAAAGAAAAGAAAAAGATAAGAGAAAAAAACGAGAGAAAGAAGAGAGAAAATTGAGGAAAAAGGAGAGATAATGCAATAGGCATGCACCAAGAAATCGATTTCCCTCTCTCCCCCTTCAAATCCTATTCTCTTCCAAAACATATCAAGGATTTCTTTTTGTGCAGAAACCATTCAGGTCCGACTCCCTCAAAACCATTAATCCCCATGGCAGGATCTTTTCCTGGGAGATTATTTGCATTGAGAGAAGGCGTTTTCCCTTCTTTGGTTTTGCTTCTACGAACCAAATTTAAAACTTGATTTTATGCCCATTCTTGATTAATTCATATTAATTTTTTTTCCTTTTACTTTCTTAGTAAATGACATTATCACGATTGTAATCATGTTTTATAAGTAGGGATTACTTGGCCATTTTTTATTAAATAGTCGTAGTACTTTGTTTTGTTATTATTATATTTGCCTGTCAGAACTCATCCAAAACAGTTACGCTTGCCGTAAGCATACTCCTGGTAGACGAGGCATAGTTTGTGCACAAGCCAGCCCAAGTTTAGTTACAGTTGAACCGATCTCAACTCCCTTACTTAGAAACATTCGGGCCCATTACCGCAAGAGGCAGCCCACCCAATGCAAGACACAAAAAAAGCCCCTACATTGAATTGGCGACTTCACTAGGGAGTTGGGAAGTAGATAGGGGTAAAAAGAAAAGAAAACAGAGCCCCTCGCAAAAAATGCCACCAAAGTCCATGACAACACGGAATATGATCGTCGTACCCTCACAAGCGTAATCCAGGCCAACGACGCCTCACCAACAGCAACTTAACCAAATAGAAGGTGCCAACAGAATGGGGGCTGATCCTCAGCCTCGGACAAAAGTCCCCGCAAACAATGTCAACACTTTCATTAAAGTATTGCAATCGCTGCAGCACTCGTAGCAACAAATGATGGAAGAGATTCGTCAGCTAAAAGCAGACAAAATAAAAAAGAAAGGTAGTTAGCATAACCTAGATCATGCGGCAAACAGAGAGGAGACACTGGCGGGAGGTGTCCCACGGAACGCAGAGCAGCGTTTCATTACCATGGCTCAAGTAGCGGCTCTCTTGGAGTAAGAGAGAGCCAGAACACCAAAGGAGAGGTTTTACGCACGAAGACCTCCTTATCCTCTAAAATTACTCGAGAAACCATACCCCGAGAGGTATGAACCAAGGGCCTTTGCATAGTACGATGGCGGGAAGGGAAGTGCAAGAGAGCACGTGAGCAAATTTATTGATACCCTTGGCCCTTACGCAGCAGACGAAGATTTATGTCTACAGGAGTTTTCAAAGTCATTGTGTGAGCGGGTGTACACTTGGTACATTGGCTTAAAACCAAGATCAATCCCAACTTGGGATGACATGGTGGATGTATTTTGCACTAAATACTTCCACAGAGAAGAAACGGTAACGCTTGCAACTCTGCAAGCGACCAAGCAAAGAAATGGTGAGGATTTGATGGAATACATCAAACGGTTCAGGGACATAGCACTCGACTGCTACGACCACTATGAAGAAAGGACCTTAGTGGAAATGTGCCTGACCAATATGATTCGGGAATTCAGAGCTGTCCTAGAAAATCTAGAAATTTCCCAATTCGCACGCTTATTGCAGAAAGCTAGAAAGACAACTCGATCAGAAACCCCCGGTTCGAGACAAAAGAAAAGCCTCGCAGGCTATGGCGGTGTCCACTGGAAATCGGAGAAGGAAAACAGAGGGGAGGGAGTATGATACGCCCCCACCCTTACCATGTATTCCTAAAGAGCTAGATGTGCTACCGACAAATAGATAGCGGACGGGATCTTTAAACCCAACCAGGTTTCTAAAGAGCCTACAGAGGAAGAAAGGAGGGATCCTAGCTTCTGCCGCTTGCATAACTATGTACAACATCCCACCGCAGAATGCTGGGCGCTTAGCAGGAAGTCCAAAGAAACCCACTCCCAAACCACAAGGGAAAGGGTGTAGCAAAGAAGAGTAATATGTGCGGACTCGGGAGCAAGCGAGGAAGAAAACTTGGCCCTGTCTGCCGCGGCGATTACCACTCTTGAAAAAAGTGCCAAGTTCAAAAATCTATTTAACCAGTTGGGACTTACAGCAAAAGAAAGGAAAATAGCCACGAAAGCTTTAGTAAGTATCGCCTGCGGGGCGGTGGAATGCCTCGTCGCCAGAAATGCCGAAAGACGAGCCCTCCCACAGAAATCAACAGAAATCACGTTCAAAGGTGAGGATATGGAGGTGGGACACCTAGATCATAGGAGGCCTCTTTATTTAGAAACATCTATAAATCAAATTCCCATCAAGAGGGCCTTGGTGGATACAGGCACTTCCGTAAACCTCATTCCGTTGAGTACCTTGCAAGCGGCAGGAATTTCGAAAAGAAAGATCCAAGGATGTCCGATGGAAGTAACAGGGTTCGGTGGAAGAGGTGAGTACACCACAGCCACATTCGATTTGTGGTTGAAAGTAGGCCCTATAGCCTCTTTAGCTCGTTTCCATGTAGTCAGAACGAAAGTATCCTATCATGTGCTTTTGGGAAGGCCCTGGTTACACAAACACCGACCGATCCCATCCACCTATCACCAATGTGTGAAAGAAAGATTGAATGGCGGGATGATACGCATAGCTGCAAACCCCTCGCCATTCAAGCAGGCAGAAGCCTACTTGGTGAAAACCATGTTTTATGACCAATGGGCTCCATCCGGAGAAAACTCGGTTTCAAAACCACGAGGCACCTTCGTGCCTAGGTGGGAAGATGTTCAAGACAACCCCGAACCCGATTTAAGAGAACTACTAGCACGAAAAAGGAAAAGAAAAGAAGCGCTGCGCGCGTGCCGACTTAAGCACCTCGGTGCATCAGGGTCCGAGGCCTTGATGGCAAGATTGTTTATAAATTATGAAGGTGTGTGGAGCCCACGGGTGAGATGCAAGTGGGTCCTACCCAAAAAGGGCAGCATAAGAATTTGGCGTATTGCATCGTTGAAGAAAGTTTGGGAAAAGAAGAAGTCAACGACCGATCCCATCCACCTATCACCAATGTGTGAAAGAAAGATTGAATGGCGGGATGATACGCATAGCCGCAAACCCCTCGCCATTCAAGCAGGTAGAAGCCTACTTGGTGAAAACCATATTTTATGACCAATGGGCTCCATCCGGAGAAAACTCGGTTTCAAAACCATGAGGCACCTTCGTGCCTAGGTGGGAAGATGTTCAAGACAACCCAGAACCCGATTTAAGAGAACTACTAGCACGAAAAAGGAAAAGAAAAGAAGCGCCTGCCGCAGAGCCAGACGAAGCACCTCGGTGCATCAGGGTCCGAGGCCTTGATGACAAGATTGTGTATAAATTATGAAGGTGTGTGGGGCCCACGGGTGAGATGCAAGTGGGTCCTACCCAAAAAAGGCAACACAAGAATTTGGCGTGTTGCATCGTTGAAGAAAGTTTGGGAAAAGAAGAAGAGAAAGATGAGGCGATTCGTGAGAAAAGGACACCTAGGTTGCGGCAGAGGAAGAGTTGGAAGAAGTTGACTTGGGGTTTGATTCACGGGAACCAAGGCCTATCTCAATTAGCGCAAGCCCCGACGAGAAAAGGAGAAGTCGAACTCATATCGTTAAAAAAATTCAAAGACATTTTTGCTTGGGACTATAGTGAAATGCCAGGATTGGATCCTGGGCTAGTTGTGCATACATTAAATGTAGACCCAGAGGCCAAGCCGATGGCCCAGCCTGCCAGAATATTCCACACGGAAATAGAAGGGCGGATAGTCAAAGAAGTGCGTGAAGTTGCTGGCCGTAGGATTCATCAAGCCTATTCAAATCCTCGCTGGCTATCCAACATAGTACCAATGAAGAAGAAGAACGGCCAGATAAGATGCTGTGTGGATTTCGGATATCTCAACAAAGCCTGTCCAAAGGATGAATTCCCTTTGCCCAACATGGATTTACTAAAAGATTCCGCAACAGGAAGTGCCATGTTTTCATTCATGGATGGTTTCAACAGGTACAATCGGATCAGAATGGCGCCAAAGGATGCAGAGAAAATCGCTTTGAAACACCCATGGACAATTTCTACTACACTGTGATGCCCTTCGGGTTAAAAAATGCAGGCGCAACTTATCAACGAGCAATGACGGCCATATTTCACGATATGATGCACCAGGAGCTAGAAGACTATGTGGATGACATAGTGGTTAAATCAAGGAGGAGAGAAGAACACTTTTGTGTGTTAAAAAGAGTATTCGAAAGATGCAAAGTTTTTAAGTTAAGAATAAATCCCCTCAAGTGCGCATTCGGAGTGTCCTCTAGGAAATTTTTGGGTTTCTTGGTTCACAACAGAGGCATAGACGTGGATCCGGCCAAAGATACGGCCATAGCAACCATGAGACCTCCGGCCACAATAAAAGAATTGAAGAGCTTCTTAGGGAAAGTCTCATATATCCGGAAATTCATCCCTAGGTTGGCATCAATCACCTCTGCCTTCACCAAGTTGCTTAAGAAAGGGCAAAGTTTTGAGTGAGGGGAAGCACAGCAGACGGCCTTCAAAAGGCTACAGCAGATAATGATGAACCTCCCCCCGCGGTGCGAGGCCCTATTCATAAAAGACTGCTGCTACTTTATTTGGCCACCAACTTGTACGCCATCGGCGCACTAATCGCTTCGGAAGATGGAGGTGGTGTCGAGCAGCCAATATACTATATCAGCCGCGCCTTAAAAGATGTAGAAACTCGTTACCCAAAGGTAGAGAGAGCATGCCTGGCCATTGTATACGCTTCGCAGAGTTTGCGTCACTATTTCTTGGCCTACAAAGTATGGCTGATGACTAAGTCCCATGCCATTAAAGCTCACATAACAACATCCGATCCTCTCCGTCGGGATATCTCGATGGTTGCTACATTTACCACAATACGACTTAAGAATGGGGACACCTAGAGCGGTGAAAAGTCAGGCAATAGCAGATTTATTGGCACACGCTTTCAAGAGAGGAAGAATTCCCACTGGATAATGAAGTTCCAGGGGAAGTAGTCATGGTAGAAGAAGTCGAGAAAAAGGGTAATGAAATTCGATGGGTCTTCTACTACCTATTCTGGTGGGGTAGGAGTAGTTTTGTATCATGAAAAAGACAAAGTTGTGGCGCTATCATTTAAGCCGGAATTCCCATGTTCGAACAACACGGCGGAATATGAGGCCTACTTAACTGGGCTTGTCACGGCCCTTGAAATGGGAGTTAAACATTTGAGAGTATTGGGAGATTCGAACTTGGTTGTCTGTCAAGCCAAGGGAAGTTTTTCCTTAAAGGAGCCTAGCTTAGCCTCGTACAAAGCGATGGCCCGTAGAATGGAAGAAAAATTCTCAACCTTTGAAATAGAGCATGCTCCGAGAAATGAAAATCGGTTTGCGGACGCGTTATCCGCATTGGGTTCATAAATAATCTTCAAAGGGAATAACACTAATATAGAAGTCAGCAAAAGGGAAGAATCCATCATTAAGGTGTTGAAGGAAAAGTTCCGAGAGGAACAGGGTGAAGGGGATTGGCGACACCTTGTAAGGGAAACCTTGGTGAAGGGAGATGACGCAGCAGAATTAAAGATGTTAAAAGACTATGCCTTGGTAAAGGAAGAGTTGTACCGTAGGATGCCAGGTGGGGTCTTATCCAGATGCGTGGGGCAGGAAGAAGCCCAGAGGAAATTGAAAGAAATACACGACAAGACTTGCGGGTCTTGCGGAGAAGTCGATCTTTACCGTAGACTTGAGAGAGCAGGCTTCTATTGACCAAGCATGGGTAAAGATGCAGATCAAGTCCAAACCCAGTGTGGGACTTGCCCGACTATGGTAGAAGGGAGGAAAGTAATGCTGTATTCATCGGCGAGGATTGGAGAAGCCTTTTCATGCAGTACCTAACAGAAGGCGTCTTGCCACAAAGGCACAATGAAAGATACAAGCTTAAGAGGTTGGCAACACGTTACTTCTTGCATAACATGGTTCTTTTCAAAAAAGGATATGATGGAGACCCTTTGAGGTGTTTGGGCCTTGAAGAGGCAAAAGAAATGATAAAAGCAAGACATTTAGGGGAATGTGGTGAGCACCAGGGGAAGAAAAAGCTTTACGATTACTGCTGCAGATGGGCTACTACTGGCCAACCATGAAGAGAGATACGGTAGAATTTGTAAAAAAGTGTCACAGTTGTCAAGTACAAGCCAATTTGATTCATACCCATCCATAGGGCTTGCACAGCATGGTCACCTCATGGCCCTTCTACACTTGGGGGCTAGATTTGGTAGGGCCAGTCAACCCAACATCACGTGGATACATATGGATATTAGTGGCTACAGAGTATTTTACTAAGTGGGCAGAAGTAGTACCACTCCGTAAGGCCACGGGGGGAGTAGTGGCAAACTTCATCAAAGAAAATATAATTGTGAGGTTTGGGGTGCCCCACAGGATCATCAATGACAACGGCACACCATTTGTCAACAACGATGTAAGGAGAATGCTAGAGTTCTACCAAGTCAAGTACCACAGGTCATCACCCTATTACTCTCAAGGGAATGGGCGGACAGAGGTAACAAACACAACTCTCATAAAGATCATCAAAAAAATGAGCCAAGAGTATACGAGAGGATAGGCGATGCACCTACTGGATGCTCTCTGGGCTTACAGAAAATCACCAAAGTCAGCCACAGGCTTTTCACCCTTTTCCTTAGTCTACGGAACTAAAGTAGTGAGCCCTGCAGAAATAATGACACTATCCCTGAGGGTCATGCGGATATGAGAAAAAGAAAAAGAGGGAGAAGTCTTTGCGGCAGAAAGGTTCGAGGACCTAGAAGAGCTTGATGAAAAGAGAGAAGAAGCCCAAGAACGCAGCCAAAGATACATGCAAAAGATGACTAAAGTTTACAGCAGGATGACTAAGGAAAGAGTGATTGCGGAAGGACAACTAGTGTTAAAGGTGGCAGACTATGTCGGGCGAGGCATGGCAGGACCATCCAAGTTTGCACCAAAGTGGGAGGGACCCCTTGTGATAAGGGAAATGCATCAAAGTGGGTATTATCACCTAACTCAAATGGATGGCGGGGACTTGATGGATCCTATCAATAGAAAATGGCTCAAACGTTATTTTGCTTAGAGGAAAAAAAAAAAGGTTATGCGATTTGTCCCTTTCTTTTGTTTTAAAACTTTTATGTTTCCTTTACTTTTTCTTTTATTCCTCCAAGTAATTATGTCACGAAAGAAAAAGTTGTAACGTGCTTTCATGAGTATGTAATGAAAAGGTACGAAGTATTAGCATCATGTCATAGCAATAGTAAAAGAAGTAGCAAAGTGTAGCATCATTAAAAAAAAAAAACTGTGGCAAACACACGCCAAATAACTACCGTAGGAAACATATAAGTGTTCTGTGTGACATAACAAAAACAGGAAAGCAGAGAAAAGGAAAGGGAATTGCGTCATCATCAATGGAGTCTAGAAATGAGACTCTGATCTCCAAAACGACTAGGCCCACTAACGCCGGAAAGAAGGTGCTCACGATGACCCTTCAAATCCGCCACCTCCTTCTTCAAAAGCTTGATGCTGGCATCTATGGCATCAACGGCTGGCTGAACTCTCCTCATAAAAAGGGCTTGGGCAACGTCACGAAGATTATCAAGAACAAACTCCACAAATGATAAGTTCTTGAATCACGGCCCTCCACTGCAGGATTCTCTCGGCAGAAATAGAGTCAAGGAAATTATGCTCAATATCGTTCAGCACGCACCCTAACATCTTCAAGAAATGCTCCCTAGCAGAACGGTCAAGGCGAAATTCCCGCATAAAGTTGCCACGATTGCTGTAGATCATCACCAAGTGAGAAACGCAATCCTCGGGGACTCGGAAGCCATAAAAATCTACGTAAGGAGGACCGGAAGCCCAGTAGTCTGTCGGACCAAGGTCATTAACCTCTGGCTGGTCAAAGCGGGCAAGGAAGGTCGCAGATCATCCTGGAAGGCGTGAGAACTACTACCCGCCTCAAACCGAGAAGGGATAGTAGGAAGTGGACCTATATCTAAAAAAAAAAAAAAACACAAGGCAAGATGAAAAGCCATGGCATGGGAAGGGAAGACTTACAGAAAAAAGAGGATTAAATAAAAGGAAAAGGAAACTTGCCAAAGCTACCAGGAATGGGGACTGCGGTTGTAGCAAAAACAAGTACTATAGGCACAGCAGGAGTAGGAGTAGTAGGTACGACCGAAAAGGGTGCTGAAGGTGCGGTAAGAATAGGCACTACGGGTGTGGTAGGAGCATTCATTCCCACGCTTACTGCAATTCCTGGCCCCTCAAAAGTCTCTACAAGCGAGGAGATAGGTGTGCAAATGAAATGCAAGTACAACAAAAAAAAGAGAAGGGGAGGAAAGATACATACCCATGAAGTCGCTCTCATCTTCATCGGAATCGAAAATCCTCTTCTTCAAGACGGGCGCATCATCGAGATCCTCAAGAATGTTATCGGATCCCTTTGAGGATAAGTCCGTATCGGGACCACGGGTAGAGGAGCGGGGAATGGAGGAAGGAGTAACAACAAGAGAGGCACCGCCCTTTACAGACTGGGAGATAGCTACAAAAGGGTCACCGGTCGAAATAACAAGTGGCAGAATGGAAGGAGTGATCTTGGTTTGAACAGCGGTAGGAGGAATGACTCCCTCCGGAGGAGTGGGTCTCTCGGCAGACAAAGGTGTAGTCTCACCAACCCCTTCGACATGAGTACCCTCTCTAGGTAATGGCTCGACGGAAAGGGTGGGAGTTTTGGCGAGAGCCTTAGCAGCAGTAGAGGGGGCGGGCGTTGCGAATACTACATCGGCCCCATCAAAAAACCCTTCCATAGGTACACCCGTGGAGGCAGAAATCTCCTCGGCAATAGGGCGATATATGGATAGAGGTTCAGGCTCCTCCTAAAGAGGAAAAAAAAAAAAAAAAAAAAAAAAAAAGGGAAGAAGGTAAATACAAATACCAACGTGAAGACCAAAGGAATTATTAAGCAAAAAAAAAAAAACCAAAGACACGTGGCGGAGAGAGAGCACATGCGAAAAAAAAAAAAAAAAAAAAAAGAGAAGTGAAGAAAAGGGACTTACCTCGGATTCAGGCTCATCAAGCAAAATAGGGCGGGTAACCGACGAGTCTTCCTTATGCTTAGACTAAAAGAAACGAAGCAGAGGAGATTAGCAAGGTTGGCCACAAGAAAGTTAAGAAGTTTTGTCAAAAAAAAGGGGGGAGAGATAACTTACCCTCCGTTTAGCAAAGAGACGTGGTGAGGGGTAGTCTTTCTCTTGCTACCGCGAGTTCTCACTGCCAAAGGAGCACCCGTAGGAGGTAATGGGGTGGCAAGCTTGGTTTTGCCAAGAGACTAAAGCTTGGCAGGAGCTTTCTTGCTCGGCACAGAGATATTTGTTATTTTGACTTTTTTCTCCCAACCGGGAGGATAATCACCAGCATGCCTGTACCATCCTTTCTTCTCTACGTCCCACTCAAAAATGGCTGACCGGTTTTGTTTTCTAGCATACGCCAAAACAGACTTAGAAGGAAGAAGCAAGCGAGGATTAATCGAAACAACGATACCTAGCCCATCAGGGGGAATAAGGGAGAAGCCACGGCTACCCGCTAGCTCATCCACAAATGTAGTCATCACCGCGTGCCAATAATCGTGCATAGGAGGAGTACAAAGACTCTCCCTTAGTGAACCCGAAATCGTAACGGAGTTGAAACGCTGCCTCCAAAACTCAAAGGCAGTGTGTCGCAGGAAAGGACGGACTCAAGTAGGAGACTTCATCGGGGATATCGTGATCCAATCCAGACTGCCTTCTCACCCGGTTGGTAGGATAGTGAACAAACCTAATGCCTTCGTCGGCTAGGTAAGGCAGTCATCCGACATTTGTAGCAGCAAAGATAGGTGATCCCTATTTCATCAAAACTAACCAAGGGGGTAGTAGTTCCAATAGTGTCAACAAACGAACCCATGGCAGAATCCATACAAGTGTAATTTGCACCTAAGTTTCTATAGGCTCTCCAAGAAAAACCAACGCCCTCATCAAAAGATTCAACTACAGAATAGTCAATCGGCTTCAAACCGGACCAACGAAAAACAAGCGGAAAATCAGACTCAAACCTACCGCAAAAGTCAGGAATCACTCTCGGACATGTCCGGTACTTCTCTCTGACAAACCGAGCAGATCTACACTTTGTCAAGTACCGAGTACAACGCTCAAACAACAACTGTTGAAATATGGTATAGTGAACGGAAGAAGTAACAATGTGGCGGGACCCACCGACTCTCATCACTACGAAGAATGTCTAATTGAACATACGGATGTCCTAGGAACATGGGGGCCAGCGGCAGGCTCACCCTAGCAAATATTTTAATAGTCAAACGAAAGTACAAAGGCTTTATGGAGTAGTGGGGGTGAGACCCAAAGACAAATTTGCAAAGTCAAAATGCAATAAAAGCCGCACGGCGAGCAAAGAATGTAAAAACTTAGAGGAAGAACTAACCCAATATGACAACTTGGCGTTTCCGGCCATCCTTTTCCTCGCCTTGGCCTCGATGGCCTCTTCCTTCGGAGAAAATTCTAGGGTGGCAGGATCGGCATTACCAAGAATGGGCAAGAACAACTGATTAGCCACATCTTCAAAGGTCACAGTGAGTTCGCCGTACGAGAAGAAAAAGGTGTGGGTGGTGGTACACCACCGTCGGACCAAATGACGGAGGTTATAGAGGTCCTGGTAGTTCGATAGGTAGCAAGATAAGACTATAGCTTTCAAGATGCCGGCTCGTTACAACAACTCCATAAAGCCCGTGTCGTAAAGCTCATCACAACCCATTCCCTCCAACCCAAAGTAGTGCTAGACCCAAATTCGAAATGAAGGGGTATGGGAAGTGAGGTACCTTAGCGAATGGCTAGATCGGGGATTGAAAAGGCTAAAGGAGCCCAAGAGACATCGGGGTTTCGCTAGACAAGGGCAAGCCATACACGACCCGGTGGCGGCAGCGCATAGTCACCAAGAACTTTTGGAAAGTGAGGATGGACTTCATACCAGGGGTCAATTAAAGGAGCGCATTCACTGTTGGGGTCGCACCGTGTCTCTTCCTTAACAGACCGCTCCGAATCGGAATGTTCCATCTCCTCACCTACATCAGGAACGGCGGGAGAATCGGAAGCGATTGCCTTTCCTTTGTGGCGGGAAGAGCCTTGGCTTTTCACCGACGACATGGTAAGAAGGCTCGATCGGAGAAGATGGGTATGGGTGTTTGAAAAGAAGAAAAAGAGTAAGAGACGGATAGTGTATGTTCTTGGAAAAGAAAGAGTTTGTGTTTAAAGTACAGAAGGATTCCTCCTTAAATACCTAGGTCATTAATAACGGAACGAAAGAAGGCAATGGGTCAGCCATCAGAATGGGATGAAATTAATGAAGCGGCGGCTCTGTTTAGAAAATAACCGCTAAACCGGGAAATTCAAAGAGACAACCCTGTTCGTGGCGGGAAGGAAAATATATAATATGGGGTCCACAGCCTAAAAAAGACTTGTGAAAAAGAGAATAAGAAAAAAGATGAGAAGAGAGAAGGGCGAACGCGCCTTTTCATGCACATATGAACCGCAGGAACGTTTCATATGTTCGAGGGGCTAAATGTTGAGAGCCATTTGTGAGAAAGAAAGCCCAATAACAAGGGCAACAAAGAATTGACAAAGTAGGTAGCAAAACCATTAGGCCCAAACGGCAGGAATAATGGATCACAGGCCCAAGAAATAAACAAATGGGTCTTGAAGAGGCAAATGGGCTCAAAGAAGCCCGGAAAGAAAGAAATAGCATCTCATGGGCGGTGTATGAGTTAGAAAAGCAAGAAAGGGCCACCGCAGGCCCATTGTAATGTAAACTAAGAAAGTAAGGGGTTTATGGCAAACCCATAAACCCCCAAGAATGAGAATAAGGTTATTGGGTCAGGAAAACCCAATGAAGTTAGTTAAAAACCCATGAGAGTGTGGAATTAGTAAATGGGCCGAGGAAGCCCAAAGAAAGGGCCACCGCAGCCCCGTGATGTAATGTAAACTAAGAAAGTAAGGGGTTTATAGCAAACCCATAAACCTCCAAGAATGAGAATAAGGTTATTGGGTCAGGAAAACCCAATGAAGTTAGTTAAAAACCCATGAGAGTGTGGAATTAGTAAATGGGCCGAGGAAGCCCAAAGAAAAGCAAACAGGCCGTGGATGCCCAAAGGAAAGTCCAAAGGGACATAGGAGCCCATAAGTAAAAAGCAAAACAAGGGCCATTTCAAGCCACCGAGAGAAGGAATAAACGGCTGGCCCCAAAAAGGCCCAACAGGATTAAGTTATTACGGCAAGAATAACAGTACAACATTGTAGGAAATAAAGAAAACCAAGGAGTGGGCCAAAGAAATGCAAGGTCCATCATCGTAAAAAGTCCAGCTCTTGAATGGAGCAGGAAAATAAAGAAAAACCCACATAAGAGGTCAAAAACACGGACAATGAGCCTCCGGATCATGACAAACGCATGAGCGGTAGGCAGACTTTTGGACATATCTAAAAGGAAAACATGTGCAAGACCCAGGCACCACCAGCCTGTACCCAACCAATATGGGACGTGGTGGGGTCATGGGCTAGAGATAAGAGGTAAAGGAGGTATGGTTTGGTGGTGGGGAGAGGAGAAAAGACCTATTTTGTGGTTCTCGCCCAAACCCTTTTGGGAGGTACGTTCTGCTGGGATGACAGACCACCCAAAAGAGGCAAGGTTAGGGGGAAACCGCTAGGTGCATGCCTTGAGAGTAGAGAGAGAGAGCATTTATGCCGTGGTAGGTAAAAGTGCACAGTGGACTGACGAATGAAACAAACCTGCCTTTGTCCGGCAAAGGTGAGAGACAAACCCTTTGGTGGTCGGCAAAGTACGCCTGCACTGCAAAAAGCGGTTAAGGGGCAAAGTGGTAAAAAACTGGTCACAGTAAGCACTATAAAAGGACCCTCGTCGTGCCTTGAAAAAAGGATGGAGAAATAGAGGGTGTTCACATAGTAAAAGAAAGCAAAGTAAAAGAAAACAAAATAAAGAAAAGAAAAAGATAAGAGAAAAAACAGAGGAAATTGAGGAAAAATGAGAGATAATGCAATGGGCATGCACCAAGAGGTCGATTTCCCTCTCTCCCCCTTCAAATCCTGCTCTCTTCCAAAACATAACAAGGATTTCCTTTTGGGCATTAACTATTCAGGTCCGACTCCCTCAAAGCCATTAATCCCCACGGCAGGATCTTTTCCTAGGAGATTATTTGCATTGAGAGGAGATGTTCTCTCCTCTTTGGTTTTGCTTCTACGGACCAAATTTAAAAATTGATTTTATGCCCATTCTTGATTAATTCATATTACTTTTTTCTCCTTTTACTTTCTTAGTAAATGACATTATCACGACTGTAATCATGTTTTATAAGTAGGGATTACTTGGTCATTTTTTATTAAATAGTCGTAGTACTGTTTGTTATTATTATATCTGCCTGCCGTAACTCATCCGAAACAGTTCTGCCGTAACTCATCTCAAATATTCTGCTTGCCATAAGCATACTTCGCGCAGACGAGGCATAGTTTGTGTACAAGCCGGCCTAAATTGAGTTCTGATTGGACTGGTCTCAACTCCCTTACTCGAAAACATTCGGACCCATTACCGCAGGAGGCAGCCCAGCCCAACGCAATACACAAAAAAAGGCCCCTACACATGTCAATAACTAAATAAGTAAATTTGATATATATATATACATGTGTGTGTGTGTGTGTGTGTGTATGTGTGTATATATATATAAGTTTATAGAGGTTATGTAGTAAAATTTTATGTGGTTTATCTAACATCAGAACTTATTTTTAGTTAATATGTAATTTATGCAAATGTCAAATCAATATTCAATATATATATATATATATATATATATATAAAAGCAGAGACCTCATGTTAGAGAGTATGAGATTGTGCAATATGGAACATTCCTTGAAGTTCTCTTTATTTAGGGTTCTAAATCAACAAAGTTTGCATTTATATCGAAAAATTAGTTCATTAAATTAGCCAATAGAGTAAATGCTTATATTAATTATCTATAGTTGTGCCTTAATTATTTATATCAAATGAATTTATATGATTATTTTTATAAATTCTATCTAAGAGATAATTTTTAGTTGGAATAATAATAATAAATTTAGAATATGACATTCTTACTCATGTTTAGTTGCTTTGACAACAATTGACATAAGAGCCATAAAAAAATGAAATATTTGTGAATTCACTTAAATAAATTTTAGTCCTTTAAATTTTCTAACTCCTTTCAGTCACATGTAATCTATATATCTATATAAAACCGAAGCTTCTAAAATTCTCACAATTTTCCACGTCAGCACAATATTTAAAAAAATAAAATAAAAGCAAAATAAAACTTTTCAAAAACCCGATAAACTTTTCTCCCCCAATGCTCCTTCCTCAGTCCCACGAAACCCAATAAACTTTTCTCTCCCAAGCAAAGCCCACCTTCCATCTGTAGGGGCCTTTTTTGTGTATTGCGTTGGGGTGGGCTGCCTCCTCTGCAAAGAATGGGCCCGAATGTTTCTGAGTAAAGGAGTTGAGACCGGTCCAATCAGAACTCAACTTGGGCCGGTTTGTGCACAAACTATGCCTCGTCTGCCAGGAGTATGCTTACGGCACGCAGAACTGTTTCAGATGAGTTACGGTAGGCGGATATAATAATAATAACAAAACAAAGTACTCTGACTATTTAATAAAAATGGCCAAGTAATCCCTACTTATAAAACATGATTACAATCGTGATAGTGTCATTTACTAAGAAAGTAAAGGAGAAAGAAAGTAATATGAACTAATCAAGAATGGGCATAAATTCAAGTTTTAAATTTGGTCCGCCGAAACAAAACCAAAGAGGGAAGAACGCCTTCTTTCAATGCAAATAATCTCCTAGGAAAAGATCCTGCCGTGGGGATTAATGACTTTGAGGGAGTCGGACCTGAATGGTTAATTCCCAAAAGGATTCCTTGTTATGTTTTGGAAGAGAGCAGGATTTGAAGGGGGAAAAAGGGAAATCGACCTACTGGTGCATGCCCATTGTATTATCTCTCTTTTTTCCTCAATTTCCTCTCTTCTTTCCTCTGTTTTCTCTTTTATCTTTTTCTTTTCTTTCTCTTGTTTTCTTTTACTCTATTTTTCTTTTACTCCGTGTATACCCTCTGTTTTTCGATCTTGTTTTCGTGGCACGGCAGGGGTCCTTTTATAGTGTCTGTCGTGACCAGCTTTTTACCACTTTGCCCCTTAAACGTCTTTGTCTAGTTTGGGCGTACTTGTCGACCACCAAAGGGTTCATCTGTGTGCCACTCACCTTTGCCAAATAAAGGCAAGTTTGTTTCATTCATCAGCCTCTTGTAGTACTCTTACCTGCCATAGCATAAATGCTCTCTCTCTCTACTCTTAAGGCATGCACCTAGCGATTCCCCCCTCGACCTTGCCTCTTTTGGGTGGTCTGTCATCCCAAAGGGACGTACCTCTCAAAAGGGTTTAGGCAGGAACTACAAAATAGGTCTTTTCCCCTCTCCCCACCACCAAACCATACCCCCTTTACCTCTTACCTCTGTCCCATGACCCGACCACGTCCCATATTATTGGTACAGGCTGGTGGTGCTTGGACCTTGCGCGTGCTTTCCTTTGAGATATGTCCAAAAGTCCGCTTGCTGCTCATACGTTTGCCGTTATATGGAGGCTCGCCGTCTGTGTTTTTTGACCTCTTATGTGAGATTTTCTTTGTTTTCTTGCTCCATTCAAGAGCTGGACTTTGTCTCAAGATAGGCCTTGCATTTCTTTGGCCCGCTCCGTAGTTTTCTTTATTTCCTGCAATGTTGTACTGTTATTCCTGTCATAATAACTTAATCCTGCTGGGCCTCTTTTGGGCCAACCATTTATTCCATCTCTCGGTGGCTTGAAATGGCCACTGTTCTGCTTTTATTTATGGGCTCCTATGTCCATTTGGGCTTTCCTTTGGGCATCCACGACCCATTTGCTTTCTTTAGGCTTCCTCAGCCAATTTGCTAATTCCACACTCCCATGGACTTTTTACTAACTTTATTGGGTTTCCCTGACCCAATAACCTTATTCTCATCCTTGGGGGTCTATGGGCCTACCATAAACCTCTTACTTTCTTAGTTTACATTACACTGGGTCTGCGGTGGCCCTTTCTTACTTTTCCACCTCATACTCTACCCATGGGATGCTATTTCTTTCTTTCCGGACTTCTTTGAGCCCATTTGCCTCTTCAAGACCCACTTGTTTATTTCTTGGGCCTGTGATCCATTATTCCTACCGCTTGGGCCTAATGGTTTTGCTGCCTACTTTGTCAATTCTTTGTTGCCCTTGTTATTGGGCTTTCTTTCTCACAAATGGCCCTCAACACCATCCAAAGACACACCGCTTCTTCCATAAAAAACACAAATTCCTGATTCAAAAGTCACCATACCCATAAAAAGTACGCTCTTCTCTCCTTCTCACTCTCTCTGAAATTATTTTTCTGTCCACAACTTTGAAACATTTCTTTGGTAGTCCAAGGCCAATTTACTCCAACCCACAAATCTCCACAACTTCCATTACTGAATGGCTTAACTAATTGAAGAGAACACAAGAGAAGGATAACAAAGAGCAATACTACAAGATCGGTGTAGAAAAGAGCACTACTACAAGAGAGGGATAACAAGGGATTTGATTGTGGGAAAAAGAAAAAGAAAAATAAAGATGCAAGAAGAGATAGTTACAGAAGATACGGTGAGAAAGAGATGGAATTTTTCATACTTGTACCTTGACATCGTCCCGCCCTTCTTCTTCTTCTTTCTTTTTTTTCTTCCTCTTCGTGTTGCTTTACCCATATGTGTAGTTTGGGTTTCCTTTTTAACTCTTTTAGTATGATGTTTTGTTAAACGTGCCCATACCTTTTTGACACACCACGTGAATTGATTCTAATTCAATTTTTTGCACATTACCAATGTTAATAGCATCCGGAAACAATGATTTTAGCCTTTTAGTTTATAATAATAATAATAGTTACAATTGTACATAAATTTTTATTGATAATATTGAAGTATATCAACTATTATAAATCTTAAAGTTTTTAACAATTTATTTAAGTTTTGCCTAATAAACACATAAATGCATAAATAAATATTTATATCTATTTATTTATATATAATATTAGCGGTTACTTCAAAACAATTCAAAGGTATTATCAAAATGTGTTTCTATTAAGTATAGACTCTCTTGAAATAGTCCCGTGGGTAGTGGTATACATTTGCAAAAGTGAAAAATGAAGCTTTTTGGAAGGTGCTTGATTTACAAACACCATTCCATACTTATTTACATAGGTACATTTTCATTCAATAAAAACATTTTTAGTTAATAAGTACATTTTCATTCAATATGCACCTTTTGGTATATCTAATACTAAGAGTTATGACATTTCAATAAGCACCTTTTAGTATATATATTACAATATATATTTTATATACCTATATATACAACACAAATTAAATTAGAGATTCAACATTAAATCTCTTATTCCTTCCCATAAAAAACTAATAAATAAAACAACATTTCTTTCTTTTGTCTAACTAATAAAACTTTGAGCTATTTCTTTCAATATATATATATATATATTTTTTTTTTTTTTTCTTTTTTTTCTTTTTTTTTAAATTATGCATTTTTGCTTACTAATGCAACTAAAAAATAATGATTTTTTTTTCCCTAAAACTTATCCAAAATCTATTCTTGTGCATCACATGGGTTAGCGACTAGTATATATATGTGTGTGTGTGTGTGTTTTATATAATTTTTCTATATTTATATATGAGAAACAATAATTGAAAGATATATGCATTTTTTTTAGTAGGCATGAAACATGCTTATCTATATTAACCACTATATCATGTAATTTTCAATTTGAACACACACACACACATATATATATAGTATGATTTCTATTTTGTCTATAAAATAATTAAAGATTACAATTTTTTACAAGGAAATATATTTAATACATCGATAGTTTGGAGATATGAATCATAAATATCTCTATTGGAAATGGAGGTGCCAACCAATTAACCTACAATATTCTTGGCAAACTTATTGAAATATTGGAAAAAACTAATAATAAATTATACCGCACATCATGCGGGAATTGAGGGCCATCAATTTTCTCTTCAATTTTAGAATAGTATAATCTAATCATCCAATTAAAATATATAGATTTGATAGGTTTTCCTTACATAAAAGCAAGTCACATTGTTTTTTTCTTTAATAGAATTAACTTGAAGCAACATTTTAGGCTTGCCTTGCTTTTTGGTATTGTTAGGATGGAGCATTGATGCTACTAACTCTGATGAGCGTTTTGATTAGCCCTCATGATGCATTTTTGCGATGATGACTTCCAGGTTCTACTCCCTACAATGGAGGATGTGGGGAGTCTGTTTTATCCAAGTAGCTTGGCGCCGGTATTGTAAGAGAAAGCTTGATGAGTCTTTGCATGAAGTAGAAGACAGACTGCAAGATGCTTTGGCAAATGAAGCTTGGACCTCGCCAAGTCTTGGTGCTACTATTTATGCATCAAGGTTTGCTGCA
Source organism: Quercus dentata (assembly GCA_028216015.1). Classification (NCBI taxonomy): domain Eukaryota; kingdom Viridiplantae; phylum Streptophyta; class Magnoliopsida; order Fagales; family Fagaceae; genus Quercus; species Quercus dentata. The sequence continues at coordinate 100,759,080 of CP116447.1, forward strand.
AATGCACTTCGAACCTTGCGACAAAATGGTGCACGCAAGACTAGAGTGCCACAAAGATTGCAACCACTGCTGCCACAGAAGCCTGCTGAACCCAATTTTGATGCTGAAAATCATTAGTAGCATGGCGTTTCAAGTGAATTATACTGTAAGTTTGTGTTATACATGCATAGTTCATATGTGAGAGTTTTCTGTACATATATATAGCACGTGTAACATGTTTTATAAGCAAACATCCTACTTCAAAGTATCTAAATGATTAATAAGCTGGCATCAATAATTCTCTGTTCTCAATAGACAATGAAAGGCACCCTTTATCAACAATGATTCTCCAAACTTTAAAATCCTATTGGTGCCTTAAGAACTTTAAAGTTTGAAGAGATGTTTAGAGATAAGTATGTGTGACATAATCTCACACTATCATCTTCATAAAAAAGAAGTCAGCAAAAAAACAAAAACTACATATAAAGAGAATAGTTATTCAATAGACTATTTGAAAGCTGGATTCCACAAAGTAGGCCAGAGCATATGATATTTTTGCTAGTTAAAACTAGTTTGTTGTGATAACATGCATATGAGAATACTAAAATTAAAATAAATAAAAAATTAATCTTGGAAGGGATGTGTGTTTTAAAATTTTGAGTTTGGAAGGAATGTAGTTTGCTGCGACAATATGTACCATTCCTTGTGTATGTTTCCCAAAGGTCATGCATTTCACTCCTCATAGCTATCTCTTTTTATGTGGGTATGAGACGGCTCATATGAACCATTAGAGTAAGATAACACACCACTTACACCCAACCACCAAAAAAAATATAAAATAAAAAAAATATCTTTAAACGTTCGAAAAATCTAGGACTACACATTTTTGGGCCACAACTTTAATGTGTTAGGTTGTAAGTGATAGAGAAAAAATTGTAAATCTATGTGAAAGTAACAAATAGTCAGTCATATAAAATAGTTGTGAAATGTGTGGTTTTAGAATTTCTCTAAAACTTCACATTCCCTTTATAATAAAAAAACCAAAATTATACCACACCATCACTCCACCAAGTTGCCTTACAAGTACTAAAAGTTACTGTGGGGCCCAATAATTTATGGGCCAAGCCCACTTGCTCATGGGGAGTCCGAAGGCCCAAGCCGAAAAAAGGTTATGGCCCAAGCTCAAAAATATAAGGCAAAGAATGGCCTAAAGATGCAGCCGAGGACAGTTTAGTCCTCGGCGGACCTAAAACTCCATTGAGAAGAGGGGTAAAAAAGAGGTATAGGAACTAATTTGTAAGGAGATCTAAAAGATCTTGGGTAAGTTACCCTTACTACCATTCCCGGATAAGACTCTGCACCTAACAGAGCCGTATTCCTCAACTTTATCAACCATCCCCAACAATGGGGATTAGACCGACGGGACAAATATCGGTCTTGTAAAGGTTGACCCTACACGTGGACGAAGGACAGTGAGCGTCGTCGAGTATAAAAGAGAAAGTAAGTAATTTGGATAAAGGGGGATGAAAAACGAGGAGCTCCCATCCCACCTCCAGAGAAAAAGACTCCAGGGAGGAAAATACCTGAACCGTGTATGCACACCACAAAAACACTCACCGCCGGGTAACCGGGGGAAGAACTTAGTGCTCCTCGGACCTAGTCCGAGGAGTCCAACCCTTCAGGCTACGCAGCTGTAGGGTTTAGATGCCCAAGCTGAACTCCTTTTTACGTAAGTTCCCCTAAAATCGGGACCGGATCCTCGCCACGTGATCAATGGCTAGCCTTTTAAGCCCACTCTCTACAAATCATATTGTGAGGGATCTTTCATGTACGAGCCCAACATCACTATTGGGCCGTCAAGAAATCGTGTCCTTACAATTGGCGCCGTCAATGGGAAGGCTTGCGCGTTGGTACAGGTGGCGCATGAGTCAACTCTCTAGCAAGCAGAGATTCGCGGGTTTTCCCCCGTCACCGGTGACCTACGATTGTCGCTCCGATATAAACTTGTGCCAGGGCTTACATCCTGTAGTGCCAACGGCACGGGTAGCTCTAGGGGCTTCCGACCTCAAGTCAGCTCTCCCCGCCATGGTCAAGGGGCTGACCTGCGAAAAAAGCAAATAAGTACAAAAAAAAGTTTTGGACAGAACCAAGGCCTTGCATGGTCCTCGGACTCAAGCCTATGGGGAAACCAAGTACTCAAAAAGTTTTGGACAGAACCAAGGCCTTGCATGGTCCTCGGACTCAAGCCTATGGGGAAACCAAGTACTCAAAAAGTTTTGGACAGAACCAAGGCCTTGCATGGTCCTCGGACTCAAGCCTATGGGGAAACCAAGTACTCAAAAAAGTTTTGGACAGAACCAAGGCCTTGCATGGTCCTCGGACTCAAGCCTATGGGGAAACCAAGTACTCAAAAAGTTTTTGGACAGAACCAAGGCCTTGCATGGTCCTCGGACTCAAGCCTATGGGGAAACCAAGTACTCAAAAAGTTTTGGACAGAACCAAGGCCTTGCATGGTCCTCGGACTCAAGCCTATGGGGAAACCAAGTACTCAAAAATTTTTGGACAGAACCAAGGCTTTGCATGGTCCTCGGACTCAAGCCTATGGGGAAACCAAGTACTCAAAAAATTTTTGGACAGAACCAAGGCCTTGCATGGTCCTCGGACTCAAGCCTATGGGGAAACCAAGTACTCAAAAAGTTTTGGACAGAACCAAGGCCTTGCATGGTCCTCGGACTCAAGCCAATGGGGAAACCAAGTACTCAAAAAGTTTTGGACAGAACCAAGGCCTTGCATGGTCCTCGGACTCAAGCCTATGGGGAAACCAAGTACTCAAAAAGTTTTGGACAGAACCAAGGCCTTGCATGGTCCTCGGACTCAAGCCTATGGGGAAACCAAGTACTCAAAAAAGTTTTGGACAGAACCAAGGCCTTGCATGGTCCTCGGACTCAAGCCTATGGGGAAACCAAGTACTCAAAAAGTTTTGGACAGAACCAAGGCTTTGCATGGTCCTCGGACTCAAGCCTATGGGAAACCAAGTACTCAAAAAATTTTTGGACAGAACCAAGGCCTTGCATGGTCCTCGGACTCAAGCCTATGGGGAAACCAAGTACTCAAAAAGTTTTGGACAGAACCAAGGCCTTGCATGGTCCTTGGACTCAAGCCAATGGGGAAACCAAGTACTCAAAAAGTTTTGGACAGAACCAAGGCCTTGCATGGTCCTCGGACTCAAGCCTATGGGGAAACCAAGTACTCAAAAAGTTTTGGACAGAACCAAGGCCTTGCATGGTCCTCGGACTCATGCCTATGGGGAAACCAAGTACTCAAAAAAAAAGTTTTGGACAGAACCAAGGCCTTGCATGGTCCTCGGACTCAAGCCTATGGGGAAACCAAGTACTCAAAAAAATTTCGGATCTTTAGCACTAAGGGGATCGATGCAACATGGAACAATATGTCGCCTGAAACACAATCAGAGTTCCCTACTTCTCAATCAACTCCTCGGATGGATTATTTAGAGATTATTATTCTCGGACGGTATTCTCGCGCTTATCACAGAATATTCAACTGTTACCTCGGTTAGTTTCCTAAGTTTAACTTACTATGAATTATCGTCATAATGCCTGGTAGTATTGGTAAATCAGAAGTAGTTGGATTATGTTTCAAGGTTTCCTGCTCTAAATATCCTTGAAGAAACACACACATGGAGCACACCCATTCACAAAGTAGTGTTGCCAAAAGAACAATATTCAAAACATGCAAATAAAATTTCCATTTTTACTAAAACAAAAAAATAGTACAAACAGTACAATGAAAAGCTGGAATCGGTTTATGTCAAAGCTCACTACATAATTGGAAAGGAAGATACAAGAAAATAAAACAAAGCCGAGGAGGTAGTACAGGCGAGAGGTTGGCTTCTAAAGCTAACCACATAATCAAAAAGAAAGATACAAGAGAATAAGATAAAGCCGAGGAGGTGGCACAAAGGAGAGGTTGGCCACTGCTTCAAGACTTTGTTCTTCCTCGATGCTTTTACATGCTCATAACTCAGGCAGCAAAAGAACCCGGCCTGGGGCCTGCACCATCGAAGAAAAGGTGCAGAGAGGACCCAACTTGAGCCTCACACCGCTGAAGGAAAGGTGCAGGGAGCCGGAAGTTGAGGAGCCTTCACCAAAAATTTGCCTGCAACAAGGCGGGGGCGCTGATGGCGGAGAATCTTTCTTCTGACACACCAAAATTCTGGCATGAACAGAACCTGCTTCGGATTTTGACTAAAAGAGGGGGAGACACCCTTTCCCCTCTGTCGAAACGAAGTATTCTCTTGAATTTATGCTTCCCTTGCCCGTACCTCACTATTTTGAGTCTCGGGAGGACACGGCGCCTGCGTGGCGGAGAGAGTTCCTTCTCCCCAACCCTCGCCTCAAACATGTTATCTTTGAGGAGGATAGCACCGAATATGGGAGTTGTGGTTTGGGAGGAAGCTCAAGGATTTGTGCGTAGGTAAAGCAACTTTCTCTCCCATTTATTTAAAAAGATAAAGTGGTGGCATTTAATTCACGCAGCGTCCCAAGGAACGCTACGGACAAAATGGCTCTGGCTCAATTTCCAACGCCACCTACAACCACGAGATTAAAGGAGCCTCGTAAAGGCCCACCTCGAACACTGGGACGCCAAAGAGTACCGTGTGACCAAAGACTACAAAAATATCCCTTAATTTGTGGGCCTAGTGAATTCACGGCCCAGGCCCGTTCCACATGGGTGCCCGGGGACTACGGCCCACGCCGAGGAATAGCCGTTGCCAAGGATAACCTCCTGCTCGGCCCCTCGTGAAATACCTGAGGGAAGGGAGAAACTGAACTATGGTCCTCGGACTCAAGCCTATGGGGAAACCAACTACCGGGATGACAAAACTAGGTTTTGGACAGAACTAAGGCGTTGCGAAGTCCTCGGACTCAAGCCTTTTGGGAAACCAACTACTCGGATGGGGAAGTTCCTCGGCTCAAATATCGTAAAAAGGTTAAGGCCAGTAAGTGTGTTAAGAAGATGGCGAAACGACCCACTGTTCAAAGACCTAAGGAAACTGTTCATTTTGCGGGTGACATGTCCTCGGATAGTTACTTCCTACACCGTATCGAACACTCAGTCCTCATCTCGGCTAGTTTCGAAGTAAGTATCGTTCCTCACAGGTCGGCATTGTTGTGCCAAACAACTCTATTAAAGTTATGGTTACAACTATTTCTTAACAAGTATTTTTGTCCTAGTTGTTATTGATTCAAATGCTATATATATTTTTGTGTGCCGAACAGCACGAACAAATTAAAAAAAAACGCCTTTCTCTTTGATAAGGGGTTAAAGACCCAAATATTGTACTCTGAGGTCGGCGGTATTGTGCTCGGCCGATTTAACAAGCACACCATAATATCCTTTCTGTTCTCGCCTTATGAAAATTTCAACTCTAAGTATCATTTGTTCAATTCATTATTATTGAGCGGGATTATTTTTATAAACACAGAGCGAGATCTTTTTATTAATTGGAGCTTGGTCTTAGACGTCGGTCCACATTTAAAAATAAAAAGAGTTTACAAGATCAGTATGTCATGCATTGCGTTATCATCTTAGGAACATAGAGATATAACATGCGAAGTAAAAGGGTAGCAAGTTTTATTAATATACAAATGTGTTACAATGTACAAAAAGGGGCTTAAACAAGCCTATACAAAAGGTGAATCTGCCGAAAATAATAACATCCGTAATACAGATAAGTAAACAATCAGGTGTCTTTTAAACTCGTCTTCAAAGTTTCTCCAATCTCTGCCTCAGTATTGCTCGTATTGAGAGAAGAACCTTCTTTAGAAAAAGATGAAGGAGAAGGAAGAAGAAGATGAAAGAGAAGGAAGAAGAGGATGGAGGAGATGAATAAGGAAGATGGAGGAGATGAATGAGGAAGATGGAGGACATGAGTAAAAGAAGGAGGAGAAGAAGAGGGAAAAGATGAGAAGGAAGAAAGAAAGGCAAAAGGAGGCGCGAGTGAACGAAGAGAGGAAGAAGCGGGGGCACTTGGTCCCCGCCCGATCCCCGACTCCTAATACACTGGTGCCATGTTAGATATGCTCATGAGAGAGCGGGTAGTGCGATGATGTGTGTCCTCGGCTCAATCACGTCGAAAGTGTGACGTGACGAGTCCCTGCTTCGGATTTTGGCTGAAAGAAAGGCGAGACAAATCTTGAGTCTCCGCCATCCTTGTCCTGACCGAGCCATTTCGAGTTTCGTTAGAACATGGTGTTTCCGGGAGGGGAATGGTTTTTTCATTGCTTATTACTATGGTGAGTATATTTCAGGTTAAGGAATAACCCGAGAGTAAAAGTAAACTCCGGAAGGAATCGAGGGGTTTCAAATTTTGGGGGGATTAAAGGGATTCATCTGTGGGAGAAACAACTCTTGTTTCTTCTCTTTATATAGGGACGAAGAAGAGGGTACTTAATGTGTTCAGATCTCCAAGGAAATCTGCAAACATGAATACGCCCGTTCCGTTCCCCCACGCCATCAATAACCGTTAAATCTGGGAGGTCTCGTAAAGGGAAGATATTAAAGACGCACTTCGGATAACCAAGCGGCATACGCGCATCATGCACAAATTAAGAGGAACATCTTGTAGACCGGTACACTTCCCAGGCGGTGAAGAGTCGCCAGCGTCGGTCATGGGCTGAATTAGTTGAGCCATAATAAAGGCTCGGTATTACTAAAACCCCCCTCTCCAACCAGGATGTTGGACAACAGGGTTTTGAGGGGCTATTGTGGGGCCCAATAATTTATGGGCCAGCCCCACTTGCTCATGGGGAGTCCGAAGGCCCAAGCTGAAAAAAGGTTATGGCCCAAGCTCAAAAATATAAGGCAAAGAATGGCCTAAAGATGCAGCCGAGGACAGTTTTAGTCCTCGGCACCTAAAACTCCATTAAGAAGAGGGGTAAAAAGAGGTATAGGAACTAATTTGTAAGGAGATCTAAAAGATCTTGGGTAAGTTACCCTTACTACCATTCCCAGATAAGACTCTGCACCTAACAGAGCCGTATTCCTCGCCTTTATCAACCATCCCCAACAATGCAGGGATTAGACCGACGGGACAAATATCGGTCTTGTAAAGGTTGACCCTACACGTGGACGAAGGACAAAGAGCGTCGGCGAGTATAAAAGAGAAAGTAAGTAATCTGGATAAAGGGGGATGAAAAACGAGGAGCTCCCATCCCACCTCCAGAGAAAAAGACTCCAGGGAGGAAAATACCTGAACCGTGTATGCACACCACAAAAACACTCACCGCCGGGTAACCGGGGGAAGAACTTAGTGCTCCTCGGACCTAGTCCGAGGAGTCCAACCCTTCAGGCTACGCAGCTGTAGGGTTTAGATGCCCAAGTCGACCCCTTTTTACGTAAGTTCCCCTAAAATCGGGACCGGATCCTCGCCCCGTGATCAATGGCTAGCCTTTTAAGCCCACTCTCTACAAATCATATTGTGAGGGATCTTTCATGTACGAGCCCAACATCACTATTGGGCCGTCAAGAAATCGTGTCCTTACAGTTACCAATCACACTTTTTTTTTTTTTTAATAATATATGAACCAATCACATTCTTTGTTACATAATTTGTAAATTTTATGTAATATAACTGGTAATATTTTTAGCATTTTCCATTCACCTTAATTAATTCCATTAAACTAAAATAAATGATGAAAGGAAAGAAGTCAAAGAATCCCAAAAAAAAAAATCCCCGTCTCCCCCATCCTACGGCCAATCTCCGGCTCCCTAATCATAGTGACTACTGGAAGGAAGAAGCCAAAAACAATAAAATAAAAAAATAAAAATAAAAATCTCACTAGAAAAAGAAACCAAATAGTTAATATTATGCATTTAAATTAATACCCACCTGGAAAACTTTCAGAATATGAAATACCCACTATGAATTATTTGGACAAGCTCAATTGCAACTATTGTTTGTTAATCAAACTTTCTTCTTTTGTGGGTTCCAGTTAATTCAACTAGTAAAGTTTCTTAGAATTAAATAAGAGATTTATGATTCAATCCCTGCTTACACCAAAAATTGATTGGTGTTTTAATCTGATGATAAAGAACTATCATTAGAAGTGGATGCTACAAAATTAGTTTTGTCCTTCAGAAAATATCAATCATTTAGTAAAAATCATTTATCACAAACCTTATATCTGGAGGTTAATTTTTTAAAACGAATTAAAGTCACGTCCAAGTTAACTTAGTTAAATGCTTATATATTTAATTATTGATGGTTTTTCCTGAAAAAATCTAGATTCCGGAGTCAACAAGTAGTGAGGAGCTTAATTCATGATCACAATGGACATTGGTAGTAGGTTCTCCAGACCCAATTATTTGGGCAATCAATGTTTTAGTTGCATTAAGGATTTATGAGCAGTTATAGATGATCTTCAATTAGCTTTCTTGCCCATTTGTTAGTTGAACCTATGCTAAACTTGTTATACACTTTTTGACTAATAGTACCAATCTATTAGGATCCTCTCCATATGAAATTGATTCATTTCATTGTTCAGATTAACTATTATAAATAAGATAGTGAATCCAGTGTCATATCATTTAAGATTAACATCATTTAAAATTTTAAATAACATGACATTCGGTTTTTTACCATTAAAAAAAAAAAAGACTATTTCCATTTCAAGTGAAATGGAAAAGGCATCTTGTCTGCTCATGATTCTTATTCTTCTATTGTTATAGATTGCAAATCTCTCATGAGCTTGATATATTATCTAGAGCTACTTCATTCCTACCATGAAGGAAATCAAACAACTGATTTCCTAGCAAAACTTGGTTACTCATAAGGCGTGTCTTTTGTTGTTCATACTTCATAGCACTCCAATACACAGCTAAGAACTTTTTAAGATTTTGATATGTCAGAATTCGTATTCGACCTGTTATGTAATATTTGTAACTACAACAAGTCTTTTGTTTAGTTTTTGGTTAAAATTTGATTCACTCCCTTGAGTTTTACTTTAATTCTCAAATTGTTTTCAAAATTTTAATTTTTATCAGTTTAGCCTCACTCAGACTCAGTCAAAATGAAGTCAATCGGGTTCTTCTGTGGAAATCTTGTCGTTCGATGAATATTATTTCTATTAAAAAAAAAGTTGAAACTATTGTATTTGCTAAATGATTTGGATAGAATAACCATATCTACTTAATTTAACAAAGTGAAGGACTAAATTAACAAAAATCAAACATTAAGGATTAATTTGACAATTGACGTGAAAGTTAAGGGATTAAAGAATAATTCTAGAGTAATTCTAAGACAAAATAATTCTAGATATAAAGATTCAACCACTAGTACTCATCATCATACACAACACCTACATATGTAGGAACAAAGAAATGTAGGTAGTAAAGGAACATAATTTGACTTATGCAATCATGAGTTCCAATCAGCTCAATTATTAAAATCTTAACATTAAAAGAAAAAAAAAAGAATAGCATTTACTTGAATATTTATAGAACAATAGGATTTAATTTGTTACATCCCTCACTTGTATGGTTTCAAATGTAATTTTTCCTTTTTATAATTGTAAATAATTTGCTGGTTATTGTTAAATATTAGCATTGATACACCATGTTGAATATGCTAGTATAGATGCGGAAGCGAAAGCATAAAGTATAAAACACAATAACACACGAGGGTTACGTGGTTCAGCCTAACGGCCTACATCCACGGAGGAAACCCCAAAGGGCTATACTAATAATATATTATAGTGTAATACAAATCGTGTGTTACAATGAATCATAACATGTGTATATATAGCAGAATAAACCCTAGACTAATAGACTTCTAGTACAAGTAAGAGACTTGGCTTGCACACAAAGTATAATTAGGCTTGGGCCTATGCTAATGAGCTAATATATCTCTAACACCCCCTCTCAAACTCAAGATGGAAGCTTGATGAAATTTTGAGATTTGATAAGGTTGAGAAGATCCCTTTAATGAAGTTTGGCTCTGTGACGGTAGTTTGAGGAAGGCAATGGTCTTGCGATGTTGATGCGACTTCAAACGGTGGCTTGACTATACCGGAGAGTTTTGACGGCAGCAGTAGGAAGCCAAAGAAGATGAACGCAGAGAAAAAAAACACCGAGGAAGACAAAGATTACTCTTAAAAATACCGCAAGGACAGAAAACCATGGTCACAGAAAGGTGGCTTTGATACCATGTTAAATATTAGCATTGATACACGATGTTGAATATGCTAGTATAGATGCGGAAGCGAAAACATAAAGTATAAAACACAATAACACACGAGGGTTACGTGGTTCAGCCTAACGGCCTACATCTATGGAGGAAACCCCAAAAGGGCTATACTAATGATATATTATAGTGTAATACAAATCCTGTGTTACAATGAATCATAACATGTGTATATATAGCAGAATAAATCCTAGACTAATAGACTTCTAGTACAAATAAGAGACTTGGCTTGCACACAAAGTATAATTAGGCTTGGGCCTATGCTAATGGGCTAATATATCTCTAAGAGTTATTTTATCAATTTAGATCAGTAGTGGAATTCAAAATGCAATTAAGTTATCCACAAGTACGTAAAGCCACAGAGAAAGAGAGTTGGACAAGGACGCACCCCCTCTATTCATTCATATTTTGTGAGTGAATATTAAGAGTAATAAACTCTCACTTCCAATTAAGGGATAAACTCTAGCACACTTTTTAGACAATTAATTGATGTTGATACCTCAGAAAAGATGAAATTTGTAGAAAAGATATTAAAAAATAAATAAATATATAAAAACAAACAAACACAAAACAAAACAAAACAAAGCTTTTGTCCTAATCTCATAATCTGTTTGTTTTTGCTGCACGACTTCTGTTTCACTGTTAACATGAACATACTTGCTACCAAATCATACAATGCTTCATATACTTCATGCCAATAAAGACTATTTCCAGGTGTAATATCTAGCTGCAGCCAAAGTCAAAATGACATTTTTTGGTGTTTTTAACAAAGACATCAAGGGTTCGAATCACTCTCTGCCACGTAAAATGTGTGTTGTGTGTGTTTAAAACATGTGATTTTTCATGTCTTTGCTCAGTCCTCAATGTACCCTTCTGGTATGTGCGTGTAAGAATACCATAAGCTAGACTCCGTCACTGCATTTCATCAAATACTCATTGTATGTGAAGTTATCTGCATTGTAGTTTCACTAAAATTTTGTATGAAATAGAACAATGGATTAACAATTGTGAAGAAGATAAGAGTTAATATCTTGAACTTATGAATCTGGCAGCCTAAATGGATGTTGTTAGACTAATAAATTGGAAGAAGATTGGAGGGAACTGAAAGATAGGTAGTCTAGACTATTCATTTTAAGTCATGGCAGAACAAACACTGTTGGCAGCCACAAGTGGAGAATCAGTAGTGACACCATAGTAAAGAAAATGCCTCAAGTAAAGCTAGAGGTTATTGCTTCCATAACTTTCATAATTAAATTGACAAGAAAAATAAATGAAGGATTTCTGCATTAGCATGACTAGAATGAAGTTTGTCCTGAATTGTAAACTAATGCAATCCAAAATTTTATCATCTTGCATTGAAAGAAAAATGGTTGCATATTAAGGACAAAATCAACTGTTTAATAAATCTCCATCTACTAAATAAATAAGAGGGATACTTCATGATTAGTGGAGTTAAGCCATCAGATGGTAAATTTTGTACTTGTCATTACAAAAATATTGCATCACATGTTAACTAAATCAGCAACCCATTTGAATTTCGAAGGCCCTTGTGCTCTGGCAAGGCTGAGCTCTGACATTTCAATTGCCATCATCATCATCGTCGAAGGCTGAGCTCTGATCAGTACAATTGTTATCGTCATCAAACTGTGGTCTTGTGTTCAGGCCTAGCAAATAAATAAGAGGGATAGTTCATGATTAGTGGAGTTAAGCCATCAGCAACCCATTTGAATTTTGAAGGCCCTTGTGCTCTGGCAAGGCTGAGCTCCGATCATTACAATTGTCATCATCATCATTGTTGAAGGCTGAGCTCTGATCAGTACAATTGTCATCTTCATAAAACCGTGGTCTTGTGTTCAGGCCAACTAAATAAATAAGAGAGATACTTCATGATCAGTGGAGTTAAGCCATCAGATGGTAAATTATATACTAGTCATTACAATAAAATATTGCATCACATATTAATTAAATCAGCAACTCATGTGAAGGCCCTTGTGCTCTAGCAAGGCTGAGCTCTGATCATTACAATTGTCATCATCATCTTTGTCATCAAACCATGGTCTTGTGTTCAGGCCTGTGAGTATACTCGGAATCTATATGCACAAAAGCTCTCGCAACTTCAGGGAGTTGCTCAAGCTTCTCTTGCAATGTCTCACCAATGTCATGCGTTTTGCTCAGAACCATGTCTTGTGGCAAAACTATGTCAACCTCCACAAAATAATGATCAGAACCAAATGTGTATGCTCTTACTGTGTCAATTTTCTTGATATCTTCATGGTGGTTCCATATCAGATATGTTAGCTTTCCCAAAAATTCAGGTGGTGCTGTCCTTCCAATTAGGGCAAATAAATTCTCAAAGAACGTCTTCTTCCATGTATTCATTGTATATAATAGTATCTGCATCACAGGTTCAAGAAATCATTGTAATAAGATAAGAGTAAGGTTCAATTCCAAGGAGCCAAGAAGAATTCCATCCTCATGCCACTTATAGATCCATGTCAAGGCATTGAATGGAAGTGGAATATCACTTGAGAGAGAGAGAGAGAGAGAGAGAGTGGAAATACCAAATTTTTTTTATACAAAACACAGTAAGTGGTAATTGTGATGGTTTTAAGAAAGAAAAGATATTAAAAACCAGTGGAGTAGCTGAACCCAATTATCTACAGTACAGTAAAAAGTGGAGATGGGTCAGGTATTTGAAAAAAAACAAGTCAGTTGCATTGAACTCACTATAATAGCTCCAGTAGGATCAATCCACCAATAGTATCGACTGGCCAGGACGACTGTTGCCAAACTGATAAAATTGGTTTTAACATCAGAAAAATGATGTTCAGCATAGGCTCTAACAATTTTATCTTTAAACCTTCGACAATAGACTGCGAGCATAAACTTCACCAAAGTTACAGATGTCATTATTCCAATTATCCATTTCTCCTTCAGAGGATCCTTTTCAGGCACAGACTGTAATCAGCACATGAAATGAAGATTATATTAATCACTGATATTGTAAATGAATACAATATAGAACTTTAGAACGGTAAGTGTATCCACCAACTCAGACTGCGATCTAACTAGGACCTCATACATTTGGGTAGTACCTCAAAACCTATGCCAACCTTTTTGTAAAGTACCAATGACTAAGGAAACATTGGAGCTCTGAGTTCTGACAAGACATCAAGAAGGGTGCTAATCTTTAAAACCTTCTCAAATTCAACGGTTAAAATGTGTCCTAGTCCTGTGCTTACCGCTGTCTATATCCTTAATTAACTTAGGTTGAAGCTAATATTATCAAAGTTGCATACCTTTGTAATGAATTGTTGAGCTGCCTGAAACAGTACTTGTAATCCGAAAGATCTAAAAATAATGATTCCCTGCAAGTTCAATATATGATGCATTATAGCAAGTGTTAAAACAGAGTCTGGGCATATCTGATGCGATTATTAGCTTGCCTTGGGTCCATATCCCCATAAATCATTTTCCCCTTGATCCTACATTCAAAAACTAAGCCCAAAACCAATGCTATTTATTCCTAAGTGTAGATTGTTTGACCACTTTTCCAATTTATAACCAAAAAAAAAAAAAAATGTTATTCCAAAGTGTCTATTCCTAGCTTGATATGCAGAAGCAAAAAGCCAATGGTCCCCTGCATTTTGTCAATTAACAAGTTCTGCCAAAAACCTTTTTCTATTTTTTGCAAACTCAAAAGACTCTAAGCATAATATTTCCATAACAAAATGAGAGTCTAAAGCATGACCTGATGAAATCTTTAGGCAAGCATTTACATTAATTTCAAACTGCTTGTAATAGAATAAAAGTAAAACTGTACCCTAACACCATTAAATGTTTTTCCCTCTAGCATTTGTGGAATAAGATACAGTTGAGGCAACTCCAGTAATGGTTGGAAATATTTATTTACCTCATTGATCACAAGAAGGATTGCTGAAAGTGAAATGAAAAAAGGGAAACATGAAACCTATTAAACTGATTGCATGAAGGGAGAGGCTTAAATTCAAATATACATTAAGGTGTTTCCAAATGCAGCCTCACAATTGTTGGGTTGAATGACTTACCACTGGCTGCATCCGTTTCTTTCCAATTGGATACCGATGCTGGTTTGGGTTTTGCATAGCATGAGATGTAAACCACAATATAAATCCCCACAAGAGATCAAAGAGTGGAGCCAAGATTGAGGCAATAACCGCCAATGATTTGCTCTCAATAGAAGCAAAAACCTTTGCTGCAAAGAGCACGATGTTAGCTGTGTTTGTTACATAGATAGCCATCCTCACACTCTTCGCCAACTGCTTCATCTCATCCTGATAAAAAGTAAATAGATTAACAAAAAAACAAATAATCAGTTTCTGTTTTCCGAGACAGATTTTAGTTGAAAAGATTTTTGCTTTTTGTTTTTTTAGGGAGTGTTAGGAACCCATTGGTTCCTAAAAAGGATAAATGGGAATTGTATGGAAATGGATGGGGAATTGCATGGAATCTTATTCAAGGTAGTCACCCTCCAAAAAATTTATTAAGAGGGAAAGAGAGAGAAAGTATTGCACAAAAGCCACAATTTGGTTTATTCATTTAGCGCCTAATTTTGAATTAAAATCATGTATTAATAGGAGACTAACTCTAATCTAATTGGCCCATGTGGCTTAAGATGATTGGCTAACTATTTTAGCATAGGTGTTCTTAGAACTAGTCATGTGTTAAGTGTGTTATATGTGCTTAATCCCTAACTAACTATTTGAAAAGATGAAATTACAACAATTATTAGAAGATTGCGAGAATCATATCGATATTCCTAATTCCTATAACATAATTTGGGGTTCCTAACATTTCTCTCTCCCTCAAAACACTTACTTAGAAAGTGGCGTTATTGAGTGGCATCTTCATGAGGGGGTGACCGGCCACTAAACCAATATTCCAAGGACATCTTGACCATCGTATTCACACATTGCTTCTTCTTATGTTGGCACCAAACATCATCTTGAACCCTTAGCTAATAGCTCATCTTCCAATATTCCAATGACATCTTGACCATCCTATTCACACATTGCTTCTTCTTAAGTTGGAACCAAACATCATCTTGAACCCTTAGCTCATCTTCCAATGATAATTGCAACGTGTTCGCTTCCCATTCTCATCAATGTGAATAAGAGGATTTCCATAAACTAGCTTGAAATAAACCAGCAGTTCATGGCTTCATGCAAAGCCCACTGCATAATTAGATAATCAAGTAAAGATGTATCATTTTGAATGGAAATCAAATTTATTGCCATGTTTGCATCAAAGCTTCTGACTTCCTTGTTTAGTTTTCTGGAGTCATCCTTGACGTACAATGAGTTGTAGTAATTTGCTCCTACGAAGTCAAATGAACCCTTAACCTGATTTAATTCAAGATTGGTGAAGACTGGAATTCTTGAGCCTACGATTATTTTATTACATCAGGATAGTCTCCATAAATCTAGGAATCCACATGCCAACCAATTAAGAAGTCCTTAGCTCGCTGAGTGGTGATTGCATCTTCAACCGTGAAGCACACATCTGCACATGTATACAAACTTCCTGCAATAACAATCTGTGAAACTTACATACTCCAACAGCACTCGGACACCCCAAGACAGTTCTAGGAAGCAATCAGGAGTTACTGGATATAAATCCTAGACCACCATGCTGACAGTCAATAGTGTGCCACCAACGTGCATGTCTGTTTGGTCCATGTCTTCATCCTAAATTACATGAGTATCCCCATTTAGTGAAGCATGAGTTTGGCTAACATCAATGACCAGTCAAGCAGTGTGTTGTTCAGTGGTAGCCTCTCCATTGGTGCATTAAGGATCGGTGTTTGAAACCAATCTAGTAGACTACATAAAACTCCATCCAATTGGTGCAGAATCCCAATGCCTTCAGTGGTAGCCTCTCCATTGGTGTATTAAGGACCGGTGTTCAAAACCAATTTTGTAGGCTACATAAAACTCCATCCAATTGATGCAAAATCCCAATGCCTCCGCTTCTTGAATCCATTTCTACACCTTTCCCTCCATGTGATAAGAGGAATCGAAAATCCAGGATTTAAATTGATGTCCTTTCATTGAGTGTTCCTAAATTGCATTGATTTATCCTAAGGATTTCATTTCAATTGGAATTTGGTTATTCACCATGTAAGAGGATCCCCCTAAGCATCCATGTCTAAATGGTTAAAGTGCCCAACTCATAATTGGCAAGATAGTTACCACCTATCATACGGCTTTCTAACTTCACTTCTTTTTTTGGTCGTTCCATTCTGTTGATCGAAGGTAGTATAAGAGATCTGCAACCCCCTGAAATGAATTACATCCATGTGATAAAAGGACGGCTTAAACTGTGGTAGAGTATTGTCAAGAGTAAAGAAATCATAGACTTGAGAAGCCACATAAAAGAATCTCAACCTTTGATTTTGGTAACTCCGTGTAACTTTGATGCAATGCAACGGATTCAATCATCTCAAGATCGATGGCTTTGATGGCACTTGTTAGGAAATTAGTGGTTCCTAACAGGGATGAATGGAAATTGCATGGAATTTGAATGTATTCAAGGTATTCAATCTACAAAGAATTATTAAGAGAGAAAAAAATACACCACGCAACAAATTGATTAATTGACTTAATACCTAATTGAGAATTAAAATTATGTGTTTACAGGAGGCTAACTCTAAATCAATTGACTTACATGGCTCAAGATGATTGCCTAACTATTTTAGTATGTGCTCTAAGAATTAGCCATGTGTTAAATGTGTTACATGTGCTTAATTCCTAACTAACTAACCAATTGAAATGATGGAATTACAACAATTATTAGAAGATTACAAGAATTATGTCTGTATGCCCATATAGCATAATTTGGGTTCCTAGTAGAGGCGGGTTGGGAGGGAAGGGGGGGGGGGGTGTGTGGGGCCGCGGGCATATAAGGGGAGCTTGAAACTTTTATCAAACAGGTTCACAAGGAAACAAATGTGTCATAGAGGAAGAAATATGATCACAAATACTAGTCATTCAATTTATTTCTATAATCAAACTCAGAAATTTCCTTCTTGTTCTGTTCCAAAATTTTCCATTTAACACCACTATAATGCACATACATTTAAAATCATCAAGCTGGGGTGGAAATACAATTAAAACAAAACCTATAAAATCTCACAAGAAGTATGAAAGTTTTTTAGTTTTTGGGGGCTACGAGTGCAGAATAACCAACCTCTGTTAGATTTCCAGGGGCACAACCTGTTTCAATCATGGTCTCCATCTCAGTAAACCCTTCAATTAGCCTTTTTTGTTTCTTGTAGTAATCATTGACCTTGCATCGTTTCCCTACAGCCAAAGAGTACAACTTTCACATTTCATTCATCACTATAATAATGGACAAGGAGGTGAATGAAAGCATCCAAAGTCATCAACTATTCATGTTTCATTTTCCAAAAGAACATCAGGTATGTTAAAGAATAATAAAACATTGATACATTATGGCTAAAACTCGAAAAAAACTGAAAACTAAAGGAAATATGTGAAGTACCTAGCCAAAACTCCAACAGGAACTTCAAAGCTGTCAGGTTATCTAAAGTTATTCCCTAAAGCCTTCTGACTCCATCATTCAGAAACATTGCCAATTTTGTTGTATCCGTGCATTCATATTACATACATAAGGATCTGTGATTGTGAAGAGGGCTTACTTGGGGTACGAAGAAAGCGTAGAATGAAGGAGCCATGTTCAGCATCCCTTCTTTCAGGCAATTTAGGGAACCCTTCCAGATTTATCCTCCATGACATGTCCTCCTTCTCCACGGCTGATGACAGAAGAGGCTCTGTTTTGCTCTCAATGTTTGCCTCCACCATTATGCTTCTCACGTCTGTTGGCAAAAGAGGCTCCATTTTGCTCTCAATGTCTGCCTCCACCATGCCCTCCTTCATGTCTTGAGGCAAAAGAGGCTCTGTTTTGCTCTCAATGTCTGCCTCCACTATGCCTTTCACGTCTTGTGGCAAAACACACAGAAATAAACACCTGCCTATCAATAATATTATACGTACATAAAATTTGTGAATTGGGCTTACTTGGGGTACGAAGAGGATGGCGCAGAGTGAAGGAGATATGTTCACCATCCCTTCTTTCAGGAAATGCAGGGAACTCTTGCAGATTTGTCCTCCATGCATTAGACGACATGTCGTTTTTCTCCACTTGTAGTGGCAATAGAGGCTTCATTTTGCTGTCAATGTTTTCCTCCACTGTGCCTTTCACGTCTAGTGGCAAAAGAGGCTTCGCTTTGCTCTCAAAGTTTGCCTCTCTCTCTCTCCTCCTTGACATGGACAACGACATGTCCATTTTCTTTATAACTGTGAACAAAGGAAGCTCCATTTTGCTCCCATTGTTTCGCTCTATCTCTCCCTTACACGGCGCAGACGAATTCTCCACCTCTGGTGGCAAAAGAGGCTCCGTTTTGATCTTAGAGTTTGCCCCTCTCTCTCTCTCCTCCTTGACATAGACGACGACATGTCCTTTTTCTCCACGTCTAGGGACAAAGATGCCTCCATTTTGCTCCCATTGTTTCCCCCTATCTCTCCCTTCCATGGCGCAGACGAATTCTCCACCTCTGGTAGCAAAAGAGGTTCCATTTCTCTCTCTCTCTCTCTCTCTCTCTCTCAAAAAGACACAAAAAGAATAAAAAGCAGATTGCTGAGGTTTTGGGGTTTGATTGCTACTACTCTTCTAGTGAAAATGAGACCGTTGGCTCTTTTATATGTAAAGAAGATGAAACTGATGAGTGATGAAGGTCCGGGTTTCACTTTATAAAACGCGGTAAACGAAATTGAGAAAAGACTAAAATAGACACTATATGAAGCTTCGTTGCAAACTGAATGTCGGCAAAAAAGTTTTGTCTTCGTTTTGCACGCGGAAGGAAGGACCACGTAACTGTGTAATGCAGCCCGTTAATAACGTAAGGAAAATTGAATACAAATCCACTATCTCAAATTTTTTGTTGCATATATCGTGATAATTTTTTTTTTTTTTTTTTGAAAACTGGACTAAGGTTTCTAAAACAAAAGGATATATATATATATATATATATATATATATATATATATATATATATATATATATGATTTTTCTTAACTTAAAATTTTAGGTGCTTGGGAGTTAAAAGAGAAGGGTTCGAGTTGTGAAATTAGCGGTATATTATACTACTCCAGCTTGAAATTTTCATAATTGTTGAAAGATCTTAAATTCAAATAAATAAAATTGTCTTCACAAACAGCTGATCTCATGAGATGTTACATTGCATAAAAGGAAAATCAATAATTGTTAATTCATCTTAATTGTCTTTTTAAATAAAATTAACTATTAAAAAATAGTACAATATTTTTTAGGAATTCAAAACATAAGTTATTAGTGAAAATATTCATTTTTTAATAAAATTTATTTATAAAATTTTTTTGTATCATTAAAAAATATTTACAATTTGAAAATTATTCTTTTAGTTTTAAACTAATTTTCTCGAACCCAAGTTTTTCTGCCCTACAGTCCAAAAGATGGCTTATGATGATTGCAACTCTTTCTATTTTTTATAGAAAAATTAAATCTTGTATTGATTGTATTCGTCAATTGATATTTTTCCTATAATATTCTAATGTATAATATTTTAAATTAAGAAATTATATGATTGACTAATTTGATAACAATTGTTAACCTTTTTTTTTTTTTTTTTTTTTATAATTACTCACATAGTATTTTAACAATTGTAAACATCATATTAATTTTTGTATAATCATATAATCTTCTTATTCTTAATTATAATTTTCTTCTTAAGATAATTAGATTATATTTTTCAATTAATTTTTATTTTCCATCCCTTTTTATTACTTAATTTTAGCATTATTATTATCACGCTCTAGTTAAGTCACATTAGAAGTCATGTCATTATGTTTTTTCTTTTTTTCTTTTTTCTATATTTTTCTAACATTTATTCATTTAAGGTAAATTAAGAACTCCTTTATTTAACAATCAAAATATCATATTTTTCTTATTTTTAACTCTTATTATTATTAGTTTCTCAACTTATTGTTACACTTCCTTCAACCTTTCTCTCTCACTTTTACCTTTTTATCTCCCTACTACTGTCTACCTTAATTCATATGTGGTATAATATATAATTTAGTCTTTAAAATTTATTGAAGATAATTTATTCTCCTTAAAAATTGAATTATTTATAAAAGTATTTTCCAATTAATTCTTTAAAATTTTTCATTTTCTCAAAGAGATTATAATGGTAATTAAAATTCATCATAAATTTACAATTGATTTTACTCAAATAGTTGATAAATACAATCTACTTGGATATTACTCAAATAATTGATAGATACATTCAAACACATAGTCATGTAGATTGTATTTTAATATAAACTCAAATTATCACTTCCAAAATATCTAAGAATTAACTCAAACCAAAACAATAAGATGGAGAGAGAGAGAGTACATGTGATGAGGAACTCAAAAAACACGCCACAAAAATGTATTAACCCAATGTATAGATACAAAAAATACAAAAATACATCAATCTAAAATAGAGTTGTTAAAAAGAATAAATGAGAGAGAGAGAGAGAGAGAGAGAGAGAGAGAGAGAGAGAGAGAGAACATTCACCTTTTTGGGAGAGAATGTGAGAAAAATAGTAAATTTATATAAAAGAAGATGAGTAAAAAAATACTCAAAAGAAAATGTATAGTTGTTGTTGAGGCCCATTTTAGCAAAGAAAGAAGAAAAGGGCCAATGGCAAGAAAAAGTCCAACAATATAATAAAGAGTGAAGAAAGAAGAATTAGCAAAGTGAGAAAAAAAAAACCATTAAGCTCGAGTGGCAGGAATAATGGTCCACAGGCCTATAAAATAATAAAAAATGCCCCAAAGAAAGCAAACGGGCCTAAGGGAGCCTAGAGAAGGAAGTAGTAAGCCTATAAGAATTATAAAAAATGAAAAGCAAGCAAAATGGGTCGGAGGAGCCCAAAGAAAGGAATTAGTAAATGGGGTTGATGTAAAGGCCAACAAACCCCTGAATGTAAAGGATATGGTGATTGGGTCAGGGAAGCCCAAAAGATATAGTAAAAGCCCATGGGAATGTAAGAATGGAATGGGTCAAGGATGTCCAAAGGAATGAAGCAAGTTGAGAATGCCCAAAAGAATGATATGAGTTAAGGGAACCCAAGATGGCATGAGGATTAACCTAGTAGAAATACTTGGTAACGTGAATTGAATAAAGGAAAAGTACATGGCAGGCCCAAAGGAGGCTCGGCAAGTACAAGTCAAGTGGTAACATGGCAGAAACAATGGAGTGGCGAGGCGGGAATACTAGTTGGCCCATAAACCAGCAATGAAGAGAAACAAGGGCCGAATTGAAGAAGAAAGGGCCGTTGCCCAAGCAAGACCCAGCCTAGAAAGGAAATGAAATGCAAAGGATAAAGACCCAAACTCACCCACACCACAAAAGGTTAAAAATAAGCAGAAAAAACGCATAGTGAGACCGGACAAACTCACAGGCAATGGCAAACACATGAATGGCAGACAAACCATGGACTCACATGAGAGTGGAGCACACACAAGGCTCAGGCACCACCCACTTGTACCCAGCCTATACAAGTGTGGTGGGCCATGAGCCAAAGATAAGAGAGGGTATGGTTTGGTGGTGGGGAAAAGGGGGAAGTCTATTCTAGGATTCCCACTCAAGTTCTTTTGGGGGAAATGTTCTCCTGGGATAACATACCACCCAAAAGAGGGAAAAATGAGCCGAAATCACTAGGTGCATGTCATAGGAGTTAGTAAGAGAGAATACCCAACCTTTATCCGAATGGGATGCTACGAAAAGTAAGAGAACAAAACAAAACTCTTTTATCCGGGTGCAGAACGTGGCGCAGCCAGCACAAGGTAGTGGTGATGGCTGAGCATTTGTAGACCAAGACTGCCTCTGGGAAGGGCACCCACACCAGGCCAAAAGTAGTTGAGGGGCAAAACAAGAAAACTCTTCATGGCGGGCGAAGATAAAAAAGGCCTTAGGCGTATGCAGTGAAAAACAACAAGAATAATGAGAAGCAAGCAGAGAGTAAGGAAAAACAAGTAAGGAAAATAACAAGAAAGAAAAATAAAGAAGAAGAGGGGGAATATAGGAATAAGAAAGGAAATGGAGAAAAACAGAGTGGATAAAAAGGGAAGTGAGGAAGCAAGAGTGTGATAGGGCATGCACCAATAGGCTACTCTCTTCTCTCCCTCTCAATAGCCTACCCCTCTAGCAAGATTAAAGGATTTGAGGATAAGCCATTTAAGCCCATTCTTTCAAAGTAGGCAATTTCCATGGTAGGTTTCCCTGTGAGATTGCCCACATTGGAGAGTAGTTCCCTTCCTAGACTTAAATCTACTAGGAAACCAAGCATAGCAAACTAAAACCCCTTTTTCTTTTTATTAATTGATCAAGCATTGACATTATTCCTTCTTTTCTTTTATTATTGCCACTAACCTATTTCTGCCATACTCATATCGCTGTGTTTTCCTTTACTAAGAAAGTGGTTTAATTGTTGTCTTTGGTTGGCAAAAAATATATTATTCTTATTTTATTATATTATGTCCTCTTGCTATAACATTTTTGAGACAGCATCTTCTGTCATGGGCACGTGACCAAGATCTTAGCAAAAGGGTCCCAGCTTGCGCACAAGTTGACTTAAGGTGAGTTTCAATCGAGACAGTCTCGACTCTTCTACCCCAAAACTATTGGGCCACAATGTAGCAGGACGCATCCAACTCGAAAGTACAAAAAGGCCCACCACAATTGTAAACAAGAAAATTATCCAAGCCATGCTACATAGAAGAATAACATTATATCATTAAATACTATATAATTTCATAGGATAACATCTATCAATAAAATTAAAATAAATAAAAAAAGAAAATAAAAAATATTAAAAATTAAAGTACAATCAAATTGCATCCATCACATCTATCTAAAGTAGTGTTCAACACGAATATTAGCCAACCTAAAATAGATATGCAAGAGAGAATAATAATTTTTTTATAGTAAGAGAGAGAGAGAGAGAGAGAGAGAGAGAATATTCACATTTTTTTGATGCCAAATATGGATTGAATGGAAGAGAGAACAACAAAATTTTATAGTAAAAAAAAATGGAAGAAGAAGAGTAAAAATAAAAGGAAGATGAAGAGGTGGAAGAATGGTAATGTTAATGTATAAAGTAGAAGGGAGATAAAAAGGTAAAAGTGATGAGAAAAAGTTGTAGGAAGTTATGGGGCCAAAGAATTTGACAACCCCGGCCCACTTTATATTGGGCCCAAGACCCGCGCCAAGGAGGGAGAAACGGCCAAGGACGGACAAAGAAAGCCCAAATGGCCTAGAAACGTTGCCGAGGACAATCCCGCTCTCGGCATCCCAAATCCCAAAAGGAGAGAACAAAGACACCCGGCAAAGGCAGCCTCCCAAAGCGCCTCTAGGAGAAGGATAAGTACAAGAAGATACCTAGAGGCGTATGGTGCAGGAGCAATCCAAAGAGAAACTGTCACCTCCGCATTGAAGGCACATAACTAACGTTGCATTAATGAGGGAATAACCCCTGAACAGTGCGGCCTTGGTTGCCGCAACTCACAGAGAGTTTAGGAAGGTGGGTGATGGGACGAGCACTCTAGTAATGACCTGTATGATCAACAGGTGGAGGGTCAAGATCGACTAGAAAGAAGTATATAATGTGAGAGACCCTCCAAGAATGGGGGATCGCAGAAAAAAGAGAGGAAGAGAGAAAAAGGAGGAGACGGTAATAGCCTGCATGGTCTTCGAAACCTCTCAGAACCTAGTATCAAGGAAGAAAAAGGATACTAAGTTCCTCGGATGAAACGCCCGAGGACCAAATTTCATGCTTTAATCCATATCCTTGTTACTCAGCTCGTTTATAATTGTGTCTAGTTGTTATAATCCAAACTAAGACTTAGTTCTTAAACCCATTCTTTACAAATTTATTGTATTGGGCTAGTTGGGCTTGAGACCATTCATCCAACAGGAGAAGTGTTCGAACCCAGTCCCTACAATTAGCGTCATCTATGGGGAGAACTTGTGTGTTAGTAAGGGCAACAATTAGGCATGGTAGGATCAGGCCCTCATCAAGTAGGCTCCCACTAGCCCGAACTAGCCAAATCCCAACAACAGGGTAACTTTCCTAACCCCGAACGCGATCGAAATGAAGAGAACGGAAGGTTTCAAGAAGGAAGCGTAAACACCACTCAAACCAGTAAGAGCTACTCTCGCGGGCAAATCACGTGCTTCAGAGACAAAATAACAACCAGGCCCCGTAAACTGAAGAAGTTAGGAGCCATATGTCTCAGAAACAGAACAATAAGCGGGCCATGCAAATGAGAAATAGACGATTTGAAGAGAAAGCTACACCATGCACAGCAAGGGCAATCTCGTTCTAGGCTTGACACGCCCTCCGACGATGAAAGTGACAATGACTATAGACGAAGATCGAGGACTCCCCCAAGCGAGACCTTTTCCGTTGAAGAAGAACACTACGGGAGGCGTAGGCGCAGAAGCCCATCTCCTAGGGGCTTGAGAAACGATGCCATGAGCGGGGCATTGGATCAACTCTCCAAGTCGCCTTTCACGCATCACATAGAAGGGGCCATACTTCCTCGATGGTTCCAACAGCCAACCTTCGCCATTTACAACGGTAAAACAAACCCTGTGGAGCACGTGAGCTAGTTCAACCAAAGGATGGCTGTCCACTCTAAAAACGAGGCGCCGATATGCAAGGTTTTCCCATCTAACTTGGGACTAGTGGCGATGAGGTGGTTTAATGGCCTCAAGATGAATTCCATAGATTCATACAGCAAATGACCCAAGATTTTGGCTCCCGCTTTGTTACAAACAGCAGAGCTCCTCGGCCATTAAGTGCTTTGTTGTCGCTATCCATGCATGATGGAGAAACCCTAAAGGCCTACTCGGACAGATATTGGGAGACGTACAATGAAATGAAAGACAATTTTGACGATGTCACCATTATCACCTTCAAAAATAGTCTCCCCACCAACCACGGATTGAGGAAGTCTCTGATTGGCAAGCCCGCCACCAAGATGCGCCAATTGATGGATCGGGTCGATAAGTATAAGCAAGTGGAGGAAGACCAGATTCAGGGAAGAGGAAAAGAGAAGGTTATCCGTCAGGAGATGAAGGATTTCAGTCGGACTGCATAAAGAAGAACCGCCCAAGGAGAGACTTCGTAGGGCAACCCGAAACAACCAACGCACAGATCACAATGCCGTATTCCGAGAACCAAGACATCGGGTGTTGGAGAAAATCAAGAACGAGCCATACTTTAGGTGGCCGAATAAGATGGCGGGAGAACCCTCAAGGCGCGACTAGAACTTTTATTGCCAATACCACCAAGACCACGGGCATACCATAGAGAACTGCAAGAACCTCTGGAACCACCTAGACCAACTAGTCCGGAAGGAAAGTCAAGCACTCGCTGCATCATTCTAGTGGTCATCAAGGCCAGGCCCATCAAGAAGTTAGGAGAGATGTTGCCCTAAGGCCACCCGTTGGGACGATCAACGTAATCGTGTCCACACTAGGAAGAACAGGCACGCGCCCTTCACGAGTGTTATCGGTGGCTCAACCGCCCGTCGAGAAGTCGGCCGAGGGCCCAAGAGGGCCAGACTTAATCTTCGTCCCGTCTTGAATTTTTCAAAAAAGGACAAGATCGGAACCATCCAACCCCATAACGATGCAATGTTGATTACTTTTAGAATTGGGGACTACGATGTGAAAAGAGTGATGGTAAATGGTGGCAACACGACCGAGGTTATGTACCCCGACCTCTACAAGGGGCCGGAGCTAAAACCACAAGATTTGACGCCCTATAGCTCCCCTCCGATGAGCTTCGACGGGAAGCTTGTCATTCCAAAGGGCATGATTAGGCTGCCCATTCAGACCGGCCCAAAGATAGTGGAGGTGAACTTTATCATGGTGGACACTTACTCCCCCTATACAGCCATCGTCGATAGGCCCTGGCTCCATACCTTAGGAGCGGTTGCCTCCTCGTTGCATCAGAAGGTGAAATTCCCGTCAAAGGACCAAGTTCTCGAAATCCGTGGTTGCCAACCCACGGCGAGGCAATGTGTGGTAGCGGCCGTCTCACACCAGCTCGATGCGAAATCCTCGGCCTTCACCGAGAAGAATTTATAATAATCAAGGGCCCCAGTTTTGCCCCAAAAATGTACCCGCCGAGGAGGCAAAATGCGAAGATTTAGAAGAGGTGGTTATTGGCGGTGACCCAGAGAAATTCTTTCGGGTAGGGGCTCACCGCCCTTTTAGGAGAAGGAAGAGCCGATTGAGTTTCTTAGAAGAAATATTGATGTATTTGCATGGGATGCCTGCTATGCCCCTGGGATTGACCCACCCTTCATCTATCATCACCTCAATGTCAACCCGACCATCACGCCAAAGAAGCAACCACCGCGTTGCCCGTCAAGAAAGCATGCCAATGCGATTAGGGATGAAGTGGCGAAGTTTAAGCGTGCTGGGGCAATCAAAGAGGTCTTTTACCCCGAATGGCTGGCCAACACCATGGTGGTAAAAAAAAAAAAGCGGAAATGGCGGGTTTGTGTGGACTTCACCGACTTAAATAAAGCGTGTCCAAAAGACTTGTTCCTTATGCCTCGAATAAACTAGCTAGTGGATTCGACAAAGAGCCATCCTGATGAGCTTCTTAGATGCCTTTCAAGGCTACCATCAAATACCGCTAGCGTTGGAGGATCGGGAGAAAACAGCCTTCGTGACACCAATTGGGAATTACCATTATAAGGTAACGTCGTTTAGTCCGAAGAACGCAGGATCCACTTATCAAAGGATGATGACAAGAATGTTCGAACCACAGTTGGGCAAGAGCATCGAAATCTATGTCGATGACATGGTGGTGAAGAGTAAAGTGGTGTCCCAGCATTTAGGGGACCTCCGCAGCACCTTTGGCGTCTTAAGGAAGCATAAGCCGCACCCGAATGCTTCCAAGTGCTCATTTGGCATGGGATCAGGCAAGTTTTTGGGTTACATGGTTACTCATAAGGGAATTGAGGTTAACCCCGACTAGATCAAGGCTATAAATGACCAAAACCACAAAAAATGCAAAAGAGGTCCAAAAGCTTATCGGGATGATCGCAGCCCTCAATCGATTCATTTCCGTGTCAGCGGATAGATAGAGACCGTTTTATCTCTTGATCAACAAGTGGAAAGGGTTTGAGTGGTCTGAGGACTGTGTTATGGCCTTCCAAAAACTCAAGGAGTACCTATCCCGACCACTTATCATGTCCAATCCCAAGGCCGATGAAGTTCTGTACGCATATATTACTATGACCCCCCATGCTATGAGCTTGGTGCTAATACGGGATGACAATGGCCTCCAAAAGCCGCTTTATTACGTGAGTAAGTCGCTGCATGAAGCCGAGGTCAGATACCTACCCTCGGAGAAGGCCATACTGGCGGTGGTCCACGTTACGCGAAAGCTTCCCCATTATTTCCAAGCCCACACAGTGGTTGTTCTAACCCAACTACCCTTGAAGTCTGTACTTCGAACTGCTGATTACACCGGAAGGATTGCCATATAGAGCACAATTCTGGGAGCTTTTGACATCAAGTACATGCCTCGGACCTCCATAAAGGGCCAGGTTCTAGCCGACTTGGTGGCCAAATTTGCTAAACCACCGGTAGAAATAGTAGCAAAGGAGCGGAACATGGATGAAAAATTGGTTGGAGTAATCTCTACACCAAAACCCCCACATTGGAAGGTGTACGTTGATGAAGCAGCAAATCAAAGGGGGTCCTGAGTAGGGCTAGTCCTAATATCTCCTAAGAAAACTATCATAGAGAAATCCCTGAAACTTGGGTTCTCGGCCACAAACAACGGGCCGAGTATGAGGCCTTACTACAAGGAATTGCTATGGTGCGAAAAATGGGAGGAAAAGCAATAGAGATGTACTCGGACTCGAGACTGGTAGTGGGCCAAGTAAAGGGAGAATTAAAGGCCAGGGACGTAAGGATGCAAGAGTACTTAAGCCGGGTCAAACGCTTGCAACCGAGCTTCGATTTTTTCGACTTATCGCACATCCCCAAAAGTGGAAACACTCATATAGATTCACCGGCCACGCTTGCCACCTCCTCGGCAGGGGATCCGCCTCGAATTATTCTTGTCGAGCATCCGGATAGAGCAAATGAAGTAGCCAAAGGCATGGTCCATGTTCATGAGATTAGAATGGGCCCTAGCTGGATGGACCCTATGGTGAGGTTCCTCAAAAATGACATCTTGCTCGAGGAAAAGTCGGAGGCGGAGAAAATACGAAGAAAAGCTCCTCGGTTCTGGTTGTTCGAGGACCACAAATTGTACAAACGCTCATATTCCGGGCCATATTTACTCTGTGTCCACCCCAAGCATCGTAACTACTACTTGAAGAGCTACACGAAGGGATCTCATGGAGTCACACAGGAGGAAGATCTCTGTCGCACCAAGCCATTACCTAGGGATATTGGTGGCCGGGGATGCAGAAAGAAGCCCTGGAATATGTTAAAAAGTGTGACTAGTGCCAAAAGTTCGCCCCGAATATTCATCACCCAAAGCGGGATCCTCAACCCTTTGTCCACCCCATGGCCGTTCACCCAAAGGGGCCTGGATATTGTAGGACCTTTCCCAAAGGCAGCAGGAAATAAGAGATATCTACTGGTCGGCATAGATTACTTCACCAAATAGGTCGAAATCGAGCCCCTAGCCAACATCGGGGATGTGGATGCTAAGAAATTAATTTGGAGAAACATTGTTACACGATTCGAGGTCCCTCGCACTCTCATTTCGCATAATGGACTCCGCTTTGACAAAGAAAGCCTTGAAGATACTGCTACGAGCGAGGGATCACTAACAGGTACTCAACTCTAGCTTATCCTCAAGGAAATGGGCAAGCCAAGGCCGTCAACAAGGTCATGGTTAACGGGCTTAAGAAGGGACTGGATGACGCCAAGGGAAGATGGGTGGAAGAGTTGTCGCATGTCTTATGGACTTATCGGACTACACCACGGCGGTCAACAGGGGAGACACCTTTTGCCATGACCTATGGGGCCGAGATCATTATCCCTCTAGAGGCAAACCTCCCAACGCTAAGGATGAGCTCCTTCACCTCGAACAAGAACGATGAACTACTGGGGAAGAACCTAAATCTAATCGACGAACAAAGAGAAAAGACAATGGTCTAGTTGGCCTATTACCACCGGATGCTCAAACAGGGATATGATGCCAACGTGAAGCTTAGACCGCTAGCACCAGGGGACCTAGTGTTAAGGAAAGTTATGCTACCAAAAACCCATCCTGGGGAAAGCTTGGACCCAACTGGGAAGGGCCATACCGAATTACTTCAATTGCGGGAATAGAGCATACTACCTAGAAGACTTAGATGAAAAAGCTATACCTTGTCCATGGAATGTAAATAACCCGAGAAAGTATTATTATTATTAATAAAAGCATTTATCTAGTTCAAATTTTAAGTCCATCCTAATTACATGTCTCTCATTTTGGCAACCGTCTAAGTACTAGACAGAACCAAGGTCTTGCATGGTCCTCGGACTCAAACCTATGGGAAAACTAGCTACTCCAAGAAAATCTAAGTACTAGATAGAACCAAAGTCTTGCATGGTCCTCGGACTCAAACCTATGGGGAACTCCAAGAAAATCTAAATACTAGATAGAACCAAGGTCTTGCATGGTCCTCGGACTCAAACCTATGGGGAAACTAGCTACTCCAAGAAAATTGAAGTACTAGACAAAAACAAGGTCTTGCATAGTCCTCAAACTAGCTACTCCAAGAAAATTTAAGTACTAGACAAAATCAAAGTCTTGCATGATCCTTGGACTCAAACCTTTGGGAAAATTAACTACTGCAAGAAAATCTAAGTACTAGACAAAATTAAGGTCTTGCATGGTCCTCGGACTCAAACCTATGAGAAAACTAGTTACTTCAAAGAAAATCTAAGTACTAGACAGAACCAAGATCTTGCATGGTCCTCGAACTCAAACCTATGGGGAAACTAGTTACTTCAAGGAAGATCTAAGTACTGGACAGAACCAAGGTCTTGCATAGTCCTCAGACTCAAACCTATAGGGAAACCAGATACTTCAAGGTTTGTAAAGGTTGTGAATGTGGCTTAAGTTCACGCTCGGTACCTCGGATCATACACTCAGCCCCCTAAAAACATGGGTAGACGCAAACTAAGCGTTCCCTTAATGCCGGTGAGTTAGAACTTGAAGTTTCAATTTCAATTATGATACGTACACCCGACAGCAATAGTGTGTATACGGAGCTTAAAAGGCACTAACTAAAAAAAAAAAAAAAAACAAACTATATTAAAGCTGATACAAAATTGGCTAGGACCCCTACTTCTTCAACTTTGTTTTGGCCCCTTCCTCGGGAAGTCGAGCAGATTGGCCTCAAAACCCTTGGAGACATCAACTGGGTGAATGGTCCGAAAGGGCTGAACCAAGAAAGCTGGCTCCTCGGCATGAGAGGCCCGAGCACCGGCTTCGGACTCGGCAGCCTCCTGGGGTGCTTCAAGATTCGAACTTCCATGTGTTTCTCGCCGCCCCAGAAGCTCGCCCTCCTCGGCTGGATCGTCGAAAGTGGACACGGATAGAGCAGCCTCAGGTCGAGCAGCCTCGGCTCCTTTTAGAGCATTCACAGCCTCGGAGTCGACGGGGGCGGCCTTACAGATGGCCGGAGGATAGTATACCTTCTCCACCTTCCACAGGTCGGATGAAGCCTCAACCCCAGCCTGTTTGAGGGCTTCATTCCAGACCTGGGAGTAGTAGAGCTTGCATACTTCAGGGATTTAAGCCTTGAGAATGGCATGAGTCTCGCCCACCCCGAGTCATGAGCCTCCTCCTTGGCTTTCTCCTTGGAGCTCTCGGCTTTCGTCCCGACAAATTCAGCTTCCGTCTTGGCCCTCGTAGCTTCGTCCCTGGCCCACTCCGCAACATTTTTTGCTTCCTCCGCCTCAACTAGTTTCTTCTTTCGATCAACGATTTGCTCCTTAGCAATCTTCAGCTAATCTTCGCCAAGTAGGCGTTTTGTCCGGTTTTTGGCCTACTTTTGGGAGCTAGCGAGGCTTGATTCGGCGTTGTCCCTAGACCTGGTCATCTCTTTCAGATCCTCCCTGGCCTTAGAGAGGTCAACCTCGGAGTTCTTGAGGGTCCGCGCAACGTCCACGCACTTGTTACGTTCAAGCTCCAAGGACTTGCTATGCTCCTTGGCCTCATCCTCTAGCCTATAAGTGGCCTGGATTGCCTACCAATTGGGACAAACACACGATAAATGGGAAATCAAGGAGCAGAAATCAGCGAAGTCACAAGTGTAAGAAACCTTACCATGCCCAAATACCTCTTGATGTTGAGGAAGACCTCTTGCCTCCTCAAACCCCTCAACTCGTCCATATCGGCAAGGAGTAGCAGGGTCCTCTCCAACGCGTCGGCCACATAAGTGCCTTCGCTGCCCTAGAAGTCCCTTAGGGAAGCGTCGTCCATCAGCCGCTCCCCATGAAGCATTGGGGCGGGAAGCCAAGCACAGGGCGCAGTTGGGCATCAACCTCTTTTCCCTGACTTTGATGCCCAATCTTTAATTGTTTTTGAGCTCGCGGGGCTTCACTTTCCTCTTGAAATGAGCGAGACTTCCCCCCATCCATTGGCTCTTTACCCTTAGAGCTCCTCTTCCTCTTCGGGTCGGTGGACTTCGGTCGAGGAGGTAGAGTTGATTGGGAAGGAGCAGGAAGTTTGGATCGGGGAGATGGTGGCCGTGATCGGGTGGGAGAAGACCTGGTCTCAAGAGGCCGAGGTCGTGGTGGAGGAGGAGGTGGCTTGGATTGCAACCTCCCTAGTGCATCCTTCCCCTGCTGGCCCTCAATCAGGTCGAACAAGTTGGTCGGGGGCTTTCTCTTAAAACCCATCTCCGCCCGAGAAGATGTCTCCACTAACAAGAGATCCACCTCGGACAAAGCGGGGTCACCCAAGTCACCAGAAGGATCCTCAGACGAACTAGCTTGGTTAAATACACCGAATCCTTCTTCGTACAAACCCAAATCACCCTCGGCCTTCGCTACTTGGTGGGACGAAGAAGAGCCTCATCAACGAATGCCCTGCGGGACGGGAGATCCTTTGGGAATCAAAAATTCGTGCTCTACTACAGCGATTTTCTGAAGCCAAGGATCGTTAGCTCTGATCACGTGCTTCGGGGCGGTGAATGACTTCTGGATAGGATTGTACCCCAAGATCTTGTAAGCGACTTTAACCTGGTTGTCTGCTTTGTTTACAAAAATCGCCACATTGAGAATAGTCTCTAAATCTCCCCGGTTGGTCAGATGAAAGTGTCGTTGAAAGGCGTGCGGATCTGCAAAAAGAAAACATGTTCATATTAGTAGCCTGAACCGTGCAAATCATGATGGCAAAGAAGATCCGCCCTCTCCTACTCTCGATACCCCACCTGGTTCCCCCTCCACTGTTGGGCAAGGAAGGCCATCATGCCACTCCTCGGACACAATGAGAAAGTCCTTGTTTAACCCTTTGCTGGACTCGGGGAGGCACCGAATAAGCCGAACCTTATCGTCCCTCGTCTTCATATAGTAGGACTTGCCTTTCAGGAGTTGGAGGTTGTAGCACCGCTTTACATCGTGATGGGTTAATCTTAGCCCCATTTTCTCTTTTAAAGCATCCACACAACCCAGGATCCTAAACACATTAGCAGGGCACTGGGTGGGAACTAAGCGGAAATGCCTAACGTAATCCATAATTACTAACCCCATGGGGATTCTCATACCACCTTCTATAAACGCGATTATGAGAATCACCACTTCGCCCCCGTTTCTCCTAAAATGCCATTCCCCTTCCTCACAATACCTCAATCCCCCTAATGTAGGATACTAAGTTCCTCGGACGAAACATCCGAGGACCAAATTTCATGCTTTAATCCATATCCTTGTTACTCAACTCGTTTATAACCGTGTCTAGTTGTTATAATCCAAACTAAGACCTAGTTCTAAAACCCATTCTCTATAAATTTATTGTATTAGGTTAATTGGGCTTGAGACCATTCATCCAACAGGAAAAGTGCTCGAATCCAGTCCCTACAGAAGTGTAATTGTAAGGTGAGAAATTAAAAAATAGAAGAATAGTTAAAGAGGTGAGAGAAAAATATTGGAAATAGATGGATGATGGAACTCAACCGGAGCGTAGCAACAATAAATGGTACTCTTTACCTTTTAGATATATATAAATTGTGAAATCGTTTCACAATTTTACAATTATAATTGAAATAATGTATTTAAAACACGATTTTAATTGAGTATTCCATACAAACATTGTAACTATACTATTACTATTCAATAACATAATATGCATTTTCTATATTAAACACACCTCAATGTTATTTGAAATGTATTTGAATTTTTTTTTTAATTCTTTAAAATTTTTAATTTTTCAATTTATACTGTGAAACATAATATATTTTATAGTGAATAATAATAATAATAATAATAATAATAATAATAATGAGATATGTATAAAAACACAATATGATAAAAGGTTAAAAATTGGCGGATCAGGCTGTTTTTTTGAGATAGTATCTCATATTCTTTACCGACTTTTACACTTTTATCTCACTTTTACTATTTTTTAGTCATAACTTTTTAGTCTATAAATGATAAAACTAAGATGTAACACATTAGATTCCCCAATTAGACTAATCTAAATTTAATTTAATTGTTCCTAAAAAAAAACATTGTTTGTATTTTATTGGTCATGTTAGTTTGAATTTAATTGAATAACCTAATGTATTACACTTAAGGTAATGTACTTAAGGTTTTCACTTTCTTAAAAGTATTACAATCCCCTTCCACTTTGTAGTCATCCACAAGTCTCTCCTCATCACCTAATCACATTTTTATTAGCTTCTCCCTCTTTCTTAACAAAGAGTTTTCTTATTTAAAGTTAACTAAATATCGAGAGATACTATCTTCTTCTCCTTCTTTTTCATTGCTCTTTTAGTCTAATTTCTATTATTTATCTCATGATTTATGATTTTCTTCTTTAGTTCAATTTCTATTTAGGTAAGAGGTGCCAAAGTGATTTTAAATATATATCTGACCATAGTAGTCTAATTTGGTTGAATTTAAATTCTATTAACTTATGATTGTTTAAAGTGATATTTTAATATTTAATTTCTATGAATATTATTTACTTGTTAAAAACCCATGAGTTGCACAGTTTTAATCATAGACTTATAAAATATTAATTTTATTTGATAAAAATAATTATATGAAAGATCAATTATATAAATCTTTGTGATTTTATGTTTGTTAATTAAATTGTAGGAACTTTTTGAGCTTTTGTTTGTTTTAAGAAAATATTAATTACACATTGAATTATCTAAGGTATACAAAATGTGTAATATGTAAACTTTGCTATATAAAAACATAAAATAATAATAAATAATCAAAGGACCAAAAGATTGTTCCAAGTCTTGATAATAGATAAGATAATGGATAATTTCATCTGATTCAATTTTGTATATTCATTTGACTTTCTTCTAAAGAAATTTTTAAATATTATTCAAGATAATATATGTTCATAAATTTTACTTTAAATCATAAACAAAGATGTAAAACTTTCACGATTTTGATCATGAAATTAGGTCAAGAAATTATAGAATATGTAATTTATTTGGGGAGATATAACTAAAATAAAGAGTATAATTATATAACTTTATAATTCCAATATGATGCTAACTTTTATAATTCCAATCTAATATACCGATTGTTTCACAATAACATTTGTGATTACTTGTAACAAAATATTTGCATATTGTAAGAGAAACAATCTTGAAGATTTGTGTTTAGTATTATATGATTCTTATCTTACTAATTAAATTTACCAAAATGCAAAGCTCAACACATAATTTACGAACTCCATACATAAACACAAATAAAATGTAAAACTCTCCATATAGAATATCAACTCCATCACTCAAATTCCTCACACACTATGCAACCCAAGTCTCCATAATTAAGAAACTAAAATAATTTAAAAAATTGTGAGAAATCATTAAAAAAATATGGCCTAACTCTGATTAACACAAAATAAAGAGAGAGGGGCAGAGGAAGAGAGAGAGAGATGGCTCACAATTATTTCTCTATTGCCGATGAAAGAAGTGACTCACAAAATGGTATCTCAAATATAAAACTAAATTTGAAATAAATATTATCATTTAGTTATTTGAAATATTGAATTATATTTGATTTGACTATGATATTTGAGTGATAATTTGAAATACCTGTGAAGCGGTGTGATGATGATATGCACATTGCACATGAGATACCAACAAGATTAAATAAGAGTTGCAAAATGAAGTTTCTACCATATTAAAGCACTATTATGGGATGTAATGGAATTAGGCACTCTTACCTACTTGGTGTGTAAACTTATGATCTATATATAAAATTATAAATAAATAAAACTCCCTTTGCACCCAATTTGTTTTTTAATATGGTAATATTTTCAAATTTACTAATTTAGCCCAATCCCAAGTAAATATATAGAGTATTATTTAATCCCACAAAATCATGCAAAAAAGATATTTTGCGTGTCCGTTTGTTAGTTATGGAAGTTACATGATATGTGACAATATTCCATACAGTTCCCGCCGGATACGTTTGAAATGGTAAGACGAAGCTTCGTGTTTTTCTCAAAAAAAGAAAAAGAAAAAAAAGACGAAGCTTCGTGAGATTTCAACGTGGATGCTCGTACTCGATGATTAATAAGAGTCGGCACATTCATGAACATTGAAACTTACCAATGAAGTTTGTCGATAATCCTTATTATAAAAAATAAAATTTTTCCCTTTTATCCATCATAATCTTCATTATAAAAATAAAATAAAATAAAAAACTTTCCCTCTTATGAATTTTATTTACGTAATTATTTTTTTCTTTGTACCATAACCAAAAGAGTAATAGACTATTATTTTTTATGACAAACTTCAATTGAAAAAGGAAAAGAAAATCTTTCCTATTAGTTCAAAACCTATATATATAAAAAGTTGAAGAAAAAAAAAAAAAGAAAAAAGATGTAATAGTTTTAATATTTAAAAAAGGGGGAAAAAAACTTTTATAACCTTTTAAGAGTTTAAAAAAAAAAAAAAAAAAAAAAGAAGCTCAAATTCTTGATGGAATAATCTATTCTTCTTCCCGAAATTTGTGTATAGATAATATAACATAAGGACAACTAAATTATAAACCCCAAATTTTTTATTGTTTTTAAGTTAAACTTTGAAGTTTAGGTGTATATGTTCATAATTTTATAAATTTTACAATCTGACCATTTAATGAGTATTAACCAAAATATCATACTTCACATAATTAGTTGTAATTTAAGAGTTGTTATTAAGTACTAAAAATATTTTCATGGAATGGTAAATGAAACTTTGACTAAAAAATAAAAGAAAATGGCTAATTCATGTATTAAAAATCCTTAAAGACATATGCAATAATTCAATATGCATGTGGTTGCTTTCGCATGGCCTCTTAAAAAGTAAAATATGACACCAAAACACATCCTAACCCCTCCTATACGTACCCACCAACCTTCAGAAAGTAACTTGTGCTGCTGATATTCATATCCACAATGCGTGCAATTAGGACTTAAAAGTTAAAGGAGTGGCAAATATATCTATATATATATATATATATATATATATATATATATAAACCCAGAAACTTTAATGCTATATCCACTTGTACTGTGCGGAGAAATTTCCTTCTACCTTCCTTACTTTGGCACTTTCTAGTAGGGAAAACAATTCAGACACCAAACTTGAAGATAAGATTATCGTTCATGTACCGTCAGCATTTGAGGATAAGAATCGTAAGATTTTTGTCATCTTCCTCCTAAAATTTCATTGTATTAGCATTAGTATGGATGGTGTTAAAAAAACCATAATGCTATTTCTAGTACCATCAATATAAAAAAGCATGTTGCAATTATGAAGGAAAAGCTAAAAAATTTGGCTGTTAAGCTACAGTGTATAGCCAAAGATGGCTATGCATGATAGCTAAGATGGTAAAAAAAAAAATTATTAAAAGTTATATTAAGAGAATTCGGAAATTTAGTTATTATTTTTTTTACTATAAAAAATACTCATAATTTAATTAATCTAAACTGATCAAAATGGGATTAAAATAATAAATTCTCTCTTAAATAAATTCCTAGCCAGGTTGAAACACTACTTTTACTTCTACATTGAAATACTATCTCCCATGTTCCTTTTTAAAAAAACTACCCCAGCCACCCAAAAAAAAAAAAAAAACTCCCAATACACCACCCACGTTCTTATTGGGGGAAAAAAAGTTCTATATAAAAAATAAATAAAAAAATAAAAAAATAAAAAAAAAAACACTCCCAGCACACCAAAACACTCCCACGTTCATAAAAATAAAATAAACTCCCTCTGGTTGAAATAACACTCTTTACCCACTAAAAAAAATCTTCTTAGTAGTTGAACTTCTCACAAACACAAATGCATAATATTTATCACACCTTTAGGATTTTTTTGTAATTGAAAAATATAGTAATTTGGATGCAAATTATTAAAATTTACCTAAAAAATAGAAGAACCTCAGAGCACATGCTCTGAAGCTAGTATTATTTTACTATATTGTTTATATTATTTTATTACGTTGAATGCTAAAACAAAACCTCCAAAACTACCCCTTAGTGAAACCCAGCCACAATCCCAACCCAACCACCACCAAAACTACCTTCACCAAAACCCACCACCAAAATTGGCAAGCATCGAAACAACCCACCGCTACCATCGAAATACCCACCGACCCAAGCGTCAACCCAATTGCCACCAAAATGCCAATCCAAACAAAGACCTAAACACCACCTAAATTTGACCAAAACACCACCTAAATCCGACCCAAAAACCACCCACACGCAGACCCAAATGACCGATCCAAACCCCACCAAATGACCGACCCAAACTCCAACCATAGCCATCGACTCAAACTCTGATCTATGCCACCAACCCAAATCCCTACCTAAAATCACAAGGGACAACTAAGAGAGATTCGGAGATCCTACCCAAAATCATAAGGGAAGGCCGAGAGAGAAGAGAGATTCAGAGATTGAGAGGGACCGAGGGAGAAGAGAGGACAAAGAAGTGCAGAGAAAAGAGTCGGAGAAAAAATGAGAGAGAGAGAGAGAGAAGGTGAGTAAATTATATTATTTTGTGTTTACAAACTCATGAACAGTAGGTTATAAATAATTAAATATAAGTACCTACTGCTCACAGATACTAAAATGTTTTAGATATAAACACCAAGTTAAAGCAACCACACCAGCTCTTTTATAAATATGTAAAATACACATTTTGACCATTTTTACACATTTTGAACCAAAAAACGGCCTGCATTAGGTCATTTAAAATCGTCTAAAATCATGTAAAAATTTCAACGAGCTACAGTACCCGTGTAAATTTACACAGTGTATCAGAGTCTTGGTTATTCCTTAAAATAATATTATCTATATAGTAAAATAAAAACCTCATTTTCGCTCTTTTTTTTTCTCTCTCTTATCTCTGCTCTCACTCTCACTCTCACTCTCTCTCAAGCGCACAACACAGCTCTCTCTTTCTCTCATCTCATCAATTTTTCTTCCTCTAGCTTCCGCCGATCGCCATCACCGCCGATGAGAATGAGGTCGAGCAAGCCGAGTCGCCGGACGAGTCCGTCGCCTACAACACGAACAGAGTTCTCCGACGGGTCTGTCACCTAGAATCTCGTGAGTTTTGATCCATTTTTGGTTGAGCTTGAGGCCAGCGGCCGTCGCGAGGAGATGGCGGTGCTGCGAGGCGTCGATCTTGCTCTCGGTGGAGGCCTCGATCTCGCTCTGATTTGTTGGTTGCTTTGGTTTTTTTTTTTTTTTGATTTTTTGGTTGATTGTGGGTGTGGGTCGGTGGGTTTTGATCTTGATTGGCTTGGCTTTTTTGGTTCATTGGTGGGTTTTGATGATCTTGCCGCCGATTGGTTGATGATTTGGCTTGACTGGGTTTCGGGTTGGGTGGGTGATTAATGGGTTTGGGATTGAGTGGGTTTGGGTGGCGAGTGAGTTGAGAACGCCGATCGGCCTCTCCGATCCAACAATCCGTTTGGAAACAGAGACGGTGACAGAGAATTGATCGAACATGGAGGGTGAGTGGGTCAGAGTTGTTGTGATTGTGATTGTGTCGTTGTTGTGATTGTTGTTGTGGAAGATCGGTGAATCGGTGGCTGGATGGCTGGATTTTGTTGAAGGGTGGTGTGGTCGGGGTGGGTGTGGACGGAGAAGACGAGGTGGTGAGTTTGTGCCGAAAAGGAGAGGGAAGGAAATAATAAAAAATGTAAAAAGAATGAATATTTTATTAAATAAATATATAGAATAGATAAACTGAAGTGGGTGTTTTGTAAAAGTGGATGTGTAAAATAAAAAAGGTAGGTTTTTTCTTGTAAAATAGACAAAAAATTTGCACGAGCTGATGTGGTTGCTCTTAAAGAACATTTTTAGTGTCTCAATTGCTAAAATAGCAATTTGGAGGGTTTTACATCCCCTCCAAATGCTAATGCTCTTAGAAGATGATGAATTTATTCATTTATTTAATCTAATAGGTCTCACGTTATGGGTTTTCTAAAATTGCAAAGTACTTTTTGCTTATTATAGGTCTCACTCAACTTTGTTTTTTTCTACAGTACTTACAGCAGCAATCAATTATCTTACTGTATTTAACATTTAGCTTTTATCTAAAGGTACGTTTAGCAAAAAGCTAGGGTCCAAATAGATGACCTCTGTCCTGCTCAAATTCTGTTTCACTGTTAACATGAATTCCTACTACAAAATCATAAAATTCTTCATATACTTCAGGCCAAATTAAAACCCTTATTTTTTTTTTCTCATTTCTTTGCTCAATGTACCCCGTGTGCATGTGAGAGTACCATAAGCTATACATGCTCCATCACTGCATTCCCCCAAATACTCAATTGCATTTGAGGTTATCTGCATTATGGTTTTACTAAATTTTTGGTATGAAGTAGGACAATGGATTAATAATTTTGACAAACATAAGAGCTAATATCTTGAACTTGTGAACCCCAGAAGTATTGAGCAGCACCAATCTGGCAGCCTAAATGGCTGTTGCTCGACTGATAAATTGGAAGAAGATTCAAGATAACTAAAGATTGGTTGTCTAATCCATTCATTTCAAGTATGGCAGAACAAAAACTTTTGGTAGCCACAAGAGGAGAATCAATAGTGACACCATACTAAAGAAATTAAGAAAATACCTCAAATAAAGTTATTGCTTCCACAACTTACATAAAGAAATTGACAAGAATAATAAAATGAAGGCTTGCTGCATTAGCATGACTAGAATGAAGTCTGTCCTGAAGGGTGAATCATATTATCCAAATTATTACCATCTTGCATTAAAAGAAAAATGGTTGCATATCAAGGACTAGTACAAGATCAACTGTCTAATCCATCTACTAAATAATAAGAGGGATACCTCATGATTAGTGGCATTAAGCCATCAAATAGTAAATTATATAATCTGGCATCACAATAGAATTGCATCACATATTAACTAAATCAGCAATTCATTCAAATACCCTTGTGCTCTAGAAAGGCTGAGCCTTGATCATTACTACTGTCATCATCATCATTTTCATTAAATTGCAATCTTGTGTTCTGGCCTATGAGTATACTCAAAATCTATATGAACAAAAGCTCGCTCAATTTCTGGGAGTTGCTCAAGTTTCACTTGCAGTGACTCACCAATATTATGAGCTTTGTTCAAAAGCATGTCTTGTGGCAAAACTATGTCAACCTCCACAAAATAATTTGAACCAAAAGTGTACGCTCTTACTGTGTCAATGTACTTGATATCTTTATGGTGGTTCCATATCAGATAAGTTAGCTTTGCCAAAAATTCAGGCGGTGCTGTCCTTCCAATTAGTGACCAGACATTCTCAATGACTGTCTTCGCCCATGTATTTATTGTATATAAGGCTATCTGCATCACAGGTTCAACAAATCATATAAAAAAGGATACCTTTAAGGTTTTGACTCCAAGGAGCCAATGAAAGTTCTATCCTCAAGCCACAAATAGTGGGCAATTCACTTTAAAAACCAAGAGATATATAGTGAATGCCAATATTTTGTCATGCCAAACATAGCTGCTGGTGATTTTGATAATTTTAGGAAAAGAAAGGAAACTAATAACTTGTAAAGTAGCTGAATCTAATTATCATTATTATTTTTGGATGAATAAAAACAACAAATGAACCCAATTATCAAGAGTATAGTAAAATAAGGAGGGGGGGGGGGGGGGGTAGAGATGCATATGAACTCACTATAACAGCTCCAG
The DNA here is from genome assembly GCA_028216015.1 of Quercus dentata. Lineage (NCBI taxonomy): Eukaryota > Viridiplantae > Streptophyta > Magnoliopsida > Fagales > Fagaceae > Quercus > Quercus dentata. The sequence continues at coordinate 100,800,856 of CP116447.1, forward strand.
TGGGATCAATCCACCAATAATATCGAATGGCCAGGACAGCTGCTCCCAAACCAATTGAATTAGTAATAACATCGAAACAATGATCTTGACCAAAGGCTCTAATAATTTCATTTTTAAATCTTCGACAATAGACCACGAGCAGAAACTTCACTATGGTTACAGAGACCATTATCCCAATCATCCATTTCTCCTTCTCAGGATCCTTTTCAGGCTGGGTCTGTAATCAGCACAGGAATTGAAAATTAATATTAAAGGGCAAACTGATACAGTAAATGACTACAGAAAATGAAATTTTAGAATGGTCATGTTCAAATGTTGCATCCACCAACTCAGAATGTGATCTAACAAGGATCTCATACATTTAGGTAGTCGCTCAAGACCTATGTCATCCTTTTCATGAAGTACCAAGAAACAAGGTCACACTTGACCTCAAGAGTTCTGACAAGACATCAAGAAGGGAGCTAATTTCAATCTCTTCTCAAAGCCAACTTTGATTAAAATATGTCCTAGTCTAGCCATGCTCATTGCTGTCTTCTGCATCCTTAACTTAGATCAGGACACGTGAGATAAAAGTTGCATACCTGTGCAATTAATTGCCGAACAGACTCAAGCAGAATTTGTAACCCAAGAGTTGCCATTACTGAAGCAAAAACAATGATTCCCTGCAATTGCAAGCTAAATTAGTAAATATTTTTTGCATAAAAGCACATGTTGTAAGTTGTAACAAAAAGTTGAAACACAGTCTATGATGTGATTATTGGCATGCCTTGAGTCTACCTCCTCGTAAGTCATAATCACTCTTGAACCTACATTCAAACTCTATGTGCAAAACCAATACTATTTCTTCCGTAGAGTAGATTATTTGACTACTTTTCCATTTGATTCCTGAACTTTTTATTCCTAAGACTAGATTGTGTCTATTCACTGCAGCTTCTAATTAACCAATTGCCCCAAACCAATGGTTTTTGTTTAAAAACTCAGAAGACCCTAAGATCAACATTTGGATAACAAAATGAGAGCCTAAACCATGGACCTGATGAAATGATTAGTCTTGCAATTCATTAATCTCAGACTTCTTGTAATAGAATAAACTGTAGCATGACATCATGAATTGTCTATTTGTTGCTTTTGCCTCTAGCATTTGTGGAATAAGACATAGCTGAGCCAATAGTAGTAATGATGGAATAGCATTTCAGTTTATTTCCCTCATTGATTGCAAAAAGAATTGATGAAATCAGGGAAAAGGAGAAATAAAAACATAAAATCTCGACTTCTTTGGGGTTAACTTGTTTAATTAGTTTAAGATGCATAATTTTCACTCCAGCAACTTCTGACCAACCAAATGATCCACAGATACAACACTAACCAAGTACACATGAACGCTCATTATCAGCTTCAACAACCTAAATCCATCAGAATCTGAATTTCCAAAGAATTATTCGATAGGATGACTTACCACTGGCTGCATCCGGTTCTTTCCAATTGGATAACGATACAGGTTTGGGTTTCTCATGGCATGGGCAGTGAACCACAATATAAACCCTGACAAGAGATCTAAGAGTGAATCCACTGTTGAGGCAATAACCGCCAATGATCTGCTCTGAATAGAAACATAGAGTTTTGCCACAAAGAGCACGATGTTAGCTATGTTGGATGTATAGATCGCCATCCTCTCTCTCTTCGCAAGCTGCTGCATCTCAGCCTGAGAATAATAATGTGCAAAAAGATTAACAATGAAAAATATCCGTTTCTTATTTCTAGGAACAAGAATGATTTTAGCTGAGATGATATAGTATGGTTTTTCTTTTTTTTTTGGTTGGGGGGTCACAAGGTGGCATATGATGGGAGATTGAAATTTTCATTAAACATTTCATATGGTTAAAAAATTTTCATTAGAGAAACAAAACATGAACACAAATAGTAGTCATTTGATGTTATTTATGCAACCAAACTCAGAAAATTGTTCTCCCATTTTGTTCCACAAGTTGTTATTCGAAATCATCAAGTTGAACACAACCAACCTCTGTTAGATTTCCAGGCATATAACCATTTTCAGCCATGGTCTCCATCTCAAGAAACCCTTCAAGGAGTCTTTCTTGTTTCTTATAATAATCAGCAACCTTGCCTCGTTTCCCTACAGTCAAGAGTAACAAGTTTCACATTATGTTCATCACTAGTCAAATTAAATTATTGAAAGCATTCAAAGTCATCCTATTTTGATATTTCATTTTCCAAAAGACCCCAACATCAAGTATGTTAAAGAGTAACAAACCATTGAATTATTATGACATTATTGAAGTCCATTCTATAGTTTCTCTCTTTATGTATCATCTCCAAAGAATGTGAAAGGAGTTATTCCCGAAAGCCGTATGACTCCATCATTCACAAATTTTAAGTGCAGGAATTATAGAATGTCCCTTGCTGGTGAATTGAAATTCCCAAAAAACATCTAACAAGAATAAATTTGCTTCAAACAGTAAGGGAAAAAGATCATAAATTTATATATTTTCTTTCTTAATGTATATATTTCAATTGTGGTTGTTATCCTAACAAAGTTGGGACTAGGGATGTGAACACTCAACATTCAACAATCAATTCATGAGAATTAAAAATTTCAGGATCATATTTGCTGGAAATTTCCAAGTGAGTTTTGGATTTGATGGCAATCATGCTCCATTTCAGCTATTGTGAAAGTCCATAGATTGGGCACCTAAAAGATCCCTGCCCAATATTAATAAGTGAATCCTGACCAATCCCTTGAACTTGAAGATAATTACAAAACTTATCATTGGGTCAATAGACTTTTTTGGATAATTCGATAATTGGAGAAAGATGATTTGAAAGGATTTTCTGTTAAAGGACACCAAAAAGAGCCAATTGAATTATAATGTTCTTAGCCATTGGGACAATAGCCCCTTTTTCACAGAACTTACCATTGTATCAGCAACTCTGTTGAGTCAACTCAGTTTTCAAGCCAAAATCAAATTATAAGCTGAACCAAAAAAAGAAAAAAGAAAAAAAAGAACAGCTTTGAAGTTACCAAGCCAAAAATCAGATCATACACTGAAACAAAAACATCTTTGAAATTTGTACCTTGTACAAAGAAATTAGTAACTCGTCTGGTTTATAATTATTGAAAATAAAATTAGTAACTCGCCCGAGTCAACCTAGTTATCAAGCCAAAAATCAGATTTACACCGAACAAAGAAACCAATGAGTCAGATGAGTCAACTCAGTTATGAAGCCAAAAATCAAATTACATATTTTACATTAAACAAGAACATTTATATCCTTTTATTTTATATTATTTTTGCTAAATAGTTCTTAAATCTGGATTAGGATCCAGTGCAGGGATTTTTTAAAAAATAACTAAATCTTTCAAACTATTTTATTAGTTGGGCAACTTTCCAAACTATTTGCATTTCTAACAAATCGAGTCTAATAGACTCGATTTTGCCCCTTGAAAATACGCTTGGAAATCGAGTGTGAGACACTCGAGTTTCAAACTCGAGTGTCTCACACTCGATTTCCAAGCGTATTTTCAAAGGCAAAATCGAGTCTATTAGACTCGATTTGTTAGAAATGCAAATAGTTTGGAAAGTTGCCCAACTAATAAAATTGTTTCGAATTTATAGTTATTTTTTAAAAAAATCCTCCAGTGCACCACGTGCAATTACCCCTCACTTCTCACACAAATTTTTTTACTTCTTCACCTTTAACTTTTTTTTTTTTTTTTTTATATATATTCAAAGATTGAGATTGAAAATTATTTTTTTTTTTTTTTTTTTTATTTTTTTTTTTTTTACTGAAAAGGTGGAGAAAGTTACTTTTTTAAATCTCAATCTTAAACATTGAATCTTCCTAAAAAAGAATATGAAATTCCCAAAATAAAATAACTTTCATTCTAATATTGGCATGTCTTTGATTCTTTCCTTAAAAAAATAAAATAAAATAAAATAAAAAATCTCTCCATATGTTGTAGTAATGCAATTATTATCACCATAATATATTCATGAATATATTAATATACTTATTTATTCCGATCAATACAAGTTAATCAAAATAGTATATTTAATTTGATCATTTATGTTTTGTAATATAATATAATTATAATTTTTTTAAAAATTATAAGCCCATCTAAGACTCATTAAAAAAGTTCATGAATAGCCCATTGACCCAACTCAGCTCTCTAAAAAAAAAAAAAAAAAAAAAAAAGACATTACTCGACCACGCACGAAACCCAGCCCAGTGACCCATGGGCCAAAAAAAGGTCCGGGCCGGCCCATTTCCGACCCTTAATCAACGATATCTATGTTTTCGAAAACACAGATCATGATTCATGAAAGAATGGTTACTGCTTAGTGCTTACATGGGGCATGAAGAAGGGTGCGGAGAGTGAAGAAACCATGCTCCCTATCTCTTCTTTCAGCCAGTGCTGGGAACTCATGCACACTGAGCCTCCAAGACCCAGATGACATTTCACTTCTCGCTGCCGATTCAACATCTTGTGGCACAAAGTTCTCTCTTCTGCTCTCATGGCTCCCATTCATGCCATTCCCACCCTCTTCCATGATGAGCTCTCTCTCTCTCTCTGTGACACAGAAAAACAAGACTTTGAAGCTTTCTATGTTTAGCTTGGGATTTTGTTAAGTTAGTTCAAAACGCACACTCAAAGAAGTAGAGGACTGAACCCTTCTGTGTAGAGCTTTTGTCAATGACACACAAAAGCATGGGAAAGTGTTTCACTTTCATAGATAGCAAGTTTAGTATTGTCTCTGTCCCACTTGAGTCTTCACTCCAAAGATTAAGAATTTGTAAAGAAATGGGCTAGACATGAATCGTAATAAAGAATAGAATTCCATAAAATATGAAGGGAAGGAATAAGTTAAAGTTATCGATCACATAACAGTTGACGTCTTCGAACTTACAAAATGATGAGTGTAAAGTAAAAGCAGCTTCCACCGTCATAAATTGTTTCTTTCCTGGGGCTTGCAAAACGTGATAAACATTACTACTATACTTATCATCATTTTTTTTTTTTTTTTTTTTTTTTAATTTTAAGAAACAAATACATACCACAAGAAAAAAAAAATGAAATTCCAATACAAAGATACACCATAAACTCCACTTAAAAACTATAGATACTTTTTTTTTTTTTTTATAGGAAATTGGGAAGATATCATTTCATGTGCTAATTATAGACCCAACCTAAGCACTTGCATCCGAGAATGCATACCAGTCTCTATTTTACATCCTTAAAAAACCCATTTTATCTATTTTACCATCTTATTTTATAACTCACTAAATATCACAGTTTCTATTTTTACATACAACTTATTAAAATAATATAAATTACAACATTAAATAATATAAATAATTCAATTACCCCAAAAAAAGTGAGAGAGAGAAAAAAAAATTGAATAAATTATATTATTTTGTGTTTACGGACTCATGAACAATGGGTTATAAATATAAGTACCTACTGTTCATGAATGCTAAAAAATTTTAGATATACATATTGGAGCACTTTTTTGGGTTCTCAGTTGCTAAAATAGCAATTTTGAGGATTTTACACTCTCAATGCTAGTGCTCCTGAGAAGCCATCATTGTTAATATGAGATTAACACAAAGACGCAATATAAACTCCAAGTTGAAATATGTCTGAGTCCAGCTCCAGCCATGCATGCTCACTGCCATCTATATCCTTAAGTTAGTTCGGAGCACATGAGATTAAAGTTCAATACCTTTGAAATGAATTGTCGGCCAGACTCGACCAGATTATTATTTAGCATGCCTTTGGTACAAAGTCATAGTCATTCTTCAACATACATTCAAAATCAATTATATTTACTCCCAAGAGTAGTTTATTTGACACTAGATTGTGTCTATTCGTAGCTTGATACAAGAAAAAAGCCAATGGTCCCATGCTTTTTCTAATATAATTTAACAAACTTGCCCGAAAACCAATGCTATTTGTTCATAAACTCAATAGACCCTGAGCCCAATATATTTCGATAACAAAATGAGAATCTAAGTGTGCATTTGAGATTAGATTATAAGCCAAGTTTTAGCTTCTTCTTTTCTTTTTTCTACAGTTTGAGGGTCTCACGTGAATCCCGCAATAAATGAATTTTTTTTTCTCCTTTGTAGGTTATTTTTGCGGGTTCCACCTTATGGTTTTTTCTTAAAATGCCAAGTACTTTTTGCTTATTGTGGCTTTGTAGGTATCGCTCTACATTTTTTTTTTCTTTAGCCTGCTTTTATCTACATACTTTTAACAAAAAGCTAAGGGTCCAAATAGATGATCTATGTGCTGCCCAAATTCCGTTTCACAGTTAACATGAATACCTACTGCCAAATCATAAAATGCTTCATACACTTCAGGCCCAAAAAAAATACCCTTATTTTCTCATTTCTTTTGCTCAAAGTACCCTTTTGGTGTGTGCATGTGAGAGTACCATAAGCCATACGTGCTCCATCACTCATTTCCCCAAATACTCATTCTATGTGTAGTTATCTGAATTATGGTTTTACTAAATTTTTGGAATGAATTAACTCAAATAAAGTTATGGCTTTCATAACTTCCTTAAAGAAATTGACAACAATAAAATGAAGGCTTGTTGCATTAGCATGACCAGAATGAAGTTTGTCCTGAACGGTGAATTCATACTATCCAAATTATTACCATCTTGCATTAAAGAAAAATGGTTGCATATCAAAGGTATAGTACAAGATCAACTGTCTAATGAAGCTCCATCTACTAAATAATAAGAGGGATACCTCACGATTAGTGGCATTAAGCCATCAAATGGTAAATTCCATAATCTGGCATTACAATAAAAGTGCATCACATATTAACTAAATCAGAAACTCATTCAAATACCGTTTTGCTCTAGAAAGGCTGAGTTCTGATCATTACTATTGTCATCATCATCATTTTCATCAAACCACAATGTTGTGTTCTGGTCTATGAGAATACTCAAAATCTATATGTACAAAAGCTCGCTCAATTTCTGGGAGTTGCTCAAGTTTCACTTGAAGTGACTCACCGATATTATGAGCTTTGTTCAAATGCATGTCTTGTGGCAAAACTACGTCAACCTCCACAAAATAATTTGTACCAAAAGTGTATGCTCTTACTGTGTCAATGTGCTTGATATTTTCATGGTGGTTCCATATCAGATATGTTAGCTTTGCCAAAAATTCAGGTGGTGCTGTCCTTCCAATTAGTGCCCGGACATTCTCAAAGACTGTCTTCGTCCATATATTCATTGTATATAATGCTATCTGCATCACAGGTTCAACAAATCATTATAAAAAGATAGATTAAGATCAACTCCAAGGAGCCAATCACAAATAGTGTCCATTTCACTTTGAAAATGAGAGATATAGAGTGAATACCCATATTTTGTCATGGCTGCAAGTGATTTTGATAATTTTAGGAAAAAAAAGGAAATTGATAACTTGTATGGTAGCTGAATTCAATTATCTTTATCATTTTTGGATAAATAAAAACAACAAAAATGCACCCAATTATCAAAAGTATGGTAGTAAAAAAAAAAAAGGAGTGAAGAAGAAAGAAAAAAAGAAGAAGAGCTGCATATGAACAACTTACTATAACAGCTCCGGTAGGATCAATCCACCAATAATATCGAATGGCCAGGACGGCTGCTGCCAAACCAATTGAATTAGTAATAACGTCGAAAAAATGATCTTGAGCATAGGCTCTAATAATTTCATTTTTAAATCTTCGACAATAGACCATGAGCATAAACTTCACTATGGTCACACAGACCATTATTCCAATCATCCATTTCTCCTTCTGAGGATCCCTTTCAGGCTGGGTCTGTAATCAGCACAAGAAATGAAATTAATATTAAAGGAATCACTAATACAGTAAACGACTACAGAAAACAGAACTTAGAACAGTCATGTTTAAATGTTACATCCACCAACTCAGAATATGATCTAACAAGGATCTCATACATTTAGGTAGTAGCTCAAAACCTATGTCATCCTTTTCATGAAGTACCAAGAACCAAAGTCACATTGGACCTTAGAGTTCAGACAAGACATAAAGAAGGGAGTTAATTTTCAAACCCTTCTCAAAGCCAACTTCGATTAAAATATGTCTGAGTCTAGCCATGCTCACAGTCATCCACATCCTTAACATAGATCGGAGCATGTGAGATAAAAGTTGCATACCTGTGCAATGAATTGTCGACCAGACTCGAGCAGAATTTGTAATCCAAGAGTTGTCATTACTGAAGCAAAAACAATGATTCCCTGCAATCTCAAGCTAAATTAGTAAAATATTTTTTGCATTAAAGCATAAGTGTTGTAACAAAAAGTTGAAACACAGTCTGACTGAATATGATGTGATTATTAGCAAGCCTTGGGTCTACATCCCTGTAACTCATAATCACTCATCAACCTACACTCAAAACCAATGCTATTTATTCCCAAGAGTAGATTGTTCAACCACTGTTCCATTTGATCCCTGAAATTTTTATTCCTAAGACTAGATTGTGTATATTCACTGTAGTTTCTAATTAAACAAATTTGCCCAAAACCAATGCTATTTGTTTTTAAACACAGTAATAGACCCCAAGCTCAAAATTTCAGTAACAACATGAGAGCCTAAAGCATGGACCTGAGGAAATATTTAGTCTTGAAATAAATTGTGGCATGACATCATGAAATGTCTATCTATTGCTTTTGCCTCTAGAATTTATGGAATAAGACATAGCTGAGCCAATAGTACTAATGATGGAATAGCATTTCAGTTTATTTCCATTATTGATTACAGAAAGGTTTGATGAAATCATGACATGGAGAAATAAAAACATAAAAATCTTGACTTCTTTGGGGTAAAATTTTTTTAAATAAAGTTTAAGATGCATAATTTTCACTCCACCAACTTCTGAGCAACCAAATGATCTACAAAAGCAACACTAACCAAGTACATGTTGGGAAATTGCCTCAAATTCCAATTGTGACTTGGAAAGTCTATTAGGTTTCCTAGTTGAAGAAGCAAAAATTAATTTGGATTTCCTTGTTGTAGAAAGAAAAACTATTTCTTGGTGTGGAAGGAAGTCTATTACTTGTTAAAGAGGTAATGTATTCCTAATTCAAGAGGGAATAGATTTCTTATTAAAGAGGTAATGTATTTCTAGTTCAAGAGGGAATAGTGAAAGAGTCATATAAATAGACAATGCTACAAAGAATTTGATGGCTTTGGCCCAAGGGTCCTCCTAAGCGAAAATCCCTTTTCTCTTTCTTGGGTTCACGCTTTATTTTCCCTCTTCTAGACACAAAGAGAGTATGTGCAAGAGCAAAGAAAGAGGAAGCCGCACAAGAAAGAAAAAGAAGAGAGAGTAGCCAAGAGGAGCCGCTTTGAGAAAAAGAAGATAGCCAAGAGAGAGCTATGCATGGAGAATAAAATAAAAAGAAGAAAGCAAAGTGTTGCCACGTAAAGAAAAACAAAATAGATTTTTCTTTAGCCGTGAGACATACACAAAAATTATTGTAATTGATTTGATAATAGTAGAATTATTTGGAGTTTATCCCGTGGCTTTTTTCCCTTCACTTTTCCCTTCAAAGAGAAAGGGTTTTCCACGTAAATTTTGTGTTCTTGTGTGTGATTGCTATTTTGGATTGCTGTTATTGTTGATAATATTATTTGGAGCCCAACAAATGGTATCAGAGCTAAGGTTAGTGTGGAAGCGATGGCCAGAGAAGAAGGCAAGGCTTCAGGAATTGAGAAGTTTGATGGAACAGACTTCGAGTATTGGAGGATGCAAATTGAAGATTATCTATATAGGAAGAAATTGCATCTGCCTCTTTTGAGGACGAAACCTGAAATTATGAAAGATGAAGACTAGAACCTTCTATTAGGAGTTATTCAATTAACTCTGTCAAGATCGATTCTTGCAAATATTGTGAAAGAAAAGACCAACAGTGGTTGATTTAGTGGATGATTCTTTGTGTGAATTAAGATGGAAGAGAAGGGATTGCTGTGATTAAAGTGGAGCTATTCCAAGAGGAAAAGAGGACTACTTGATTAAGATAGGAGTTATCTCAAGAGGAAAGAAGATAATTGAGGACAATTGATGGAATTTGAGTCAAGGTGGAGATTGTTGGGAAATTGCCTCAAATTCCAATTGTGACTTAGAAAGTCAATTAGGTTTTTTAGTTGAAGAAGCAAAAATTAATTTGGATTTCCTTGTTGTAGAAGGAAAGACTATTCCTTGGTGTGGAAGGAAGTCGATTCCTTGTTAATAAGGTAATGTATTCCTAGTTCAAGAGGGAATAGCGAAAAAGTCTTATAAACAGACAATGCTACAAAGAATTTGATAACTTTGGCTCAAGGGTCCTCCCTATGGAGAAAGAGAAAATAGAGCGTGAAACCAAGAGAGAGAAAAGGGATTTTCGCTTGGGAGGAACGTAAGAGGAGGGAGAGAGTAAGGTACTGCCGCCTTTGATAAGATACAAAGAGAGTATGTGCAAGAGAAAAGAAAGAGGAAGCCGTACAAGAAAGAAAAAGAAGAGAGAGTAGCCAAGAGGGAGCCGCTTAGAGAAAAAGAAGACAACTAAGAGAGAGCTATGCGTGGAGAATAAAATAAAAAGAAGAGAGCAAAGTGTTGCCACCTTTGAAAGAGATAAGTAATGAGTGTGTGAGTAAAGAAAAACAAAAGAGATTTTTCTTTAGCCATGAGACATACACAAGAATTATTGTAATTGATTTGATAATGGTGAAATTATTCGGAGTTTATCCCGTGATTTTTTTCCCTTCAAAGAGAAAAGGTTTTCCACGTAAATGTTGTGTTCTTGTGTGTGATTGCTATTTTGGATTGCTAATATTGTTGATAATATTATTTGGGACCTAACATTACACATGAATGCTCATTATCAGCTTCAACAACCTAAATCCATCAGAATCTGAATTTTCAAAGAATTATTCAATTGGATGACTTACCACTGGCTGCATCCGGTTCTTTCCGATTGGATAACGATACTGGTTTGGATTTCTCATGGCATGGGCCGTGAACCACAATATAAAGCCTGACAAGAGATCTAAAAGTGAATCCAATGTTGAGGCAATAACCGCTAATGATCTGCTCTGAATAGAAACATAGAGTTTTGCTGCAAAGAGCACAACATTAGCCATGTTTGATACATGGATAGCCACCCTCACATTCTTTGCAAGCTGCTGCGACTCATCCTGAGAATAATAATGTGCAAAATGATTAACAATGAAAAAATATTGGTTTTTCATTTCTAGGAAACAAGAAAGATTTTAGCTGTGATGAGATAGTATGATTTTTTTTTTTTTTTTTTTTTTTCTTTGTGTGTGTTTTGGGGGGGGTGGGGGTGTTCACTAGGTGGTATAGTTGGAAGATTGAACTTTTCATTAACCATTTCAGATGATCGAAAATGTGTCATAGAGAAACAGAACATGAACACAAATAGTAGTCATTTGATATTATTTATACACCCAAAATCAGAAATTAAAATTATTCTCCCATTTTGTTCCACAAAGTTGTCATTCGAAATCATCAAGTTGAACACAACCAACCTCTGTTAGACTTCCAGGCATATAACCATTTTCAGCCATGGTCTCCATCTCCGTATACCCTTCAAGGAGTCTTCCTTGTTTCTTATAATAATCAGCAACCTTGCTTCGTTTCCCTACAGTCAAAAGTACCAAGTTTCACATCATGTTCATCATTAGTGACGAATAAGGAGGTAGCATTCAAAGTCATCAAATATTGATGTCCATTTTCCAAAATAACCCAACATAAATTATGTTAATGAGTAACAATACATTGAATTATTATGATATTAGTACTCCAAGCATAACACAAAAGGCCATCTGTGAAGTCTATAGTTACTCTCTTTATGTATCATCTCCAAAGAATGTGAAAGGATTTACAGAATTATAGAATGTCCCTTGCTGGTAAATGAAAGTTCCCAAAAAGCATCTAACTAGAACAAAATTCAAGGCCAAAAGATCAATGGTTTATATATTTTTTCTCCATCTATTTATTTTCTTGTGTGGTTGTTGTGGTAACAAAATTGGGATGTCAAAATTCAACAATCAATTCATATGCATCAATAATTTCAGAAAATTTTCCTAGTGAAAGTTTTGGATTTGATGGCAATCATGCTCCACTTCAGCTATTGTGAAAGTCCATAGATTTTTCACCTAAAAGATTTCTTCCCAATATGAAAATTGAATCCTGACCAATCTCTAGAAGGGATGCAAAATTTACCACGGGGTCTATAAACCCAATTGCCCCCTTTTTTTCACTAAACAAAGTTAAGAAACCATTGGATCAGTAACTCGGTTAAGTCAACTTCTAGTTGTCAAGCCCAAAATCAGTAACTTGGCCGAGTCAACTCAGTTACCAAGCCAAAAAATCAGATCATCAAACAAAAGGAACATCTTTGAAGTTTGTATTTGTACAAAAAATTTAGTAACTCGTCTGAGTCAACTCAGCTATCAAGCCAAAAATCAGATCAGGCTGAACCAAGAAATCAGTGACTCGGCTGTGTGAACTCAGATAAGAAGCCCAAAATCAGATTACATATTTTACATTAACAGACAACATCTGTGTCCTTTTTTTATTTTTACTTTTTTGGTAAATTGTTCATGAATCTTGCTAAGAAAAGAAAGAATATGGAATTTGAAGAAAAAAACAAAAAATGTAACTTTCATTCTAGTATTGGCATGTCCTGGTCATTATAAAACTGTTGGTCATTCTAGTATTGGCATGTTCTTTAGGATAATATCATTATATTATACGTACATAAATATATTGATAAAAAAAAGTTTTATCTCCCTTTTTTTTTTCCAAGTACAATTAAATTCAATTATATGGTTAATCACTCAAAACAACCACACTTTTGAACTCAATTATATGGCAAAAGAATTGCTAATATATGTTCTCTCTCTCTTTAATATATATATATATATTCATGAAAGAAGACTTACTTGGGACATGAAGAAAGCTGCTGAGAGTGAAGATACCATGTTCACCACCATCTCTTCTTTCAACCAGTGGAGGAAACTCTTGCACACTCAGCCTCCAAGGCCCAGATGACATGTCACTTCTGGTTGCCGATTCAACATCCTGTGGCACAAAATTCTCTCTTCTGCTCTCATGGGTTACCTCCAAGTTATTCCCACCCTCTTCCATGATCACCTCCTCTCTCTCTCTCTCTCTCTCTCTCTCTCAGAGACACGAAAGAAAAACAAGACTGCGTACCCCTCTATGTTTGTTGAGCTCGAGCCTTTTGTTAATGAATCACAAACACACAAAGAAACAGTACAAGACTGCACTGTAGTACCCTTCTATGTTGAGCTTGAACTTTTGTTATTTGATACACAAAAACATGGGGAAGTGTTACATAAATAACAAAGTTTTAGGACCAAGTCTTCACTGCAAAGAATGAGAATTTCTAAAGAAACGGGTTGGATGGATTATAATAAAGGATTAGAATAGTGGCATAAAATAGAAAGCAAAGGAATAAATAAGTTGAAGTTATCGATCACGCTTGACATCTTTTTCGAACTTGCAAACAAATATCCTACCGACTAGCAACGAAAAGTTAAAGCAACTTCCACGTAGTGCGGTATCATAAGGATTACGTGTATAAAAGTGTCGCTTTGGTCGACTTCATATCATGACTCGGATGTTACTGCTACACAGGCGGTGCCTTCGGCGTGGAGGAAATTTAGGCAAGGCATAGCGGGAAAGGTGGGTCAAGCGAAACGTGTATTTTTCAACAAATTTTCTCCCGCTTATTAGATGAACGTTTATATTTATATAAAAAACCGCTATGCCGCTACAGTGCACACTCGGTGTGTTTGCACTGTATAAGTACTACAGTCGTAATAGTGTTTTGGTTTCGTGAGTTTTTTTTTTTTTTGTGCTTTTGGTTTTTTTTTTGTCATTTCCTTCTTCTTTATATATACTGATTTTGGTTTAGTTAACTACACTAGAGCTACCATTCCCAAAGTTTTTTTTTTCTCTTAAATATTTATGTAAGTTGGTATATATATTATTATACTGACGCAACAAATTTCACGATATTTCTTCATATAAAAAGTGGCTATACTACTAAAGTGCTTCAATACCGTGCACTCAGTGTGTTTGCATTGTGCAAGCGGCAACAGTGCTTTGGTTTCATGAGTCTTTTTCTTTTTCTTTTTCTTTTTCTTTTTTCAGTTTGTTTTGTGCTTTTTGTTTTCTTGTCTTTTCTTTCTTCTTTATATACAGTGCTTTTGGTTTAGTTAACTGGCACTGGAGCTACGGTCCCTAAAGTTTTTTTTTTTTAAATATTTATGTAAACTGGTATATATATTGTTATACTGACACAACAATTTTCACAATATTTTCACAATTATTGACATGTCAATTTCTTAATTTCTTACAAGTCGAAATAAAATAATAAAATATGAGACTATGACCAACTACAACTAAAAATAAATGTTTTGAGAATATGTTACAATACTTATTGTGCAATGCTTTTGATTTATTCAACTGACAAGGTAGATACAGTACCTAAAGTCTTTTTTTTTTTTTTTTTTTCCAATGAATCGGTTTGTGTTTTATTTTTCTTTTAAATATTTATGTAAGTTGGTATATATATTATTACATTGACATAACAAATTTCACAATATTTTCACAATCATTAACGTGTCAATTTCTTACAAGTCGAAATAAAATAATAAAATATGAGACTATGACCAACCACAACTAAAAATAAATGTTTCGAGAAAATGTTACAACACTTATTGTTATCACAATATTTTCACAATTGTTGAGATTTCAGTTTTTTATAGATCAAATAAAAAAATGCTAAGTTTACAACATTTTAACATTAATTTCTACAATGCTTAAAGTTTTTTTTTTTTCTTAGTTATCGGTTTGTGCGTTTTTTTTTTTTTCCTTTTAAATATTTATGTAAGCTGGCATATCTATTAATTATATAAAAGGAGCCAAAGGCTCATAAATAGTGTTTTATTGGTTTATTCAATTACTGAGGTGCACTTTTTGTTTTCTTTTCTTTCTTTTTTTTCTTCAAGTATACCAGTTGGTTTGAGCTTTGTTTTTGTTTTTTGTTTTTTGTTTTTTTAAGATCTTTATATGTTTACTTTGTACTTGCAATGCAAGTTTACAGTGTAAATACACGAAAGTGGTTAATATTATACATATTTGCACAAAAAATGGTAAATATTGTACAAATTTTGTAAATGTGTACAAAATTTGACAATTTTTTTGTGTTTACAATATAAATTTACATTGTAATTAAGTACAATGTATACATAAAGATATTGTGAAAATATTGTGATGCATGTGTCAATTCCTTATGGGTCAAAATAAATTAAATAAAATAATAAAATATCATATCGAGATCTAGCACAACTAAAAATGTCGTAACATATTGTTGTTATTACAATATATTCACAACTAATGAGGTGTAAGTTATAGGTCAAAATAAAATAATAAAATATTGAACTAGGATCCGTCACAGTCTTATACGAATGTGATTAACTTTTTATGACATAATTATCAAAATTCTTAAAATTAATGTCTCTTTTGATTAATGTAAATCTCTATATATTTTAAAAATCAAATGATTTATATCTTTATTTTGTAATACAAATAAAATTTAGAATGGATCCTAATCACTACTTTTTTTTCCATGGCTAGCACGTGCTGCCCTAACTAGTCTAGTAATTTTAAGTATGATATCTATATTTTTCAGATAATGTTCGCATTTAAATCGTGAAAGTGATAGTGTGTGTGGATTAATGAGTATTTGACAATTAGGGGTAGGGGTGTTTGGAGTATGGTGTGGTGCAATTTTGGATCATTTTTAGCACTGCACTTTGTGGTACGATATAGCCAAAACTATAACGGTATCTCACCTCATTTTTGTAATCACATGTGTAGTGCGATGCAATGCGGTTTAGAATTTAGTAAAAACCATAACCGCACAAAGAAATGACTCACTTAATTTTTGCAGTCACATGTGCTATGCGGTGTATAAGATGCGGTTTGAACAGTTTGAAACTAGTATATTTTTCAAATTTTGGGCTTTTCCTGACCAGCCTAAAACAATTTTTTTTTTTCCTTTTCTTTTGGCCAAGTTTTAAACTATTAAGCTAGTTTTTCTTTATTTTTGATTGGCTTTCTTTATCAACACTTGCTAGGATTATTAAACTTTTTTTTTTGGTAAACTAGGGCTATTAAACTATTAATAATATATTTAATATTAAAAAATAAATATATTAATATATAGAAAGGGTGCGGTGCGGTGCGGTGCGGTTTGCGTGGTTTTCTTATTACAAAACCTTAAACCGCACTACACCACGCAAAGACGATGCATTGTTACTTGCGGTGCGGTGCGGTTATGCCATTTTGTGGGCATTTTTGGTGCGATTTTTGTAGTTTGTATGGTTTGGTAAACACCCCTAATTAAAGATGTTTATAGACCTACCAAACCTAACCCACCGAGGGATGTCCGACCACACTTGAACCGAAATTAATCCAATTGGGGACTGTGGGTCTCCACATTCAAAATCTGACCATGGTGAGTCAAATGACGGATTTTCTCTTCCAAAATTCAACCCACCCGATTCAACCAATGAACCTAGTCAAATCCAATGGAGATCCACTGGATCCAACAAGATCTTTGCTAGATCTAGCGAGATCTCCACTAGATCTTTGCCATTCTAAGTAGTTCTCTACCTTTCTCCGCCATTAACCGAGGTCGACTAGCTTGCCACCCTTGAAATTCTCAATCCATCTGATCTGTTGTTCCTTATTAGTCGACAGCAAGTTGAGTTTCCCTCCACCTCATCTAATTAGGTCAGGGCGGGTTAAGCACAAACTTGACTTGATTCAACCCATGGACACCTGTAGTGATCATCATTGCTTCTTCTTCTTCTTCTTTTTCTTCTTCTTTTGTTTGGTTGTTGTTATTTTGGTTCTAGCTATAGTTAGGCTCCATTTGGTCAAAAGAATGAAAGTGGTTGGAAGAATGGAAAAAGACTTTAATATTCCATTATATGTCTTTGGTAATAGGATACAAAAGTTTTTATTTTTTTTATTTTTGGAGAAACAAATAAGATAGAAAAGTAAAACGGTGGAAAATAAATATGTTGAAAAATATTATAAGAAGTAATTTTTTAATTATTATATAAGAAAAATATTATTTATCATCAATTAAATTAGTAAAAATGATATCTTACAGAAGTTAATATGGCACTATTTTTTTAAATAAACATTTTTAATAGTTTTAAAAACCAGACCACACCGGTCGGTCCGACGATTCAACTGAATCGGCCTTCAATCCAGTCCGGATATGGTAAAAAACTAGAAATTGCTTTAAAACCGGTAAATAATGCAAACTAGCTTGTTCAACCTAAGAACCGAAAACCAGCATAATCGAACCGGTTTTGCTCCTCAAAATAAACTACATCGTTTTTGGCTTTTATGCTCCTCAAAATTAACCCTAAAGACTCACGCCTAACTCCTAAACACTCTCAATTGTCATGTCACGCCTCACTATATGAAATCAAGCTCTCACAAGCTCTCTGCCTCACTCAAGCTCTCTCAAGCTCACCCTCTCTAAAATATTGAATATCCCTCACTCTTTCTGCCTCACTCTCACGATCTCACCTCTGAAATTTTTTTTCCCCTTCTCATCATTCCTCTTGGTGTCCGAAGTTGTGTTCCGGGTTTTCTTTTTTCCCTTCGCATAATCGGTCTCGCCCTCGCCCTCTCTGCTCTCTGCTTCTCGGCGTCTAAAGGTAATATTCTTTTCTTTTGATTACTTCATTTTGAATTTGATTTTGATTTTCTCAGTTTTTTTTTTTTTTTTTCGGCTTCATTAGGTAATGTAATAATTAATATTCTTTTCTTTTGATTTTGATTTTCTCAGTTTTTTTTTTTTCGGCTTCATTAGGTAATGTAATAATTAATATTCTTTTCTTTTGATTTTGATTTTGATTATTTCATTTTGTTCATTTTCTCTCTGTTTTTTTTTTTTTTCCTCGGCTTCATCTCAGATTCTCGGTTCATGTTCTCGCCTTCATCTCAAGTTCTCCTTCCATGACTTCACAGATAGAATTCTCAATTCATGTGAAGTCATTCTTTAATAAGTCACGGGTTTTAATATTCTATAATGTTCATGGGTTTTGCTTGGGTTTTAATAAGTCATAGATAGAATTCTTTAAAATGACTTGTTTGGTTTGGACTTGTTAACTCTAATATGAGATGGGTTTTGCTTGGTTGTTAATTCTTAATCTGTTTTTGTATTGCTTAAACATATAGTGATCTAGATGACTGGAATATGAGATTATGGATATAATTCTTTGATTTTGATTTCTGATTTCCTATAATTTTTTTTTTTTTGGGTAAATTTCATTATTATAGTTGATTTTTGAAGTTTTTGACTTTGATATTGGTTGGGTTTTGCTCAATCTAAATCTGGGTTCTATTTGAAAGTTATTAGTGTATAGCTTAGACTAGTTTAGTCGTTTGGGCTTAGCCCAAGATATCTTTGTACTTGTAGTTTACTCCTATTACTTATTCTACACACATACCTAGCCTATATAAAGCTACTCAATGTCCTTAGAACACACCAAAGGAGGATCTGCAGCAGAGAGTTGTTCCCACATAGTAGAAGTCTAAGAATAAAAATCAAAAATAGACTGACCTGTCTCTTGGCACATTTGATAAAGTTTTGATTCAATGTGGAACTCCAAGCTTGAATCATTAGTGCAATTATAACGATCGACCAAAACTTTCCAAGTAGCCTCGGCGGTTTCAAGACGAGGAAGAAGATTATGAATGGAGGGAATAGAGGTATTGATAAACCAAGACAAGATCTTACTCTGAATACTCTCCCATTCCTCTAGGCGTTCTTCATAATCATCTGTTGTAATGTTGAGTCTTGGAAGACTCTTCAGCAAAGAAATGTGGCTTTAGACTTAGGGTTTGGTACGGGCTTAGGAATTGAACCAGTCACATATCTCCACGATTTACGACCCTTGAGAAAGACAATCATGTTCTGAGACCATGCATGATTGCTAGTAGGACCATCCAACATAATGGTGATAGGACGTATGATATCTCGTTCATTTTGTTGAGCCATAATGAAGAAAATGACCAAAAAATGAGATTTAGAGACCTCAAATGTAGAAACGGAGCCCAAAATCGGAATCTACGCAAAAAAACTTCGAGCGTCCCACCTCTCGGTCTTCCAAAGGTACTTACTGCAAGTTTTGTCGTGCCAAAGGCCATGACATCTCTGTTTGTCACAAACTACAGAAATTTGTGCAAGAGCAAAATAAAGCTTCTCTTCCTCAGGCAAACTGATGTATGTCCTTCAGATCCATCGGTTCCTACAGGTCCATCTTTGGCTTCCTCACTTACTACAACTGATATTGAGGCAATTATTCAACAGGTTTTATCCCACACTTCCACTACCCTTTCTGTCACCTCGGGTAAACAACCTTGGTTTTTTGATACTGTATGTTGTAACCATATGACTCCTGATGAATCCCAATTTTACGATAAGACACCCTTAGAACATCCAATCACCATTTACACTGCTAATGGAACTCCTATGCTTGTTAGTCATAAAGGAACAATCTCTTATCCTTGTTTATCCCTTAGTGATACTTTTCATATTCCAAAGTTATCCCTCAATTTGCTTTTTGTTGATCAACTTTGTGAATTAGGCGTAGATCTTCTATTTACTAATCATGGTGTGGAAGTGCGGGATCCTCGAACAGGTCAAGTGCTTGGGACAAGCCGTAAGGTTGGTCGCATGTTTGAGGTTCATGACTTGAAGATTCCTTCACAAGTTGTTTCTGCAATTGCCGCCACCGCCACCTCCTCACCCGATCTATGGCATACTTGTCTTGGTCATCCATCCTTATCTCGTCTTCAGTTGTTAGCTTCTCAAGGTCATTTAGGTTCAGTTCAATTTCAAAAATTTGATTGTACTTCTTGTCATTTTGGCAAACAAACAAAATTGCCCTTTAATAAAAGTGACTCATTTTCTTACGCCCATTTTGATCTTATACATTCTGATATTTGGGTCCTGCACCTATTCCCACTAAAGGGGGATCTAAATATTTTGTCATATTTGTGGATGATTTTTCTTGATGTACTTGGATTTATCTGCTTCACCATAGGTCTGAACTTGTGTCTATTTACCAAACATTTCATAAAATGATTGAAGTTCAATCACACCGTTAAAGTCTTTCAATCAGATAATGCTCAAGAATATAATGATAAATCTTTCTTATCCTTTTTAGACAGTCATGGTACCCTTCCTCAACGATCTTGTCCTTACCCCTCTCAACAAAATGGTCATGAAGAACGAAAACATCGTCACATTCTTGATGTTGTCCGCACCCTTCTCATTTTTGCCTCTCTTCCTAAGCCCTTTTGGGTTGAGGCCGCACTCACCGCCGTGTGTACACCATTAATCGTATTCCTTCACCAACTACATACAACAAATCACCATTTGAACTTCTTTATGGTCAAACTCCCGACTACTCCTCTCTTCGGGTTTTTGGTTGTGCTTGCTTTGTTTTTCTTCCTCCTCATGAATGAACAAAGCTCCAGTCTCGTACTCGTCTCTGTTGTTTCCTTGGTTATGGTGTATCTCAAAAGGGGTTTTTCTGCTATGATCCCATTTCTCATCGTCTTCGTGTCTCCCGTCATGTTGAGTTTTGGGAACATCGTCCTTTCACGAGTCTTCAGCAATTTCTTGCGTCCTCTTCCTCGTAGTCTCCCATTTTTATTGATCTTTTCCTTCCTCTCTATCCTGAACTTGTGGAGGATTTTTCAACATCGGCTGCCTCCCCAGACGACTCATCTCTGGTTCTGTCCCCGGCATATGACCCGCCTGTCTTGGATCATGTGGCACCACCCTCTTCCGAGCATCTTGTTGGTCTTGAACTTCGTCGTTCCACTCGGATAAGCATGCCTCCCCCTTATCTCACTAATTATCACTTCTCTTTTGCACTTGCCACCCTTTATGAACCTCACACCTATCGTGAGGCCCATCTTGACCCTCTTTGGCAACAAGCTATGAATGAAGAACTAGATGCCCTTCATAAGAATCACACTTGGGATATGGTTGATTTGCCTCCTGGTTAGTCTATAGTAGGTTGTAAGTGGGTTTACAAGATCAAGACCAAAGCTAATGGATCTGTTGAACGATACAAGGCTCGCCTAGTTGCCAAGGGTTTTACTCGGGAGTATGGTATTGACTATAAGGAAACATTTGCTCCTGTTGCTCGTCTTACATCTCATCGGATGTCTCATTGCTATGGCTGCTGTTCGCCGTTGGCCTTTTTATCAAATGGATGTGAAGAATGCTTTCCTCAATGGAGACCTCCATGAAGAAGTGTACATGCAACCATCCCCTGGCTATCCACACTCAGGCAGTCAAGTTTGCCGCCTTCGCCGTGCTCTTTATGGCCTCAAGCGGGCTCCTCGAGCTTGGTTTGAAAAGTTTAGCTCGATTGTTGCTCAACAGGGTTTCACTTTGAGTCCTCATGACACTGCTCTCTTTGTCTCAAGATCCTCTGTTGGTATCACTCTTATTCTTTTTTATGTTGATGACATGATTATTACCGGAGATGATTCTGCAGGTATCTGCTCTCTTGAGCACTTCCTTAGTCAGCATTTTGAGATGAAAGATTTGGGCACTCTCGGTTATTTTTTTGGGCTTGAGGTTACCTCATCCTCTGATGAATACTATCTTTCCTAGGCTAAATATGCTTCTGATCTTCTATCCAAAGCCGGTATCACCGACAACAAGACTGTTTCCACTCCTTTAGAATACAATGCAAAGCTCACACCCTTGGATGGTGAACCTATATCTGATACTACTCGCTATCGTCGGTTGGTTGGCAATTTGATCTATTTCATTGTTACTCGTTCGGATATTTCCCATGCTGTGGGTATGGTTAGTAAGTTCATGGATGCCCCTCGCTCTGTCCACTATGTTGCTGTTCTTCGGATTCTTCGATATGTCAAAGGCATACTTTATCATGGTCTGCATTACTCCTCTCGATCTTCTCTCGAGCTTCATGCTTATTCGAGATCTTGATCGGGCGGGTGATCCGACCGATCGATGCTCTATCACAGTTTTTGTTTCCTGTTAGGTACTTCTCTTGTCTCATGGCGTAGTAAGAAGCGGGATGTGGTTTCCCGTTCGATCGAGGCCGAGTATCGTGCCCTTGCCGACACCACTTGCAAGCTTGTCCGGCTTCCCTGGCTCTTGGGCGACATGGATGCTCCACAACCCACCGCCACTCCTGTTTATTGTGATAATCGTAGTGCTATCTACATTGCTCATAATAATGTCTTCCATGAATGCACCAAGCACATTGAGATCGATTGCCACATCACTCACCAAAGATCTCAAGAAAGGAAATCTTAAGTTGTTCTCCATCTTTTCTCACGACCAGACTGCTAATATCTTCACCAAGACTCACCGCCTGCGGCCGTCTTCAAGATCTTATATCCAAACTCCAGTTAACTTCCTCCTTGCCACCTCGAGTTTGAGGGGGGATGTTAGTGTATAACTTAGACTAGTTTAGCCCAAAGATATCTTTGTGTAGTTTACTCCTATTACTTGTTCTACACACATACCTAGCCTATATAAGGCTCTCTATTGTACATTGTTATTTACACAAATCAATATATAGACTATTCAGTCTTTCTCTCACACTTTATATTGTTAACAAAAGTTAATTGAGGATTGGAAAATTTTTGTCCGCATAATGGTTTCTTCTGAGCTTAGGCACCTTATTATTTATTGATTTACATGCTTTATTTCAATTTGTTTTTCTCTATTCTAGGCACCGTATTATTTATTTATTTACACCCCGCTTGCATAATTGTGTTTGGATTTTAAAGTTAATCATTAAGTATCATCAATGACCACTTTGTTTGTTTAGTGTTTTATTTTCTGTTTGTTGTTAAACTTAGTAGTTGTTTGCCATTTAGATGTAAATGTAATAACTAATGAACTTATTTATTTGGTTTTGTTGAAATTTTATTATGTTAAAGACGATTGTTTTGTAACATTATTATGTTAAATTCTTTAAAAAGATGTTGTATACTTATATATTTGTATTTTTTTTTTTAAAGGAAACATATTTATTACTATTGGTTTATTAGTTTTAGTATATTAAAAAATTATTAATTATTTATATAATTTAAATAAATAATGTGGGGCCCAATAGTTTATGGGTCCGGCCCGCTCGCTTGTGGGAAGTCCACCGGCCCCAAACTCAAGGAGCAAGCTTGAAAGATTAAAGTGGAACACGAGCAAGCTTGAAAGATCAGAAAATATCTTGGGGAAGTTGTCCTTAATACCCTTCCCCGATATGACACTTCACCTAACAGAGCCGGATTCTTAGGCTTTATTGATCATCTCCAACAATTTCGGGATTAGACCGATGGGACAAATATCTGTCCTGGAAAGGTCGACCCTACACGTGGACGAGGGACAACGAACGTAGGCTAGTATAAAAGAGAACGTTAGGTAACAAAGGGAGGGGACTCCCATCTCGCTTCCGAGAAAAACTTGAGGAAGGAGAATGCCCGGACAATATATGCGGGCCACCTCGAAAAACCCACCGTCGGGTAACCGGAGAAAACATTAGTGCTCCTCGGACATAATCCGAGGAGCCAAATCCTCAAGTTATGAAGATGTAAGGCCTGAATATCCAGACATGACCTTTTCTTGTCTAGGCTCACCTAAAGTCCGGCCTGAACATACGCCCTGTGACCCCACGCTGGCCTTTTAAGCCCACTCTCTACAAATATTATTGTGAGGGATTTTCTGTGTGTGAGCCCAACATCGTTGTTGGGCCGCTAAAGATTCGTGTCCCTACAATTGGCGCCGTCTGTGGGAAAGGCTTGCGCGTTGGCACAGGTGGCGTTTGAGTCAACTCTCTGGCAAGCGGAGGTTCGTGGGATTTCCCCCATCTCCGGCGACATGCGGTGGTTGCTCAGACACAAACTTCTGCTAGGGGCTACACCCCGCAATGTCAACAGCGAGGGCAGCCCTAGGGGCTTTCGACTTCAAGCCAAACCTCCCTGCCATGGTCTAGGGGCTGACCTTCAAAAAAAAAATATATACAAAAGAAAAAAATAAAAAGTTTTGGACAGAACCAAGGTCTTGCATGGTCCTCGGACTCAAGCCTATGGGGAAACCAAGTACAAAAAAGTTTTGGACAGAACCAAGGTCTTGCATGGTCCTCGGACTCAAGCCTATGGGGAAACCAAGTACAAAAAAGTTTTGGACAGAACCAAGGCCTTGCATGGTCCTCGGACCCAAGCCTATGGGGAAACCAAGTACAAAAAGTTTTGGACAGAACCAAGGTTTTGCATGGTCTTCGGACTCAAGCCTATGGGGAAACCAAGTACAAAAAGTTTTGGACAGAACCAAGGCCTTGCATGGTCCTCGGACCCAAGCCTATGGGGAAACCAAGTACATAAAAGAAAAAATACAAGTTTTGGACAGAACCAAGGTTTTGCATGGTCTTCGGACTCAAGCCTATGGGGAAACCAAGTACAAAAAAGTTTTGGACAGAACCAAGGTCTTGCATGGTCCTCGGACCCAAGCCTATGGGGAAACCAAGTACATAAAAGAAAAAATACAAGTTTTGGACAGAACCAAGGCCTTGCATGGTCCTCGGACCCAAGCCTATGGGGAAACCAAGTACATAAAAGAAAAAATACAAGTTTTGGACAGAACCAAGGTTTTGCATGGTCTTCGGACTCAAGCCTATGGGGAAACCAAGTACAAAAAAGTTTTGGACAGAACCAAGGTTTTGCATGGTCTTGAGACTCAAGCCTATGGGGAAACCAAGTACAAAAAAGTTTTGGACAGAACCAAGGTTTTGCATGGTCTTCGGACTCAAGCCTATGGGGAAACCAAGTACACAAAAGAAAAACCAAATACACAAAAGCACGATCGGAGTACCCTACTTCCCGTTCGACAGCTCGGATGGATTATTAGGAGGTCATCATTCTTGGGCGGTATTCGCGCGTTTATCACGAGAATATTCGATCATGCTACCCCTGGTCGATTTCCTAAGTTTGATTTATTACGAATTATCGATATAATGCCTGATAATGCTGGTAAATTAGAATTAGTTAGATTATGCTTCAAGGTATCTTGCTCTAAATATTCTCGAAACAACACATACATGGAGCACATTCATTCACAAAGTAATATTTCCCAAAAGATCGTTGCTTAAAACACGTAAATAAATTTCTATTTTTATTAAAACAAAGAAGTAGTACGGCGTACAATGAAAAGCTGGAATCAGCCTACATCAAAGCTCACTACACAAGCAAAAAAGAAAAATACAAGAAAGCTAGAGAAAGCCGATGAGGTAGGTCAGAGGATAGGTTGGCTACAGCTCCAAGACTTTACTCTCCCTCGGCGCTTTTACATGCCCATGGCTCGAGCAAAGAAAAAGAAACCCAACTTGAACCCGACACCATTGAAGGAAAGGTGCCGGGAGTGGGAAGTTGAGGGGCTTTCTCTAAATATTCGCCGCCACAAGGCGAGGCGATAATGGCGGAGAACCTTCCTTCTGACACACCAAAATTCTGGCGTGAGCAGAACCTCGCTTGGATTTTGGCTAAAAGAGGAAGAGACACCCTTCCCCCTCGGTCGAAATGGAGTATTCTCCTGAACTTATGCTTCCTGTGCCCATACCTTACTATTATGAGTCTCATGAGGACACAGTGCTTCCGCAGCGGAGAGAGTTCTTCTTTCCCAACCCTCGCCTTAAACATGTTATGCTAAGGGAGGAGAGCTCCGGATATGGGATTTATGATGTGGGAGAAAGCTAAAGGATTGGTGCGTATATAAAGCAACTCTCCCTCCCTCCTATTTATTTGAAAAGACAAGATGATGGCAGTCAACTCACGCGGCATCCCAAGGAGCGCTACGGACAAAGTGGTCTTGGCTCAACTTCCAACGTCAACTGCAACCACAAGATTAAAGGAGCCTCGTAAAGGCGCACCTCGATTCTTGGGGCGTCAGAAAGTATTGCGTGGCCAGAGGTTGCAGAAATATCTCTTAATTCGTGGACTAATTGAATTCACGGCCCAGGCCCGCTTTGCGTAAGGGCCCAGGGACACTCTGTTTAGCGCCTCGGGAAATGCTTGATGAAAGGGAAAATCTGAACTCAAAGTCTTGGACAGAACCTAAGACTTGCATGTTCCTCGGACTCAAGCCTATGGGGAAACCAAGTCTTGAGAAAAACTCAAAGTCTTGGACAGAACCTAGAACTTGCATGTTCCTCGGACTCAAGCCTATGGGGAAACCAAGTACTAAGAAAAACTCAAAGTCTTGGACAGAACCTAGAACTTGCATGTTCCTCGGACTCAAGCCTATGGGGAAATCAAGTATTGAGAAAAACACAAGTCTTGGACAGAACCTAAGACTTGCATGGTCCTCGGACTCAAGCTTAAGGGGAAACCAAGTGCTGAGGAAAACATTAGTCTTGGATAGAACCTAGAACTTGCATGGTCCTCGGACTCAAGCCTAAGGAAAAACCTAGTACATAAGATAAAAAGCACAAGTCCTAAACAAAACCCGGGTTTTGCAAAGTCCTCGGACTCGGGCTTTTTGGGAAATCAACTGCTCGGATGAAGAAGTTTCTCGGCTCAAATACTGGAAAAGGTTAAAGCTCGCTTGTCATGGAGATGGCGAAACGACCTAATGATCGTCAACCTAAGGAGGCTATTCATCCGAAGGGTAACATGTCCTCGGATAACTACTTCTTACACCTTATCGAGCATTTAGCCCCCCTCTCGGCTAATTTTAAGATAAGTCTCGTTCCTCACTGGTCGGATTGTTATGTTGAATAATAATTTTGTTAAAGTTATTGTGGCATCTTCTTATTAGCGATTATTTTGGCCTTAGTTATCATTGATTCAAAGGCTATACTATTGTGCCGAGAAGTGCTTGCAAATTTATTAAAACAAATAAACAAAACATACAAAATAGAATAACAATAACTTTTATTAATGTGAAAAATTATTACAATGTACAAGGAAGGGCTTAAACAAGCCTATACAAAAAATGAACTGCTAAAGCGGTAATAACATCCGTAATACTGAGATAAGTAAACAATCGGTGTCTTCTCGAACTCGCCTTCAAAGTCTCTCTAAAATCTCTCGCCTCGATCATTGCTCATATTAGGAGAAGAATCTTTTATAGAAAAGATGGAGGAGAAGGAAGAAAAATTGGAACACATGGAAGCACTTCAGCAAGCTCTTGCCGCTGAAGAATACAAGGGAAAAAGAAGATGGAGGACATGAGCAAGAGAAGGAGGAAAAGAAGAGGGAAGAAATGAAAAGAAAAAGAAAGGAGCAAAAGAGGGAGAAGGAAAGACACCAGGACAGAGCCGGTGGTGGAAAGAAGAAGAAAGAAAAGTAAAAGATGGCGCCAGTGAACGAAGAGAGGAAAAAGCCGGGGCATTTAGTCCCCGCCTCAATCCTAACTCTTGGTACACTGGAGCCATATTAGGTATGCTCATGAGAGAGCGGATGGAGATGACAAGGGAGGTTTTCGACTCAGTCACACCAGTAGTGGGGTGTGACGAGTCCCTGCTTTGGATTTTGGCTAAAAGAATGGGGAGGCAAATCTTGAGCCTCCGCCATCCTTGCCCCGACCGAGCCATCTCAAGTTTTGTTAGGACATGGCGTTTTCGGGAAAGGAAGGGTTTGTTCATGGCAGATTACTATAAGAGAGGTATTATTGAATAGGGGGTAACCGGATAGAGGAAGTGAATTCAGGAAGGACCCGAGGGATTCGGATATGAGAAAGTCACCTTCTGTCTTCTCTCTTTATATAGGGGACGAAGAAGAGGGTATATAACGCGTTCAGATCCCCAGGGAAATCCACATAGGATAACGCGCCGTTTCGTTCCCCCACGCCATCGAGAACCGTTAGATCCGGGAGGTCTCGTAAATGGAAAAATATTAAAGACACGCTGCAGATAACCACACGGCATAATGGCAACGTCGCAAATTCAGAAAACGGCTCGTGAGACCGGTGCGTTCCTCGGGGAGGGGAAGAGTCGCCAGCGTTGATCAAGAGTCAAGAAAGTGAACGGCAATGAGGGCTTGATATTATCAAAACCCACCGTCCAACCATAACGTTAGACAAAGCAGGATTTTGAGGGGCTAATGTGGGGCCCAATAGTTTATGGGTCCGCCCGCTCGCTTGTGGGAAGTCCACCGCCCCAAATCAAGGAGGCCAGGCCCAAGCTCACAACTAGGAAACATAAAGTGGCCCGAAGATACAGCCGAGGACGGTTTAGTCCTCGGTAGACCCGAATTCTCAAGGATTAAAGTGGAACACGAGCAAGCTTGAAAGATCAGAAAATATCTTGGGGAAGTTGTCCTTAATACCCTTCCCTGATATGACACTTCACCTAACAGAGCCGGATTCTTAGGCTTTATTTATCATCTCCAACAATTTCGGGATTAGACCGATGGGACAAATATCTGTCCTGGAAAGGTCGACCCTACACGTGGACGAGGGACAACGAACGTAGGCTAGTATAAAAGAGAACGTTAGGTAACAAAGGGAGGGGACTCCCATCTCGCTTCCTGAGAAAAACTTGAGGAAGGAGAATGCCCGGACAATATATGCGGGCCACCTCGAAAAACCCACCGTCGGGTAACCGGAGAAAACATTAGTGCTCCTCGGACATAATCCGAGGAGCCAAATCCCTCAAGTTATGAAGATGTAAGGCCCGAATATCCAGACATGACCTTTTCTTGTCTAGGCTCACCTAAAGTCCGGCCTGAACATACGCCCTGTGACCCCACGCTGGCCTTTCAAGCCCACTCTCTACAAATATTATTGTGAGGGATTTTCTGTGTGTGAGCCCAACATCGTTGTTGGGCCGCTAAAGATTCGTGTCCCTACAAATAATAATTAAATTATTTATGACGTCACCCGTGCGATCATCGGTCGGACCCCAATCCGACTATAAAACCGATAATTAGCTCATTTTCCAGTTCTTTTACCGTACCGGTTTTTAAAACCATGCGTTTTTTTAAATAAATGTTAATACATTGCATTTCCTATATTTTATATCCTTCCTTTTATATTTCTTTTGGTTACAATTTTCCATGTAATTCAACAAGAGCATCCTAAGGAAACAAATTTCTCAATTTACTGATCCTATGTACTCAAACATAAGAGTCTCTCTTATAAGAAAATTATTGAGCTCCGTTCAGTACTAATACTAATTAGTGCACATTAAAATAAAATAAAATACTAATTAGTATAAAAAAAATACTAATTCCAAGAGTCAGAATAATTGCTGGCCCCACCCAGCTGCTTTCTTTCTTTTCTTTTCTTTTTTTTTTTTTTTTTTTTTTTAAATACAGATAAGTAGTTGGCAAATGACAATAAAGTGGAAGGATATTTAAGTAATTTGACCTAAAAGGACCATTTTTCTTCCTCTACTCTTTTTCTTTTCTTTTTTGGTGGGATCAACTCATCCATTTTCTTCCCGATTTTTCCTTGTGAACCAAACAGAGGAAAACCTACGTGTTCTCTCCGCATTTTTTTTAAGTTTTTCATCCATCAACTTTTCAACCCCAATAATGTAAGCTACTTAATTAGGATTGGTTAATTTATTGAGACAAGAAAGTTAGGACTCAGATTATCTACCATCTTTATCTCCAAAACGTGTATAGAAAATTTGGAAATAGAAAAGGACCCCAATAGTCCAATTCCCACAAGAGAATACTTTTTTTTTTGTTTATATTGATTTTATTTTATGAACAAAATTTAGCTATAAAATTAGTTGTAGTTTTTGACTACAACCTTACTCAATGTCTTTTTCTTTGAGGTGAATTTTGACAAACTCACCATTGGATTACATCTTCTTATTTCCTTCATGTTTGCAAAATTTTTAGAAAATTAAAGATCAATAACAATATTATCAATAAATTTTTTAAATTGCAAGTTTTTATAGTTTAAAATTATGCATATAATATAATTTAAAATTATGAATAAATAATATCTGATTGACACAAAATTTGACATTTGCATTAAGAACGTAAAAAATATGCAATTCAACAGTTAAATTTTCAACATATATAATAATGTTTATTTTATTGAGTAAGATTGTAACTTTAGACTACAACTAATTTTATCGCAAAATTTTGTCCTTATTTTATTTTTTAAAAAGTTTACAAAATGATATGATATTGGCACGAGAGAATAAATTTAGCATCAATTTTATTAGAAAAAGTCTATAATAAGTTGATATTAATCAATTGTTGCGATGTGCATGAACCAACTGCAACCGATATAGTCAGTCTCAACTGACCGACGATAGAATATATACTTAAGACGTGGTTGATGTCGATCGTTAGTGGAAAAGCCAAATTATACTGCGTTTTATATAGTGACTAATTGGCCAAACCCAATAGAATAGTCGAGCTGAGCCGATATCACCGACCATGGCTCGAGAATGCATTGCAGTGCAGCTGGGTAAGAGAGAATCGAAAAATGGACCATGTCGGCTCGGCAGGAACAACATACTGCACGTCTCTAATTGTTGGGATGAATGCCACGTCAATAATAACATATATACAATTTTATTAAAGTTATTTTTTATTTTGTATTTAAAAGTCAATTCAATAGGGCATTTGTTAATAAACTTTTTAAAGGAAATTTTGATAACAATTTTATGAGAAATAAAAAAAAAATTTGTCAAAAAACTAGTTACTTCTATATTTTCTTATAAAAATTTTCTAAAAATATTTTTTAAATCAATAGATATTCGTTAACTTTTCCAAGATAAAGGTTATGTACAAAAAATTTATGTATTTTATCTAAAATAAAAAATAAAAATAAAAATTAGTTAACATGTATTTTATGTCAAATAAAAACTAGTTTGTTGTGACAATATGTATATGAGAATACTAAAATTTAAAATTTTTTATTTTGGAAGAAATGTAGTTTGTTGTGACAAAATGTATTCTATTGTTGCCTAATATGATTTTGTGGTTTACCACTCATCTTGTAACGATAAGATAGATTGATTAATTTAGATGGATAAGATTTCAAATGTTGTTTTACTAATAATTGTTCTTTATCATTAGAACAAGACAACAATTAGTCCCCTACTCTACAAGTTATTTTACCAGTTGAACTTGAGCTAACTCAAACCCAGAAAATTGTTTGGAATCAAATTCTATTAGATGTGCATTAAAAAAAATATATATATCTACCCAGAGCATGCAAAGTTGTACAAGGACGATTTTTCTTTCTTGAAAAATAATTAAACCAACTACTCATCAAAGGTAATAAATATTGTTGAAATAATACTCCTAAGCACCAAACTTTCTGTACCATGATGTCTAGTGGTACATGTTGCTGCCAACAGGGATGTTGGGTGTAACACTAACACCCTATAATTTTATTACTAATTTATTTCATATGCATGTATTAAAGAGGAGGCCCACGGTTAAATGAATTTATTTGATTTGGGTCTAATATATTTAAATAAGATAATTATTATGGTATAAGAGGCCCAAAAGAGATGGCATAAGTAAATAGATGGGCATTGATAAGCTTAAAAACTCTAGCCTTTTATCCTTAAACTTTATGTATATATAAATAAGCATATGTTTGGATAGTGGCAAGCGTCCCACGTTTTGCGCGTCTAGCGTTATTTAGTGAGTAAACTTTAAAATTGAGTCTCACGATACTATTCACATATTTAAAAATTATTTTGCTATAGTGTTTTCAGTTTTCGATTTTCAACAATAAGCGATATCCAAACAGACACTAAGAGATTTCCCCTCTTTTAGTAGCTCCACACAATTTTCTTGATTATCTTCTCTACAAAATTGTGCGTCACGTGCGTGTGAGAATCAAGCCAGCCCTCCCCCCCTCATTACTTGGGTTCTTTTATTTGTGTGACACCTATCAAGTTTCTATATGGTTTAAGGGTTAGTGATATCTCCCACATCTAGGAGAGAGAATGTTTATGTATATTTAGAGCTTGTTTGGACACTCACAAAACTAAGAGCCTGTTTGGTTTAGCTGTTTCCGTAACTCAATTCTCGGTTTCCATAACTCATAACTCAAAAATGGTGGGACCCATAGCAAAAGGGTTGTTTGGCCAAACGATAACTCTGTTTCCATAACTCTGTTTCCATCACTCAATTCTCTGATTTTTGAGTTATGAGTTATAGAAACTGAAAACAACTAAAGACTGCTTTTCGCCTTCCATAACTCATAACTCAATGGCAATATTGTAATTAAACACACATAGGGGACCCACAGCAGCAACTTTTGACCACCTTTTGACCTTTTTTTTTTTTTTTCACTTGTTCGGTCTTGAGTCTGGTTTTTTTTTTTTTTTTTTTTTTTCTTCACTTGTTCGGTCTTCAATTCTGGATTTTTATTTTTTCGCTGGTTCGGTCTTGATGACGTTTTTGTTTTTGTTTTTTTTTTTTTTGTTTTTTTTTTTTTTAAGCTTCAGCGAGTTTGGGTACTAAAAAAAAAAAAAAAAAAAAAATGCACCTACCGACAGGTATGGGCCCACAAATAGTGTGAAAAATATTGAGTGATGGAAATTGGGTGATGATGCCAAACGGGTGTGAAAAATTGAGTGATGAGTTATGAGTGATGAGTGATGGAAATTGAGTGATGAGATTTCCTTAGCCAAACAGCCCCTAAGTGATATCATCCTGTTTTCATAACTCATGATCCAAAACTGGTGGACCCACGAAAAAGCAATTGTTTGGATTCTATGACTCATATTCCTTGACTCGGTTTTCATGATTTTGTGACTCAAAAAACTGTGTGATAGTAAGGGAAAATGAAAACTCAATTCTGTTGTTTTCAAAACTCAAAACCGGTCACTCGGTGGCAAGTCCATAAATTAGCTAAGATTGTGGCCCCTTCGCCAATGCATTGTCACGTCCATCTCAGTCTGGTTATGATCGTTGGAGGTTCCCCTGCATAGTTTTAAAAATCGGACCGGACCGGCCGGTCCAACCGGTTCAATCGGGAACCGGCCTTCAATCCGGTCCGGTTATGATAGAAAACCAAAAATAGTCTAAAAACCGGTAAATAATAAAAACCGGCCGGTTCAACCGTAAAACCGGAAACCGGTATGGTTGAATCGGTTTTGCAAAATACAGAGAAAATGACTTTGTTTCTCTTGATTTCTTTCCCATTCGGCCTCTCTCATTGGTGCAGCAATTACTTTGTTGTTGTGAATGATGGGAATGAACGATTTTTCTTCCTCATTTTGAGAATCTTAGATATATTATAAATAAGAGTTGGTGAATGAAACTTTTAAATCTGTGGGTAAAATAAAATTTGGGGAGGAGGTAAGAGTCTAAGAGAGGCAACATGAGAAGGGTGGAGGAAGGTATTTTGGTTTGAAGTTTGAAATATTGCTAATTGATATATTGCAGAGAGATGGAGTGATGGACGGGCTTGGCAAAAAGGTCGAGAGGAGAGATAGATTAGAGAGAGAGACGAAGGAGAGGACTTATGGCCTTATGGGAATGTGGATTCAGATGGATTTCTATTAGAAAAGTGGAAAGGCTGGAAAGGCTGTGAGTCTTGGGACTTGGGAGAAGTAAATGCATGTCATAAAAGTCAAAAAGTGGGTGGGTGTTAATGGTTAGTAATGGCTGGGGGTGGGTTTTTTATTTATTTATTCATTATCTCTTTTCCATTTTCGGTGAAGCCTAGAAAGTCTTGTAGCTGTAGTTGTGTTAGCCTGTATGTGCCTCTTTTAAAGTTTTAACTATATTTGTGAACAACTATAGTAAGTTACCTTTAATATTTAAATGATATTTATTATATAAGTTGTGAAAAATTATTAACATTATAAAAATAAAATATATTCATCATTATTTATTTATATAATTTAAAAAATTATTAATTAAATTATTTATGACGTCATCGGTTGGACCATCGGTCGGACCCCGATCGGACCAAGAAACCGATAATCAGTATCTTTTCCGGTTCTTTCACCGTACCGGTTTTTAAAACCATGTTCTCCTGTTCCACTTCATTTTTCCCCAAATTTTTTGTTGAAATTTTTCCCCCTTCTCACTTCCCTCTCTCGGCCTCTTCTCATTTTCACTTCCCTCTCCATCCCCAAATAACTAGCTCCATGGCACCACAATCCGTGTTCGAAGAACTAAAGAAGAACACTGCGTGATTGAACACTAAACAGGCCTGAATCTTCACCGGTGAATCTACCTCTCTATCACTGTGTCCATTCCTCTCTCTCCCTCTCCCAAGTGCAATATATATCTCCCGGGTGCAATATATACCTCTCTCTCCCTCTCCATTTTCCATTTCTATGGTCTGGTTTGGGTTTATTGTTGGATGTGAAAGGGGGTTTTTGATTTAAAGTCTTGATATTGGTTGTGGCTTGTGAGACAGCATTCCTTTGTAATATTTTGAAATATTAAGTTCTATTGGGTGCATTGATATATTAAAGTACTGATGTTGGTTTGGGTCTTTATGAATTTCTTAAGTTCTACCTTCGTTTTGAACCCGAAGAGTTAAATCCTTCTTTGAAACATTTTCTGCTAGTGATCAATCCATTGCCAACTGATTTTGCTTTCAAATCTAGCCACTTCAAGTTGAATAGAGCTGGGTCGGACGGTTTTACTGCAGTCACGCTTATTGCGAATAAAGTTTGTTTGTTGATAAATGAAAATGAATATGAATATGAATATGAATGTGATGACAAAGATCGGTGACATTTTTTCAGCAAATAGGCCAGTTCCATAGCATGTTCATTCAGAAAAGTTATTGCAAAGACTTATCAAAAACAAAAAGGAAAAAACAGAAAAAGAAAAAGAAATTTAATCTATTACTTGGTGATAAAAATTAGAGAATAAGAACTCAAAACAAATGCAAATGGAACTGAAAGTACATAGTTCAAAAAACTACATAACAAAATAGTAAACAAAATAGCAAAAGCTTTATTTATATTTATTTATGATCCCAACATTCAACTGGCTCCATTTTTTTTTTTTTTTTTTTTTTGATGTTCAAACTTCCACAAACTATCATTAAACTGGACAAAAGTCCAAACCAAATACATCTTTTGAAACTTGAAGTTCAATAAAGGGTGGGATTTCCTCAACCCAAACAACACTTTATCGAAACAAACCGAGCATTTCTAGCTAATAAGTGAGCTGCCATGTTGTATGTTCTGCTCACATAGTTTACTTTCCACACCAAGGCGTTATACTTCTGCCTCTTAATACCTTCAATGATCATCTGAATAGAGATAGGAGGGGGGCAACTACCCATTAGCGCATCTGTCACACCTTTCGCATCTCCTTCCAGCACAACTTGCTTCAGCCCAAGGTCCTCAGCAAATTGCAAACCTTCTTCAAAGGCCTTTGCTTCCACCTCCAAAGCTCCTAACGGGATACCCAATTTCCTACTCATCGCACCCATTAACTCACCCCTTTCATTTCTAATTACTATCCCAATTCCACAACAGCCTAACTCTTTAAAGACCGCCCCATCAACATTTACCTTATACCATTCTTCCTGCGGTGGCATCCATCTTCCTATTCTCGGTTGGGCGGTTTGTTTTGGGACCATAAGCTGACAAAATTCCTCCACAAGAGAGTTGGCTTCAAACACAATTCTTCTCGCTTCTTTACATCTTCCTTCAAACTTTGCTGCATTCCGATTCTTCCATATGCACCACGCTATACACGCCAGATCGCTCAAGCTCTCCATCCCTTCGATTTTCCCAAAACTTCCAAACCACGTCAATGAAGTCCCGGTGAGGAAGGCAGCCCCTTTGCAAAGACACCTTAGCCTCCTTCCAAACTGCTTCACCATCCAAAAATCCCACAAGGCATGACCTGATGATTCAACCAATCCACACAGCCCACACCCATCTTCTTTAGATACCTTTCGGAACCAAAGGCGGTGATTGGTAGGAAGGATATTCTTACAGGCCCTCCATAGGAAGTGTTTGACTTTACTTGGGCACTTTAAACCCCAAATAGTCTTCCAAAACTCCTTTTTCCTATTCAAATTTGATTCCTCACCCCCTGCCCCGAAACCCTTTTCTTCCACAATCCACCCGTGTGCTACATGGTATGCACTTTTAACCGTGAAAATACCTTTCTTGGTCCATGCCCAAACCAAAGTATCATCAGGCAGATTTTGGCTGATTGGGATGCTCAGAATGGTCTCTGCTTCATGTGGTAAGAAACTGTTTTTCACCACACTTGTCTTCCACCTTCCCAAGTCATGGTCAATAAGAGTCGCCACAAGCTTATTTTCATCATTTTGAGGGCGAGGGCTAACAACCATGAACGAATTAGGACTTGGGATCCATCTATCTGTCCATATCTTCGCCTTCCGCCCATTTCCAATATTCCATCTCAAACCACGTTTAAGGACCCCCTTTGCAGCCACCAAACTCCTCCAAGTGTAAGAGGGGTTTTTTCCCAATTGAGCCTCCAAAAAGTTTGAATCCGGGAAGTATTTAGCTTTAAGAACTCGATGGGCTAAGGAATCTGAGTCTTGGGTAATCCTCCAACCCCGTTTTGCAAGCAAAGCTAAGTTAAATGCTTTAAGGTCCTTAAAACCCATCCCACCTTCCGACTTCGGAATGCACATCTTTTCCCAAGCTAACCAAGCCATCTTCTTTTCCTTATCACGTTGACCCCACCAAAAGTTTCTCATTTTCGTGTTCAAATCATTGCACAAGGAGTCCGGGAGTTTGAAGCAATTCATCGTATACATTGGGGTAGCTTGGGCTACGGCCTTAATAAGGATTTCCCGACCAGCCGGGGACAACAACTTTCCCTTCCATCCCACAATTTTTTGACCCACTTGATCTAAGATGCGGTGAAAAGCTTTCTTCTTTCCTCTCCCCACCAAAGTGGGCAAACCCAAGTAACGTTCATGTTGTTGGATGATTTGTGCTCCAAACATATCTTTCACTTCTTCTTTAACCTCTACACTTGTGTTTTTGCTGAAAAAGAGAGAAGTCTTCTCTCTATTTAGCTTTTGCCCCGACTCCCTTTCATACACCTCTAGAATTTTTAAAAGTCTAAGCCCTTCCTCCTTTGAGGCATCGCCAAACACAATACAAGTCATCAGCAAAAAAGTAAATGGGAGACCAAGGGAGCTTGCCTACACACCACTATACCTCTAGGAATTTCCCCATAATCAACCTTTCTAAGCATAGCCGAGAGACCCTCCGCACACAAAAGGAAAAGATACGGAGAAATCGGATCCCCTTGCCTAAGCCCGCGGGTTGGAACAATCCTCCCCTTTGGCTCACCATTTATAAGCACAGAGTACGAGACTGTGGTCACACACATCATCATCATCAAGTCTATCCACCTCCGATGGAAACCCAATTTGCACATCATAGCCTCCAAATAAGCCCATTCTACTCGATCATACGCCTTACTCATGTCGAGTTTTATTGCCATCAAACCCTTCTTCCCCTTTTTCCTCTGATTTATACAATGCATGACTTCGAAGGCTACCAAAACGTTATCTCTGATCTGCCTTCCCGGAACAAAGGCGCTTTGAGCATCACAAATAACTTCCGGAAGAACAGTCTTCAACCTGTTAGCTCAAACTTTTGACACAAGTTTATATATAACATTACAAAGACTTATGGGTCGAAACTCAGTCATCTTTTGGGGGCGGTTTACTTTTGGGATTAGGCAAATATAAGTGTCATTTAAACCATTAGGAATAACACCTGTTCTAAGAATATTGAGAACACAATCAACCACATGAGGACCAACAATATCCCAATATTTTTGGAAGAAAATAGAAGACATACCATCCGGACCCGGAGACTTGGTGGGATGCATCCGCTTTAAGGCCTCTTGAATCTCCTCTACTCAAAATCCGATAACAAATCTTCATTCATTGTATCTCAAACCTTTCTGTCTACAGCCCCAATGCTAGCCCTGAAGTCAACAGGGAAGCTTGTACTATATATGTCTTTGAAGTAATTCAGGATTATACCTTCCACCTCTTCACAATCCTCACTCCATCTACCTCCCTAGTCATACAGGCCATCAATTCTATTTTTCCGTCGTCTATTACTAGCCGTTGCATGAAAAAATTTTGTGTTTCGATCCCCACATTTAACCCATAACGCCCTAGACCTCTGATTCCACATCATTTCTTCCCGGATCATCATCTCATTTATCTCCTTTTTTAGGACTTGAATATCTTCAAATGACTCATGCGGTAAGTTTAAAGCCTCCAGATGCTGTAAGCGACTTTGCTTCTGCTTCAGATTCTTGTTCACATTGCCGAACACCCTCCGATTCCAATTCTGCAAGTGAGCTTGAAAACTTTTAATCCTATCCCTAATCTGCACATCCGGGTTAGCATTCAAAGGATCCCAGGCCGTTTCAATTACCTCCCTACAACCCTCCTCCCTAGTCCACATAGCCTCGAACATAAATCGTTTCCTACTTCCCCTTCTCTGCATTCGATTCCTCAAAGACAGATTAAGCAAACAATGATCCGAAGCTGCCATTGCCTTATGAAAAACTTTTGCCTCAGGAAACATATTCAACCATTTCTCGTTTGCCACTATCCTATCCAACCTAACCAAAGTACGCTGCTCACCCAACCTACCATTACACCAAGTAAAATTTTGCCCCACAAAACCCAAATCAAAAAGGCCACAACCAGATAAACATTCTCTAAACATCTCCATCTCTCTTGCATCCCTCTCTAACCAACCCAATTTCTCATCAGTTTGCATAATTTCATTAAAATCCCCAAAAACTACCCACGGCATATCACATTGCCGCTTAAGAGATTCAAGCAATTTCCAAGAAGAAAATCTCATACCTGCGTCGGGATGTCCGTAAAACCCCGTGGCTCTCCAAGGTTGAACTCCGTCTCCCTCATCGACCACCACATCGATGTGCCCATTCGAACAACTTTTGAAGTGAACGTTCGCCCCTTCCTTCCACAACATCGCCAATCCCCCACTCCGGCCATCGCTTGGAACTGAAATGCCTTGGGTTAGATTAAGCTTCCTCTGAATCCCTTTCATCCTATTCTGAGTTGCCTTGGTCTCCGATAAGAACACCAAAACCGGGTCGGTATCTTTCACCACATCGGTGAGCGATCGCACCCGCCGGAGCTGACCCTAAGCCCCGGCAGTTCCATGCCAGGAGGCTCATTGGGCTCGGCGGAGCTGCCGCGCGCAGCCTCCGCCTCACCGCCATCCGTTGTAGACATATCCTCACTCTCATTCTTCTTCTGCACCTCCACTCTTCTTTTCTTCGTATCTGACTTGTTCTGGTCTGACTCTATTAAGGAGATAGAGGCATTTCTTTTTTTCTGCACCGGGCTTAGTTCCCTTTCTTTACCTTTTGACTTACTCTCATGGGCTTTTCTCTTCCAGTGCCCACTAGTTGGGCCCAAAGGCTCAGCAACCCATCCTAACTCCATATCATACATCATAGCTATTGGGCCTTCCTTTTCAGTTATTAATTCCAAGCCCATTCGGTTCCCCACTGCATTTTCTTTCTGCACGGCCTCAAAGGTAAACTTTGGAAACTCACCTTGATTAGTCTCCATCACTCCTAGCCCACGTTCATCAGCCTTGGTATTAAGAGCCGATTCAGGCATGCTTTCTTTCACCATAATAGTATGGCTTTCCTTTGGGATTTCATCAATGGAGCTGACCAAACCTTTTCCATGATAAGCCTCGCTGCGCCTATCTCTGTCCTCGGGGAGTCGCGTGACGTGCTTCCCAACTCTTTTTCCCCGAGGAAAGGCACCGCAGGCGCTTCTTTGTCGGTCTCCACCTCTTCATTCCTCGACGTCTGCGATATAAACAAAAGGATCATAGCCCAAGAGAGAGGGGGTAGGGGGGTTAAAGAAAAAAGGGGGACAAATGGCCCAAGTTTAAGGGAAACAAAGAGAGAATACGATTATAATTTTGGGTTCTTTATGCGATTAAAGGGGTAGGATCATTCCCTTTTGGGTTCTTTAGTCTCTATGCCCACAGATCATAGGTTGTCACCACGCTAATGGGAAAAAGGTTCTTTATGGTTACTATATAATTATACTTGTCTAAGTCAGTTCACAACCAATTTATCATCTACGCACATATCATTGTTCAAATATTTTGTCCAGACTTTATCATTTATGTTTTGCGGCATCAAGGGAATAATAGACTAGGTGATGGCTAGACGCCTAGACCTATAATGACAAAATATTGTTTCATTTTTATATTCATTTCTATGATCATAGAGGAGCCCCTTTACCATTCTGAATAAATAGGCTATTCTATTTGTACCAATATGGTATAGGGGTATATTCAATCCTTCTTTGTCCATTAGTTCCCAGTCCCTCTCTTCGTCGCGGGGTAGAGTTCCCTAGAGTTGCAGTACATTCATGCTGATTAATAGATAGTGAAAATCAGGAACAAGGCGATCAAAGGTGAAAGTGAATTGGATAGTTAAGTAAGTAAAGGGAAAATTTTGGTAATATTAGTGTAGTACAAAATTATACTGTTAAGCATGAAAATAGATTTTTAAATGGGAAATTTGTGTAAATTGATGGACCTGTATTTTGTACGAAATTTTTTTGTATTTCATCTAAAATCGAAACAGTTTTAGTTAACATGTATTTTATGTCAAATTAAAACTAGTTTGTTGTGACAATATGTATATGAGAATACTAAAATTTTAAATTTTGATTTTGGAAGGAATATAGTTTGTTGTGCCAATATGTATTCTATTGTTGCCTAACGAGATTTTGTGATTTGTCAGCCTTATATGATAATTATAGCAAATGGTGTGGAAAATGGTATGATCCTAGAATTTGTGAGATAAATATGATAGTTTTTCATCTTGTAACAATAAGATAGATTTAAGATAGATTGATTAATTTAGATGAATAAGACTTCAAATGTTGTTCTACAAATAATTATTCTTTATCATTAGGACAAAACAACAATTAATCCTCCTAATCTACAAGATATTTTATCAGTTGGACTTGGGCTGACTCGAAACTCTCGAGATTGCTTGGATTCAAAATCTATTAGATGTATACTAAAAAAAAAAAAATCTACCATAACCATGCAAAGTTGTACACAGACAATTTTTCTTTCTTGAAAAATAATAAAACCAATTTCTCAACTAAAAAATAATAATAAAACCAACTACTTATCAAAGGTAATAATAATTGTTGAAAATAATACTCCTAAGCACCAAACTTTCTTGAACCATGATGTCTGGTGGTATATGTTGCTGCCACCAAAGTCAAACGTTTTTTTTTTTTTTTTTTTTAACAAAGTCAAAAGTTGTGTTAGAATCATTTTCTCCCTTCCTTGTGCGTGTCTTTGTTTCTAATAAAAAAAATAAGAAGGTCAAACGTTGGATGGCATGATACGAGTGCACAACTATCATTTAATTATCTTAGACTTATTCCTTCAAAAAAAAAAAAAAAAAAATTCCTTAGACTTAAAAAGGCCAATTTTTGTATGTTTTGAATCATATAAATTTATAGGAGCAGATATATAAAACTATAGAAAAAATCTAAGATAAAATTAATTTTACGAACTCCAACAAAAGGTATTTGTATATCTGTGCTGGAACAAAATCGTCAACCAAACCGAATATAGTCCAGATAGAGATCTATATCTTTCTCTCGATAGATAGAAGGTCATGGGTTCTTGACTTTGAAATCGAATATATTATGCTTCTTTGTATGACCATTGGAACTTTAAGGTGACGATAAGATCTGCACCATTTGTAAAGGAATTAGGAATTTTTGGCTTGGTGGTGACTACTGGTGAGGAGTACTTTGCTTGGTATCTCGGTTATGTTTGGCCCCACCTGATAATGAATGGTGGCCATTTGGACCTTGTCGACAATGGTGATGGAGATATTTCAACTTTTTGGACGTATATATCTTGGTAAAGATATTTAGACCATTTACAAGATTGTTATTAAGACCTCTGTACAACTTCTTCAATATGTCAGAAGTTGTTACTTTAGTCTTGCATATGTTAGATCAGTATGTCTCTCAACTCTCAAGTTTTAAAGTTTCTTCTTTAATCCTATAAAAAAATTAAAAAGTTTCTTTTCTTCAAATTTTTTTTTTTTTTTTTAGGTTATAAAGTAAGGCCCTTTAAATAAATAAAATAAAATCAGGTCTTCAGTGTGGATTCATCAATCCTATATCAGGTGACTATAAGGATAATATCATGTATACAACCGGACCTTAATAAAATTATCATTATGATTATGAGTACAACACATTCGTTGAAGCGTTACTATTCGAACTTCTCAACTCATGCAAGTATCATATATAAGAAGTGGTACAAGAATTCCTACCACTCAAGCCACACCCTGAAATGGTGAGCTGGTCATGCCTTGGGTATGCTCCCCAAAAGTCATGCATTTCACATTTTCACTCCTCATAGCTATCACTTTCTATGTGGGTATGGGACATCTCACATGAACCATTAGAGGATAAGATCATAGCTTAACCAATTTTTTTTTCTTTAAACTATTGAAAAAATCTATAATCACAACTTTTTGGACCTCTAATTTGGTAGGTTATAAGTAACGGAGAAAAATAAGTGGATCCATGTGAAATTAACAAATAACCAGTCACAATCATTATATAAGATAAGTGTAAAAATATGTGTGATAAAAAGTGTGGATCTAGAATTACTCTAAACCTTCACATTCCCTTTTATAATAGAAGGCTAAAATTGTGCCACTTCATCACTCCACCAATGTTCCTATCACCTTGTGTAGTGTTAGTTACTACAAGTTTTACTACATTAAACTTACAAACCGATATGTCACCCATCGTAAAGAGACAATTCAAATTCAAATATTCATTTTTTTTTAAATGGTTGAAACTCACTAATTACATTCATTGCTACATCAATTTGTAAATTTTATTTAGTACGACTTGTAGTATTTTTAGCATTTTTCTTTCACCTTAATTAATCCCATTAAACTTCCATTTTTCTTTCACTTTAATTAATCCAGTTAAATTGCTACATCAATTTGATGTGTCTCCACTTCCATAGTATGTTCTCTATCCCTCTATCTCTCCATTTTTATCTTCTCCATCATCATTTTCAAACTTTCTCACTTCATTATTCTCATCTTAACATTCTCGGTTCTCACTTTATCTCTTATCAGTTCATTTTTGCTTTTTTATTTTGTTAGTAGAAGAAAAATGTAAAATTTCATGTATTTGCCCTTTTTTTTTGTGATGCTAATATATTCAAGACTTCAAGATCTCTTTTATTATATTTTGTACAATTTAGGTTTCTTAATAACTGACCTAGAAAAAATTCAGTTTGATTTTTTTTTTCTTTAAAAAGAATTTTTTTATGATTATGCAAGAAGGTGAAGATTTAAAGAACTAGAATTCCCAAAAAAAAACTCTAGAAGATCTCTAGATATTAAAACACATCGAGCAAATAATAGGATTTAACAAACGAATTGTAGCAATAGGTGCACACACAAAGGCACTTACTGCTTCTTTCTTGCCTCTACTTTTGATGGCACAAACCATAATTTCGTCTCACATTTGAAGTGGAGAGAAGACCTAGCCTTAATATATATAAGTAAACCAATGTAAGAAAGACCCTTCAATCTAACCTCATATCAAAGTAGGATATAGACCCAATTAACAAAGGTGAACCGAGGCTTGCTCTTGAATACACAAAAAGACATTTCTGACAAAACAAAGCTTAAAGAGCCAACATCTTGAACCTTACTAATATGGCCATAGAATAATTTAGCAGCAGTTACATTGCAGCCTTAACGGCTGTTGCAATACTGACTAATTGGAAGAAGATTTAACACACCTGAGAATAGAAAGTCTTACACACTCATTTCGAGTCATGTGGCAGAATAACAATTTTAGCAGCCACAAAATGGAGAATCAATAGTGTGGCAGTACTAAAGAAGTTCCCAAGTAAAATTGAAGGTCAATGCTTCCATAGCTCCCATATAATTAAATCGACAAAAACAATAAAATGAGGGCTTGCAGCTCAAGTTTATCTTATAAAATATCCAACTTTTATCACCTTACATAAAAAGGAAAATGGTTGGGTATTAAGGATTAGCAGAAGATCAACGGTCTAATGATACTAGACCGTAAGATGTTAAAATTCTATTCAGTCTGTTTGGCAAAATACATAAAATTGAGCCACATATTAACTGAATCAGCACCTCTTTTGAAAGCCCTTGTGCATTGGAAAGGCCGAGGTCTGACCATACTACTGCCATCATTGTCATCAAGCCATGGTCTTGTGTTCAGGCCTGTGAGTATACTCAAAATCTATATGCACAAAAGCTCTCTCAACTTCAGGGAGTTGCTCCAGCTTCTCTTGCAATGTCTCGCCAATATTATGTGCTTTGTTCAGAACCATGTCATGTGGCAAAACTACATCAACCTCCACAAAATAATGAGTACCAATAGTGTATGCTCGTACTGTATCAATGTGCTTGATATCTTCATGGTGGTTCCATATCAGATATGTTAGCTTTGCCAAATATTCAGGTGGTGCTGTCCTTCCAATTAGTGCATATACATTCTCAAAGACAGTCTTTGTCCATGTATTCATTGTATATAATGCTATCTGCAAAACAGGTTCAAGAAATTATCATAATTAGATATAGTAATGTTCAACTCCAAGAAGCCTACAAAAATTCCATCCAAATGCCACTTGTACCTGTTTTGAAAACAGCACTTTTTCAAAAAATTTCTTTTTAAAAGCTCTCCTTTTTGTAGGTATATCTTTTTCAAACACCCCATTTTCAAAATGCAGAAAAAGAAGATTTACCAAAAAG
The DNA here is from genome assembly GCA_028216015.1 of Quercus dentata. Lineage (NCBI taxonomy): Eukaryota > Viridiplantae > Streptophyta > Magnoliopsida > Fagales > Fagaceae > Quercus > Quercus dentata. The sequence continues at coordinate 100,845,810 of CP116447.1, forward strand.
GAATTCTACCATGTCAAGGCAAAAAGTGGCATTTTACCCCCCCCCCCCCCCTCTTTTTTTAAATGAGAGACATAATAGACAAAAAAATTCAAGATTTTGTTATGAAAAACATGGTTGCTCGTAATTATGATAATTTTATGAAAAGAAAGAAAATTAAAAACTTGAAGAGTAGCTGAACCCAATTATATAACATACAGTAAAAAAGGAGAAAGGGAAAAGGGGAAAAAAATCAGTTGCATATGAACTCACTATAACAGCTCCAGTAGGATCAATCCACCAATAATATCGAATGGCCAGGACAGCTGCTGCCAAACCGACTGAATTAGTAATAACATCAAAGAAATGATCTTGTGCGTAGGCTCTAACAATTTTATTTTCAAATCTTCGACAATAGACCATGAGCACAAACTTCACTATAGTTACGGAGCACATTATTCCAATCATCCATCTCTCCTTCACAGGATCCTTTTCAGGCTCAGACTGTAATCAGCATATGAAATGGAGAATATATTAATCACTGATATTGTAAAAGATTACAAAACTAGAACTGTAGAACAACCATGCACAAGTGTTGCAGCCACCAACTAAGACTGTGACCTAACTAGGATCTCATACATTTGGATAGTACCTCAAAACCTATGTCATCCGAAAGCACTAATAATTAAGGAAGCCTTGGAGCTCTGAGTTCTGACTAGACATCAAGAAGGGTGCTAATCTACAAACCCTTCTCAAATCCAACTTTGGTTAACATGTGTACGAGCCCAACTGTGCTCACCACCATATATGCCCTTAAGTTGAAGAAAATAGTATTAAATTGCATACCTTATTAACGAATTGTCGACCAGACTCAAGCAGTATTTGTAATCCAAGAGTTGCCATTACTGATGCAAAAACAATGATTCCCTGCATGCTCAATATAAATTAGTAAAATATTTGTTGTGTTATAGCGTTAAGTGTTGTAACAAAAAATTCAAACACAGTCTGGGCATATCTGATGTGATTATTAGCATGCCTTGGGTCCACATCCCCATAAGTCATAGTCACCCATGAACCTACATTCAAAAACTATGCACAAAATCAATGCCATTTATTCCCCTTAGAGTAGATTGTTTGACTGCTATTCCAAAAAAAAAAAAAAGGCTTCTATTCTAGAGTATCTTTTCATTTTGCCTGATATGCAGAAGCAAAAAGCCTAGGGTCACTTGCATTTTCTCATTAAAAACAAAGTAGCAAACTCTGTCAAAAACCACTTCTTTTTTTGGCAAACACACTAAGCTCAATATTTCAATAACATAATGAGATTCTAAAGCATGACCTAATGAAATCTCTGGACGTCTATTACATTAATTTCAAGCTTCTAGTAATAGAATAAAACTAGCCTAAGTGCCTAACACCATTAGGGGTCTCTTCTCCCTCCAGCATTTGTGGAATAAGATATAGCTGAGGCAACACCAGTAATGATGGGAAAAGCATTGCAGTCTATTTCCCTCATTCATCAGAAGAAATATTGGCAAAATGGAAAAAAGAAAAGTATATAACCTTGAATTATTTGGGGCTAACTTGTTAATCAGTTTAAGATGCGAAATTTCTCTTCAACAAATTCTGAGCAACCAAATGAGGCAAAGGGTGCAACACTAACCCAATTACAGATGACTTCTCATTATCAGCTTTAACAACTTAAATCTATCAGAATATTCATTTTAATAGAATATGAAATACAAAAACATTAAAGCAGCTAAAACAGTAGCCTTTTCTGTTGTACTCAGTTGAAGTTATCATAATGGCCTGACAGAAAAGAGAAGATTATTTTTTATTGTGGCAGTAAAACTTATTAAACTGATTGCAGGAAGGGAGAGTATAAAGTTTAAATATGCATTATGGTATTTCCAAATGCACCCTCACAATTGTTGGATTAGATGACTTACCACTGGCTGCATCCGTTTCTTTCCAATTGGATAATGATACTGGTTTGGGTTTCGCATGGCATGAGCTGTAAACCACAATATGAAACCCGACAAGAGATCTAAGAGTGAATCCAAGGTTGAGGCAATAACCGACAATGATCTGCTCTCAATAGAAGCAAAGATCTTCGCTGCAAAGAGCACAACATTAGATATGTTTGATATATGGATGGCCATCCTTTCACTCTTTGCAAGCAGCTTCATCTCATCCTGAGAAAGTGTAAGTAGATCAACAAAGAAAATCAATTTCTGTTTCCCGGGACACTAGACAGATTTAGTTGAGAAGATCTTTTTTTTTTTTTTGGTGGGGGGGGTGTGGTGGGGGAGAGGTGAGTGGGGGAAGGAGCTTGAAACTTTTATTACACAAGGTGATATATGTGTCATAGAGAAGGAAAACATGAACACAAATTGGAGTCATTGATTTCCGCAATCAAACTGAGAAATTTCCTTCCTGTTTTGTTCCACAAGTTACCATTTAACACCACTAAAATGGACATGCATTTGAAAAATAATTTAAAAAAGGGGAAAAAAAACAAAAACAAAAGAAAGAAGTTGGGCATGGCCTCCATCTTGGATGAAACTTGTGAATATGTCCTCTAAACTTGATGATGTTTGACTTTAGAAACAAGCATTAAAAGAATGTTTATCAATAAAATCTTTTTGATAAAAATATTCCCTCTCCCCTTTTAATTTCAATAAAAGCTTGTTGCAAATACCCAAAAAAAAAACATTAAGAGCTCTCAAATCCCATAAAATATCACAAGAAATAGATGAAAGTTTTTTGCAGAACGACCAACCTCTGTTAGACTTCCAGGAGCAAAACCTATTTCACTCATAGCCTCCATCTCAGTATACTCTTCAAGGAGCCTTTCTTGTTTCTTGTAATAGTCAGCAACCTTGCTTTGTTTCCCTGCAGTCAAGAGTACAACGTTCACATTACATTCATCACTAATATGAACAACGGGGAAAATTAAAGCATCCAAATTCATCAAATTTTTATGTTTCATTTTTCAAAAGAACTAAACATCACATATGTTAAATATTAAGAAAACGTTTTTTTTATTTTATAAGTGTTTGTTAAAGATTAAGAAAACATTGATTGATTATGATTATAACCTAGGAAGCACAAACACTTCATTTAGGATGTCGTATCAGTGTCATACCGGCTGTGCTATGTAATAATTTTTCAGAAATTGCTCGTGTCGCTATGTCATACCAGTGTCTGTACCCATGCTTCCTAGATTATAATCCTAAGCATAACAACTGAAAACAAAAGGCAATATGTGAAGTGCCTTATCATAACTCCAATAGGAAGTTCAAAGCTGTCAGGTTATCCATAATTACTCCTGCTCAAAATCATCTCTAAAGAATGTGAAAGAGGTTATTCCCAAAATCCTTCCAACTCCACCATTCAGAAATTTTAAGTGCAGGAAGTAAGGAATGTCCTTGCTGTGAAATTGAAGATCCAAAGATCCCAATATATATCTAACAAGAATAAAATATCTTCAAACTGCAAACACAAAAATTTCAATGGTTTTATGTTTTTTCCAATTTATTTATTCAAGTGTAGTTGTTATCATAACTAAGTCAGGATGGTCCAACATTGAGTAAACATTTCAAATGTCAATTTATTAGATTCAATAGTTTCAGGATCATATTTGCACAAAATTCCCTAGTTAAGTTTTGGATTTGATGCTCCATGTCAGCTATTTTGAAGGACAACATCACAAAGTTACTTTATCAAAGACTAGTATATTTTCAGCAAATATGGGACATCATGACAACCACAGACTATTTTCTGCTTTTAGAACAGCTGGAGAACATAAATGAAAAATTCCATATAAATGCTTGTTTGCGACATATGGATGCCTAAGCAAGATTCGATGCCTTCAGCATAAGGACCATTAAATTTCTTTGCTACAAACAGCTTACATTTGACGATCTAAAATCATGATGGGAGGTATAAATTACACCAATTTTTACTCAAAACTGGAAAAACCAGCCCATTAATGAAAACTGATTAAAGGACTAAGATACACCAATTTTGAACCAATTCAAGTCATCCACAGATGACTGAGGGATTCTAATCATTTTTTAAAATGAAAAAAATAAAATAAAATCATACAGCAATCAACAAGGTCAACCTCCCTATAAGAGTCATCACTAACTATAGCAATAGGACGGTGCTTTGTTTTTTTTTTAATTGGTAATTTACTCATGCACTGGATGGTCCTAAACCCAAAACCTCACTCTCCACCTAAGCTTATAAAGGGGGAAGGTGCCAGTTAAGCTAGAGCTCATTGGCAGCCAGTGGTTTTTTCTTAAAAACTTTCTGAATATTCTTTCACTGAACAAAACCAAATCAAGTAGAATTGCACATGTTCTATCTAGCGTGTTCTGCTTGTCTTTTCTAGGTTAGGTTAGGACAGTAGATTACAACTAATGAAGAGACAACTTCTCACTTTAGTACATGAGTTGTTGCCTTTAACATTTCAAATTTTTAGGAACAGATAGAGTAACGTTGGCATGACAATGTAGATAAGAAAGAGTTTCTTTTGTTGAATGGGCCTTTGTCTTTTATGTGTTCAACCTTTTGTAATGTTATGTTAGCAGATTAGATAAGGAAGTTAAGAAAGCATATCTTTTTTTTGATAAGTAGAAGTTAAGAAAGCATATCTCTTTGGCATTCTATATAAAACTTCACCACCGAATGCAAAGGTCAAAGTGTGGAAGAGAAAGAGCGGTGAGTTTTCTTAAATGAGAGCAAAGTGTGTGTGATTATTCCAAGTACCAATAAAAAAATTCTCTCTTTCCCCAGAACTCCTTTGTTTGCTTGTGCTGAAACCAATTGCAATATATTTGTGAAGATATTCTCAACCTGAGTGTGAAATTTATTATTGTGACAAAACATCTTCAGTGCAAAACTCAACACAACCAACCATACTTAGGCATAATTTATATAACAAGCTAAAACAATCACCATTTATTTTTATTTTTTATTGGTAAGTTACACATGCACTCAATGGGTCTTGAACCCATGGCCATACCTTCCACCTAGAACTTATAAGGTGAAGGGGTTTTACTTGAGCTAAAACCGTTGCCAAATTCTGATAGAATAGGACAAAAAACTTCTTCTAAGGTTTAATTTTTTTTCCCCCTAAATTGAATGAATAAAAATGCCTTTCTATTTTCCTTCCAATAATATTGAGTTAAATATTAATATACTTTTTTTGCTTCTTTTTTACGACTATTTTATGCAGTTTGCCAATTCATAAACCAGAGTCATACTTCTTAAGAATTCCTATGTAATTCCAAATTTTTTTCAAGATGTTGTAACAACCTTAATTAACCATCTTACATCTTTTAAAACCTTTTGCCAATAATTTATAAATGAATAACATATATCAATCAATAACTGAACAAACAAAACACATGGCTTAAAAGTGTATTAGGCTTTAATGACATCTAATAGGGACCATTACCTGATTATAGACCCGGGGAATTTTTCTTAATGTGTAAAGAGAGCATTAGTTTCCTGTCAATATTTTCTGCTGGACTAATTATTCCAAATTCCTAAGCTATTGGGAAAGAGTGAATGCATCACATATGTGATACCTACACGCATCATGAATCTTATAAATACATAGTGCTTGAATTACTATCTTTATAAAGCTACAGATAGAAGAATGCATCACATGCATAGATGAAGCCCTTTTTATAGAATGCTTTGATATAACAAACAAATATATTATGTAGTACCTGTGTGCATGTATCTTGTTTTTTATTAGCAATCCTCGTCATAGTATTCCATTTCACAAATGGGTTCCATGTCATAATTAATTTTTCCAAAGGTATTCAATACTATACATGCATATATTGTGTTTGAAGAAAATTGTGCCACACAATGAGCCCAAAACTTAAGCTACAGAAACTTCCACATAATTAAAAAAAAAAAAAAAATACAAACACATTCATTTGGTACAGAGATTACCATATCCTCACCTAAGTCCATACACTGGGCACCTAAAAGATCCATCTCCCAAAATGAATGACACTCAGAATGTGAAGCCTGACCACTCCCTTGAAGGATTAAAGAGTGTGCCATTTGGCCCCTAGGCCAGTGGCAGAAAAACACAACCATGAAAAAGAAACGTCCAAGTAATATGGATCGGTGACTTGGCTGAGCCAGCTCAGTTCTAAGCCAAAGGTAAAATTAATAGTGAATAGTTCCTTCAGTTCTTCTAGGTCCACTGAATTTCCTACAACAATTTGCAACAACTTAGTGACATGTGCAACTATGATAGTGAATTATCACATTCACATGGACTCACTCCTTTTTCTCCATTACTCTGTGTCAAAGACTCTCTATAGTTCATTAGCTCTATATTCTCTATAGTCTGCCTTTTTTCTTTAGTAGCAATTTTCAAAGTACAACTTTTTTAACCAACACTATTTCAAAAAAGTTGAAAAATGGGTACTAGGTGCTGGTGCTGTATATTAAGTTCACCAATTAAATTGATTCTATATTCTAACTTCCCTAATTAAATTCAAACAAGTGGTTGTATACAAGTACTATATAGCACAAAGTGTTAACTTTCAATAGACAATCAATTTGGTTCATTGTTCAATGCATTGAAGAAAATGTATCCCCAAATACAATTAACCATGCGGTTCATTGTTATAATGCATCTAGGTAATTGCATCTAAGTTGGGCCCTAAAGCCAAAAATTAGATAAGATTCATCAAAGAAATCCATAACTCGGCTGAGTCAACTCAGTTTAAAAACCCAAATACCAGCTTTCATTGGACAAAGAGCATCTCTTTTTTCTTATATATATATATAAAGGGTCTTTAATCTTTCCCAGAAAGAAGCCAAAAAAGAGAATAAAGAGCACAACTTTCATTCTATATTGACATGGGCCACATGGTCTGGCTAATGGCTATTATAAAACTCTCTTGGTGCCAGACTTTCTGAACAAATAAAATCTTTGAGAAAAAATAAATTCTGGGTCTTGAATCTTTACCACTAAGAATCAAAATAAAAAGTAAAAAAAACACAGCTTTCCCTTCATTCTATATTGATATGCCACGACCGTTAAAACTCGCAAACAAAACAAGAAAAGCAAATACCTTATTGCACATAACATCAATAATACCATACATACATAAAGATTTGTGAAGATGGTTTACTTGGGGTTCGAAGAAGGCGGCGCAGATTAAAGGAGCTATGATCACCATCCTTTCTTGGAGGCAGTGCAGGAAAGTCTAGCACATTGAGCCTCCATGTAGTAGACGACATGTCGTCTCTCTCCACCTCCTGTGGCAATAGAGGCTCCGTTTTGCTCTTAATGTTCGCCTCAGCTATGGCTTTCGTTCCATCTTCCATGACCACGACTCTCTCTCTCTCTCTGTCTCTTTCACAAACACAGAGAAAAAACAAAAACAAAAACGACAACAACAAGGCTGTTGGGGTTGTTGTTCTATGCTTTTATGTAGAGCTTTCGGTTTCGGTTTAGGTTTCAATGAGAATCACGAAAACATATAAGTTTCCCAAGTTTTATTTATAGCAAGTCTCCTGGATTGCTGCACAAGCGTACAACTGTGTTGAGAATACATGGTCGGTTTATATTTTATAATTTATTTTTGGTAAATATATTTATTAGTATTTAGAAATATTTATTGCTTTTAGATATATCTACTTGAATACTTAGATTAAATTTAAGTAAAATTTCTATTTTGTATAAAAAAAATTAAAATTAAAACATGTTTTGACCTAATTTGTTTAGGACTTTATATTCTCAAAAAAAAAAAAAAAAAAAAATTGTGATGTTCACAATATTTTCACAACAAATCATAAGTGGTTAATTATTATTGGTTCTAATTTAAGCTTACTACTAAAATTATTTTTTTGTCCCACTAATAACAACCTATCACTTAGAATTTATTGTAAAAATATTGTGGATATAACATTTCTCCTAATGTAAGAGATTTTTTCTTTTAATTTTTAATTACTGGTTGATTTATTAGTATCAAGATTTTTTTTCTTCTCAAAAATAATATTTATTTTTTACTAAAATAAATTACGTCTACATCTTTTTTATTTATTTACTAATTGGGTTATTTAGTATCAAAGAGAGAGAGAGAGATATATATATATATATATATATATATATATTTCTTTTCTTTTCTTTTCTTTTCTTCTAATAAAAAGAGATTTATTTTTTACTAAACTAATCGCTAACCCGTGCAATGCACGGGAAAATTTTACATAACTGTAAAATGTATCATGTATAAGATTCAAAGCTAAAATTATTAAAGCATAATGAAAATATTTAATCACACAACAGAGAAATATAAGAGAAAGATGTGGCTATCGTCAAAAGACTAATCCATGGCTATATAGTTGACAAATTTAGTTATAGCAAAAAATAAACCCAAAAATTCAAATGTTAAAATGTTCAAAAAGCCAAAAAAAATTAAAGAATCTGAATATTCTGAGCATAAAAATTATTGAAACAAAACAAAACACATATATGTCTATGTGATTACACAACAAAGAAATATAGAGAAAGATGAGTTACCTTCAAAAGAATAATTTGTGGATATAGTTGTTGAAATCATTTAGACAATTTTAGATCTTGCAAAAAAAAAAAAAAAAAAAGTGAGAAATCAAAGGATCAAATGTTAAAATTTCCAAAAGTCCAAAAATAATAATAATAAATTAGATGATTTAGAGCCTAGAAATTATTGAAATAAAACAAAAGAATATATAACTTCACAACAAATATAACAAAAAGATTGGTTACCCCTGGTGAAAATAGCTATAGCAATAGTGGAGCCAATGTATTGTGGCAAATGAGAGAACAATATCGAAGATGTGTTTGTTTTCTTGGTTGTTTAGAGACTTTTGCTTCATGTAGGATTTGAAGTCTAAAAAAAAGAACACTGTTATAATAGAAATTCTTTTCTCCTAAAGCCAAAACTTATCAACAATAATCAATGAAACCTGGCTATAATGCAATATCAGCTACAAGACTTTTTTTTTTTTTTCAAATCTTTAATTCACAAATGCCAAGAAGAGGAAAAAACATAAGTTAAATCATCAAACTAAAGCTAGCCCAAAGCATGCATACATACAATCACATATACTTATCATCAATCGCAATGTGAGAATCTACAATTCTAAATTAGATTAAACCCTAAAAAGAACTTTTTTTTTTCAAATACAGTAAAAAAATATTTGCCAAGCAGGAAAAAATTCTAACCAGAAAACAAAAATCGACAATCCAAACCCAAGAAATTGGAAAATTTTAATTGTAAATTAGCATACCTTTAACTTTGATTCAATTTATTTTTGGCAGGAGGCCCAATCTCTAGAACAAAAATCGAGAAGATTAAATCTAAACAAAACTAAATGGAAGAATAAAAATTAAGAATAGAACCTTCGATGTTGCAAGGAAGGATTAACACAAATACGGGAGGGAGAAGGAATCGTAGCCATTACAACTTTAACTCAATATCAAAAGTAAATCAACAAACCAAATTTAAACACCTTAGTACTCTTCCATCCACGCCTCGAAGCATAAAAAATGCAGCCACGGAGTGTAGGATTGTGTCCACAAACCCTAAAGTGTAGGATTTTTTAGGGCTTTCTTGAAACGATAGTCTAGAAGATTTAGAATCAGCCTTCATCATTAGTTGTAGAACTTCGAAAAAACACTATTGTCTCACGTACAACAAAATTATGTGTTAGAGAACAGAATTGCAAACCTCTTGTGATACTATGAAAAATCATCCATGTCAAACAATATTAGATATTTGTTAGAAAAACAGAAAAGAAAATAGAGATATTACGTGGTAGCTCTCGGTCTATCACAAAAACCTAAAATTTTCTCTAGAACAAAGTACGGCTCATAAGTTAAAACCTTCAATATACTTTCTAGATTAGTAGCGTTTTAGTAGGATAGGTAAGAGAGTTGCAAAGAGGTTTAAACGTGTGATTAGTAGTGTTTTAGTAGGTTAAGTAATTTTTTTTACTGATTTTTTGTTTTTTATTTTTTTATTTAAATATTGCTGATGTGGAAAATTGTGGAGAGGTAAGAGGCTTCGGTTTTATATTTATATATATACATATATATATATATATATATAAGTTATGTGATATGTCCACATTTATAATCTATAATTTATGCTAACCTCATCACACATGTGTCTAGAGACTTTTTATTAATATTATAATTATTTTATTTCACAATTTTTCATTCATCCAAATTTAAGATTTTTTTTAATAGAATTTTAACTTATAATGTTCGTTTCTGATGATTGTTTTCTTTATTTTCAAACTAAGATATCAATCGGTTTTTAATATAAGCAAATATTGAACCCTTTATTCATCCAAATTTGAGATGTAATTTACATTCGTGAAACACATAAAATCTCATCATATATATATTTGTTTATTTATTTAAAACCAAAAACTAAGAGAAAATCAAAATTAGATTTCAAATTGAATTTCAATTGTGGGCTAATGTCATGACATGTGTCCCAAAAATTTTCTTAAATTTTTTTTTTTTTGAGAAATTTTTTCTTAATTTTGGTGCAACACAATAATTACATAGCTTCAATCTCAATTTAATATTTACTACTCAAATATTCTTGAAATAAGAACCCCTACATCTCATTCATTGTTCATATGAACGAAAAGTCAATGATCTCCATTAACAAAAAAGCACATGCTCCCAAGAAAAGGTGAGTAAATTTTTCCTTTCTTTTTGAGAAAATTTTGTTCTTGAACTATATATATATATATATATATATATATATATATGATTAATGTTGCATTTTATTCTTCCATGATTAATGTTGCATTTTTATTTTTTGTTTGATAAGTGTTTATGGATCAATTTGATTGATATTGTCAGTAATTTTGTTCGAAAAATGGGATTTACGGTGCATTATATGTTGTTTTTTTTTTTTTTTTTTTTTTTAATAGAAAAACCAATCTATATCTATCTTTATATATATCTTCTTTCTTTTCTTTTCTTTTTTATAAATCTATTATATATAAATATATATATATATATATATATATTTATATCTAAAAACTGAAACATAACATTTATTGTAACTATATACTACATTAAGCTACATCGGTGACCACATCATCCACCTATTTTTCAACATCTATATCTATATATATCTAAAAGTTGAAATGTAACATTTATTGTTGTTATGCTTCTATTGAGTCACATCAACGACCATATCATTCACCTATTTTCCAACAACTTTTTTTTTTTTTTTTTTTTTTTTTTTTTTATGGGAAGACCGCAACTTTCATTAAGAAAATCAAATAAAGTGTATATAATGGAGAAGAGCTTGCTCTAGGAAGCAAGGGGTCTATTCCATCCAAGTCAAATAATCTGCAACGCCTAAAGCATGCTTTGCTAACAAGTGTGCAGGTCTATTACCTTGCCTTTTCACATAGGAAAAATCAATTCTATCTAAAGGCCCACAAGACATCAGAATACCCCGTATCACAAAAAGCTATCATAGATGGTGGTGTAAAGGAACCACAAAGTGCATTGTAAACCACCAAAGAATCCCCCTTCAAGAATGAAGACATGGACACCCACATCTCGTGCAAACTCCAACCCCACTTCAAACGCCTTAGCCTCCACTTCTAGAGCACCCAAAGGAGAGTTTAACTTCCTACATAGAGAAGCAATAACTTGCCCATTTGAATCTCTTATCATCACTCCCACACTAGCACATTTTTGGGCCGAGAATACCGCGCCGTTGACATTAACTTTATATCTCGCAATTGGAGGAAGAGACCACCCAACAACTATATCTATATCTATATATATCTAAAAACTCAAGTATAACATTTATTATTGTTACGCTTCTGTTGAGCCACATCAACTACCACATCATCCACTTATTTTCCAACATTCTCTCTCTCTCTCTCTCTCTCTCTCTCTCTCTCTCTCTCTCTCTCTCTCTCTCTCTCTCTCTCTTCGCGTGCATTGGGACAAGAAATCCAAAAAGAAAGAATAAAAAAAAGAAGAAAGAAAGAATTAAAATGAATATTTAAATAAAGTGGTAAAAGAATAGAAGACGTGATGTATGGTGTATTGTAAAATAATATATTAAAATAGATAAAATAACTTTTTGATGTGTCAAAATAGCAATTTTTTGTTATAGACACCATAATTAATAAAAATACACCTGAGGAATGGAGATTCACCGGTTTCTACGGTGAACCGTACACCCAAAAAAGACATGAATCATGGGATAAGTTGAGGAACTTGAAAATGAGGAGAACTTCACCGTGGTTATGTGCTGGAGATTTCAATGAGATCACTCGGCAATCGGAAAAATTAGGGGGAAGAACCCAGCCACATTCACGGATGCAACTCTTTCGGGATGCTCTTGATGATTGTAGTTTCATGGATTTGGGATACGTGGGTTTCCCGTACACTTGGCATAAACACTTTATAGATTATACAGTCTTTGAGAGACTTGATAGAGGTTTAGCGACCACAGATTGGTTCACTAGATTCCCGGGTACAAAAATCCACCACCTAGATGTTACAACCTTTGACCACAAACCGTTGTGGATAACTCCGGAAGGTATGGATTCGAGTTTCCACAAACCATTTAGATTTGAACAAATGTGGCTTACGGATGAAGGGTGCACTACTACGATTGAGGCCGTGTGGAGGGAAAGAGTTGTAGACCCGTGGGACACTAGGGTTCTCAATAAAATAGATAAGTGCGGAAGGGAGCTGACTCGATGGAGTAAAAAATGTTTTGGAAGTGTTAGAAGAGACCTTGAAACAAAGCGTAAGCAACTCAAGCGAGCGAGAAAATGAGACAGCTCGGACTGGAAACTTAACCCGTATGAAGTTGTTAGAAAGGGAAGTTAACCGATTCTTGGATAAGGAAGCAAAGATGTGGGGCTAGCGCTCAAGAGTAATGTGGCTTAGAGATGGTGACCGTAATACAAAATTCTTTCACAGCAAAGCTTCACAACGTCGCCGACGGAATTACATTACTAAGTTACGGGATGCCACGGGTAATCGGTGTGGTGGGCAAGAACAAGTGAATACTACTATTCTTGATTTCTACCAGAATCTATTCTCATCCGCCGAGCCAAATGACCTGACCGAAGTGATTGACGTTATCCCATATGTGGTTACCCCCGACATGAATGTTCAGCTTGACAGGGAGTTTACTATTGAAGAGGTGGAGGTGGCAATAAAGCAGATGGCTCCCCTTAAATCTCCCGGCCCCGACGGTATGCCCCTTCTTTTTTACCAAAACTATTGGTCTTTGATTGGGTCCGATGTTACTCACTCCATTTTGCACTATCTCAATAGTGGTGTGCTCCCGCAATCACTTTGCCATTCTTTTATCACTTTGATATCGAAAGTTAAGAATCCAGAATATGTGTCTCAATTTAGGCCAATAAGCTTGAGTAATGTGCTTTATAGAATCTTCTCAAAAGTTCTGGCTAATAGATTGAAAATTATTATGCCTCATCTCATTTCAGAACACCAAAGTGCTTTTATGTCTAATCGTTTGATTTCGGATAACATTCTCGTGGCCTTTGAAACACCGCACTACATGAGAAATCATAATAAAGGGAAGACAGGATTTATGGCCTTGAAGCTCGATATGAGTAAGGCATATGACCGGGTAGAGTGGTCTTTTATGGAGAGAGTCTTGGTGAAAATGGGTTTCCAAGAGATATGGGTGAAACTGATGATGGCATGCATCACTATGGCTTCATATTCGGTGTTGATAAATGGGGAACCCCACGGTCACATCACACCATCAAGGGGTCTTAGACAAGGGGATCCCTTATCCCCATACCTTTTCCTCATGTGCACAGAGGGGCTGCATGGATTGATAAATAAAGCAAGAACACATGGTGATATTCGCGGAGTATCAATCACTCGTAACGGTCCTAAACTTACCCATTTACTTTTTGCTGATGATAGCTTAATCTTTTGTAGGGCTACGGAGAATGAATGCCAAGCTTTGTTGAACATTCTTGCTAAATATGAGCGTGCCTCTGGTCAACAAATAAACCGAGCTAAAACCACACTCTTTTTTAGCAAGTCCACCAATACCGATATCCAAGATAGGATCAAGGATATGCTTGGAGTAACGGTAGTTCAACAATATGAGAAGTATTTGGGTCTCCCCTCCCTGGTGGGTAGAAACAAGACCGAGAGCTTCACCCACATAAAGCAACAAATTTGGAAGAAACTACAAGGATGGGAGTTGAAGCTCCTATCTCAAGCGGATAGAGAAATTCTTATTAAAGCTGTTGCACAAGCTCTCCCCACTTACACCATGTCTTGTTTTAAGTTACCACTCACTTTGTGCAATGAGATTGAGGCCTTAATTCGCAAATTTTTTTGGGGTCAAAGAGGTGATAATCGAAAGATTCATTGGGTGAAATGGTCGGAATTATGTAAGCCTAAATCACAAGGAGGCATGGGCTTCAAAGATTTAGCCATGTTTAATGATGCACTCTTGGCAAAACAAACGTGGAGACTTCTGCATGACACCCAATCATTGTTCTACAAGGTTTTCAAAGCCAAGTTTTTTCCCAATACCTCTGTGATGGAAGCAAGATCCCCAAGTAATGCTTCATATGCTTGGAAAAGCATATTAAAAGGAAGGGAGGTAATAAAGCGTGGAGTGGTGTGGAGAATAGGTACGGGAACTTCAATACGGGTGTGGGGAGATAATTGGCTCCCTGTGAAACACAAACCCAGAATTTTAACACCAAAACCGGATGGGGATGGTACTGTCTGGGTGAGTGACTTGATTGACCCATTGAACAGAACGTGGAAAGATGATATGCTTGACCGGCTCTTCTATGACTTTGAAGCAGCTACCATTAAGAATATTCCTCTGTGTCGCTCCATTCAAGAAGATGTCCTGATTTGGCCTTTTAATCCGGACGGAGAATACTCTGTTAAATCGGGGTACAGGTTCTTATTCGAAGCAAACACACTCCAACAGCCGGGACCCTCGAATGCTGAAGCCATGAAACCTCTCTGGAGTAAAGTATGGAGTTTGGAGGTGCCAAATAAGGTTAAAAACCTGATCTGGCGTGCATGCTTAAATTCCTTACCCACTAAAGTGAACCTGGCTCGTCGTAAAATCACCTCTGATGGTTTGTGTGATATCTGTAGAGTGCACCAAGAAGACACGGTCCACGCTCTGTATGGCTGCCCAGTGCTGAGTTCCTTATGGAATCAAACTCCAATATGGAATCATGAAGCACTCAAGGGTAGCAAAAGTTTCACTGGCGTTATGGGTTTTGTTTTTGCAGGTAATAAGGACCCGGAACTATTCTCTCTTGTCATATGGAACCTATGGAATCGCCGCAACAATCTTCTCCTCGGCAAAATAGCTCTGCCCTTAGACAAAATAACAGAGCATGCTCGGGAAAGACAACTCGAAGCTCTCGCACCTTCAGCGAATCCATCTTTGCACCGGGGTCAACATCAGATGGCCTGGTCTTCGCCAGAAGCTCAACGATACAAGATAAACTACGACGCGGCAATATTCGTTGAAGACAATACAGCTGGACTGGGAATTGTAATACGGAATAGTGAAGGTCACGCACTGGTCTCACTAACGCAACAAATACCTTTGCCAGCCACTGTGATCGAGACCGAAGCACTTGCAGCACGGAGAGCGACGGAGCTTGCACTGGAACTCGGACTAGAAGACATCGTTCTGGAAGGCGACAATGAACCTCTGTTTAAAGCTTTGAAAAACAGAGGTAGAAGTTTAGCACAGCATGGTCATCTTATAAATGATATTTTATTCCTCAGTTCCTTTTTTACAACTTTTTCTGTATCCTGGGTACGACGCCAGTGCAATAAGCTGGCCCACTCCCTAGCTCGCAAGGCAAAAGGTCTACCTGTTATGACCGTTTGGATGGGTGACATCCCACCAGACCTTGTATCAGTTTTCCAGGCAAATTTATCTAGCCTGCCTTAATAAAACATCTTTGTCTTCTTTCTCAAAAAAAAAAAAAAAAAAAAAAAAAAAAAAAAAAAAAGATGCTAGTGATCTAAAGCACCCATATATCAATTTTATCACAAATGTTTTTCTTTTTAAATGAGAACTTTATTCAATTAATAAACATCAATTACAAAGTTTGTAAAACCCACAAAGGCCACGGCAGAAAGAGACACACCTATAGAAAAAGAGGCCAATATCTTGAAATTAATACATGCGACTCCAAATAGATATTCGGACAAACACTTGATAGACTTCTCATAAATATCGCCAAAGTTGATATGGTGGCTGAATCTTTAGTTTCCCTGCTTAAGCACAACATCAAGAGCACGTCATATACTATACTATATAGACAAATTAGGCCGTGGCTTAAGGTGACTAAACCAGTAGGCAAACGCCGCAAACCCCAAATGGAAGAAGGTTCCTCTATTAATTAAGAAAATATATTATATTCATTTTTCCTACACAATGGCATTTTAATTAAGGCCCCTTCACCTAGAAAAAAAAAAAAAAATTTAAGGTCCCATCTATCAGCCAATAGAATGCATTTTCTTAATTTTTAAAATATCAAAAGAACCCAAAATGCAAAAGATGAAGCGACAAACTTAAAATACAAATCCAAGGTTCCTATCAAAATTAAAAATCTGAATTAATAGTTCTACAAACAAATTTATTGATAAAATCAAACGTTCAAGACTTGGAAAATTTGCCAAGAGATCAAGAGACATAGTTTATCTCAAGGGCTAATTACAATTTACCCACTTGTGGTTTGACTGAAATTTAAGTTGTTTACCCATAGTTTGAAATTAGGCAATTTACCCACCTAAGATTATCTCGGTTAGGGTTCCGTTACCCACTTCTGTTAAAAATTGGACTAAATATGTATTTTTGCTCACTTTTATGTCTCTCTCCTCGCAAAACATTTAAAAAAAAAAAAAAAAAACAAGTTAAAAAAGAGAGGGTTTTGTAAAAATTATGAACAAACATTTCCACCACCATAGAAGCATATGTCAAGAATCATCTCTAGGAAAAATAAATTCCTTCATCCATTTCTTAGCAACCAACGAAGCTATAGCATCTAAAGCTTAAATCAAACCAAAAATACCCCCCACAAAAAAAATAATAATAATAATAATCAAACTTCAAATTTGTTATAACTCCATAACTGATCTAAGAAGAAGGCTGGGTTTGTTCTTAGAGAGATAGTATTCAACATAGTCCATGATAAATTATAATAGGTAACAACATTATCATCATCATCATGAATTAAAAAGCCATAACAAACCCCTTTAAGCTTTAATGCTGGAGTGACGTAAGGAGATGATTCGATCTTCTAAGATTAATAGTGCATGTTTGCGGCGTTTGGTTTGATGATTATAGCTTGATTCTTCTTCGTCTTCTTCTTCAGAATTATTGGGATTTGAATATTCATAGTTGTTGTCTCTTGAAGTTGGGCTTCTTCCTTCCCTATAGATAGTAGAATCATAGCCCTCTTCCATTATCTTCTCAACTGTCAGTAGTGAATAGTGTGATACTCGTACCTTCTATTCTTCTTTAAAATATACAAGCAAGGGGTTTGTTCTATTAATTAGTGAATAGTCTGGGTATTTTTTGGTTTGATTTAAGCTTTAAATGTTATGGCTTCGTTGGTTGCTTAGAAATGGATGAAGGAATTTGTTTTTGTTAAAGATGATTCTTGGCATAAGCTTCTATGGTGGTGGTAATGTTTGTTCATAATTTTTACAAAACCCTCACTTTTGATCTTGTTTTCTCTTGTTCTGTTATGTTTTTTTTTTTATGTTTTGAGTGGAGAGAGACATAAAAAAAGAGCAAAAATACATACTTAACCTCAATTTTAACAAATGTGGGTAATAGAACCCTAACCGAGATAACCTCAGATGGGTAAAGTACCAAATTTCAAACCACAGGTAAACAACTTAAATTTCAGCCAAATCACAGGTAGGTAAATTGTAATTTTAACCCTTATCTCAAATAAAAAAAGGAGAAATTATAAAATAATAATAATAATAATAATAATAATAATAATAATAATAACAAAAGGAAAAAAAAAAATTCACTCTCTCCATCTTTTCTCAAGAAATCAATCCCCAAATATTTTGTTTCTACTCATTGATCACCTTGTTACTTTAAATCTTGATTTTTTTTTTAAATACTTTCTTTGTACTTAATTAATGGACTGCTCTATCTCCTTTGTTCCAATTTTCATGTTGGCTTCTATCTACTCCCCTTTCCTTTTGTTCTTCAACTTTTTTTTGTTATAATCTTGCACTCTTCATTTATTGTTGGTTTTCTAGTCTATTTTGTAAAAAATTAAATTCTATAAAGATATGGTATAATACTCAAGTTTTACACCCACTAATCTTAATATGTCTTATCATCATATCACATATTAAAAAGTAGGCATGTATAACCACAATTAATCAATTCTAATATTCATTTGAAAATTCAATCCAAGTGGGAGTTTATTAAAATATTATTAAGTGTGGTATGATGTATAGAGTTTTAAATAAATAGTTGATATGCAATCTTTAATTGAATGATGTACTTTATGTGCAAACTTGACTAGTTTGGAAGTGAAGGAGGGGCTGTGGAGTCTCAAGCCTTTCAAAGCCCCTAGGCCTGATGGGATTCACGCTGGATTTTTCCAGGCTTATCGCGCGACAAGTTGGTAACTCGATGATAAATGAAATGTTCAAGGTGTTTCATAGCTCCACCATGCCCCCTCACCTAAATGAGACCCTTATTACCCTCATCCCAAAGCATCCGGGGGCTGATTGCCTGGCTTCCTTTAGACCTATAAGCCTATGTAACACAATTTACAAAGTGGTCACTAAGATTATAGTCAAGAGACTCCGACCTTTGTTGCCTAATCTCATATCACCCCTTCAAACCGCCTTTGTTCCAAGAAGAATGGGGTTGGATAACATGATCATTGCCCAAGAGCTTATTCACATAATGACACTCAAAAAAGGAAAGACGGGGTTTATGGCCTTCAAAATAGATTTGGAGAAAGCCTATGATAGGCTTGAATGGCATTTTATTATAGATGTTCTTGAGCCTTACAGTCTGCCTCCTTCTCTAATCAAGCTCATTATGAGATGTGTGTCTAGCTCTTCGATCTCGGTTCTCCTAAATGGAGGGAAACTTGAGCCTTTTCATCCGTCTAGGGGTATTAGACAAGGGGACCCACTCTCCCCGTATTTATTCATCATGTGCATGGAAGTGCTTGGCTTCCTTATTTCGCAAAGATGTGAGGAAAATCTGTGGGATCCGGTCCGGGCTTCCAGAGGTGGGCAAGCTTTTTCCCATCTTTTCTTTGCTTTGACTTACTTAGTCCTTTTTGCAAAAGCTGATTTGAAGAATTGTATCGGTGTGAGAGAGACTCTAGATACCTTTTATGAGTTGTCGGGGCAAAAAGTCAGCCTGCATAAGTCTAAGGTGTATTTTTCCCCAAATACTTGTCCTGAAACTAGAGAGGAGTTGTGTGAGGTGCTAGGCATTCATTCGACACCGAATCTTGGTAAGTATTTGGGCTTCCCGATCAAGCATCCGGGATCTACATCTCAAGATTTTAATTTCGTGGTGGAAAGGGTGCAAAATAAGCTACAAGGTTGGAAAGCTAACTTATTATCGATGGCGGGAAGGGTAGTCATTGCCCAATTAGTTCTCTCGGCTATTCCTGCCTATGTTATGCAGGGGTGCATGCTACCTACCCGAGTTCTTAACAATCTTGATAAGGTTAACAAGAATTTTGTGTAGGGATCGACGGAAGAGCATAAAAAACTGCATATGGTTGGCTGGAAGAAAGTCACCAAACCAAAGTGTCGTGGAGGCTTGGGCATTCAAGAAGCTAGGGGAAGAAATTTAACCTTAGCTGCAAAATTATGTTGGCGGATGGAGAACTCCAAGAGTGGGGGATGGGCTGATGTGTTAAGGAAAAAGTACATGGTTGGGCATACTAGAAAGGCCAAGGCTCATACTAGAGCGTGGAATGCAGTGAAGATAGGAAGAAGCATTTGTGAAAAGGGCTCTAAGTGGATAGTGGGCTGCAATAGCCAGTTGAGTTTCCGGAATGATAAGTGGCTGAACATTGGCACAATTAGGTCCCTTATTGAGGGTCCTTTAAATCAAGGGGAGAGTGAAGTGTCCATTTCGGATGTTGTTATGAATAATGGCTGGGATTTAGCAAATATCTCTTTTGTCTTCCCTGGGAACATCTTAATGGCAGTTAGAGCTACCCCTCTTAGGAGATATGCTATAAGGGAGGACCATAGGAGCTGGATATCTAGCTTAAATGGGGACTTTGACCCAAGAAATGCTTATTTATTGGCAATAGATGAGAACCTAGAGGAACCGGATTTTCAAGGCAAATGGATTTGGAAACTCCAGATTTTGCCAAAAATTAAAATTTTCCTTTGGAAGTGCTTACATATGAGCTTACCTGTTAAAGCCATCTTGTCCCATCGTGGTTTTGGCGATTTGGGTAGCTGTGATAGTTGTTCAGATGTGGAGGAAAGCATTTCCCATGTTCTGAGGACTGCCCGACAACTAAAAGCTTTTGGGAGCATTCTTGCTGCCCTGTTAGTCTCAAACAATCATTCACGGACGACCTTGAGTCATGGATCAAAAAGAATGCTTTAGATTCCTCTAAGGCACCTAATAAAGATTTTAATTGGAGAGATTTTTTTCTGCTTGGTTTGTGGAATCTGTGGCTCCAGCAGAATAGATTGGCCTTTAAGCAACAACCAAATAACCCAAATTTGGTTCAGGTGGTAGAAATGCAAGCTCGTGAGTTTTTGTACTGTGTGCTGGAGCCTACTACAGGGAAGGATAGGCAAGTGCGGCAGGTGAAATTGCTGAAGCCAGCAGAGGGTTGGCTTAAACTTAATACTGATGGTGTAGTAGACACTTCTAGTGGAAAGGCAGGGTGTGGTGGTTTGCTTAGAGATAGCGCCGGTCAGTTGATAGTGGGTTCTGCAAAAACCATTAGTGCTAGCTCAAGTATAGCCACGGAGTTGTGGGCCTTGAGGGAAGGATTGGGGCTGTGTGTTGAGAGGGACTGCCATGCTATGGAAATAGAGCTTGATGCAACCACAGCAATCTCCTTAGTTTCTAGCAATGTCAATACTAATGGAGACTTGTCTGGTCTTGTTGATGATTACAGGGTGTTGTTGCTGCGCCTGCCTCAAGCTAAATTGTCTCATTGCTTCAGGGAAGCAAATTTTTGTGCCGATGCCTTAGCTAAATGGGGATCGGCTTCTGATGTGCTGTCTTTTGTTTTTGATCCCCCTCCCCTGCTATATCACAGCTGCTGTATTATGATAAGATAGGCGTTTACCGTCCCAGACTCTGTAATGTTGCTGCTGTTGGCAGTGTTTCTTAGTTAATGTTAATTCCTTTGTTCACCAAAAAAAAAAAAAGAGTTTTACTCTCATGACTCATTTATAACAGCCGAATGAGAAACTATCTTTAGAGTCTACAAGACTAGTTTCATGGCTGAATGAGAAACTCTCTTAAGCTGAACGGTAGAAAACAATAGCCTTAAAAGTGTTTTGTAGTCATACAATTCCTTTACAACTGAACGGTAATATATCATACGTATTTAATTCTTCAAAACAACAAATTAGAGAGAGAAAAAAAAAAAAAAAAAGATTACAACGTAGGATGAGATAGCACAAGAGGAGGCTTACAAATCAATTGCAAGGCTTCCATTATTTTACATATAACATTATAGATATTGCATCACATATAAACTAAATCAGCAACTCATTTGAAGGCCCTAGTGCTCCAGAGAGGCTGAGCTCTGTTCATTTCTACTGTCATCATTGTCATCAAACCTTTCTCTTGTGTTCAGGTTTATGAGTACACTCGAAATCTATATGTACAAAAGCTCGCTCAACTTCTGGGAGTTGCTCAAGTTTTATTTGCAGTGACTCGCCAATATTATGAGCTTTGTTCAGAAGCATTTCTTTTGGCAAAACTATGTCAACCTCCACAAAATAATGTGAACAAAAAGTGTATGCTCTTACTGTGTCAATGTGCTTGATACCTTTATGGTGGTTCCATATGAGATAGGTTAGCTTTGCCAAGAATTCAGGTGGTGCCGTCCTCCCAATTAGTGACCAGACATTCTCAATGACTATCTTTGTCCATGTATTCATTGTATATAATGCTATCTGCATCACAGGTTCAAAAACATCAATATAGAAAGCTAGATTAAGAATTAACTCCAAGGAGCCAACGAATATTTTATCCTCACGCTACAAATAGTGGGCATTTCACTTAAAATATGAGACATTACAGTGAAAACCATTATTTTTTTCATGCAAAACATAGCAGCTGGTAGAGGTATGCAGCCAACTCTCCAACTTGCAAAAACTGACTTGATCCAACTCAACCCATCGGGTTGAGTCAGTTTTTAGGGGTTTGTAGGTTGGGTTGAGTTGTGAAAATTTTTTTTTTTTTTTTTTTTTTTAATTTACAGTGGGTCAAGTTAGGTTCAAGTCATAAAATTTACAAATCCGTCTAACCCGACCCAATCCACTTATATTTAATATATATTTAAATTAAAATATATATATTTAAAAATATATTATTCAATTTTGTTATTTACTTTTTTTTCTCCATTTTCCTAAATAAAACTCAAACCTTAAGTTTTACTTATGATGTTTGTATTGGTTGGTGTTATACTCAAAGATTATTTAGTTATAAATTTGTTTTTATTTGTAATAGTGTTGTTCCAATTCTCAATCTAATAATAATAAAAGTAATTAAAAAAAAGTATAACACATGGATCCTACCAGATTCACGTGGATTGGGTTGGATTCCTGTGATGGGTTGGGTTGGGTTGGATTGGATTTTTTTAACCTACTAGTCATAATGAGTTGAGTTGAAAAAACCTACAACCTGACCGAACCTATGCACACCGCTATCTACTGGTGATTGTGATAGTTTTAGGAAGTTGACAATAAAGCTTTTTTTTTTTTTTTTTTTTTTTTTTTTTTTTTTTACAGTAAAGCCTTAATTGAATAAATTTGAAATTTACAAGACTGAAATGGACGAAAATAAAAATCAAACAACTGAAATAAATTATGGTAAAACTTAGAGAATGTGTTTTGTATACTATTAAAGTACAAATAAACCCAATTATCAGAAGTGCATTAAAGCTGAAAGATAGGGAAAAAAAATAGGCACTTATGAACTCACTATAATAGCTCCAATAGGATCAATCCACCAATAATATTGAATGGCCAGAACAGCTGCTACCAAACCAACTGAATTTGTAATAACGTCGAAAAAATGATCTTGAGCATAGGCTCTAACAATTTCATTTTTAAAATTTCGACAAAAGACCATGAGCAAAAACTTCACTATGGTTACAGAGACCTTTATCCCAATCATCCATTTCTCCTTCCCTGAATCAGTTTTATGATGGGTCTGAAATAACACATGAAATGAAAATTAATTACTACAAAAATTAGAAATTTAGAATAGTCATGTTCAAATGTTTCTAAATATAATGTTTAGCAATGAAAATTTCATCACCTATCATTTTTTATATTAAACAAATTTAAATATGTTAGTGACAAAAATTTTTATTACCAAGATGACCGCCAATATTATGTGACAAATGATGTTTCGTTACCATATGTCTTATACAACGAAATAAGAACATATCGTGACAAAAAGTTTCGTCACCATAGTCCATTTTTGTTGCATTCACCAACTTAGAATGTGATCTAAGTAGGATCTTATACATTTCGGTAGTACCTCAAAACTTATGTCATCCTTAAGGTACCAATAATCAAGGTCACATAAGGGAGCTAATTTTCAAACCCTTCTCAAACCCATGTTCACAGCCATCTATATCCTTAACATATATAGGTCAGAGCACAAAGTTGTATACCTTTGAAATGAATTCTCGACCAGACTCAAGCAGAACTTGTAATCCAAGAGTTGCCATTAGTGCTGCAAAAACCATGATTCCCTGCAAGCTCAAGCTAAATTTGTAAATTATTTGTTGGGTTAAAACATTGTCATTTTTATAGATGTGATTATTTGCATGCCTTGGGTCCACATCCCCAAAAGTCAGTCATTTTTTAACCTACTTTCAAAACATATAATCTTGGCATCTTTGGGGTTAACTCTAATTTCATTAGTTGAAGATGCATAATTTTCACTCCACCAACTTCCGAGTAAACCATATGAGCCACAGATGCAACGGTATCTAAGGCTGTGTTTGTTTCATGTAAAATATTTTCCGGAAAATACTTATTTTCCGGAAATGCTATTTTCAGAAAGGAAAATATTTTTAAGTGTTTGGTTGCATTTCAGAAAATGTTGTGAAAAATATTTTCTGGTGTTTGGTTGTGTTGTTGAAAATACCATAGAAAACACATTTTCTACTTATTGCTTACATTTTCTCACATTTTCTCGGTTGCCAAACAAATATATAATTTCATTCCTCAATCCAGAAACACAAATAAAACCCGAAAAAAAAAAATTCATAATCCGGTCAAATTGAGAGAAGAAGGAAGAGAGAGAGGCGACCGGGTTCGATGAGAGGCGAGATCGCGCGGCGAAGGCGAAGGGGAGATCGCGCAGCGCGGTGCTGCGATCGCGATCGACGCGGTACTGCGATCGTGATTGGCGCGAAGGCGAGATCGCGATTGGGGACGGCGAATCTGGGTCAAGGACGATCGATTTTGGGGTGCGGCGAGAACGATCGGTTTTGGGTGGATCGGCGCTGGGTGCGACGATCTCGCCGGTGGTGCAATCGGCGCGATGAGGGTCCGAGATGGTGCGATCGAATGGGTTTTCTGGGTTTGACGAATGGGTTTGGGCATTGCTCGACAAACGAGCTCGGTCTTGGGTTTTTTGGGTTCGTCGGAGTCGGTTTAAGGTTCGTCGGAGTCGATTTCTGGGTTCGGTCTCTTCTTCCTCTCTCTATCTCTCTCTCTCTCTGCAGTGACGCGATCTCCCTCTCACTCAACTCTCTCTCTATTTTCTGGAAAATGATATTTGAAAGTAAAATAAAAACAGAAATCAATTTACACCCCAACACAGTCGATCGTGAAAAGCATTTCCGGAAAATGCATTTTCCATGCGCAACCAAACACCCGTAAATACGGAAAAACATTTCCGGAAGTGATTTTCACCCAAAACAAACACAGCCTAAGTACACATGAAAACTCATTATTTATCAGTCTCAAGTGTCAACAACTTAAATGATTGGATTGGATGACTCACCACTGGCTGCATCCGGTTCTTTCCAATTGGATAACGATCCTGGTTTTTTTTTCTCATGGCATTGGCTGTAAACCACAATATAAACCCTGACAAGAGATCTAAGAGTGAATCCAAGGTTGAGGCAATAATAGCCAACGATCTGCTCTCAATGGAAACATATAGTTTTGCCACAAAGAGGACGACGTTAGCCATGTTTGATACATAGATCGCCATCCTCTCACCCTTTGCAAGCTGCTGCATCTCATCCTGAGAATAACAATGAAAAAATATTGGTTTCTGATTTTTAGCTGCTGCATCTCATCCTAAGGAGGGGGTGAATTTTTCATTAACCATTTCATATGGTCAAAATTTTGTCATAGTCATAAAGAAGCAAAACATGAACACAAATAGTCATTCAAAATTGTTATTTATGCAACGAAACTCAGAAATTAGCTTCATTATCAAGGTGAACGCGACCAACCTCTGTTAGACTTCCAGGCATACAACCTTTTTCAGTGACGGTCTCCATCTCAACAAACCCTTCAAGGAGCCTCTCTTGTTTCTCGTAATAATCAGCAACCTTGTTTCGTTTCCCTGCAGTCAAGAGTACGAGTATCACATTATGTTCAATGTTCATCACTAGTAAATGGATAAGGAGGTGAATGAACGCATCCTAAAGTTCTCAAATATTGATGTTTCTTTTTCCAAAAGAACCAAACATCAAGTTTGGTAAAGAATACTAAGAAAACATAAAATGATTTTGATATTACAACTCCATGCATAACACCTTAACGCAACAAGCCATATATGGAGTGCCTTGATAAAACTATACATGCAGAGACACACACGCACACATATAAAACAGTGATTGTTGCACATCAGTGCGTACGTACACACAGTTTTTCAGCAACTGAAATCGTGAGATGATGGTACATGATTTCAGTTGTTGCACACCTGTATGTCCGTACACTGGCGTAGAACAAGTATTTTCCATATATATATATAGAGAGAGAGAGAGAGTCATGAAGAATGCTTACTTGGCATATGAAGAAGGCTTTGGAGTGTGAAGAAACCACCCTCACGAACTCAACTTTCAGCTATTGCAGGGAACTCCTGCACACTGAGCCTCCAAGCAGACGGAGACGACATGTCAGTCCTTGGTGCTGATGCAACATCTTGTTGCAAGAAATTCACCCTTGCGCTCTCATATCTCCAAGACTCAGATGACATGTCAGTCCTCGGTGGCGATTCAACATCTTGTGGAACAACTTTCACCCTTCCACTCTTGAGCCTCCAAGACGCAGATGACATGTCAGGCCTTGGTGCTGATTCAACATCTTGTGGCATAACTCTCACCCTTCCGCTCTCATGGGTCACTTCCATGATGACCTTCTCTTTCCCTCTCTCTAATAACAAGACTCTACCCGTCTATGTTGAGGTTAAGCTTTTGTTATTTGATACGCAAAAACATGGGAACGTCTTCCATATATATATAGAGCGAGTCTAGTATTGCTTGGCCTTCACTCCAAAGACCAAGACTCTCTATGTTGAGGTTGAGCTTTGTTATTTTTTAAACAAATATTCTAGGACTACAACGAATTTTATATTTATTTTCATAACAAACCAATGCATGATTGACTGTGAGTGGTGGATTTATGCAATAGTGGAGACAATATTTCAATTCAAATGACAAGATTATAATATAAGAAAACATTAAAAGTAAAATTAATCTAAAAATTATTAATTAATAAGTATAATAAAATAAATGAAAAATTTTAGGCCAAAGTGATACAATCTAATAAATGTGATAGATTTTTTGTTATTATTATATGGACCGGTTATTTTTTCCATTGAGCTACCATGAGTAGGGTGAAAGTCCATGGGAATGAAATTTTAGAGCAGAACCCATTAGTTAGCAAGTAATATTACAATTACAAATTATTTTACAACATTTTTACAAAATTGTTGATGTGACATATTCTTATTTGTACTCATCTAAGCCCACGACTAGTAACGTTTTTTTACTTATCAATAATGACTACTATATCAACAGTTTATAAAAAATCTTATGAAAAAAATTGTAGCTTTAACATTTTCCTTAGCTAACTTCTTCTTTTTTTTTTTTTTTTTAAGAAAAAGATGATAAGTACTGATTTTTTTTTTTCTTAATATATGAGATGTTCTAAATCAGCTAAAAGACCTTCTTCATAAATATTATATTACCAAGAGTCAATTTTTGCAAAGTTCAGGAGAGGCAATTGCCCCTTCTCACTCCCTAGCTCTGCTATTGGATTCATGTTAAGACAAGCAACTAATTATAGTCTGTAACATTGGATAATTGTGAAAATAAGTGTAAAATTAGTTGTGGTCCTAAAAGAACTCTCGTTTTCATTTCATTTATTTATTTATTTATAAATAGGATAGTATTTCAAATCTATAGTGTCCACTTTACGATTATTGCTCTTTATTATCAAGTCAAAACACCAATTAGTTTTTAGTATAGACTAGGGATCCACATTTCTTATTTGATTAGAAGAAACTTTATCAATTAAGCTAACCGAAACTCACAGAGCTTATGTTATTTGATACAAAAAATACTTTTTGCTTTTTGTCTCATATTTTTTTAATAGATAATCTTTTTATATATATATAGAAATAAGCTAGTTTTTAAAAAAAAAAAATTTGTTACACAATAATATAAAAATTACAAAAACATTATATCTTTTTGTTAAATACTATATAAATAAATGACCAAAAATTGTGGGTGCCTAAAATAAGGCTTGATGTGGATCATAAAAAAAATATATATATATCCATAATTTAATAGTTATAACAGAAAATGAAAATGAATTTGAACTCTAAATATCTCGGAAATGCTGGAACAGTTGAATTACAAGACTCTTAACCATAGTATATACAATAATACAACAAGCATTGTATTGCATGGTATTGTCTAGTCTTCAATCCAAAAATAGAGACTTTCTACATTTTTTTTTTCATAAACTTGAGACTTTCTCCACACACACATATATACTTTTTGTCTCAATTTTTTCTATAAATAATCTAACCTTTTTTTTTTCCAAATAAACTAACTTTCAATTTTTTTTTATACACATAATATAAAGGTTATAAAAATTATATTTTTTAATAAGAAAAAAGACTTGTTACACACTTGTGTAGATGCAATAATGATTCTAAGTCACTATTTTAAATTTGAAAACATGACTTAAAGTCACGATTTCAATACATTTACATACTTGTGAATGCACTCAAGTGTGTAATAGACATTGATTTTTGGATACCCTAAACGCATTAGTTTAGGAAATTTTTTTAGAAACTTTTTATGGGAAAATAAAAAGTAACTAATTTTTATAACTTTTTATATTTCCTATAAAACTAATATTAAAATTTTTTTTAAATAGTTTATTAACAAATATCCTATAACCACCTTGTTAACCCGACCCAAATTCAATAAATACCATGCAAATAAACTTTCAAAAACTAAATCATCGACACCCAAAA
Source organism: Quercus dentata (assembly GCA_028216015.1). Lineage (NCBI taxonomy): Eukaryota > Viridiplantae > Streptophyta > Magnoliopsida > Fagales > Fagaceae > Quercus > Quercus dentata. Next base: position 100,874,594 of record CP116447.1, read on the forward strand.
AATGACTAGATGGATCATAATAAAAAATTAAAGTAGAAAAAAATAGAAAGGACAGGAACATCACAGTTGACATCTTCCACCTATAATAATTCATGCAAACTAAGAGCAACTTCCACGTAGCATTATAAATGTGGGGCGAGAGAACTTGGCAACCCCGACCCACTTTGTGCTAGGTCAAGGCCCGCGCCGAGGAGAGAAATGTCCGAGGATATACGATGAAAATCCAAATGGCCTAGAGATGTTGCCGAAGACGATTCTGTTCTCGGCATTCCGGACTCCAAGAGGAAAGAACGGCATGCCATCAAGGGCAGCCCTCCCGGGCGTCCCGAAGGAAGGACGAGTACAATAGGATGCACACAGGGGTATGGTGTAGGAGCAGTTCAAGGAAAAGCTGTCACCTCCGCATTTAATGCGCCCAACTAACGTCCCGGCCGCATTAATGATGAAGGGACCCCTGAACAGTATGGTCTTGGTTGCTGCAACTCACAGAGGGTGTGGGAAGGTGGGCGATGGGACGAGCACTCGAGTAATGGCCTGCACAATCAACAGATGGAGGGTCAAGATCGACTAGAAAGAAATATATAATGAAAGAGACCCCCCAAGAATGGGGGATCGCGAAAAAGGGACAGGAAGAGAGAAAAGGGAGAAAACTGCAGTAGTCTGTATGGTCTTGAAAAACCACAGGAACCTAGTACTGAAAGTAGAAGAAGAAGAATATCAAACTCTTCGGACGAAACACCCGGGGACAACATTTCAAGCTTGAACCCATTTTCTTATTGGTCCGTCCACACCCAACCATGTATAGCGATTGTGGTTTAGTCTAACACCTAGATCTTAGGCCCACTCTCTAAAAATTCATTGTATTGGGCCAATTGGGCTTGAGACCTTTCGTCTAATAGGAAGAGCGCTCAAAACCAACACCCTACAATTGGCGCCGTCTGTGGGGAGAACTTGTGTGTTAGTAAGGACAACGATCCGGCATAGTAGGGTCAGGCCCTCATCAAGCGGGCTCCCATTAGCTCGAACCAACCAAATCCCAACAGCAGGGTAACTTCCCCAACCCCGAGCGCGACAGAAACGAAGAGAACGGAAGGTTTCGAGAGGGAAGCGTAAACACCACCCAAACCAGCAGGAGCCACTCTCGCGGGTAGCCACGTGCTTTAGAGACGAAATAACAGCCGAGCCCCGCAACAGAGGGAAGTTAGGAGACATATGTCTCGAAAAATGAACGATAGACAGTCCATGCAGCGAAAGATAGACGATTTGAAAAGAAAGTTGTACCATGCACAAAAAAGGCAATCTCGTTCCAGACTTGACGCGCCCTCCGATGATGAAAATGATGACGACTATAGACGAAGATCGAGGACTCACCCAAGTGAGACCTTCTCCCATGAAGAAGAACACTACCGGAGGCGTAGGCGTAGAAGCCGTTCTCCTAGGGGCTTGGGAAACGACGCCATGAGCAAGGCACTGGATCAACTCTCCAAGTCGCCTTTCACGCACCACATAGAAGGGGCCATACTCCCTCGACAGTTCTAGCAGCCAACCTTCATCATTTACAACGGTAAATTAGACCCGGTGGAGCATGTGAGCCAGTTCAACCAAAGGATGGCTGTCCATTCTAGGAACGAGACGCCGATGTGCAAGGTCTTCCCGTCCCGCTTGGGACCAATGGCGATGAGGTGGTTTAATGGTCCGAAGACGAACTCCATCGACTCGTACAGGCAGCTGACTCAAGCTTTTGGCTCCCGCTTAATTCATTGCAAAGCCCCTCGGCCTTTAAGCGCTTTGTTGTCGTTATCCATGCATGACAAAGAAACCTTTAAGGCCTACTCGGACAGATATTGGGAGACATACAATGAAATGAAAGACAACTTTGATGACGTCGCCATTATCACTTTCAAAAACAGTCTCCCAACCGATCACGGTCTCTGAAGTCTCGATTGGCAAGCCCGCCACCAGTATGCAACAATTGATGGATCGAATCGACAAGTACAAGCAAGTGGAGGAAGACTAGTTACAGGAAAGAGGAAAAGAGAAGGCTATCCCTCAGGAGATGAGGGATTTTAGGTCGGACCGGTATGGCAACAACCGCCCGAAGAGGGACTTTGTAGGGCAACCCGGAACAACCAATGCACAGATCATCAACATCGTATTTCGAGAACCAAAGCATCGGGTTTTGGAGAAAATCAAGAACGAGCCATAGTTTAGGTGGCCGAATAAGATGGCGGGAGAACCCTCAAAGCGCGATCGTAACCTTTATTACCAATACCACCAAGACCATGGCCACACTATGGAGAATTGCAAGAACCTGCGGAACCACCTAGATCGGCTAGTCCGGGAAGGGAGACTCAAGCACCTTCTGCATCATTCCGGTGGTCATCAACGCCATCAAGAGGCCGGGAGGGATGCTGCCCTGAGGCCACCAGCAAGAACGATCAGCGTAATCGTGGCCACGCCCGGGAGAACAGGCACACACCCTGCACGAGTGTTATCGGTGGCTAAACTGCTCACGAGGAGTCCCAACCAGGGCCAAAGAGGGCCAAGGTGAGATTTTGTCCCGTTTTGAGCTTTTCAAAAGAAGATAAGATCGGGACCATCCAGCCCCACGAAGATGCACTGCTAATCACCCTTCGAATCGGGGACTACGATGTGAAAAAAGTGATGGTGGATGGCGGCAGCGCGGGCCGAGGTTATGTACCCCGACTTATACAAGGGGCTGGGGTTAAAACCAGAAGATTTGACGCCCTACAACTCCCCTCCGATGAGCTTCGATGGAAAGCTTGTCATTCCAATAGGCATGATTAGATTGCCCATCCGCACCGACCCGGAAATAGTGGAAGTGAACTTCATCGTGGTGAACACCTACTTACCCTATACAACCATTGTCGGTAGGCCCTGGCTCCATACCTTAGGAGCCGTTGCATCCTCGTTACATCAGAAGGTGAAATTCCCGTCAGGAGACCAAGTCCTTGAAATCCGTCGTTGCCAACCCACGGCGAGGCAATGCGTGGTAGCTGCCGTCTCACATCGGCTCGACGCGGAGTCCTCGGCCTCCGCTCAAGAGAACTTTTAGCAACTAAAGACCCCGGTTTTGCCCCCTAACACAACTACCGGGGAGGCGAAATGCGAAGACCTAGAAGAGGTGGTTATTGACGATGACCTAGAGAAGTTCTTCCGAGTAAGGGCTCGGCTGCCTCTCCAAGAGAAAGAGAAGCTGATTGAGTTCCTTAAAAGGAATATTAACGTATTTGCATGGGATGCCTGCGACGCCCTCGGGATCGACCCAGCCTTCATCTGCCATCACCTCAATGTCAACCCAGCCATCATTCCCAAGAAGCAACCACCCCGTCGCCCGTCAAAAGAGCATGCCGACGTGATTAGAGACGAAGTGGCGAAGCTTAAACGTGCTGGGACTATTAAAGAAGTCTTTTACCCTGAATGGCTGGCCAACACGGTGGTGGTCAAGAAGAAAAGTGGGAAATGGCAGGTCTGCGTGGACTTCACAGACCTAAATAAGGCGTGCCCTAAGGACCCGTTCCCAATGCCTCGGATAGACCAGCTAGTGGACGCAACAACAGGCCATCCTCGGATGAGCTTCTTAGACGTCTTTCAAGGCTACCACCAAATACCACCGGCGCTGGGGGATCGGGAGAAAACGGCCTTCGTAACACCAATCAGAAATTACCACTACAAGGTAAAGCCATTTGGCCTGAAGAATGCGGGATCAACTTATCAAAGGATGATGACAAGAATGTTCGAGCCACAACCGGGCAAGAACATCGAAATCTACGTCGATGACATGGTGGTGAAGAGTAAAGTGGTGTCCGAGCATTTAAGGGACCTTGGCAGCACCTTTAGCGTCTTAAGGAAACATAAGCTGCGCTTGAATGCTTCCAAGTGCTCATTTGGCGTGGGGTCAAGCAAGTTTTTGGGCTACATGGTTACCCATAGGGGAATTGAGATTAACCTGCACCAAATCAAGGCCATAAACGACCTGAAACCACCACAAAACACAAAGGAGGTCCAAAAGCTTACTGGGATGATCGCAGCCCTCAATCGATTCATTTCCAGATCGGCGGATAGATGTAGGCCGTTTTATCTCTTGATCAACAAGTGGAAGGGGTTTGAGTGGTCCGAGGATCGTGTGGTGGCTTTCCAGCAACTCAAAGATTACCTATCCCGGCCACCTATCATGTCCATTCCCGAGGCCGATGAAATTCTGTTCGCATACATTGTTGTAGCCCCCCATGCTGTGAACTTGGTGCTAATACGGGGCGACAATGGCATCCAAAAGTCAGTCTATTACGTGAGTAAGTCGCTGCATGAAGCCGAGGTCAGATACCTACCCCTGGAGAAAGCCATACTAGCCGTGGTCCACGCCACGCGAAAGCTTCCCCATTATTTCCGGGCCCACACAGTGGTTGTTCTAACCTAACTACCCTTGAAGTCTATACTGCGAACCGCCGACTACACCGGAAGGATTGCCATATGGAGCACAATTCTAGGAGCTTTTGACATCAAATACATGCCCCGAACCTCTATAAAGGGCCAGGTCCTAGCAGACTTAGTGGTCGACCTGGCTGAACCCCAAAGTAGAAACAAAGTGGCAGGAACAAAACATGGATGGAAAATCGGTTGGAGTGATCTCTACACCAGACCCCGTGTTGGAAGGTGTACGTTGATGGCGCGGCAAATCAAAGGGGATCTAGAGTGGGGCTAGTCCTAATATCTCCCGAGGAAGGCATTATAGAGAAGTCCCCGAGACTTAGGTTCTCACCCACGAACAACGAAGCCGAGTAGAAGCCCTGCTACAAGGAATTGCCATGGTACAGAAAATGGGAGGAAAGGCGGTGGAGATGTTCTCGGACTCGAGACCGGTAGTGGGCCAGGTAAAGGGAGAATTAGAGGCAAGAGATGCAAGGATGCAAGAGTACCTAAGCCGAGTCAAACGCTTATAGTCAAGCTTCAACTCTTTCAGCTTGTCGCACGTCCCCAGAAGCGGAAACACTCGTGCGGATTCGCTGGCCACGCTTGCCACCTCCTCGGCAGGGGACCCGCCTCGAATTATTCTTGTCGAGCACCTGGACAGAGCGAATAAAGTAGTCAAAGGCATGGTCCATGTTCATGAAGTCAGAATGGGCCCTAGCTGGATGGACCCTATCATGAGGTTCCTTAAAGATGATGTCTTGCTCAAGGAAAAGTCGGAGGCGAAGAAGATACGAAGAAAAGCTCATCGGTTCTGGTTGTCCGAGGACCACAAATTGTACAAACGCTCATATTCCGAGCCATATTTACTGTGCGTTCACCCCGAGGCATCAAAACTGCCGCTTGAAGAGCTGCACGAAGGGATCTACGGAGTCACATAGGAGGAAGATCTCTGTCACACCAAGCCATTACCCGGGGATACTGGTGGCGGGGATGCGAAGGAAGCCCTGGAGTATGTTAAAAAGTGCGACTAGTGCCAAAGGTTCGCCCTGAATATTCATCAACCTAGCAGGGCCCTCAACCCTCTGTCCAATCCGTGGCCGTTCGCCCTGTAGGGCCTGGTTATCATAGGACCCTTCCCAAAGGCAGCAGGAAATAAGAGATATCTACTGGTCGGCACAGTTTACTTCATCAAATGGGTCAAAGCCAAGCCTCCGGACAACATCAAAGACGTGGATGCTAAGAAATTCATCCGGAGAAACATTGTCACACGATTCGGAGTCCCTCGTACCCCCATCTCGGACAATGGACTCCAGTTTGACAACAAGGCCTTCGAAGATATCGCTGCGAGTTGGGGATCATTAATAGTACTCAACCCCACCTATCCTCGTGAAACGGGCAAGTCGAGGTCACAACAAGATCATAGTCAACGAACTTAAGAAGAGACTGGATGATGCCAAAGGAAGATGGGTGGAAGAGTTGCCACACGTTTTATAGACCTATCGGACTACACCACGGCGGTCAACAAGGGAGACGTCTTTTGCCATGACCTATGGGGCCGAGGCCGTTATCCCTATAGAGGCAAACTTCCCGACTCTGAGGATGAGTTCATTCACCTCGGATAGTAACGATGAACTATTGAGGAAGAACCTAGATCTGATCGACGAACAAAGAGAAAAGGCAATGGTCCAATTGGCCTATTACCATCAGAAGCTCAAACAGGGATATGATGCCAACGTGAAGGTTAAACCACCGGCACCAGGGGGACTTAGTCTTGAGGAAAGTTGTGGGTGTTGCAAAAAACCCATCATGGGGAAAGCTCGGACCCAATTGGAAAAAAACCATACCGGATTACTTCAATTGCGGGGATAGAAGCATACTACCTAGAAGACTTAGATGAAAAAGCTATACCCCGTCCATGGAATGCAAATAACCTGAGAATGTATTACAATTGATAAAAGCATTTGTCCAGTTCAGATTTTAAGTCCATCTTGATTACACGTCTCGCATTCTGGCAATAATCTAAGTGCTAGACAGAACCAAGGCCTTGCATGGTCCTCGGACTCAAGCCTATGGGAAAACTAGTCACTCCAAGAAAATCTAAGTGCTAGATAGAACCAAGGCCTTGCATGGTCCTCGAACTCAAGCCTATGGGGAAACTAGTCACTCCAAGAAAATCTAAGTGCTAGACAGAACCAATACCTTGCATAGTCCTCGGACTCAAGCTTATGGGGAAACTAGTCACTCCAAGAAAATTTAAGTGCTAGACAGAACCAAGGCCTTGCAGGGTCCTCGGACTCGAGCCTATGGGGAAACTAGTCACTCCAAGAAAATCTAAGTGCTAATCAAGAACCAAGGCCTTGCATGGTCCTCGGACTCGAGCCTATGGGGAAACTAGTCACTCCAAGAAAATCTAAGTGCTAGACAGAACCAAGGTCTTGCATGGTCCTCGAACTCAAGCCTATGGGGAAACTAGTCACTCCAAGAAAATCTAAGTGCTGGATAGAACCAAGGTCTTGCATAGTCCTCGGACTCAAACCTATGGGGAAACTAGCTACTTCAAGATTTGTAAAAGCTATGGATACGACCTATGCGTACGCTCGGTACCTCGGATTATACACTTAGCACCCTGGAGATATGGGTAGACATAAACTAAGCGTCCCCTTGATACCGATAAGGCAATATTGAGGGATTTGACTTCAAATATATTATGTGCAAGATCATTCACACCCGTTAGGATAATTAATTCACAAGCCACGAGATTTTGCAAGAATAGTAATATCGGTAAAGGCAATAAACACATGATTCAAAAGGGAAAAGAAGAAAGGAATTTCATATATATAGTCAAAAAATTCAGTTACAAATGAATTCCAAGACTCCTAAAACAGAAGCAAATTAACTAAAAACTAAGTTTCAAAAGAAAACCAACACAAAAGGTGGCCGGAGTCTTTACTTCAACTTTATTTTTGCCCCTTCCTTGGGAAGCCGAACAGGATTGGCCTCGAGACCCTGGGAGATATCCCCTTCCTTGGGAAGGCGAGCAGGATTAGCCTCAAGACCCTGGGAGACATCCCCTTCCTTGGGAAGGCGAGCAGATTGGCCTCGGGGCCCCAATGACATCAGCCGGGGAAATGGACTGAAGGGGCTGAATCAAGAGAGGTGGCTCCTTGGCGTGAGGGTCCCGAGCGCTAACTACGGACTAGGCAGCCTCCTAGGGCGCTTCAGGGTTAGAACTCCCACCCGTTTCTGTCACCTTAGGAAGCTCGCCCCCTTAGGCGGCTCGTTAGAAGGGACATGGTCGGGCGACCTCAGTCAAACCTCGGCCTCCTTTGGAGCACTCGCTATCTCAGAGTTAGTCTCAAGAATGGCCGGGGGATAGTACACCTTCTCCGTCTTCCACAGATCAGACGAAGCCTCCACCCCAGCTTGTTTAAGGGCTTCATTCCAGACACTGAAGCGATAAAGCCGGCATATCCCGGGGATTTGAGCCTTAAGGATGGCCTAGGTATCAGCCACCCCCGCATCATAGGCCTCCTCCTCGCCTTTGTCCTTGGAGGTCTCGGCCTCCGTCTTGGCAAATTCAGCCTCCGTTTTAGCCCTTAGAGCTTCATCCCTGGCCCATTCCGCAACGCCCCTAGCCATCTCTACCTCTGACGACTTCTTCTTTAAATCATCAATCTACTCCTTTACAATCCTCGGTGATCTTGACTTCAAGTAGGCGCTTTGTCCGGGTCTCGGCCACTTTTGGGCCCCAGACAGCCCTACTTGAAGATCGTCCCTCTGCCTGGTCATCTCCTTGAGATCCTCCCTGGCCTTAGTAAGGTCAGCCTTGGAGTTCTTAAGGGTGTGAGCTACGTCCAGGCGCTTATTACGTTCGGTCTCCAAGGACTTGCTCTACCCTTTAACTTCATCCTCCAGCCTATAAGTGGCTTGGACGACCTGCCAATCGGAACAAACACACTATGAATGGGAAATTGAGGAACAAAAATTAATGGAGTCACGAGTATCGGAAGCCTTACCATGGCCAAATACCTCTTCATGCTGAGGAAGACCTCCCGACTCCTCGTATTCTTCAGCTCTTTCATGTCGGTGGGAAGGAGCAAGGCCCTCTCCAACGCGTCGGCCACGTATGCGCCTTCGCCGCCTCGAAAGTCCCTTAGGGAGGCATTTTCTATTAATGGCTCCCCGTGGAGCATTGAGGCGGGGAGCCAAGCCTCGAGCGCAAATTGACTATCTATCTCCTTGCCTTGGACTTGAGGCCCAATCTTTAGCTACTTTTAAACCCGTGGGGCTTCGCCCTCCTCTTGAGGCGTGTGAGACTTCCCCTCATCCATCGGCTCTTTGCCCTTAGAACTCCTCTTCCTCTTTAAGTCGGTGGGCTCAAGCCGAGGAGGTAAAGTCGATTGGGGGGAAGTAGGGTGTTTGGGCCGGGGAGTCGGTGCCTGCGAATGAGCGGGGGAAGACCTGGTTTGAACAAGTTGAGACTGTGGCGAAAGAGGTGGAGGTTTGGACTGCAACTTTCCTGGTGCCTCCTTCCCGGGCTGGCCCTCAATTAGGTCAAGCGTGCTCATCCGGGGTTTCCTTTTAAGACCCATCTCCGCCTGAGAGGATGTCCCCGCTAACAAGAAATCCGCCTCGGAAAGGTCGGGGTCACCTAAGTCACCAGCTGGATCCGCAAATGCACTAGCCTCGTCAAACACACCGAAGCCTTCTTCGGGCAAGCCCGAATCACCCTCGGCTTCCGCCACTTGGTGGGATGAAGAAGAGCCGGCCAACAAGACGCCCTCCGGAACAGGAGACCCCTTGGGAATCAGAAACCCTTGCTCAACTACAGCGATCCTTTGAAGCCGGGGATCGTTAGCCCGGATCACGTGCTTCAGGTCGGCAAATGACCTCTGGATAGTATCATACCCCAAGATCCTGTAAGCGGCCCCGACTTGGTTGTCCGCCTCGTTTACAAAGACCACCGCCCTGAGGATAGTCTCCAAATCCTCCTTGTTGGTCGGATGGAAGTGCCGTTGAAAGAAGGCGTATTCACATCAAGAACCAAACCATGCAAATCATGATGACAAAAAATAAAAGAGGGGGATCATCCCTCTCCCACTTTAGATACCCCACCTGGCTCCCCCTCCACCGTGGGGCAAGGGAGGCCATCGTGCCACTCCCGGATTACGATGAGGAAGTCCTTGTTTAACCCTTTGCTGGACTCGGGAAGGCACTTAATAAGCCGAACCCTATCATCCCTCGTCTTCAAATAGTAGGACTTGTCTTTCAGGAGTTGGAGGTTGTAGCTCCAGTTCACATCGTGGTGAGTTAGCCTTAGCCCCATTTTCTCGTTTAAGGCATCCACACAACCCAAGATCCTAAACACGTTAGCGACACCGGGGTGGGGGCTAATCAAAAGTGCCTAAGATAATCCCTCATCACTGGCCCTATAGGGATTCTCATGCCCCCCTCTATAAAGGCAAGTATGGGGATCACCACCTCACCCGTTTTTCTCCTAAAGTGCCACTCCCCTTCCTCACAAAGATCTCGGACCCACATTGGGGGGTATCCTATAATCGGCAATGAATTTTTCCATCGCCTCTTCGGTCTCAACCAACTTTTTTAATTTACCCATCTCTAGAAACCGCCAAAGAGGCTCTAGGGATGACGAAAGAAGGAGTGGAGCAAGAGAAAGATAAACTTAGAAGAGGGAAAGCACCAGTTGAAGAGCGAAGAAAACTTACGGAAATGAGGAAAAGCTCCTTGGGCAGGTTGTTTATGCTAGAAAGAAACTTTAGTTTGGCTGAAAATTTGACTGAACTCGGGACATATGCGCACGAACTCTTAAGTGCAAAGGTAAAGAGACAAGTCTGTTCAAATGGGAATTTATACCTCCCATTAAAAATAAGCGTGCGATTTTCCCGCCCATAAAGGTGAGGAAATCTCAACCACAAAATCACCATCGCACCATTGAACATGGGGAGCACAGAGTCGCCAAAGATTCATTAAAGGCACACTTCATATACCAAGGCGCCAGGAACGTGTCTCGGGGATACGAAAAGACTCTAGCATTAATGAAGGACAGGACATGACAAGCCATGACAGAAGCCTTATGTTACCAAAACCCTCCTCTCCGTCCGAGGATCTAGACAGCAGGATTTTGAGGGGCTATTGTGGGGTCGAGAACTTGGCGACCCCTGCCCACTTTGTGCTAGGCCAAGGCCCGCACCAAGGAAAGAAATGTCCGAGGACATACGATGAAAATCCAAATGGCCTAGAGATGTTGCCGAGGACGATTCTGTCCTCGGCATTCCAGACTCCAATAGGAAAGAACGACACGCCATCAAGGGCAGCCTCTTATAGCGTCCCCTGAAGGAAGGACGAGCACACATGGGACGCACACAGGGGTATGGTGTAGGAGCAATTCAAGGAAAAGCTGTCACCTCCGCATTTTATGTGCCCAACTAACGTTAAGGCCACATTAATGATGAAGGGACCCCTGAGCAGTATGGTCTTGGTTGCCACAACTCACAGAGGGTGTGGGAAGGTGGGCGATGGGACGAGCACTCAAGTAATGGTCTGCACAATCAACAGATGGAAGGTCAAGATCGACTGGAAAGAAATATATAATGAGAGAGACCCCCCAAGAATGGGGGATCGCGAAAAAGGGACAAGAAGAGAGAAAAGGGAGAAAACTGCAGCGATCTGCATGGTCTTGAAAAACCACGAGAACTTAGTACTGAAAGTAGAAGAAGAAGAATATCAAGCTCCTCGAACGAAACACCCGGGGACAACAATTCAGGCTTGAACCCATTTTGTTATTGGTTCGTCCACACCCAACCATGTATAGCGATTGTGGTTAAGTCTAACACCTAGTTCTTAGGCCCACTCTCTAAAAATTCATTGTATTGGGCCAGTTGGGCTTGAGACCTTTCATCCAATAGGAAGAGCGCTCAAAACCAACGCCACACAATAAAGATTACGTGCAGAAAGTGCCTGTTCGTTCGAGTTCATATCTGACTTGGATATTCATATTACTCCTGTGTTTCCTATGGGCGAGCAAAACCAGTTTTATTATAAGAAGTTTACAAATTGAGTTAGTAACTATCATTGTTGGGTTGTGTAGGATTAAACACTTTATTTTATAATAATTAATTTATATATATATATATATATATATATATATATATATATATATATATATATTACACATGCAAACCTGGTTGAATGATATATTAATTTAAATATTTTATTCTGCATAAAGTATCGACTATTAAATCCACTCTATGGGCTCGACTTGGTGGTTTTTCTTAAAAAAACAATCGACATATACCAAATCGATCGTCACATATTAATTTAAATATGTTGTTATATATGTTTATAATAAAAATAAGGTAAAATGTATCATAACTCCCTAAGGTATGCCTAGTATGCGCCTTTGGTTCATAAAATTTCAAAAGTGAGAATTATTAATTTCTGAAATTTATAAAATAAGTGTAATTAGTTTCTCTGTTAACTTCCATCGCTTCTCTTGCCTGTATGTGTGTTTGGGATCTAAGTTTCAGCTCGTGTTTTGCTGAATTTGTTTACTATTTGGTATTTGCGGGTCTCGGGCGATTTTGGCCCATTAGCATTGATTTTTAAAATATTTAGGCCCAAAACACTGTTTGGGAAATATATAGCAATATACCACTTTTTAGGTACTCGAGCTTGCCAAGCTCGAGTACCATGTTTTTTTAATCCACTATCGCCCCATATTCAAGGAGCCCTATAGTGGCGTTTTAAGCCCTATAGTGACGTTTTCGGGCCAAAAAACGCCACTATAGGGCCCCTTGAACCTGTTATGGTGACTTATAAAAAAATTTTGCAGGAAAACGCCGCTATAGGGCCCAAAAATGTCACTATAGGGCTTAAAAACGCCACTATAGGGCCCCTTGAACCTGTTATGGGGACTTATAAAAAAAAATTTGCAGGAAAACGCCGCTATAGGGCCCGAAAACGTCACTATAGGGCCCCTTAACCTGGTATGGGGGCTTAAAAACACCGCTATAGGGCTCGAAAACATCACTATAGGGCTTAAAAACGCCACTATAGGGCTCCTTGAATATGGGGCGATAGTGGATTAAAAAAACATGGTACTCGAGCTTGGCAAGCTCGAGTACCTAAAAAAGTGGTATATTGCTATATATTTCCCAAACAGTGTTTCGGGCCTAAATATTTTAAAAATCAATGCTAATGGGCCAAAATCGCCTGTGTCTCGAACAAAAGATAATTGGGTCCCATCTGTGTTTGCAAAAAGCAACTTTTAAGATTTGCTTTTAGCTTTTTTTTGCAACTACAAAAATATTATTAGTAGGTCCCACACAACTAGAAATTGGGTCCCAGTAGTGATGACTTCAAAAATTTTCTTTAGGGAGTCATTAAAAATTTAAATTATAAAAATTTTAATAAAAAGAGAACTTGGATGTACCAAGTTATCGACTAAAAAAAAATGAATTTTTACAATTTTCTTTTATAAGTTTTCAAATTTTGAATTGTTACATGATAATTCATTATGAGTATTTATTGCCAACGAGAGTAGCTATGGTCATTTTATTTTGTTAAGTTTGTCTAAATTTTTATTTTTTTGCAGTTATTATTATATATTTGTCATTGTTTTTATAAAAATATTTTAAACTAAATGACTAAACTCAACTTATTGGCTCTATATTAATTATTGACGCACACAATCACACTCATTCGTACATAAAATAATTCACTACATGTTTACTTAACCAATCAAATGCTTGAAAAATCACTAACTTTGCAAATTTTTTCTTGAATTTTTCTAATTTTATTACAAAAAGTTATTATAACATGATAACTATACATACCCATGTAACAAACATTCTCTATTTCCTAATTATTAAATTATATAAAGTTATATTATATTTATATTGTACACACGTCATTATTCATACAAATAACATTATAACAAAAAGTAATGCACACAATCAATATTAGACAAACTCATACACATAATATAAATTTATAATAAAAAGTGACACCCACAATTTACAAACACTTAGGTGTGGTTTGGATTGGACCGAAAATGGCGTTTGCGTTTTGTCCGCGTTTTCCTTTTTTTTTTCTTTTTTTTTTTCTTCAACCGCAGTTGTTGACCAAGTCAGCAGCGAACAGTGCATCCGTGCACTGTTCACGGACCCACAAATTCCACTCTTCAGCAACTTTTTCATTAAAAATGGGTCTCACAGCACTATTCACGCATTTAAAAATTATTTTGCTACAGTTTTTTCAGTTTCAACAAAAATAAGCTCAATCCAAATAGACCTTTACTCTTAAAGTCGAAAATACTTGTAATAAGGACGTATAAGATTTAAGCCAGAGTGTGCAAAAATATTTTTAAGAAAAAATTAATGTATTAAACTAACAAAAAAAAATGATTATATATATATATATATATATATATATATATATATATATATATCTTCGTCTTTTTTTTTTTTTTGAAGTCAGGGGGGTTCATTTGAACCCCTTGAACAAAGTGCCTTGCATATAGGTCTACGAAAAGCAACTTATAAGATTTATGTTTAGACCGAAGAAGATAAGAGAGCTTAAGAGAGAAATGGACGAGGGTGAACTGCCTATGGTGGCGACAACCAACTAAAGGCGGAGCAAGGAGGCTCAAGTTAGAGAGAGAATCGAGAGTGAGAGAGAGCCCGACATTAGAAAGAGAAGGGAGGAGGTGTTAAGAATTTTTTTTGTTTGTTTAGGTTCCCAGAAAATGTTGCAAAACATGAAAAAAAAATTGTATTATTGTATTTTTTTTTCATTTTTAGTTGTTATTTTAATTATTCAAAATATGTTTTTATTTTAATTATTTTAGGTTTTTATCTGACCTAGAATATTAATACATGTGTCACAATTTAATTGGATCGATTAGCACATGTCATAAGCTTATGTGGCACTTAATGGACACGTCGGCATAAAACTAAAGGAAGGGCCGACAATCAAAATGGTATGAAACTTCGTGGTGTAAAATCCAAATTCTGAAACTTTTGGATGTAAAATCAAAAAATTCTCAAATGACAAGGTGTGTTTTGCATTTTATCCTATTAATAATGTTTGTGGGTTACACATTCAATATATTTCTATTACACTTTTAGTTTTTTTCTAGTGTATTTTGAACAACTTATTTTGTTTTGCTTTTAACTTTTATTTGTAGTACTTTTAACAAATAATTAAAAAAATTTGTTCTCAATAACAGGGGGGAAAATTTCACTTTACCACCTTAAACTATACCCCAAATTACATTTTGCACCTTTAACTTTTCGAATGCACAATTTGCACCATAAACTATAACCTTTGTTACACTTTATACCTCAATATCAAGTTTGTTGTTAACTTGGATGGAAATCCAAAGTTTAAGGTGCAAAATGTAATCGAAAGTATAGTTTAGGGTGGTATAGTATAATTTCTCCTTTGTTTTTAAGGGATTAAGAAGATGGGCAATTGAGTATTTTTACATGATGTCATATTTTTCCATCTAAGTTAACCGCAAACTTAACATCATGGTGCAAAGTGTAACAAGAGTTATAATTTAGGGTCCAAAACATGTATTCAAAAAGTTTAGGCGAAAAACCCATTTTCGTCCCTACATTTTCACGCAATTCTCACTTTAGTCCCAAACTTTTAGTTTTACCGCTTTTAGTCCCTATCCTAAAAAACGCTTCTCCTTTTTGTCTCTGTCGTTACATCGTAGATGAAAAATGCACACGTGCCAAACGGAGTACACTGTTGACACACTAAAAGATGACGTGGCCATTAAAATAATAATAATAAAATGTTATTTGCCATTAAAAATACCACGTCAACATTTAAATTAAAAAAAAATTAATTTATTAATTTTAACTAAATTAAAAAAATTAAAAACAGAATTAAAAACTAAAAATCATATGAATTGAGATCCGAGTGTGTCTTGAACAAGAATAACAAGAACACAAACCCGGATCCAAGAACACAAACCCAGAAATTTAAAAAAATAAAAATAAAATCAAACCATTTAACATCGAATTCTCCAGCAAATCACTAATCCACATGATTTTCACAAAGTCCATAATTGAGTAACTAATCAGCCATACAAAACCGAATTCTTGAAAAATCAAACCCATAAACCCAAAAAACAATCCAATCTCCAATAAACCCATAAACCTATATTTTCTTAGGAAACAAACACAAAATAAACCCAAAAAATTGAGCTCAAATACAAATTCATAAATCGCCCCCATTTTCTCAAACCCAACAAAATCATCAAAGACCCGTAACCATAACAGGCCACACCCAAAATCTGGGTTTGTTTTCACTCACTCTCTCTATAGCAATTGTGAGTGAGAGAAGTTTTGGTGGGATTTTTTTTGTTGTTCTGGGTTCGAACGGAGGAGGGATGGTGATGGCGGAGAATGATCAAGAAGCAAGTGGTACCAAATCGAAGTCGAAGTCTGCGTGGAAGACTCCAACGGCGGTGGCAATGAATGGCGACGATGCTCCGCCTCCTTCTCCTGTAATGATTGGTGCCTCACCCGATTATTGGCCAACTCTTTACGATGCGGCCGCAGTGGCGGCGACGGGAGGAGCAGCCTCAAAGCCTTGAGGTAGAGGTTGGAGAGCGAACCAATGGCGTCGTGATATGGAGGGAGATCTTGTGTTTTGCTTTATAGCTTTTGGATTGGATTTGGGTTCTTGGCTTCTTGTTGTTGCTTTTGTTGTTGTAATGATGACATTTTTGAGAGGAGAGAGAAAGAGAGAGGTGTTGTTGGTGTTGTTACATTTGAGATCCGGGTGTTGTTTTTTTGAGTGAGTTTGAGTGAAGGAAAGAAAGTGTGTATGTGGGTGTTTTTTTCTTTCTTTGTTCTTAGATCCGGAATTATGTTGTTTTTGTTCAAGACACACTTAGATCTCGGGGTTTGTTTTTTTTTTTTTTTTTAATTTCTGGGTTTGTGTTCTTGGATCTGAATTTGTGTTTTTGTTGTTTTTGTTCGAGATACACTTAGATCTCAATTCATATGATTTTTAGTTTTTAATTCTGTTTTTAATTTTTTTATTTAGTTAAAATTAATAATTTAATTTTTTTAATTTCAATGCTAATGTGGCATTTTTTTAATGCCAAATAATATTTTTTATTATTATTTTGATGGCCACGTCGACTTTTAGTGTGCCAACAATGCACTCTGTTTGCCACGTGTGCATTTTTCGTCTCTGATGTAACGGCAAGGACAAAAACGAGACATGTTTTTCAGGATATGGACTAAAAGCAGTGAAAATAAAAATTAGGGACCAAAGTGGGAATCATGTAAAAATGTAAGGACAAAAATGAGTTTTTCACCAAAAGTTTATGGTACAAAGTGTAATCAGGAGTATAGTTTAAGATGGTAAAATATATTTTTCCCCTAATAATAAACACTATGAGCCCCAACCGCCATGCGATGCCTTGCTCTTCCCAACGTCCTCCCCCTCGCTCCAACCAGTGTTACAATCTTACTCAAACCTTCACAAAAATAAAATAAAAAAGGCATTAAAAAAAATGACCAAGAAAAGAACTTTAACTATAAGCTCTCTTTGGGCCTGTTTGGTTAGTTATCTCTAACCAACATTTTCACATTTTAAACAATCTTACACACTTTTCAACACACTTTTTCACTCACACGTATATTAAAAACACTCAAACAACATTACTCAAACTAACTTACCAAACAGGCCCATCTCTATCACAGATTGTCTTTGAAAAAAAATTTAGATTTGTATAGAAAATGACAAATTTGATGCATGCGTAGGAAATTTAGTTTCTACATGCTGGTTTAGACTCCAAAGTGAGGCATGACCTTTGCGAAGATGGAGAACATATTCATAACCTTTTTTCATAGTGTTTGCACTTTGCAGAACATTTTTTTTTTTTAATAATCTTTAAAGATAACCCATTTTTCAACCTACATCTAACCTCACTTAGAGGGCAAAAGGGTGACTTCACAACCTAGGGGTAGCATCTTAATTCTGACCATTTGATCCTCAATCAATCCACTAAAACAGGTCTTGATGTCATAACAATCAAAACAAGTGGTCACAAACCTCAATCAAACCATTAAATTGAAAGATAATGAAGAATCAAGTTTCAACGGTAAAGATGCACTCACATTGTCAAGCCTAATCATATATGATTATGAATAATTGGTTTTGATTGGTCTCATTTAGGATCAATTTAAATAAATGACATGTCATGGTCCTATTGGTTCAAGGCTAACACTAAAGGTAAGCCGCACACACATAATTAGTCCTACCATTATTCATTAATGAACCCTTAATTTTAGTCAAAATTGATCATTAAAATTAGGGTAAATTGCAACTTATCTACCTGTGGTTTGACCGAAATTTAAGTTGCTTACTCGTAGTTTGAAATTTGGCACTTTACCTAGAGTCCAAATCTTCTGTCTCATCTTTCTTACTCCACTCCATGCTCCACCAATAAATATTTGTCATATGTACACCTATTTAAGTCAAATTTAATTTTCAGATTTTTATTATTTAGTTTCCTAAAATAAATCAAAAAACTCAAACCCTCCCCACAACCACCATTACTATTCCTCCTCCTCCACCACCACCACCAACAAGCTTCGTTGGCGCCACCAAGAGGAGATCCGACATCGTCAACGACCTGCCACCCCCGCCGACCACCCACCCACCACCACCAGTTGTCGATTACCAAAAATGAATTAAAAAAAAAAAACCAACACATCCCCCATCAATCACCACCGGTCCACCACTCTTATTCAGCGCCTCTAGGAAGAGATGGTGACACGATCAAAGCCGCCATGTCTAGGTACTAGCCATGGATTTGAAGAAGAATGGCGGTCATGGATACCCACCAACAAGATGTCATAAAACTAATATTAGACATGTTTTTTCAAGACAAGGAGCGGTGGTGGATAGCCATTGATGTCACCAAAGATCTTCTCCAAGTAGTGCCGACGAAATTGGTGGTGGTGGTGGTTGGTGGGGATTATTTGAGTTTTTGTTTTTTACTTTTTTGGTTTTTTATTTATATGAGGAAACTGAAACAATGAAAGGCTAAAAATTAGATTTGACTTAAATAGGTGTACATATGGCAAATATTTATTGGTGGAGCATGGAGAGCAGGAAAGATGAGACAGAAGACTTGGACTCCTTTACCCACTTGAGGTTAGCTCAATTAGGCTCAGTAACCCACCTCTATTTAAAATTGAGTTAAATATGTATTTTTGCTCTCTTTTATGTCTCCCTCCTCCAAAAACATAGAAAAACATGAGAAAATAAATCAAAAAGGAAGGGTTTTGTAAAAATTAAGAACAAAACATTACTACTACCATAGAGGCTTCAGTTAAGAATCATCAGATCTAGCAAAAACAAATTCTTTCATCCATTTCTAAGCAACCAACGAAGCCATAGCATCTAAAGCTTAAATCAAACCCAAAAAATTCAGACTTCAAATTTGTTGCAACTCCATGGCTGATCTAAGAAGAAGGCAGGGGTATGTGTTGAGTTTGGTTTCTAGGGTTTGTTAATGGTGATTAGGAGTTTTGACTCAAGGAAGGCTTCAACGTAGATGTTTTGGTTTCAATTAAGTTGTTAAAATAGTTTGGGGTTTGTTAATGGTGGGTTTGGGTTTGGGGCCATGAATTTGTTAAGATTAGGTGTGATATTCTGGTTTGGTTTTGCGATGGAGGAGGGCTTAGTGGAGGATTTATTTTTCTTATGTTAGAATCATACGACTAGTGGGAGTAATTTTCTTTAACCTCTTGATTTTCATTAAATTTTTCTCTTCCTTCATTTGTTCAGTTTGGTCCTCTGACTAATTCCTTTTCGTTTTCACATCTACATCCTTGGATGATTTTAATTTGTGGGCATCACTAGCTATCATTTTTCCCTTGAGTGATCTTCCACTATTAGGATTCTTGGCATCCTGCTCTATTGAATCCTTTACTGATCTACAATCACCTCTAGATTTTCTTTTTCTTAGACTTCTTTTTGCCCATATGTTCATCTCGTGTGTTGTGACATCAAAACTTTGAATATGTCATCATTTGTTTAGTGATGTCTCTCCGTCTTAATTATTTTATAAAACAATTAAATTGCAAAAGAAAAGTAACCATAACCATACCCTTGGATCAGTTGCTAATCCAAACTCTGTATGTGAAGAAAACTCAAACGTAAAGAACTATGTTCCTCCTAACTCTTTGTATGGGTATTTGTTGGAATCAGTCAATTTGATGCAATTAGTGTAAATGTAAGATTGAAATGCTAAAAAGTTGAATAAAATTTTTTACCAACAAATTTTTTTATCTTATTTTCTCTTGTTTTTCTATGTTTTCTCTTGTTTTTAGAGGAGAGAGACATAGAAGAAAGCAAAAATACATATTTAATCCCATTGTTGAGGGCCATTTGTGAGAATCCAGGTGGAAAGAAAGAAAGCCCAATAACAAAGGCAACAAAGAATTGACAAAGCGATAAAGAAAAACCATTAGGTCCAAGCGGCAGAAATAATGGATTACGTGCCCAAGAGATAAACAAATGGGTCTTGAAAAGGCAAGTAGGCTCGAAGAAGCCCCGAAAGAGACAAATAGCATCCCATGGGCAGTATATGAGATAGAAAAGCGAGAAAGGGCCGCCACAGGCCCAAGATAATACAATCTAAGAAAGTAAGGGGTTTATGACAGGCCCATAAACCCCAAGGATGAGAATAAGGTTATTGGGCCAGGGAAGCCCAATGAAGTTAATAAAAAGCCCATGGGAATGTAGAATTAGCAAAAGGGCCGAGGAAGCCCAAAGAAAGCAAACGGGCCAAGGATGCCCAAAGGAAAGTCAAAAGGGACATAGGAGCCTATAAATAAAAGCAAACCAGTGGCCATGCCAAACCACCGAGAGAAGGAATAAACGGCTGGTCTAAAAAGGCCCAAAGAGATTAAGTTATTATGACAGGAATAATAGAATGACATTGCAAGAAACAAAGGAAACCAAGGAGTGGGCCAAAGAAATGTAAGACCCATCATTAAATAAAGCCCACTCAGTGTGGAGCGGGAAAACAAAGAATAGCCCACATCAGAGGTCAAAAAACACGAACGGCGAGCCTCCGGACCACGGTAGACGAATGGGCAGCGAGCAAGTTTTGGACACATATGGAATGAAGGCACGCGCAAGGCCCAGGCACCACCAACCTGTACCCAGCCAATACAGAGCATGGTAAGGTTGAGGGGTCAGAGGATCAGAGGGTATGGTTTGGTGGTGGGGAGAGGGGAAAATCTATTTTTATGGTTCCGGCTCAAGCTCTTTCGGGAGGTGTCCTGCTGGGAAGGCTTACTACCCAAAAGAGGCAAGCTGAGTTTGAACCATTAGGTGCATGCCATGAGAGATAGGGAGAGAGAAATAACCTAGACCGTAGCAGGAAAGGGTGCCACGGCGGACTAGCAAACAAAATACACTTTCTTGTCCGGCGATGGGAGGATGACACACAGACGGAACAGTGATGGTCGGCCAAAGACACCCGGACTAGATAAAGGGAGTTAAGGGTTAAAACAGTAAAATCGGGTCACGGCGGACACTATAAAAGGAGGGTCTTGCCGTGAATGTAAAAGGAAGGAACAACGGAACTTTGACTAAGAAATAGAAAAATTAAAAGAAATAGCAAAGAAAACGAGTGAGAAGAAAGAAAGAAATAGTGAGAATTAGAAAGGTGAGCATGCACCGGTAGATCACTCCCTTCTCTCCCTCATGAAATCCGGCCCTCTGTAAGAAAAACTCGAAAGCACCTACACAGAAAAACCACTCGGACCCGTTTCCCTCGTGGTCGTTAACCTCTACTGCAAGACTCTTTCCCGAGAGATTGACCGCTTTGAGGAAGGACGTTCTCCCCTTTGTGGTTCTACTCCTGCGGATTGAATTTTCGGTCGATTTCCTCTAGTATTCCGACCAACCCATGCTTATAAACATTTGATGTCCTCTCTTATTCTTTTTCTTTCTCTTCCGTAAAAAAGAAAACAAATAGTATTGTTATCGTAATTGATTTTAAGGGTCATTTGGTCAATTCTCCATTAAAGTGGCTAGATATTTTTTGTTCATTTTATTATTATTATGTCTCGCCGCCACGATTTGTCTGAAAATGATTTCGCTGCCGTGAGCACGTTCCTGGAAAACTTGGCCTAGTTTGCGCAAAAAGTCGGACCAACTTAAGTCAAGTTGGGCCACCCCGACTCTCTTATCCGTAAAAACTTGGGCTTAGTGCGGCAGGAGGCAGCCCAACACCACTAGCACGGCCCACCCCCTTACACCCATTTTTAATAGAGGTGGGTTATGAAACTCTAACTGAGTTGACCTCGGGTGGATAAAGTACCAAATTTCAAACTACGGGTAGACAACTTAAATTTTGGTCAAACCACAGGTGAGTAAGTTGTAATTAGCCCTTAAAATTAATGAATTTGATAACAATTGAGGTTTTATAATGTCCGGTTAGGATTAATTAGGTGCAATATCGGAAAAAAAAAAATCGCAACATCAATTACAAATTGAAGCTAAAAAGGAAGCTAATGGTTGTCACTACTCACTAGGTCCAAATATCAACCTGCACTTGGACTAATCATCAATTTGCCAATTGGAACTTATGGCCTGTTTGGAAGTTAAAAAATGGAGGGGGAGTAGAGTAAAGGGAGGGGGAGTAGTTCAATTACTTTGTTTGGGAGTTTTTTTAAGAAAGGAGGGGGAGGGGTTTGGAGGGATTTGAAGGGTTTTCAACTACCTCTAACCCCTCATTTTTAATTCCCCCAAATTGGAGAGATTTGGAGGGAGAGTAGAGTAGATAAATTATTGACCAAATGAATTCCCTAATTTACCCTTTCTTAATTAACAAAATTACAAACATATAATCTTTGTTTGTTTTATGAGAAAATAAATAATTTAATGCTAAAATTTTAGAAATTCAGAACAGGAAAAGCCACAAAAACAAACATTTTTCTGTTTCAAAAAGTGTAACTATGAGTTTTATTTTTCTAACAAACAAAATACACAAAACTCAAATTTCAATTCCTTTCCCTTTTCCTCCATTTTCAGAGCACCCAAACAGAAATTAAAGCCACAAAATTTTTCTCAAAATCTCACAGCTATAACTTGAAAAAAGCACGAGAAATCAGACACCGCCGAGTCATGGGTCGTCGCCGACGACGTCCAAAGGACCATGACGCTCACGACTCGGCGGCGACGACATCCAGAGGTCCACGATGCTCACGACTCGGCGGCGACGACGTCCAAAGGTCCACGACGCTCACGACTCTCGGGCAACTATGTCCAAAGGTCCACGACACTCGCAGCGATCGGGATTGAGCTCGGGCCCTCAAGCTCGATCGAGCCTCAAGCCACTTCGTCGCCGATGAAGCACGACGGTGACTCTTCCCCTCTAATTCCGGAGAACTATCCCGACGACGACGACGAGGATCTCGCTTTGCTCGCTCTTCGTTCTCCAGGATCTCGCTTTTTGTTTTTTTTTTTTTTGGTTGTGTGCATTTTGGGGGATTTGGTTTGTGTTTCTGTGAAATTTCTGTTTTTTTTTTTTTTTTTTTCTTCTCTACTTGTGCCTGTGTTTGGTTGCTCAAAAAATGTGGAAAAGAAATGGGAATTTGGATTTTGGTTAGAGTTTTAAAAAACCTACTAAATTTGGCAATGTTTAGTATTTATTAATACTAATATAAACTATTTGTTTTCAAATATTCAAAGAACAGTTCAATTTTGACTGATTTTTACTCTTTTTTTTTTTTTAGTTTTTAGGTATACAATTTTTTTTTTGAAACATTTTTTTATATTTATTCTTCTCAAAAAAAAAAAAAAAAAAAATCACTAACATATTCTACGATTTGGACAAATGATAATCAAGTTCAAAACTTTACAAAACTGATAAATTAATCATAAACTAATATTACAAGTTCATTTTCAAAAAGGGGTAAATTTGTCTATTTTAATCATTTCCTCTCCTCTCCATCCTATTTTTTAAAACATCCAAACAAGGGAAACGGTCAATTACTCCCTTCCCCCTTACTAATTTTAAAAACATCCAAACAAGGTGGAGGGGAATCATTCCCCTCTACTCTCCTCCCCACTACTCTCCTCCCCTCTACTCCCCTCTACTCTCCTCCCTCTCTAAACTTCCAAACAGGCCATTAAAGAAAATTGACCCCAATTTCTTTCCTTTCCAGTTTTTCCTAGCTAATTACTCCAATCAACCCTAACTTTAATGCCCTCAACCCTCTAGAACCTTCCCCCGACCACTATAAACAGAGGAGAATTCCTCATTTCAAAGCACAGATCCACTCCCTTAAACCTCTAAAGAGAGTAAGAGTACTTGTCATACCTTAGCCTACCCGCACTCGAGGTATTGAGAAAGTGTCTGATCTCTACTTCCCCTCTAGACCTTTGGAGTAATTCCCCTAAGATCTTAGAAGATGTAAAGAAATAGCATTATGAATATGGTCTTCCTAAGTCTTGGAGTGCAATCTTGTTTCAATGTTCTATTTGTAGGATTTGATAAGGAATCCCTCATTCTCAGTGGCAAATCCAGGATTTTTTTTTAGAGTGGTTATTAAAAAATTTTAATTATACAAAATTTAATAAAAAAATAACTTGAATAAATTTGCATTACCCAAAAAAAAAAAAAAAAAACATGAATACAAATACATGAAGTTTTACAATTTCTTTCTACTAATAAAATGAAAAGGCAAAAAGGGGACTAATGAGAGATAAAGGGAGAGCCAAGGATGCTAAAATGAGAGTAAAAAATTATATGATAATTACCTTCTACTTTAACCCTTTTTTTAGAGACAAAAAAACACATACACAAAGGAGAGGAAATTAATGAGATTCCAATACAAATTCACACCACAAACTCCACCCAAAAATCATAGCAACTTTTAAGGGAGGTTGTGACAAGTAATATAATACACAACACACTCTCTTAAGCAATGTGGGACAATTAACTTTATTTTTGTTGTTGTTGTTATTTTTTTAAGAAACAAACACACACACACACACAAGGGAAAGAAAATGAGGTTCTAACACAAAAGTTTTCTACAAACTCCACTTAAAAGCCGTGGTATATTTTTTTTTATTTGTTTTTGTTTGACATTTTCTGTTTGTTGTTATGGCTATTTTTGCTGTTATTTGAGCTAATTTTTATTGTTATTATTTAAATTTTTTAACTTTTTTTGTTTAAGAGGTAAGGATTATCTTTGTAGGGTCAATATTATTTTTGTTGAATCCAAATTTTTGAGATTCTCGAGTTAGGGTGTTTAATATTACTTTTAGGGTAGTCAAGATGGCTTAGTTTTAAAAAAATTATGTGTGTAAATATATATATATATATATATATATATATATATATTTTTTTTTTTTTTTTTTTTTTTTTTTTTTTTTTTTTTTTTTTGCGTGTCAGGGTGTTCAACTAAACTCAATGTGCAGTTGCCCCTACTCCTTGTTCTTATTTTTATTATTTCTAGATTTTTATGTAGTTTAGTTTATTTATGTTTTAGCGTTAGAAAATCATGTTCGTTGCTTGAATATGTTTTGAATGTTCTTCACTTGTTTGTATGATGTTCTTCACATGCTCGTGCATACAACCCAGCCAGATCCTAGGATGTTATGGATTCCAACCTAAGACATGTTTGTTATTTTATTTTTTCACTATGCACACACAATCACATGTAACTATTTGAATTCCAATCAAGATCACATGCAATTGATAGTGATGCCATGTTGTTTTTATGGATGATGTACCCACCACAATCTCTAATTTAAATTTTTGCATGTTAATAATTTAGTGGAATTATTGTGACATTTTGTTGTCTCCCTGTATTACTCATAAAAATAATCTTGGTCCCCAAATATAATCTTTAACCCCTTAAAGAATAAAAACCCAAATAAGAACAATAAAAATTAGTCCAAATAACAACAAAAATAACTCAAACAACAAATGAATAAATATTTAAAAAATCTATTCTAAAACAAAAAATGAAAACCCTTAATTATTCAAATTTTTAACTCATTCAACCCATTACATAAAAATAATCCTTAATTTCATTTTTTTTCCCTAAAAATTGGTACCAAGGGAGATATTGTTGCTGTGAGTTCTCCTTAATGACACCAGTAGTTCTACTCTCCTCGACTTTGTAGTCACAGTAGATATCATCTCTCTCTCTCTCTCTCTTTCATACTTTCATCTCAATGTTCTTATTTCGCACTTTATCTCTCATCAGTCCCTTTTTTCTTTTTCTTTTTGTTAGTAGAAAAAAAATGGTAAAACTTAAATTATTTGCATTTTTTATGTCTATATATTGGTGTCTCATGATTACAAGTCCAAATTAGTTGGGTTCTTATACGCACCAGAGCAACAATGAGGTTCAATTTACCTTGTTTGCAGTCCAAACAACAAAATATGAAAGTTTCTTCAATGAACTCATGGGGTTGCCCTCGTCATCTCCTTAACCCACCTCTTTCACAATATCTTGCACGCATTAGGCAACACCGTGCATGATTAGGTGTTTTGTTCAAGTGCCCACACTTTAGGGTTTTTTTTTTTTTTTTTTTTTTTTTTTTCTTTCTTTCTTCTTGAAGGTCATGTTAACGGATGCCCTTAGAGTAATGATTAATAATTTATTTTAGAAAAGTTTTAATACTACTTTTATGGGAAATGGAAAAAATTGTTAAAATATTAATTGCTTTTTTTTCTTTTCTCATAAAAATTTTCTTTAAGTGAATTATTAACCATTACCCTAAGGACATCCGTTAGCATTTTCTTTTTTCTAATACTAACGTAGCCCAACTTCAGAGTATGGTAACAAGGAGATGGGAATTCCAAGATTTGTTTGCCGATTCAATTATTGTGACATAAATTATGTCATCATGGATTATAAAGAAAAAAACCAATCGCATGTCAGCCCGTCATGCAGTGGCCATATCATATGCCAGATCATCTAACTTTCAACCATTGTTATTTCCCCCCGATAGGCCACTTTCTCATTTTGTTTTTTGCACATATTCTATTGTTAGGATCTATCCCAAAATCACTTAATTGACCTATTTGGGTCTTGTATACACGAAACTTGTCAACCCACTTCTACGTGCTCATCACAATGTCCTTCACCGGTCTCTTCAGGCCATCAGAGTAGCCATTCTCTAGCCCTTGTTGCCGTGCTTAGGCCAAAGCGGCCTTCCTCGGCCATTGATGAAACCATTCTTAGGCCAATGCAGCCTTCTTCCGGCAGTATTCTAACATTGACAATTTGCATGTGTCTTCCTCCGGATCCGTTGTGCCCAATCCATTCACTTTCAAGGTCATTTTCTAGGCATCATTCAAAGACATTTTCAAGGGATCTCCTCAAGATTATTCCAAACTCAAGGCTCTATTGAGTTACCACCTTAAGTTTAAGGGGGAAAGTTGAGAAGAAAGAAAATATGTCAAGCCCCCGCCAACTGAGGAAGACCAAACTCATAGCATGTATACCAACTCCATCAGCAAACAATCAGGAGAATCAAATATACAAGGAAAGTAATGACTATTTACTTAAAAGCAAATTGCATAATTTTAGAGATGTTGTCTGTAATATTTGTGTATATAAAAAAACTCATGTATCAAAAGAATACACAAATCTAATGTCAAATATGTAGTCATCTAGAGCTTTACACCATGGACATAGGTCATTAGATCAAACCACATAATTTTTATTGTGTTCTTGTTTCTTTTCTCTTTCTCCTTTCCTTTGCTTCTGCTTAATTTTAACTACAATATTTTTTCATTTTATTTTAATTTTAACATAATATCATAGCCAACTTTAGCATATATAGTTGCTTCGATCATTTGTCAAAAAAAGTAATGTGTTTTATTACCAATAATGTTCCTGATAATAAGTCTTTAAATGATGATCATTGTATAATTTTCTCTTTAGTTAATCAAACAAGACTTAGTTTTCCTTCCACTTCAATTTTATCTATCCAAGCTTTTGAAATATTGCATACTGACAAGGGTACCTCTATTTGTGGCAGGGACGAACGCACACTACAAAAAAAAGGGTCTAAAGCTGCGTTTGAAAAACGCAGCTTAAGACCCCAAAAACGCGACTATAGGCTTTTAGCCGCGTTTGTAAACGCGACCTAAAGTCCACAGCTCAAAGCCTATAGCCGCGTTTTTTGAAAACGCGGCTAAAACCGGGACTGGAGCCGCGTTTTCTAACCGCTGCTATAGGATTCGACCTATAGCCGCGTTTACTAAAAACGCTCTCCGGAGGACAGCTTCAAGCTGCGTTTCAAACGCGGCTATGGTTGCGGACCTATAGCCGCGTTTTTAAAAACGCGCGCTATAGGTATTCCAAACAAGTCAATACGACGTCAGAGCCACGTTTTCAACGCAAACAAACGGAACCTATAGCGGCGTTTCTAAGAAACGCGGCTATAGACCCAGCGGAGCGGCGTTTCAAACGCGGCTATAGCTATTTCCCAGCAACATTGATCACGCTATAGCCGCGTTTTAAAAAACGCGGCTATAGGTTTTTTTTTTTAATTTTTTTCTTTCTCTGCTTTACGAACTTCCCGCTATACACACAACTCCCTTCTTTCAAAACTTATTACATCCCAAGAATCACATATTCCATAAACATCACAAGGGAATTAAACAACTTCCATTCCTACATCACAAGTTCCATATATGTCAAACAGAAAATAAACAAGTTCCATAAACGTCATTACATCACAAGGGAATTAAACGATCACCCATTCCTACATCACAAGTTCCATAAACATCACAAGGGATCTAAACAACTTCCCATTCCTACATCACAAGTTCCATATACATCAAAAAGAAAATAAACAAGTTCCATAAACGTCAATACATTCTTGGGGTCACAAGTTCCGTAAACATCACAAGGGAATTAAACAACTTCCCATTCCTACATCACAAGTTCCATATACATCAAAAAGAAAATAAACAAGTTGCATAAACGTCATTACATCCCGAGATCACAAGTTCCATAATAAACATCACAAGTTTCATGAACATCACAAAGGAAATACACAAGTTCGTATTCCTACATCACAAGGATTTTTGTACATCACAAAAATATACCAAAATGATTTTTGTACATTCTAAATTGCTCTCAAACAGCCACACAGCAAAGAAACCAGTTTTGCTTTGTTGTCCACTTCAAAATAAGTCCGCACAAATTATTCTCAAGGGGAGTTAAATTTGCCAAATTTTTGCCCCCAATACATAATACTCTAAACATGAATTTGAAATTGTAATTCCGCAATGCTTAGATGCACGTTGTATCAAAAGGCCTCACAATGGAGCAATTTGGGAGAATAATGTTATGAGGGAGAGAGCTCATTTGGATTAAAAAAAAAAATACAAAGAGTAACATGAGAGGAAGACTATGCAATAGTTCAACTATTCGTTAAAACAACCTAGTCGAACTTGAATTCAATCAAGTTCAGCAATACTTTATCCATCATAGCATGGTATGTTTATATGAAGGCTACTGTTTGTAGAGAAATTTTTAGAGAAATTTTGTTTTACCTCGGGATTCACGGTTCCATTCCCATCAAGCACTTTGTCATCCTAAAATATATTAAAGGCATCGTATTAATATCACATACCAATGCGTGTGCAAGATATTAAGTTCTTGGCTAAATAAAATTTGTTTAGTACCGAGAATGACCCCAATTATGTATCCCCTGGCTAAGTGAACAAACATGGTTTTCATCGACGCCATCATTTCAACCATCCGTGCTTGGGCCCTCGCCTCGCCTTCAGCCATTTCCTCCCTATGCCTCGCCTCGGATTGAGCTACTTCCCCCTACAAATTGCTAGTTCCTCCCTAGATTTAGCTAGTGCCTCCCTTAGCTCTTCATGACTCGTCTCCAAGTCCGACATCCTTTCGTGAGTTTTGCTTGACAATGGAGTAGTAGTCGAGGTAAACTGTGATGCGTTTCTGGCACTTCTTCCCGATGGGGTGATCCCAAAGCCTACCCCACGTACACGACCTGGGCGCTCATCAAGACCTATCACCCGAGCATATGCGTCGTCCTTCGACCAGAGGATTCTATTACCAATCTCTCCGTGTAGTCGTATGTCCCTGTTCATTCAAAAGTGTGCTGCCATCCTATCCTGTTTTCCCACAAAAACCAAACAACATATTACACACCAGAATTTAATACAAACACAAAATACACTAAAATTCAATTCGATTAAATTGTCCTTACCATCCGATCTTGCACACGGTCACTAACAAAGAACCCCATCTTTCGTGCGGTATACTTTTTTGAAATACATCCGCGCGTTCGATTGCCGCCCCTTTATCTTTCGCCTATATGATGAACAAACATAATTACAATAAACACTAACTATATAATGTTGTTATGCCACAATTAACACAAGTCCACAATGAGATAGTCATAACATAACAAAGTTACGAAAATAAAGATAAAGCCGAGAGAGTAGTAACATAATGAGAGGATTTAGCTACCTTCCAAATACACATGGGGTTGTTAAATGAAGAGATTAAAAATAAAAATGACATGGAGAGTTAGAAAATAGGCATCATAGACTTTCTATAATAACACTCTATTTGAGATAAGATTGAGATGCGCATCTCAAATTACCCATGAGTAACCTAAAATGTTTGGACTTAGTAAAATTACCCATGGGTGATGTATACATTAAGAGGATTAACAACGTCATCTCTATATATTACAAGGATGCATAAAGCTATGTATTGCATTTTTACTTACCAAAAAACCTATAATTTAATTAACTTATCCTTATTCCTAAAACATATGAAATGAGATTAAGTTGGTAAATTTGACCTCAAAATATCGGGGGACATCATGTAGGCATTTATGAATTCTAAGTTTACTTATTACCATTTCAAAGCAGAAATTTGAGCAAAACTTTTTGCCCCACATCTTGCTATGTCTTTTTGCTTGTCTCGACTCGCCTTGTTTTTGAGACTTAATGTCTGCAACCACATTACCATCAAAAAAGAAAATTTAAAAAATCAAAACATCTCTTCACTAAATTACCATGAACATGAGTAAGACGAAGAAAGTAGCGATTACCTCGGTTTTTTCATTGAACCAATAATCAACCATCTCCTTCCACCGTCTTTTTGGGATAACCCCAGACGGTTCAATAGCCAATACTTGTTCACGTGACAGCCCAGGTTTTTTGTGATCCTTCTTCAACTTGGTCCTGCGATTCCTCCTTAGTTCTCCTAGTGACTCATTGCCCATCCCATTTGATTGGGTGGTTTGACAATAGTGGGATCAATTATATACCGTTCTTTGAAATAAGACAAAGGAGTTAGCAAAATGTAGTATTTTAGTTAGGACAAAGTGTAAATAAAAATAACTAATATTTCATTTTCATACTACCTTAATCTCCGTCCAACAATCATTTTTAAACTTTTGAGGGACACTTGGCCACCCAAAGAAGCGTAAGCGGGCATAATAGGCCATTCTCGCAAAACGAGCCCAACCATCGAACGAACAATTCCCGTCATCGCCAATCGGTTGGCCTTCATCATTTAACGGCAACTGAATTTTTGTACTCACCAGTCATTGCCCATATGTCAGCCAACCTTGTTTTCCCAAGTTTTCCAGGCCTATTTTCTGATGCTCGATTTTGTTCCTAGGTCTTTGGATTTTGTACCGGTGTTTGGGTTTGAACATAATCATCTGTATCTACAAGACCAAAGAATATTAGAACTAATTTAACAAAGCTTAGAACTAGTGAAAAATGTCACACCACGCAAAAATTATGCATCTACCAATTGAAATAATAAAAGGTTTACGATTTCATGGTTACAAAACATAAGTAAATTTAGGCCTTTCTCCCACGCATTCATGTAACCCACTTACGTAGCTTTACAAAAAGACGAGCAACCATGCTTCGTCACGGGTTGCCTTCAATTATCCTTAATAAATTTGGATTTAGAATATATAATTTCAACCCGATCTTCTCTTTGATCATTCAACTTCAAGAAATTTGTTTACCAATTTCCTAAAGTTAACTGGTAATTGGAAATTGCTAGCTTAATTAAGCAAGTATAACAATAATCTACAAGAACATATCACATTTTTTTAATCTCTCTCCGGATAGAATGATACCCAAGATGGAATAGATCCTACATACTTGGAATTGATAATCAAGGTTTTGCATTTTTCCACACTTTGTTAATTTGGAAATACGGAGGGAATGTCTTGGTTATACTTTACTACATATAGTTGGCTTCGAGTCAAGTATATAACTTGTCGAGAACATCCCAATTGAAAAACCAATGCCATGAAATTGGACTGAAGTGATCGAATGGACCATAGTGGACCTAAAGGACCGAGGTAGACGCTGTAGGACCAAAATAGACTGAGCAGACCAAATTGGACCAAATAGACCAGAACCGACTGAATTGGACCCAAAGGAAATTAATGGACCAAAGTCAGCAGAATATACTCAATATACCTTGATATGTTAATTATATTATGAAATGATGTAAACCACCAACTCATAATTGAAATTGCAAAACATAAATTAATCCTACAATATTAAAAAAACGTGAACCAAATGAATTCCTATATGTATTAGCTAGAATTGATCTAAGCATCCAATAATAAACATCAAACCTTACATTCGAAAACATGACCAATACCTGGAGCTAGTGTCTCATCATCGTCACTTGCCACCGGTGTTGCCATCGGTCTTGCATCCTCGAAAATGTGGGGTTCCTCATCACCTGCCTCCACCCGTTGTCGTGACTGTGATGATCCTTACCCAACGTAAACAAGTCGCAACTGACGTTTCCTCCCCATTGTTGCGTCCAACACCTTTTACAACACAAAGAGGAAAAATGGTTAAGAAGCACGGCCAATAATTGTTAATTGTAGTAAAGATAATTATGTATGTTAAAACTATTATTTCTTAACAATACGAAAATATAACAGTTATAACATATATATGCAACAACATGAAGAAGTAACAGTTTCACCTAATAATTATATATGAGTATCAATCCGATTCTTAAGTCATGAGGACACATATATCCTATAACAAAGACACAAGTGTAACTAGAGTCTTCATTTCAAAGTAAGAAAAAAAAAAAAAAACAACTCAACCCCATACCAAAACCATGTTGAATGTTTTTCCCTACAATTTTCTCTTTTAGTATAGGTAAAGATTTAGTCTCGTTTGTAGCAACTTTGTTATGTAAATGAAGTAAGTTTTATTTTAGCCTATTAATTTCCTACTAAAATTATGTTCACACTTCCCACTTTGTTTGAGTTAGCTTAATCACATATTAGTCATGCTCAATCACAATTAAATCATGTACATACTACATACATCCGTAGGCAAATTGTGAAAGAGGATAGGGTCATAGACGATAGGGAGGAATTCACAATAACAACCCTTTCAAACGTCTAAATCCTTCTAGGTTGTGCTTTTCAAGTCATACGCAGAGTCATAGTGACTCCAGAGCCCTGAACGAACCGGAAAGATATGTCTATGTTATTAGTGATTATATGTTCAAACTTTTATTTTTTAACAATTTTGACAAAATAACAGTTTGTACATATATATGCAACAATGTCAAACTTTGCACGCAATAAGCCTTTACAAATGAGAACTTATAATTTCAATAATAATTAACTATAACACAATTACGCATACCACAACAATATCCTATTACACTACTCATCATCACCGTAATCGACTTCGTTGTCATCTTCATCGTTGGAGTCATCATCAATGAACTCACACTCATCCAAGTCGTCCATTTCAAGAAGATCTCTTGGCCCAATGATAGAGGCATCAATTGTCATTCCCTCCACATCATCTCGACCCCAACGAAGGTCATCCCTACCAACATCGGGACTAGTGACAGAGTACGGGATGTTCTCAAGAAACTCATCCGTGTCATCCTCATTACAATGGGGCCCAATACCTGCATCAAATACATTTCTCGGCTTTCGTTTTAACGACAACATACCAATCTTTCTGCCTTTTATCTTCAACATAAAAAACTTGTGTAGCTTGAGATGCCAACACATATGGTTCATGCACCATTTCCTCCCCACCATGTACGGAATGATTAAAATTCACCATAGGAAACCCAAACTCATCAGTCTTATATCCCCTCCTATTTTGATCATCAACCCATTTACACTTGAATAACACATGTTTGATATTGCCGAAATAATTCAACTCAATGATATCTGTCAACACACCATAGTACATATTGCCACCTTCGGTGGCAACACTAACTCCACTATTTTGCGTTTTTCTATTTCCCTCGACATTCGAACTCCTAAATTTTAACCCATTTATGACATAATGTTTCAGCCGATTCTTCAAGTATATGGCCCTTTCGAAAGCGTGACAAGTGTATCACTAAGTCCAGTTCTTTCCCTATCGGCCAGATCATTGACATCACCTAATATAATCAAACAAATTAACGAGTCTAATTAGTACCGTCCTTCTACTTATGGGAAAGTTGCAATGTTAAAAAGTTGAATATATGACACGTCGTGAGATCTAAACCAGCCACAAAAGTTCTCCATGTGGTGCTTATGAATAGTAGCATTGGATATACGACAAAGTGGCCCTTTTGAAGTTCATCCTTCGTCAAACTTTTGTGCATCCTACATGAGATGGCAATTGTATTAGTGTTAATACACGGAGCGCACATTGGATTCTCGTGCAATTATATTGATGTCCATAATACTTACTCACGAAACGGTAAATGTTCTCGGAATTGAATAGCACATAGCGATGAGCTTGGGTCAATTCCCTACTTTCTAGTGCCACACTTGAAACCACCCCCGTTGACTCCTCCATCGTCCTTGTGGGTCATGAGAATATAGTTTCGACTCCTTCCATATACCGTGAACAAAACGTTAAACATTCCTCCACTATGTAGCCTTCGACAATACACCCTTCCGGAGCAGCCCTGTTTCTTACATAAGACTTAAGGCGTGAAAGGTACCTATAATGCGCATGACAAGGTTAGTAATTGACACTAGCTATTACAAAGCACACATGAATTCCTCATACTGTACATGTATTACCTATGACTTACCTCTCAATGGGGTACATCCAACTGATGAATCGGACCACCAATCTTGGCTTCGGTAGCCAAGTGCATGACCAAATGTACCATCACAAAGGTGAAGAAAGATGGAGGAAATATCTTTTCCAATTCACACAACGTCACCGCAATGTCGGCCTCGACTCGCAATATCAAACACCGTAAGGGTTTTCGAACAAATTTTCCTAAAGAAACAAGCTAACTTTATCAAAGGCCTAATAACATGCGATGGCAAAGATCCTCGTAAAGCAATTGGAAGGAGTTGTTGCATCGGGATGTGATTATCGTGACTCTTTAAACCAGAAATCTTACGTTCTTTGAGGTTGACACGGCGGGAGATGTTGGAAGCATATCCATCGGGCACTTTTACGTCTCGCAAAACTTGCAAGAAACCATCTTTCTCCAATGCAATCATATGAAAACACGCAGGCGGTATCATATACTTATCATCACCTTTTCGCTTTGTAGGTGGAGTTCTCTCCTTATTCCCATTTCTCGCCAAGTCAAGGCGTGCCTTGTAATTGTCCTTTGTCCATCCTTCACGTTCAGCAAAGTGCCAAGTATATTGTCCATCACATTCTTCTCTATATGCATCACATCAAGATTGTGTCGCAACTTGTGATCCTTCCAATAAGGCAATGTGAAAAAATACTTCTCTTCTTCCAAACACACTTTGGTTTGCCTCACCTCTCTTTCTTTTGTTGTATTTTTCTCGACATTTCTTTTCCGGACAACGTGTAAGTAAAGTTTCGGTGTCCACAATTATGTCTCGACGCAATCGGTGGCACAGGAGCCACTCGCATATCGGTGAATCCATCAAATAAAGTATCTTCTTTCCGAAATTCGTGGTCACTACCCAACCATCGCCTATGTCCCATGTAACAGAATTTGCGGCCATTTTTTAAATATTTGGAGTCGGTCTTTGAGGCACAACAAGGACACGCAAACTTACCATTCGTACTCCAACCCGACACATCTGTGTATGCGGGAAAGTCATGTACCGTCCACATCAATGCTGCATGCAATTGGAATACATTTTTTGAAGATGCATCGTACGCTTCTACTCCAACATCCCATAATTCCCTCAATTCTTCTACTAAGGGTTGCAAGTACACATCTATTGCAATCCCTGGCGATTTAGGTCCAGGAATAACTAGTGATAAAATCAAAGATGACCGTTTCATGCACAACCAAGGCGGGAGATTGTAAAGGACTAGCATGACAGGCCAAGTCTTTGTGAGTAGTACTCGGCATTCGAAGGGGTTGAATCCATCCGCAGACTAATCCAAGTCGACATTACGAGACTCGCACGAGAACTGTAAATGCGTAGTGTCAAACATTTTCCATGCATCCGAGTCGCCAGGATGCCGCATTACCCCGTCCTCTGTTTACCATTAGCATGCCATTTCATAGAACTAGCCAAGTCGAGTGACAAAAATAATCGCTGCAATCTTGGCTTTAAGGGAAACCAGCGTAGGATCTTTGCAGCTTTCTTCTTTCCCTTACTAGATGAGGCATTATTATTTGTAACAGATGCCTCATTCGGTTTCCACCTACTTTCTTTGCAACAAGGACAAGCCTCGAGGTTAACATTCTCCTTCCAAAATAGCATACAAATTGGGGACAAGCATGGATCTTCTCATACCCCAAACCCAAATCTCGAACTATTTTCTTAGCCTCATAATGGTCCTTTGGCAACTTAGCGTCGAAGGGAGCATATCCATCAAGAGTTGAAGCAACATAGTAAATGACTTGTTCGTCCAACCACAAAGAGTCTTCAATCGGAACAATACAACGATGGTGAGAATATGCTAAATTTTGTACACCCAAAGATATAAAGGTTTGTCCACATCATCTATCATTTTGTAAAACTTTTGTGCACCATCATTTGGACCTTGAGCCGGTTGTTGCACGCTTTCCCCTTCGTCCATTGGTTCAGGTGGCATTCCATGCGTGGGGCACAAATCATGCAACATCCCACGAAAGTCACCGTATTGTTCTAAGGACTCTTGGACATGACTACTCCCACATTCGGTGGCGGTTGCACACACACCGCCGATTCCCCATGCCATTTCCAAAGTGTGTAATTTTGAAGCATCCCCTTACTCCAAAGATGTTCACGTGCCACCCTCAGCGTACCAAATTCATATTCACACATTTGGTTCAAGGACAAAAGATTTTCCCATCGCTTGCATGTTTTGATGCAAATTCCACAAATTTAAGTACACCTTCAATATATTCCCTTGAACCCTCTCGCTTCTTCATCCAACTTTTATCCATGACTATACAAGATAAACAATATCGACCTACAACAACATTTGGTAATGCATAGCCAATAAACCGTCAAATTAGATTCGAGGTGATCCGAGACCTATTACTGATTTGTAAAGAACAAACATACCCAACTATGCATAGATTTTCATAGAACATATATATATCACTACATCAAGAATAACCTATACTTTCAATTTTCTAAATAGTAACACTAAATGAAGCATAACTTAATGTGATATGTTTGGAATATTTTAAGCATAATTGTTGAAATAAGATATTAACAAATCACATATGCATGCAATTGTAATAATTATAACCTCCGAATACCAAGATAACTATGTCCAACAAAGAAGTCGTCTCCTACATGTGATAATCTAAGCTAAAATCATTTTCCTGTTTGTATGTTTCTCAATATGTACCGAATAACCCCTGGATTCAATAGTGGTGATCCAACCTAAAATGGCTAATTACTATAATACTACTTTCACTTGCATCTGTAAATATGACATTTACACAAATATTAAATACTTGTTTTATGGAAAGACGAAGAAAACATTTACTGACATATATAGGAACTATGAAGTGTTGTCATGTTCATAAATTACAAGTAGGGTGTTAAGAAGGTTGTGCATTCCTCACAAGTCACAACATACATGTAGCAATAACGCAAATGTAATAACTATTTCCATTAAGAGTAATGTATCATAATTTTTTTTTTCTTTCTATTAAATTATACAACGAAATTAAGATTTTATGTTGTGAATCTTCAAAATTTATAAATTAAATACAAAGATTGACTGTGTTGGGTGATTTAAAGTTTTTAAAGCCTCACTTATTGTAACTATAGTCGTATTTGTAACATACGAGAGAAGACAAATCAAAATGAATGCAGCTATGATCATGTGAAACTTTGTACTTCTTACAAAGGATACCTATAACTACGTTTTTAAAAACACCGGTATTTGTGGTGGGTTTTAGCTACATTTATAAGGAATGCGACTATAGGGCAACTATAGCTAAATTAGGGAATAAGTATTAATTGTAATCAAATATTACACCCAGGTGCATTTCCCGAGAAGGCAAGTAATGAAAAGAAAGCTACCTTATCTTGAAAAAGTCATGGAAGATGAAAAATCACAGATGGCTCAGTGTCTTCCTACCAAAACCCCATTACGAAGCAAAAATGAAGCTCAAGAATTCTTAACATAATAGAAGATTGGACCACATGTACACAATGTAGTACAATCATGTAAACATGTAAGATGTATAAGAAAGCTATATATTATATTACACACCAACTATGAGTACTTTTATTTTTGTTTGTAAGAAAAATCTACAACTACATACTTATGTCACCGCTGACCTCAAGGACTTCATTTTAATTGTTATTTTATTCGAACTCATTTTCAGGGAATTGATGTTTGGTTAATGACAAAATATAATAGAAAAACGATTATCTTGCTTACACAATTGATTTTCTATAGAATTGTAATAGAGCGCATATACTAAATGCTATGTATGATGATATTGTAAGTCCAAAATAGAATATATTGTTGCCCACTCCTTTGAGGTTCCAAGAGTTGGTCTAAGTGAATTGTTATGAACAAATCGATATGATTTGTTGATTCTATATTAGCAGGAAAGAACCGAATGCATCCATGTAATTAGGTATTACTTGTTGGGAGTCGATTGTCACATTTTGTTATGGAGTTTAAAGTTTATTTAATTTATGAAAAGCGTTAGTCAAGAAGAAAGTTGTATGAAGGGTTGAAAATTTATTTCATTTATGAAATAAGTTAGTCAAAAGAGAAGATGTATGAAGTGATAATATCTATATTTAGGTACTTCCCAACTTATTAAATTAAGAGGAAATTGAAGTTAATTGCATATACACACACACACTCGGGCATCTCTTCATGCAATTAATATGAAGAGCGAGATATTCACCCATTAAAATATAAAACCACTTCCCTTTCCAATACAATACTACACGTTGGGTATGTTCCAACTGTGTTTGTTTTACAAGTATCTTTTCAAAATTTGTATCATACGGCTCGTATGTCTCGGAGATCTGACCCTATGATACAAATTTTAATCTATATAATTAAAAGAAAAGAACAATTACAACAAAAAGAGTTACAAAGATGCAAGGACGCATCAAATTAAGAAAGATAGTAAGCACAACGAAGAAAGGCGTGGGAATTGGGCGGGTACCAAGATAAAATGAAAGAAAATGAATGTGAATGGCTTTTGAGAGGCGTCTGGATTTTCTTGCACAAAGTGACCGAATTTTTGTGAACTTTGTGCCTCGACTATAATTTCAAATCTTCGCGAACAACATCACTGTGAAAGACATGTAAGGAACATGTTAATTAATAGATACATGTACACGTGCTCAACAATAGTAGCTGCTTATCGCCTGCGCTTTCATGCAAATTAGAGTGGATTGTGCATACAAGTACATAGTTAGAAACCTTTCTCAAAGCTAAACAAGTCCATTTGGCAAAGCATTTTTCCTTTAGTTTTGAACTTATTAAGTATAGATTTTTAAAACCTCTTTCTTTTTTTTCTTTTTTTTTTTTTCTGGATATAAATTAACAATACTTTATCCAACTTTCATAAAAAAGCTTTTAGTAAATAACTACATCCAAATGCACTAATGTGTTTGACATGAAATTAGACGTTGGATCAGCTAAAAAGGGCAGAACCCAATTATCACGTTATTGAGAGAAAGCAATGCCTAATGTGATCAATAACTAGTTGTAGGTCTATGCAATGCATGAGGCATTTACAATTTTTTGTATCGATATATATATGTTCAATAAAAAGTCTGTGCTTCTTCCAACCACATAACAAGAGTCTTGAACATAAAAAGCTACTTTGTATGGCTTTGTTTTATCATATTAACTAGTTTGTGTGATTGTATGAAAATATTAACGGCGTTTATTGTTAGAGAATGAAGAGGGCAATAAATTTATTTACGGATGAATTTCTGCCATGATATGTTATATAATTTATACATTGTAAGATGAGCTTCACAATCTTCATATGAAATAGAATTCCATTGAATAACTTATGCATTACAAGATTGTAGATTATGATACTAAATTTAATACCATAATCTTTAAATTTCTTACCCCTATAAAAAAAAAAATTAATAATATCATGTAGGGGAACATAAACAAAGATAATAAATAATACCACAAATAATTAAATTAAACAATTAAAAATAATTATATTACTTTTTGTCATTTTCGATTGAACTGGACCAATTAGATCGAGTGGATCAAAGGGCCAAATTAGACCGAAAGGATCAAGTGGACTAAAAGGACCGAATTGGACCGAAAGGACCAAAATAGACTGAATGGACCAAAATGACCGAAGTGAACTGAATGGACCGAAAGGACTGAAGTGGACTAAAGGACCGAATTGGACCGAAAGGACCAAAATAGACTGAATGGATCGAAGTGGACCGAAAGGACTAAGGTAGACTGAATAGACCGACATGGACCGAATTGGACAAATTATCAATAATTACAAATGTCATTATTAGTTTATTACCATCTGCATATTATGTGACAAAATATGTACTTTAATAATAATAAAAATTCTAACAAAGCATTTGAGTTATCACACCTAACATAAATGAGATAAGTTGTTCAAATCAAGGTTCTAAAACTTGTTTAGCAAAAGAAAAAAAAAAAAGTTATTCCCGCAATAGTTATTCCTTGAAACCTTGGTGATTTAAAGTTTTTACCCTAAAACTTTTGAAAGCTTCAGTGGGAGATCGTTGGGATTTTGATGATGGAGCACACATACAAAGAAGACACACACACAGCAGATGGCAGGACACACACACACACACAGCAGCAACAACACACACACACACACACACACACACACACACACACAGCAGCAGCAGCAAAGAAACACACACACACACAAGCGACAACAGCAGCACACACACACACACACACACACAGAGCAAAGAACAACACACACAGACACACACAGCGCAGAGTGCAGCAACACACACACACACACAGTAGCAAAGCACAAGCAACACACACACACACACACAGCAGCAAGCAGCAACACCAACACACACACACACACACACAAGACTGAAGAAGAACACACACACACACACACACACAAGAAAAGAAATAAAGAATAAAGAAACATACACACACACGTGAGGGGTTCCTAATAGATGCTTTTTATGAGAAAACAAATTACAATATATACTAAATTGTAAATTGCACTCTTAAAGTTTGGTGTTAATTTTTTTAGAAAATTTAGACCCTGATTAGTTTTAATTAATTACTTAAGTTGATTAATTAAGTCGATTATGTAAAGCTCTAGGTCAAACAGTGATGGGCACAACCCCGCCAAAAATAAATGCTAAAAATAAATTTTGACATAAGCCATATGGGTATGATGGAGAAACTTTAACGGAAAAACCTCAACGGCTGGTTTGAAGCTTACCATAAACTCAAAGAATCACTATGTAGAATGAAAGTTACGATGTCTGATATACATGATCTTAGTATTGTTACCTACAGTAGAATTTACTAACGTTACCTAATGCAACTCCAACCCAGTTGGACTCTTCTACCCTGTGAATCACTTTGGTGCACAAATACCAAATTCGTGAGTCATGGCTGAATTCACAACAACAACTCTTGATTGCAGTAGATGTTGGTGCAAATGTCTTCATAGGAACTCTCTTAATCTTTAATATGCTCGGAGATGCAGTTTGGAACAAAACCATTGGTACACAATAGTTGCAACAACATCTCTAACTTCCACAAAGTCCTATCTATGATTATAACAACTTAATGAGGCTTAATATATGTCATAGAATCTTAGTGCACAGATTACTAGGTCATTAAGTCATCATGCTTTGTTGAATTACAAGTAAAAATCAAATTTCAATCTATCAACTAGAGTCGAGGTTTAAATGAACCTTGATTGATCAAGATGTAGCCAAGGCAGCAGAACTTCCTCTTTTTTGAACAATTTATTTAGCTTTTTATTATTTA
The DNA here is from genome assembly GCA_028216015.1 of Quercus dentata. Taxonomy (NCBI): domain Eukaryota; kingdom Viridiplantae; phylum Streptophyta; class Magnoliopsida; order Fagales; family Fagaceae; genus Quercus; species Quercus dentata. Next base: position 100,916,511 of record CP116447.1, read on the forward strand.
TTTTTTGTTTTAAACATAGATTTTCAACAATATATAGATACTAAAAACTTTACAACTCAAATACATAAAAATATGTTTTGGCTCGGATTTGCCAACATAACAAGATTTGACCTTAACAGTTTTGATTTTCCCTCTAAACTTTTAAAATTTTGATACGCTACTCTAAAGTTAAATACCATCTAAAAAAAAAAACCTTCCTTCTATGTCCGGTGTTGATGTTTTTGTTAAGTGCCATCTAAACCTTGCACACACAGACACACACACAAAGAAGACAAGCAACACACACACACACACAAAGAGCAAAGAAGCGGAAGAAGAACACACACACACACACACACACACACACACAGAGCAGCACCACACACACACACACACACACACAGATATCAAAAACCCACCAAGCAAAAATGACAAACATGAATAAACCCAATATGAATTCATCGATCAAACATCTCCAAAACCAAATATTGAAATATTGAAATATAAAACCAAATATTGAAATTGAACATTTATACCCAAAATCAAAACCCTAGATCGACGGCCGAAACCCTAAACCTAAAATCGAAACCGTAAAGCAAAAATAGGAACCCCAAAACAGAATCAAAACAAAAAATTTTGAAAAACTTACTGCTAGTCGGCCTTGCGAGAATGGGTGTGTGCCAGCGATCGATGAGAAGGAAACGAAGAGGAAGAGCGGAGGGAGGAAGGGGATTCACATAGGGTGGAAGTGAGGTAGCTTGAGATCGGTGAGAGTGGGCTGAGATCGGTGAGGGGAGTGTGAGATCGGTGAGAGTTGTCTCAAATCGGTGAGGGGAGTGTGTTGGAGCGGTGAGAGTTGTCTGCAATCGGTGAGGGGATGTGCGAGCGGTGAGGGGACTGTGTTGGAGCGGTGAGGGGAGTGTGCGATTGGTGAGGGGAGTGTGGGCGATCGGTGAGGGTTTTGTGCGATCGGAGAGCCAATTTTCTGCTGTTTCGATGGTGAGGGGTTTCACGTTTCTTTTTTTTTGTTTTTATACTAAAACTTGAAGCTGCGTTTTAAACGCAGCTCCGGACTTGTCTTGAAACTTCAAGCATTTCTAAAGCTGCGTTTTTTAAATGCAGCTCAAGCTACAATTATAAAAAAAAATAAAAATAAATAAAAATAAAAAATAAAAATTAGCCGGATCGGCTTGAAGTCGCGTTTTGGAGCCGCGTTTTTGGAAAACGCGGCTCCAGCCTTTTCCTTTGAGCCGCGTTCTTGGAAAACGCGGCTCAAAGGAAAAGGCTGTAGCCGCGTTTTCCAAAAACGCGGCTCCAAAACGCGACTACTGACCGCGTTTTTTGTAGTGGCGGGATTTTAAGCCGGGAGGGGCCAGAGATAAGCAAAAAAAAAAATTTTCAAATACGCATCCATATAGTATTAATAAATTATCAACCAAGACAAATACCCAAAAATCATTATTTCTTAATATATTAAGATACAATCTACTAACAAAAACAAAAGATACGAAACGCTATTGTTTCTTAATATATTAAGATACAATCTACTAACAAAAACAAATTATGCGAAACATTATTGTTTCTTTATACAATCATCTATGAAAAGGGAACTCGACGCTCTTTCAAATCTTCAAAATCATCTACTATTGAATCCAAACTAAATGTCGAAGCTATATCCTTTTCAATGTATAACATCAAAGAGTCATTCAAAAAGTCATCTTCCATTTTGTTTCGAAGTTCAGTTTTGACAAGTTTCATAGCTGAAAATGCTCGCTCTGTAGTAGCAGAAGAAACTGGAAGAGTAAGCACAAGTATCACCATTCTATAAACAAGTTTGTAGTGTTCTAAATTTCCAGTTCTCACTAACCATTGAGACAACTCGGATAAACTTTTCAATTTTTTGAACTCTAGATCTTGGACTACATTATGCTCAAAATGATAAAGCTCCTTCTCCAACACTTGTTTGTCATAATCTGTGAAATCTTGTGGATAGAAATTTTTTACCAACAAACAAAGATCACTAATTCTGAAAGATTTTAATGCCTCTCGAGGTTCTAAAGCTGAGCTAAGCCTAAGCAACTCCATTGCATCTTCATTAAACCGATAATTTAGTTCCTGTAGTTGAGAATCTATTGTAGCATAAAAATATTTACTCGATAATGATGCTCATTTGTAACGTTATCCGGTTGATTACGAGCTCGACCTCACCTCGCAACATAACGAGCATTCATATCCAGGACATCAATGCGATGCTTCTCACAAAATGATATCACAAAGGGTGAGTAAGCCATCCCATCCATCATCTCTAAATTTTTGGATAAGTGCTTTAGTAGATGAAACTAAATGCATGGCATTTAAAATGTCTTGAGATTGGCTTTGCAAAGCTTGACAAAGTTTATCAAGAATCTCCATAGTTTCCTTCTCAAGATGCAAGATGAAAACAAATTCAAATGAAGTTAAACCTTCATAAGCTGACTCTCCTTCTGCCCGATTTTCTCCATCAATTGCACCATCAATTATATTTTGTAAAACTTCAACAGTTGAACTAAACATCCTTAATAAGCTAGAAACTGATCTAAAATGTGAACTCCAACGTGTTTCTCCGGTCGTTGTAAAGTGCCAATTTGATTAAGTCCACTTCCGATCTCAAGCTCTTCAAGATCAATCAAACGTGCTATTTCATTAGCATTGGCAACTTTCAATTGCTCATTGCGCTTGCATGAAGCACTAACAATTTTGATCAAAAAAGCAATGTAAGAAAAAAATGACTAATGGGAACAACTTGTTTTCATGCTTTTACTAATGGCAATTGTAAGCGATGTGCAAAACAATGGATATAGTAAGCATATGGGCAATCATTCAAAATCAAAGCTTGTAATCCATTCTACATACCTCGTATGTTGCTTGCTCCATCATATCCTTGCCCTCGAATATTTTGTATATCTAAGCAATATTGAGATAACAAAGAATATATCCCCTTCTTTAGAGTCAAAGCTGCAGTGTCAACAACATGAATAAGCCCAAAAAGCGTTCTTTCACAAAGCCTTCTGCATCAACATATCTAAACACCACAGCCATTTGCTCTTTCATGGACTCATCACGAGCTTCATCAACCATTATGCAAAACTTTGCATCACCAATTTCTTCCCGAATGGCCTTCTTCACTTTGGTGAGAAAACATGTAGAATTTCCTTTTGAATCCTAGGTGATGTGTAGGTTGCATTTTTGGAGCTTTTTCTATTATTTCAAAGAACCTTCTCATTCCAAAAAGTCACAATACCCAATGATTCATGAAAGTTCCCACGATTTAATGAACTAAAACCTTCATCTCGACTCTAAAAAGCTATAGCTTGAAAGGCAAGATATCGCACAATAAAAATTGTGGCCTTCAATTGCAACCGATTATTTGCAATTTGTTCAGAGTGAAATGATCAACTACTCATTGCAAATGCTTTGCGATTGGTTCATCAAATCCTTACACATTTGCTCAAAGAACTCTATGAGCCGAGTTAGGATCTTTTCCTATATGAACTTGAAAAGAACAATCTTTGCCCCCAACCTTTTTCCAATTTCTAAATCCACCAACAATAAATGTATTTTGTCCCACAACCACATTTGGATTATGAAAGACAAAGCGGGGTAGACAATAAGCTGCATCTGTTGTAGGAGAATATTCAAGCCATTTTGAATTATTTTTATACCAAGAAGCTTGAAAACTACGATTCTGCTTTCCACTTTTTTTGAATGTCTCTAGAGGAGGTTGGTGCGGACCTTTTTTAATGTAAGCCCGTCGAATTTCATCACGTTGATTAACATGATATTCCCATATTTGTTTGCGTGTTCCAGGATCATAATCCAAAGAATCAAGGTCAATTCTTTGAAATTGTGTTTGAGAGATTGGAACATCCGCATTTTCCGGAATTGGAACATCCGCATTTTCCGGAATTGGAATAGCAACATTAGTTGTTGGCAATTCCACGTTGACTTGAGAAGAATTTGAAGTTGAACCTTTTCTTTTGAAAAAATCAAGCATTGTAGTTGATTTTTTCATGATCTACAAATAAAATAAAAATTATATAAGAATTACCATTATTTTTTTAAATTTGTGTGATAATTTCTTATATTATATGATTTATTTTTTTTCTTTTTATCTTTTGTCTGCCTTTAATATCTTTGTGTTTAAACCGCCTTTATTTATGTCTCTGTGTTGTCTCTTCCTTTATTTATATCTTTTATGCTTTTTGTATCTTTGTATTGTCTCGTCTTCATCTTCCTAATTCTGACCCACTAACCCAAATATCCAATGAATCCCACTACAGACAGTCAAGCACTACCAACAAAAACTTTTCTTAACTTTACCTTTTTTTTTTTTTTTTTTTTTTTTGTTTTCTCCCCTGTCGCTTGTCTTTGCCCAACAGCAACTCCACACCACTTTTCCCTATTCCCTATTATTATGTCCAACTAATGTCCAACACTCCAACTACCGGTCAACAAAGCATCTGACTCTATCTATCATTCTATTTCTTTTATCTATATAATGCAAGGTAGAAAGAGCCACAAACACAGTCACAAAGCCAAAAGCCCAAAAAAAAAAAAAAAAAAAAAAAAAAAAAAAAAAAACACAAGTTCATTCAAAAAGACAAACACCAAATCACCAAATCAGTTATCGGTAAAAACTAAAAACACAAACAAGAAACACTCAAACACCACAAGCACGCTTTCTTTGATTCTCGAAATCTCGGATCACGATTCACAAGGTTTTGAAATTTGAAGGAAAAGATAAGAGTTAAAGAGTAAATACCGTGATTCTCGTGAAGGCTCGAAGTCTGGGTTTGGGCGGATCGGGAAAAAGCAACCGGCGGCGGCAGCAGCAAGTGGATCTCGTCTCGCATGGCGGCGTGGGTCTCGCTCTCGCCGACGTGGGTCTCGCTCGGCTGGGTTCGCACTCGGGGACTCTCTCGCTCTCGTCTCGCTCTCTGTCTCTCTCCGTCACGGCGTCACGGCAACACCGCTGGCGCCGCCTCTCTGTCTCTCTCCGTCTCGCACTCTCGCTCGTAGCTCTCGCCTCTCGGTCTCTCACTTTCCTTTCTTTCTTTTTTTTTTTTTTTTCCTTTGGTTTTTGCTTTCTCCGTTTGGTTTTGGACTGCTGAGGGCTGAGATTTTTTTTTTTTTTTTTTTTTTTTTTTTTTTTTTTTTTTTTTTTTGTGGATTGACATGGGTTATGGCCTTATAGGCTCTGCTCTGCTCTCTCTGAGCTGGCCGGATGATGGGCTAGGGGAAGGGGGTTCATGCCGGATGATGGGCTAGGGAAGGGGGCCGGAGCAAAAATTTCAGGGGGGCCCAAGCCCCTATTTTTTATTTTGGAAAAATTTTACTTGCTAAAAATTTTTTTTTTTTGGGCCTGTGGGGGCTCGGGCCCCCTTTGCCTTGTACCTGGGTCCGTCCCTGATTTATGGGGCTCATTATTTTGTAATCATTGTTGATGATTACATATGATGTATAGGGGTTTGTCTAATAAAATATATAAATCAGATACTCGTTCACTTTTACAATCATTTGTACAACTTATTGAAACTCAATTCTCTACCACTAAGAAAATCATTTGAACTGATGATAGACTTGAATTTGACATTCCCTCCTATTATTCGACTATAGGCATAGTCTATCAAATCAAACCTGTTGTGTCTCCACTCCTTAGTAGAATCAATATATATATATATATATATATATATATATATATATATATATATATATATGCAGAGACCTCATGTGGGAGTGTATGAGCTCCTGTCATGTGGTGCTCTAATATTGCATTTAGCATTTTTAACATCTTCTTATTAAGTTGTTTTTACTCTTACCCAAAAAATCATGTTAACTTTTTTTTACTATTACCTAAAAGATGGGTTGTTATTAAAAATTAAACCAAACCTTATAAAAAGCCCAAAAACCACTTATTCCTTACATATTATGACCTAAACAAGATCTTTTCCCATGTGTAGATGAAAGTCCAGACCCTAACCCACTTGAAAATTATCTTTCTCCTCCCTCATGCATAGATGAAACTTGAAAGCCAAGACCCTGACTCACTTAGAAACTCTCTTCCTCTGTACAAGCTTCCCTTCAACTACATACACTCTTCAACTTCTTTACAAACAACGGTTTGTAGTTCGGATTCACCGATATTATCTGACCAAACCAACTTTTCTAATCATTTTTCAAGTCTTAATTCAACCATTATGTGTAAACAAATGGAGATGTATGGTCAAGAAAGATATACAATAACTTCAAAAAATAATAATAAAAAGGAAATGTACAATTTAACCTCAACGGTCTCACCTCTCTCTCTCTCTCTCTCTCTCTCTCTCTCTCTCTCTCTCTCTCTCTCTCTCTCTCTCTCTCTCTCTCTCTCTCTCTCTCTCTCTCTCTCTCTCATATTTTGAGTGCTATATTAGGATTCCCCAAATTGAAAATAGTATTCAATCTTACCAATGAGTTACACATTGGAAGGATTGTCCACTAAGATAATGAGTGTTTCTCTTGTTGTGTCACAGGAGTAATTCTTAAGTAATCCCAAAGAACAGTGAATAGTGCTATCTTATCTCACATTTATGGTAAGGTCCACTCACTAAATTTATAGTGAGGTTCATCATGAATGTGAGAGGAGGGAGCTCCATTTTACTATACTCCGAGAGTACCTAAAAATTTTTCGTGTTAAAGAAAAAGTCAAATGCTATGTGATATGGCATAGTCACCAATAGTCATATTGCATTCAATTATATTCGTATTAAATTTTAAGTCGTCTATGATGCTATGATAATAGGTTTGAAACCCAATTTGTTAACGACTTTTAATATGCTCCTACAACCGATTTAGAAAATCACAAGTTGGATCAAACTGTTTGTGTGCCTTCGAATTGCGGGTTTTTTTTTTTTTTTAAACACAAATGCATGAAAGTGGTAGACTGGTAGGTCCATCATAAGCATAAAAATGTTCATAAGTTCAAATATTGACAAACAATTGAGATACTACGGTAATAGATTCTGTGGGGGACTATGGCCCAAAATAACGAGTTGGGTCTTGAGCCCGTCTGAGGATGCCAGCCCATCTGAGGAGACAAAGTGGCTTAACCGATCCGTATTAAGCCTATCACGGGAAACAAAGAAAAAAGGTCCGAGGAGGAATTCCTCCTCGGACACCGAAAATCCAGAGCAGAGGTACGTCCAAGCCACTGAAGCCTATCCCCTAAATACATGATAAAGAAGGAAACACAAAATATCTCAGAAAAAGCTGCCACCACCACATTGAATGCACTACGCCTACTTTCCCGGCCGCATTAATGTGGAGAAGATCCCTGAATAGTGTTACCTTGGCTACCACAACTCACAAAAGATTGAAAGATGTGTCTGATGGGATGGGTGCTCAAGTGGAGGCTTGGATGATCAACAAGTGTAAAACCCGGATGATAAGGAAGGGCCTATATAATGTATAGAAACCCCCATAAGGAAAGTAGGTAGAAAAAGTAAGGCGAATCTTTTGCATGCAAAGAAACCCTAATGTACTGGTCTGTATACATAAATTAAATTTTGAATCTCCTCGGACTATGAGATTTTTCAACGTAATGGCTTTTGTTCTTGTCCATGTGTACATTTATCCCATACAAGCTTCTGTCTAACTTATCTAAACTTAGTTCTTTAACCCATACTCTACAAAATTCATTGTGTTGGGCTTTTTGGATCAAGACTTCACACAATTGGGGTTTGGGCTCCAAAAACTGTGTCCCTATAGATTCTAATAGCATTTGTCTTTTCTGAAAATCTAAATAATTTATAGGATTCTAGCCACAAATATTTGGCATAAAATAGATGTTGCAAAAATAATTTTGGTATCTCACGGTAGAAACTAGAGAGGACTACGAAAACTTTTAGTTAGATGCACACCAAATTTTTTTTTTTTTTTAAGTCTTCCTATAGTATTTATTGTTTCAATTTGAGACCAATATAATTTAATTATACTTTTTATGGAAAGCTTGAGATTAACATACTTTTAGGCAAAGTTTTCTTGTGCATCGCACGGGTTTCCGACTAGTTGTGCTTAATTATATGGACAAAGTTTCTCCTCAAGTATATTTGGAGAGAAACTCTTCATACTCCTTTTATATCTTTTTATTAAAAGTAAATTTTAACAAATTTACCGTTAAATTGCATTTTCTTATTATATCCTTCATGCTTGTAAAATTCAAGAAGGAGCAAAAGAGAATGAAAAGTTTTGAGTCTTCCTTTGGGATCTTTTAAGGGAATTAGTGGGATATAACAAACATTTTGAGAGCTTACAATGGCTTGAGGTCCCTAGCTTAGAGAAATTAGTAGGCCAATCTGTGAAGGGACAATGGGAGATGAGATGCTCCGGTAATTTTTTTGGGTGATTGCACAGTACACAATTTAAATCAAATGACAGTTTCTTGCCTTGTAAAAATGAGATGGGTAGCTTTTTTTAATTTTTTATAAATACAATAAGGTTTGAACTTGTGGTGTCTCAATTTGCTCCATGATAATTATTCTCTTTTTATTTATTTATGCGATGATAATTATTCTTTATTATATAACAAAAACACCAATTAATATTCAACAACAAAGGATTTTAGCAACTAAACTAACGGGAACCACTAGATTGATTGAATTCAAAATTCTTTAGATTTGTATTATACTTTGTTGTACCAAAAAAAAAAAACCTTAATAATAATATCATGCCCGTACAACAACTTACACATACTGTGGATGATTTTTCTTTCTAAACTTCTAAAAATAACTGCTACCTTTATCAAAGGTAATAAATATTGTTTAAATAATACTCCAGTGGAGGTTGTTGATGTCCCAAGTGACAACAAAGTCAAACATTGGATGACAATGCTGTGCTTAATTAACAAACTTTATTTATTTTTTTTTTTTTTTTTTTTTTGGAGAAAAAACAGCCTTTAATTATGTACTGGCAAATTTCTTTTATATATATCGTTTTTGTTTTTGATTCTGCTTTTTTTTAACTGATGTGTGCAAATAATCCTCATAAATTTAGGTTTTTATATCCTAATAAATATAGGTTTTTATTAACGGGCATACACTTTTTAAAGAGAAATCTAATAAATAAAAGATTTTGTTAACGCATATTTTAAGGGCATTTATTTAAAAAATATTTTTAAAAACTTTTTATTAAAAAAAAAGTAATTAATTTTTTTTGAAATTTTTTTTATATTTTCCATAAAAGTGATATTAAAACCTTCCTAAAATAGTTTTTTGACAAACATTTTAAGGGCACCTGTTAATCGGACCCATAAACAAATACTCATTTAATTCAAAGTGACTTGACTCTCAAAAAAAAACTCACTCAACTTCGTTTTTTTTTAGAAATAATTACAATATCTTGCTAACCCCGCAATTCGAACATTTTTCCTCCTAAATCCCCAAACACTTTGTACATGAGGAGGTGTCAATTTAGTTACAAAGTCTTTGGCAAAAAACTCACTCAACTGCAATAAAGAAACTCAATCTTTACCGATGCAATTCTTAACAGACCCATAATATATAAAGAGAAACCTAAGATAACATTCATTTTACAAAGCAAAATGTGTTTGTATATCTTTGCTGAAATGTTAAATATGTTGCACACAACTTTTTTACACAGTTTTACACTCTTAAATGTAATTGAAATCGTGATTTTTGAAACAATTTCGGTTACTCCAAACCCCAATACATTAGGTCAATGGTTTTTGACTTTGAATATTTACAATCTTCTTGTTTCGACCATTTAAACCGAAGCATCTTGAAAATGGACTGTAGCTCACGAGTAGATTTGCCCAATTTGTAAAGCAATTCCTAACTATTTTTTTAGATTATCATACCTCATCAGCATCGCAGGCATGATGCGTCTATAATCATTTTTCCATTCATCCTAAGACAGTTCCCAATTTCCCATTATAAAAGTGAATTGAATTAAAATATTTTAATGGATCTGGTTATCGTGTACTCTTAAAGTATTTGTTAATAAATAATTTTTAATAAGTTTTAATATTACTTTCATAAAAAATATAAAAATTAACAAAAATTTAATTATTTGTTTCTTTTCCCTTAAAAATTTTTAAAATATTTTCTAATCCTATACCCTTTATATCTTAACTTTTCCCTACTTTAATTTTAAGATTCCCAATTACACGATTACAGCAAAAAGTTGAAAGTGGTATGCGGCCCAATTTAATGGCTCGAGCCATGACATATATTTATGTCTGAGCGTGGACTCTTGGGAGGCTTTAGTCTTATCTGGAACAGTGTTACATTGTCTTTCGAGGAAAGAAAGATTGTTTTTTCAGTTGTGTAGACAACAAACCAATTAATTATCAAATTAGTATGTATACTATGTAGACACCAAACAGTGGCGAAGTTAGAAATTTATTTTTAGGAGGTCATATAAAAATTTGTGTGTGTGTGTGAAATGTAAAATAGTAATATACAATACTTCATAACTCAATTTTTTCCCTTTTATTTGTTGAGATAATTGTTAAAATACTTATGTGTTCATTTTAAAAATGATGAATGTTTAATTATTGTAATTTGTTGACATATATATTTATGGATTATATTTTATTTAAATAAAAATTAAGTTTATTTTTAGACTTTCTTAAATATATATGTATATTAACAGGTATGAGGAGCCAAAATGATAAGGTTATTTAAAAATTTACAAAATTTTTAGGATATTTTCAAAAAAAAAAAAAATTCAAAAATTTTGGGGGAGCCCAGGCCCCATTGGTCATCAAGTGGCTCATACCACCGACACCAAACCAGATAATTAGCAAATTAAGTGGGTTCTTTGGTTATTTAGAGCTTGTTTGGATGTAGTGTGTTTTGAGTGATATTACTCGGTTTTCTGTTTTCATCATCCAAATTATGTGGGTCTCACAGAAGAGCACTTGTTTGGATGAGTTTTGGATTATTGTTTCCATCACTCAATTCTCTGATTTTTTATTGATGAGTTATAGAAACCGAAAACACATTTTAGGTGTTTTCGGTTTCCATAACTCTGTTTTCAATGATATTTCTGTAATTAAACATACATTGAGGGACCCACTAGTCAAGTCAGCCACAACTTTTGACTCTTTTTTTTTTTCCTCATCGGGTTCAGTGAGGTTTTTTTTTTTTTTTTTTTCTCTCTCACTAGATTCGGTGAGTTTGGGTATTGGGGGTTGAAGGAAATAAATAAATAAATAAAAGCTGCATCAAGTGATAGGTATGGGGCCCACAAACAGTTGAAAAATATTGAGTGATGACAAGTAAGTGATGGTGCCAAACGGGTGGGGTGTAGGGAGTTTGAGTATTTTAAGGGATGAGTGACGAAAATTGAGTGATGAGTGACCATTTTTTTTAACCAAACAAGCCCTTAGTTTGTGGAGTTTAGTTTGCGAGGACCATGTTGCAAGGGGAGGAGGATGGTGCAAGTTTAGGGCTCGAACATTCTCTCTCTCTCTCTCTCTCTCTCTCTCTCTCTCTCTCTCTCTCTCTCTCTCTCTCTCTCTCTCTCTCTCTCTCTCTCTCTCTCTCTCTCTCTCAATATAGGAATTTTATTCCATCTAGTTTTGATTTGGGGAAGGCTTGTTAGAAATAGGTTTGGTTATAGTCCTCCACTATTGAAACTAGTCATGTGTGTTTTTTATGTGTAAATACTAATTTGTGATATTTTTTTAATATTAAAAACATTGTTGCCGAGAGACAAAAGTTTTGTAATTCAACTAGTTAACAATATTTTCAATAAAGACATCTCAAATTCAAATCTTTCATCTTACAACTATTGAATTATCAAAAAGAAAAAATGTTAACATGTTCCTATTATATCCACTTCATGAAAATTGTTTTTTATTACGGAACAAAGACACCAATTCATGATAAGTTAGATTTCATAATTCATTAGATATGTATTAAAATGCAAATACTCTTAGATGAAAAGAAAGATGGTCACCAAAAAACAAAAAAAAAAAAGGTACCCATCAAAGGTAATAAATATTGTACGGCACCAACCTTTCTCGAACTATGATGGCCGGTGGGAGTTGTTTTTCCAAACAAATGACATCAAGTGCTCAACCCCCTTTAATTATTTACGCATATACTCAGCAAATTTGTGTCAAAAATCATAATAAAATGTATAAAAGAATATATTTAGAGAAACGTAAGATAATGTTTTTGAAAAAAAAAAAAAATTTGATAATAGTAAGGAGAGGGAATTGAAATATGAATATCTTCTTTAAAAATACCAAGAGATACTAGTTAAATTATATAAAGTTCTTATCAAAATGTTGTCTATGACACTTTTTTCCCAACTATGTACTGTCAAAATACTCATTACAAAAAATAAATAGGTGAATCCCAAACGCATGGACAAAGTCCATCAATATTTTATTATTTTTTTTTTTTTGAGAAAGAATCAATATTTTATTAGATATCAAAGATTCGAGTTGTGGTTTGGAGAGCATAAAAGAGCATTTTGACAACTAGTGCATTGATAATAGGCTTGGAATGCTTGCAAGCCCGTGAGAGGTATAGCACAAGTTTAAGTTACACGGAGAATCACATTGACTTATTGAATAAAAGTATTTTTCTAACCTATCTAGTTATGTGATTATCAAAAAAATCAAGTTACGTAAAATCCTACAAATGGGTTTGTACAAGTTGCTCGAACCCATAAGCCCATGAAAAACAGATTGTGTCGACTACTCTGTTCAGCCAACCTCTGGCGGTGCCTCCAAGTAGCAACGACGCTGGCTTGAACAGAGTTGATGATGCCGAAAATATCACCAATAGGTCACACAGCACTCACGACTCGAAGCGAACCTGCACAACAAAAATGATCGAAAGAAAACCTTAGAGAGCACCGGTGTGGTGCCGGCCAAATACTCTTCGAAGGTCAAGTTAGAACTATTCTCACAACTCTAGAGTATTAGAGAGGGTAAATTATGCGTACCTTGATTTGCGAGGGTATTAGGGCTTTTATAGTAGTAGAGAGTCGGTTTTTCCTTCTTGGTGTCCAAGTCTTTTCCATATGGGACTCTACTTCAAGTCTTTACGAGCGTGGTGAGCAAGGTTTTCCTTATAGAGGAGATCTATTTTCAGTGTGCGTGTCTTCTAGAATCACCCTTGTGCTCGGATTTCCATATTGGAATTCTAGGGCATTTCTAGGCAATGAGAGATAGAGATCTTAGATCATGGACCCTTATTGTGCCCTTCGGCGATGGGCCTTCGAAGAGTGTTGGATCATCTTTGCACTGGCCCAATAGTTCCTATCCGTCGTGCCCATTACCATAGGCCCGTCAGGCTCATATTTTATCCTCTTGATTTGCCCCCTTCACCCCAAGGATCCGTCGACTTTCGAGGACAAAGGAACCATGGGGTGACGATCCTAAGGTAAAGGGTGTGACGGATATTTTCTATGACGGAATGAGGCCAATAAAACAAAAAGGAGGTTTAAAGGTTATGGTGACAATGGGTTGACGGATTCATGCAAGCTAGGATGACGATGCAAACAAGGAGTCCGTCGACCATACCAACTACTGAGGCAGTACGAAAGTCATTAATGATGGTGACACGAGTCATAATTTGATTGGGTTTTGTCTCGGATCGAAGCGGCGCTTCGACTTCCGTGCATCTCCCTTATAAATAAGGGGAGTTATCCCTCACATTCTTCCGATTTCAGCAAAAATTAACCTGTCAGAGCTCACCTGTCACACACGCCGAGAGCATACCCGTCACGTTTTGTCAGGGGCTGAACCGTCCGATTGCTTCAACCGTCGGTGCTATACTTCCTCATTTCGTTTATAAAATTGGTAAGTGCTCTTCTCAAAGTCAATCTTGTTTTAATTTTCCTTACCATCCACACCCGTTATGGACATATAAACCCCGTCAGAGTCTTAGGCTCTTGTCGTTTTATGTAGGAAATGTCTAGTGTGTCCGATGTCATCGGTTTGTTCGTGACGGGCTGGATTACGAGGAAGTATATCCGTCCGGTCATAGAGAACAAGATAGTCCTGGTGATGATAGAAGTCCGTCCACCTCCTCCTCGTCCTCAACATATGAGGATATGGAGGTGGTTGAACAAGACGAAGGATCTGATGACGGTGAGGAGCAGATTGTTAGATTCGTCGTTGGTGCCGATGGGCTCGGGGAGTTCGTCATGCTACCAGAATGGACGGTGAATTACTTCTCGTCTGTCATCAAAGAGAAGCACTTTAAGACGTTTAGGGATAACTATCAAATTCCAGAAAATATTTCCATCCGTCTACCCTATAAATCGGAGAAATGTTATTATGAAGGGGTAGATGGTGTCGGGGTTTATGAGCAAATGTTGAAGGCCGGACTCGGGTTCCCCTTGAGTTCGCTTCACCGTGAGCTCCTCCGTCATCCGGGATTATCCGTAAACCAGATTTCCCCTAATGCTTGGAGGGTCTTTATAGCGATGGAGATCTTGTACGGCGTAATGTCCGACGGAGCCAAGAGGCCGACGGTTAGGGAGTTCCTTCATTGCTACCATCCGGACGAAATAGATAGGTCTAGGGGAATATATAGCTTCGTCCCCAGGAGTCCATTATTGAAAGTCATCTATGATACGCCGGACTCAAATAGGGATTGGAAGAGCCGTTACTTCTTCCTAGAAGGTGACGGTTGGATGTGTCGTCCGGGGGACACGGATTTCATGCCCGTCGACACTACTTGGGGCATATTACACCCGTCTAGTATGGACCGTCCTCAAAATTTTAACTTATTTTTATTATGTATGTTTGAAACAATCTAACCGTCCTCTCTTCTTTGCGGTTAGACGACGCCCCCAAGTCGATTTTAAGGAGTTCGCCTTCCTTGAGAAAATCTTCTCAAAAACCCAGCCGGAGGAAAGGACTTGGGCGAAGCTCGTAACACTTAAGACCATTCATTGGTATTGCGACGGACCAGAACCAACAGCTGCTGCCGTCAAATACGAAGCTACGATTAGGAGGCGTAAGTTCGTCACCCTATTCTTGGTAAGCTACATAACTTATTTTGATAATTAATACCCCCGTCCATGTTTCAGAGATGGATGACGCCAAGAGAAGAGCTTTGATCAGAGCCAAAGCCGCAAAGAAGACCGGCGATGATGCTCCCCCTGTGACGGGCCCAAGTAATCCGTCTGCCAAGAGGAAAACTCACCCCAAAGTGGATCGTCAGGCCAAGAAGGCCAAAATGTCTTTGGAACCCGTCGTGGGACTTATGGCGGAGCCTCCGAAGACGGCAACTCCAATCAAGCACGGGGTTGGCAAGGGCCTAATGAAGGGACCGTCGAAGGATCAAGAGAAGTCGCCCATCCTTCTTCGAGAGGATTCTAAGCACGCCTTAGAACAGATTTCCTCCATCATATCGGCGGAGGATTATGAAGACATAGGCAATCATTCGACGGAGGCCATGGGTGAGACGGGCCTTTTTGCAATTACACAAGTAAGACAACCCGTCTACTATTCAAATGTAAATTACATTCTCTTTGCCCATTGTTCGTTTCATAACTATCGTTTATTATTTTTTAGGCAATGGTCATGATGAAGGGGTTGATGGGACGGTGCCTCGGCCATGAGACGGCCTTGGATCGTGTACGGGCGCGCGGAGAGCGGACGGAGGAAGAACTTCTTGATTCTTGGCCGAAACCCAAGATGGAGAAGAAGCTTGAACTTTCAGAGAAGGCAAGGAAAAGCCTTGAACAGGTGACGGAAGAGGCGAAGAAGGCTCTAGAGAGCAAGGACAAGGAGATAGAAGATCTGAAAAATGAAGTCCGTCAGGCTAAGGACGTTGCGGTTTGTGAGTACCGTGACTCTGACGCCCTAATTACCGAGCTAGGTGATTCTTTCCATCAAGGCTTCATGGATGCCCTCCGTCAGGTCAAGCAAGCTTATCCGGACTTGGACATTTCGAAGTTCAAAGTTGAAGACCCAGCTCGGACATCCGTCGTGCCTTCTCGCCTTCGGAGGATACAGATGACCTCTTTGCCGATGACGATGCCCTTGGTGACGGGGAGTCGGCACCAAAAAAAGTTGAACAAGCTAAGCCTGATATGGAAAGCGGTTCCTCGATCCGTCGTCAATGCGGACAAAGTTCAGTAGCTAGATTTTTTCTTTTTCATGTACTTTGGGAACAATTCTCATCCATTGTTGATGATATGTAAACATTGCCTTTTAATGGCCTATTTTTTGTCAAATGCATCCGTTCACTTCATTTTATATGTTAAATGTTTTAATTTTTTGAATTTTCTAATTTTGCTCTTGAATTCTGTCATTGTTTGACCTATTTACATCCGTCCAACTATTAATTACTTATTGGATCCGGCATGTATAGGTATATTTTTGATCCTAAGAATTTATTCTTTGGAAACCCGTCTACCCGTCCACTTTGGACTAGGCTCGTCACCCTTGTAGAACGATCCGTCCACTTTGTAAACTCATTTTGGATTCGTCCATTTTAGACTTCCAATCATCATCCTCGTGGTATGGTTCGTCCATTTTGTGGACATATTTTATATCCGTCCATTTTGGACTTCAAGAGGTCATCCTTCTAGGAAGATCCGTCCACCTTGTAGACTTTATTTTATCATCTATGTAGGATGATCTGTCCATCTTGTGGACTTTATTTTATCATCTATGTAGGATGATCCGTCCATCTTGTGGACTTTATTTTATATCCGTCCATTTTGGACTTCAAGTGGTCACCCTTCTGGGATGATCCGTCCACCTTGTGGACTTTATTTTATCATCTATGTAGGATGATCCGTCCATCTTGTGGACTTTATTTTATATCCGCCCATTTTGGACTTCAAGTGGTCACCCTTCTGGGATGATCCGTCCACCTTGTGGACTTTATTTTATCATCTATGTAGGATGATCCGTCCATCTTGTGGACTTTATTTTGTATCCGCCCATCTTGTGGACTTTATTTTGTATCCGTCCATTGTGGGAAATTATAATAACACATCCATGTAGAAAATCAAAATCGTATCTGATTATTATTCTTAATAGAAATGCGTAAAGGAAATGTGCCTGCCCCTTTGGGCTTAAAAAGGCACGACTAGATTGTAGCGAAAAATAGCTGAAGAAAAACTAATAATTAAAAAACTTAAGAAGAAAAAAAAAAAACTGGTTGCCATTCGCCGTGTTACTATTACTGGTAGTACTTTCTCAAGTGCTCGGCATTCCATGGATGCGGCGACTTCTCTCCGTCTGTTGTCTCCAGGTGGTAGGTTCCTTTCCTTTTCCATGATGTAACTCGATAAGGTCCTTCCCAATTGGGGCCGAGCTTTCCCTGTGTAGGGTCTCTAGTCGCACCCATGACCTTCCCGAGTACGAGGTCTCCTACTTGGAAGTCTCTGTGTCGGACCCGGGAGTTGTACTTTCTGGCCATGCGATCCTGGTATCTAGCGATCCTTTGCTCGCCGCCGACCTAACCTCATCTATCGAGTCCAGTTTGTAGCCTCATAGTTTCGTCATTCCTGCTCTCATCATGGTTGTGAACCCTGTAACTCGTGAGCCCAACTTCTGCCGGGATGACCGCCTCGCTCCCGTACGTTAGTCGGAATGGCGTCTCTCCTGTTGGGGTCCTCGCCGTTGTCCTATATGCCCATAGTATGCTCGGCAATTCTTCGGGCCACATGCTCTTTGCCCCCTCGAGCCGAGTCTTGATAATCTTAAGCGGGGATCGGTTCGTGACTTCAACCTGGCCATTAGCCTGAGGATGGGCGGGTGATGAGTAGTGGTTTTTTATTCCTAGTCTGTGAGCGAAAATCCGGAAGTAGCCGTTGTCGAACCGCCTCCCGTTATCCGAGACAAGGACTCTAGGAATACCAAACCCGCATATGATGCACCTCCGGACAAAATTTCTAATGTTCTTCTCTGTAATGGTGGCCAAGGCTTCCGCTTCTACCCATTTTGTGAAGTAGTCAATACCCACTACCAAGAACTTCAATCGCCTTCTGCCGTTGGAAAAGGTCCCATGATATCTAGTCCCCATCGAGCGAACGGCCATGGAGCCGTCATAGGGGTTAGCTCCTCAACTGGCTGTCCAATAACATTCTTGAATCTCTGGCATTTGTCGCAGCTTTTAAAGTAAGACTTGGCATCCTTCTGCATGGTTGGCCGATAATACCCAGCTCATACCAATTTGTGCACCAACGACCTCAATCCGGAGTGGTTCCCGCATATCCCTTCGTGTACTTCCCTCATTACGTAGTCCGCCTCTTTCGCACCCCAGGCATCTTAGATATGGACGGGAAAAACCTCTCTTGTACAGGATGTCTTTTATCAAGACGAACCTTGCTTTGCTTGGACCTTTAGCTTTCTTGCCGCCTCCTTCTCATCCGCAAGAACCCGTCCTTCAAGTATGAAATTATCTCGTGTAGTCCAGTTACTTTGAAGCGTATCTCCCGCATGTCGCGGGGTCTATTAGTGGAGAAAGTTGAACAAAAGAAAGTACATTACCCGGTGTTATCATATGTTCTGCTGAAGCGATTTTGGCTAGCCGATCGGCGAGCTCATTTTCTCCCCAGGGGATTTGGATGACCTTAGCTTCTAGCCCGTCGATTCTCGCCCTTACTTGATCAAGATATCTCTTCATCCTTTCCCCCTTGCATTCATAATCTCCGTTTATTTGATTGGTCACGACACGAGAGTCGCAGTAAACGACTACGCTTTCGGCTCCAGCTGCTTTGGCTAAGTCGAGGCCTGCCACCACCGCTTCGTATTCCGCTTCATTGTTGGTGGTGGGGAAGTCGAGACGGACCATACATTCAATCTTGTCTCCTTCAGGTGACAACAATACGATGCCGGTCCCCTCGGCTCGCCGATTGGATGATCCGTCGGTATACATGCTCCACCGAGGGGACCCTTCCGCCCCCTTGTCTTCGTCACGAGTAAATTCTGCTATGAAGTCGGCTACGACCTGTCCTTTAATGGCTGCACGTGGACGGTACTTAATATCAAACTCGCTCAATTCTATCGCCCACAGCGTCGGTCGACTGCGACTTGGGATTACTCAATGCCCTTCGCAAGGGTTTGTCGGTCATTACATTCACGGTATGGGCTTGAAAGTAGGGCTTGAGCTTGCGAGCCGCCGTGACTAATGCAAAAGCGAGTTTCTCCATAGGTGGGTATCTTTCCTCGGCACCGCGGAGCGCCCGGCTGGCGTAGTATACGAGTTTACATACCTTATCCTCTTCTCTAATTAAGGTCTGCTGATGCGACAGGGGAGACAGCCAAGTAGAGGAAGAGTTCTTCACCGGGCTGAGAGGGACTCGGTAGGGGTGGTGAAGATAGATATGCTTTCAACTCCTCGAATGCTCGCTGATACTCGTTCGTCCACTCGAAAGAAGGGCAAACACTTGTCCGTGGCTCTCGACACGAATCTATTTAACGCCGCTATCTTGCCGTTAAGGCTTTGTACTTCCTTCACATTTCGCGGGGGGGCCATCTCTATTATGGCTCGGATCTTGTCCGGGTTAGCCTCAATCCCCCTATGAGATACCATGAATCCTAGGAATTTTCCTGCCGTTACGCCGAATGCGCACTTTCCCGAATTGAGCTTCATGTTATAGGATCGAAGCGTATCGAATATTTCCCTAAGATCTTCCGGGTGGTCTTCCTCCTTCCGGCTCTTCACTAGCATGTCATCGACATAGACCTGGACATTCCTCCCAATTTACTGCGCGAACATCTTGTTCATCAGTCTTTGGTATGTTGCCCCCGCATTTTTTAAGCCGAATGGCATTACTTTGTAATAGAAGAGTCCTTGACTGGTCACGAACGAAGTTTTCTCCTGATCGACCTCATGCATGCGGATCTGGTTATAACCCGAGAAAGCGTCCATGAAGCTTAGTAATCTGTGTTGAGCCGTCGAGTCTACTAGGACGTCGACCCTTGGAAGGGGATAGCTATCTTTGGGACACGCTTTGTTAAGATCGGTGAAGTCCACGCACATCCGCCACTTGTCGCTTGCTTTTTTCACCATTACTACATTCGCCAGCCAATCGGGATAGTAGACTTCCCTAATGAAGCTTGCCTCTTGTAATTTGCGGACTTCTTCCGCTATTGCTTGGTCTCGTTCCGGGGCGAACACTCTCTTCTTACGTCGGACGGGTGAAAAGGAGGGCAATACATTCAACTTATGTACCATGACCGAGGGATCGATTCACGGCATGTCGTCATGACTCCAGGCGAACACATCTTGATTGCTCCTCAAGAAAGTTATGAGCTCTTGACGGATTGCGGGTTTGGCGAGCGTTCCGATCTTGGTTGTTCGGTCCGGATTGAAGCTGCCGAGTGTTATCTCCTCTAGCTTCTCTGTTGGTTCCGCCACCGTTCGGTGCTCTTCTATGTTCAAGGTCCGGATTTGGTCTTCCATCTCCATCATAGCCACGTAGCATTCCCGTGCGGCCATTTGACTTCTGCGGAGCTCTTTTGCTCCATAATCCGTAGGAAACTTGATCATCAGATGGTAAGTTGATGTCACCGCCTTCCACGAGTTGAGCGTGGGTCGTCCGAGGATAGCGTTGTATGCGGACGAGCAATCGACCACCCGGAAGGTTACGTCCCTGGTGATTTGCCGGGGGTAATCGCCTACCGTCACAGATAACGTGACCGCGCCCAAAGGGAATACCCGGCTCCCTCCGAAACCAATGAGTGGGGCGTTCGTCAGTATCAATCGCTCCTTGTCAATCCTCATTTGCTAGAACACCGGATAGTACAAGATATCGGTCGAGCTGCCGTTGTCGATCAACACCCGGTGCATGTTGTAGTCTCCTACCCGCATGCTGACGACGAGGGCATCATCGTGTGGATGGTGTAGGCGTCGTGCATCTTCTTCTGGGAACCCGATAATGGGGCCTTCTCTCCTTGCTATCTTCGACACGGTGCCCGTCACCGGGCGCTTCTCGCACCATCCGGAGGTACATTTTGCGGGCCTTTTTTGAAGACCCGGTTGCAACTGTTCCTCCAATTATCATCCTTATGTCTCCTATGGGAGGTCTTGGTCGCTCGTTCTCTCGTCGAGGGTGTTGTTCTTGCGGGGGTGGATCCGTTCTCTCCTTGCTAACGAACTTTTGCAGCTTTCCTTGTCGGATAAGGGCTTCAATTTGCTGCTTCAAGTCGTAGCAATCGGCTGTGTCGTGACCATGGTCACGGTGGAAGCGGCAATATTTATCCCTGGATCATTTGTTGGGATCACTCTTGAGCTTTCCCGGAAACGTCGGGGCCCCTTCGTCTTTAATCTGCATTAGGACTTGGTCTATCGGAGCCGTTAACGGGGTGAAACTCGTGAACCTTCTGCCCATGGGTTTAGGGCGTCTCTCCTCCCTTCGTTCTCCCATCCTACCTTTCTTCCGCCCCTGGTCCTGTCAGGGGTCTTCTTGTCTGTCTCTTTTCTTGGGCCTATCTTCTCGGGCTAATAGCGCGCGTCTTCGACGTTCATATATTTGGTGGCCCTGTAAAGCACCTCGGACATAGTCTTTAGGTCGTTCTTGTATAGTGAGAACAAAAACTTACCCCCCTTGACCCATTCGTGAATGCTCGCTACCGATATCTTGTCGTCCGGCCGTCAATCGAGCGCCTCTTTTATTGAAGCATGATATGTAGGCCCTTAATGTCTCCTCCTCTCTCTGCTTGATATTCATTAAACAAGCTGTGGACTTCTTATACCGATGTCCTCCAATGAAGTGCGTAGTAAATTGAGCGCTTAGCTCCTTGAAGGTCTTGATGGAGTTGGGTGCTAGCCGGCTGAACCAAATCCTTGCTGCGCCCTTTAGGGTTGTAGGAAAGGCCCCGCACATAATCGCGTCTGCCACTCCCCGAAGGTGCATCAGGGTCTTGAAGGTCTCTAGGTGATCTAGAGAGTCCTTGACCCCGTCATAACTATCCATATTTGGCATGCGTAACTTACTTGGCAAGGGGAAGGAGTTGACGGTTGTCGTAAATGGCGAGTTAGTCCGGTTGACAAGGTCGTCAAGATCACTGGACACTCGTCCCTTGAGAGCATTCATCATCACTTCCATCTGTTCCTACATCGCCCGCATCTCCGCGATGATGGGTGGTGGAGCAAGATGTCTGCCGGAGAAGGAATGCTAGTGTCCCGTCGCTCTGGTCCGCTTGGGGCTTTGCTCTCCTGTGGTCCTTCGTGATTCCTCCTTTCGGTATTGGTCCCTTCTTGATCCGCTCCTTGGTTATTGGTCGCCGCATTTTTCTGATTCAGCTTTTCTTCTAGGTCGTGGTTTTGTTTGGTGAGGCGCTCCACGGTTGTGGCGAGCGTCCCGACCTGTCTCTCAAAAAAGCGATCGTAGGGGCTTCTTCTTCTTGAACGTCGTTAGTGGTCGCCATTGAGCGAGTGAGTACCATGTAACTCTTTTGTCTAGGAAGCGATAATGTGCTACGTTTCCCACAGACGGCGCCAACCGATGATGCCGAAAATATCACCAATAGGTCACACAGCACTCACGACTCGAAGCGAACCCGCACAACAAAAATGATCGAAAGAAAACCTTAGAGAGCACCGGTGTGGTGCCGGCCAAATACTCTCCGAAGGTCAAGTTAGAACTATTCTCACAACTCTAGAGTGTTAGAGAGGGTAAATTATGCGTACCTTGATTTGCGAGGGTATTAGGGCTTTTATAGTAGTAGAGAGTCGGTTTTTCCTTCTTGGTGTCCAAGTCTTTTCCATATGGGACTCTACTTCAAGTCTTTCCGAGCATGGTGAGCAAGGTTTTCCTTATAGAGGAGATCTATTTTCGGTGTGCGTGTCTTCTAGAATCACCCTTGTGCTCGGATTTCCATATTGGAATTCTAGGGCGTTTCTAGGCAATGAGCGATAGAGATCTTAGATCATGGGCCCTTCATGTACCCTTCGGCGATGGGCCTTCAAAGAGTGTTGGATCATCTTTACACTGGCCCAATAGTTCCTATCCGTCGGGCCCATTACCATAGGCCCGTCAGGCTCATATTTTATCCTCTTCAAGAGTCATCGCCATCAAATCTATTGCCTCGATCATCTTCCTATTTAAATGAAGTTGCTTTTATGAATCTACTTTGTGCTTGCTTTGTATGAAAGTAATGGGATTTGAATGATTTTTTGTTTCTAGCTATTAATGGAGCAGAGTAATGGGATTTGAATGATTTGTTTCTAGTTATTATTTATTAATGGAGGAGAGACAGAAGAGGTTTAGTGGCTAAAACAGGAGGTGGTATAACATGCATCTGATTCATGATTAATTTTCTCCTCTAGAGAGAAAGAGAGAAGAGGATGGAGAACTAAAGTCTATACGATATTAATGTTAGTTAAATTAGTTAGGTGAGATGCACGTGACCAAGACACTTATATCGGTTTAGGCGTTTAGTTTGATTTTGGCTAAATTAAAATTACACCCGTTAAATTTTTCTAAGATTTAATTTAGTCCTTTAACTTTTCTTTCATTTAATTCAGTCTTCTAACTTTTAACTTTGTTCAATTTTGTCCCCCCATTAGTCTCGATTAAAATTGCATCATTAACTTTCAACTCTATTTAATACAAAACTACATCGTTTTGGGGAGACTTTAACAACTCAATTTTGATGCGGACTAACATGAGAACTGAATTGAACAAGATTGAAAATTATAAGACTAAATTAAATGAAAGTATATTTATATTATTGAATTTTAGGTAAAGTTAGAGGGTACAATTTGAAATTTAGCCTTTGATTTTTTATTACTCAAGCAAAGGGCTTTGTTTGCTCTTTTTTGCCACATCATCAAATCCATTGACATCCAAGGTTGTGATTTCCTTTTTTTCACGTTTTTCCTGTGTCATCTTTTAAGATTATGTTAGTAGATTGATGATTTGACATAATCTTTACCCTTTTATTATAAGAAGTTAAAGATTTAAAAAACTCTACATAGTAGAGTTTTCTAGCTAAGAACTCTAGAAGATCTTGATGCAAATATTAAACACAACCGAGCAAAAATAGGGTTTAAGCATGCTAAAAGGAAATTTGCTTTGACACTGCAACACAACAGAAAGACAAAAATAAAATGAGGGAAAATCATTCATTCAAAAAAATTAAAAAAAAAAAAATATATATATATATATATATATATATATATATATATATATATATATATCCAAAGCTTTTGAAATGTTGACACTGAAACTACTGAACTCAGTGTGTCTGAGTTAATGATTGTGAATTGTAATAAAAACCCAATTGAATTGAGGCTAATAAAAGCAGTGCCACTAAGAACAATTCAAAAAAGGACCCCAAAAAAATGTGGGTGTGAGTGAACACACAAGCATTTACGTGCTGCTTTCTTGAATCCTTACAAGACTACTTTTCATAGGACAAACCATGGTTTCATCTTACGTTTGAGATGTAGAGAAGACCTAGCCTGAATATATTAAGGAACCGAGTTAAGAAAAACACTTCACTCTACCTCATATCAGATTAGGATATACACCCAATTAATCAAGGTGCACAGAGGCTTGCTGTTGAATATATAATAAATATTTCCCACCATCTGAATATATTAGCCAACATCTTGAACACTATGAATCTATGATAGCCACAGAAGAATTTAGCTGACAATAAGAAGTTTTGAACACCCATTTCAAGTCATGTGGCACTACAACAGTTTAGGCTTTTAGCAGATACAAAATGGAAAATCAATGGTTGTAAATACTAAAGAATTCCTCGACAAGTATAATTAGAGGTTAATGCTTCAATAACTTCCACGATTAAATTTGACAAGAACAATGAAATGAATGCTTGCAGCATAAGATTGTATCATAAAATGTCCAAATTTTTATCATCTTACATTAAAAAAAAAGTGCTTGCATCCCAAGGATCAGCGACGTTAAAATCCTATTCAGTCTGTTTGGGAGAACAATAAAACTGCATCAAATACTAAGTGAATCAGAAACTCATTTGAAAGCCCTCGTGATTTGGAAAGGCTGAGATCTGACAATTACTACCATTGTCATCAAACTGTGGTCTTGTGCTCAGGCTTGTGAGTATACTCAAAGTCTATATGCACAAAAGCTCTCTCAATTTCAGGGAGTTGCTCCAGCTTCTCTTGCAGTGTCTCACCAATATTATGTGCTTTGTTCAGAAGCATGTCTTGTGGCAAAACTATGTCAACCTCCACAAAATAATGACAACCAAAAGTGTATGCTCTTACTGTGTCAATGTGCTTGATATCTTCATGGTGGTTCCATATCAGATATGTTAACTTTGCCAAAAATTCAGGTGGTGCTGTCCTTCCAATTAGTGCAAATACATTCTCAAAGACCGTCTTTGTCCATGTATTCATTGTATATAAAGCTATCTGCATCACAGGTTAAAAGATATCATCATGATAAGATAGAGTAAGATTCAACTCCAAGAACCCAAAAATTCCATCTTGAGGCCACTTGGTGCCCATTTGGTATCCCGATTTGAAGTGGAATTTAATATGTACAGGTTTTTTAAACGTCAATTTTTTCCAGATACAGCTCTTTCTAAAAGCTGAAACAAGAAGCCATACCAAACAGGAATTCTACCATGTCAAGGCATGGAGTGGCATTTTACTTTTTTTTTTTTCTGTTTAATTGAGTCATAAGAGTGGAAAATCCAATATTTTGTTATATTTAAAATTGGTTGCTGGTAATTGAGGAACTAAAAACTTATAGAGTAGCTGAACCCTATTACATACAGTACAGTAAAAAGGGGAAAAAAGGGAGGGGGGGGGGGGGATCAGTTGCATATGAACTTACTATAATAGCTCCAGTAGGGTCAATCCACCATTTATATCGAATGGCCAGGACAGCTGCTGCCAAACCAATTGAATTAGTAATAACATCGAAGAAATGATCTTGTGCATAGGCTCTAACAATTTCATTTTTAAATCTTCGACAATAGACCATGAGCGCAAACTTCACTACAGTTACGAAGCACATTATTCCAATCATCCATTTCTCCTTCTGAGGATCCTTTTCAGGCTCAGTCTGTAATCAGCACATGAAATGATGATTATATTAATCACTGATAATTGTAAAAGATTACCAAAACTAGAACTTTAGAATAACCATGCACAAGTGTTGCATTCACCAACTAAGACTGTGATCTAACTAGGATCTCATGCATTTGGGTAGTACCTCAAAACCTATGTCATCCTAAAGCACTAATAACTAAGGAAACCTTGGAGCTCTGAGCTCTGACAAAACATCAAGAAGGGTGCTAATCTACAAACCCTTCTCAAATCCAACTTTGGTTAACATGTGTACAAGTCCAACTGTGCTCACCGACTCACCGCCATATATACCCTTAAATTAAGTCAAAGCAAATATGATTAAAGTTGCATACCTTATTAACGAATTGTCGACCAGACTCAAGCAGTATTTGTAATCCTAGAGTTGCCATTACTGATGCAAAAACAATGATTCCCTGCAAGCTCAATATAAATTAGTAAAATATTTGTTGTGTTATAGCATAAGTGTTGTAACAAAATGTTCAAGCACAGTCTCGGCATATGTGATGTGATTATTAGCATGCCTTGGGTCCGCATCCCCATAAGTCATAGTCACCCTTGAACCTAACCTACATTCAAAAACTATTCCCAAAACCAATGCTATTTAATTTTATTCCCAAAAGAAGATTGTTTGACTGCTTTTCCATTTTATAAAAAAAAAGAGTTATTATTATTCTAGAGTTTCTTTTCATTGCTTGATATGCAGAAGGAAAAAGCCAATGGTCCCTTCATTTTCTCATTTAACAAACTCTGTAAAAAAAACCACTATTTTTTCCTTTGGCAAACTCAATATGACATGCTCAATATTTTGATAACATAATGAGTGTCTAAAGCATGACCTGATGAAATCTTTAGATGTGTAGTAAATTAATTTTAAACTTCTTGGAATGGAATAAATCTGTAGCCTAAACACCTAACACCATTACATTTCTCTTTATTGCTTTTCTGCTTTTCCCTCAAGCATTTGTGGATTATGATCTAGTTGAGGCACCAGCAGTAATGGTGGAAATAGCACTGCAGTATATTTCCCTCATTTATCACAACAATGCCAACTATTGGCAAAATGGAAAAAAGAAAAGCACATTCCTTGACTTCTTTGGGGCTAACTTGTTAATTAGTTTAAGATGCACAATTTCTCTCCACCAACTTCTGAGCAACCAAATGAGGCAAAGGTGCAACACTAACCAAGTACAATTGAATTCTCATTATCAGCCTTAACAACTTAAATCTATCAGAATCTGCATTTTAAAATTATCTGAAATACAAAAGATTAAGGAAACTAAAACAGTAGTCTTTTCTGCTTTACTCAGTTGGAGTTACGGTAATGGCCTGACAGAAAAGAGAAGACTATTTTTTATCATGGCAGTAAAACTTATTCAAGTAATTGCAGGAAGGTTGAGTCAAAAATTCAAATATACATTAAGTTATTTCCAAATGCACCCTCACAATTGTTGGATTAAATGACTTACCACTGGCTGCATCCTTTTTTTTCCAATTGGATAATGATACTGGTTTGGGTTTCGCATGGCATGAGAAGTGAACCACAATATAAACCCCGACAAGAGATCTAAGAGTGAATCCAAGGTAGAGGCAATAACTGCCAATGATCTGCTCTCAATAGAAGCAAAAACCTTGGCCGCAAAGAGCACAACGTTAGCTAAATTTGATATCCGGATAGCCAATCTCTCACTCTTTGCAAGCTGCTTCATCTCATCCTGAGAAAGTGTAAATGGATCAACAAAAGAAATCAGTTTCTGTTTTCCAGGAAATGAGACAGATTTAGTTGAAAGGATATAGTTTTTTTTTTTTTTGGGCCAGGGGGGGTGGGGGCAGAGCTTGAAACCTCTGTTTGTACTCAGGAATTGGGCATGGCATCCAGCATTTAAAGAATGTTTATGAATAAAAAATCTTATTCATAAAGAACTTCCAGTGTACTCAGGCTTCGCCCTTTTTCTTTTCAATAAAATCTTCTTACTATACAACCAAAAAAATCATTAAAGCAACCTTGCGGAACAACCAACCTCAGTTAGATTTCCAGGAGCAAAACCTGATGCAGTCATAGCCTCCATCTCAGTAAACCCTTCAAGGAGCCTTTCTTGTTTCTTGTAGTAATCAGCAACCTTGCATCGTTTCCCTGCAGTCAAGAGTACAAGTTTTACATTACATTCATCACTAATATTTGACAACAAGATGAATTAAAGCATCCAAATTCATCAAATTTTTATTTATGTTTCATTTTCCAAAAGAACTAAACATCACACTCTTTTTTTTTAAACATCACACATGTTAAGATTAAGAAAACATTTTTTTTATATGTTAAAGATTAAGAAAACATTGATTGATTATGATTATAACTATAAGCATAACGACTGAAAACAAAGGCAATATGTGAAGTGCCTTGCCAAAGCTCCAATAGGAAGTTCAAAGCTGTCAGGTTATCTATAGTTACTCTCTTTCGGTATCATCTCTTAAGAATGTGAAAGGGGTTATTCAGAAATTTAAAGCAAAAGAAATATGGAACGCCCTTGCTGTTAAATGGAAGAACCAGCTACACAAAAAATTCAATCATTTAAAATATTTTTTCAATTTATTTATCCAAGTACGGTTTTTTTTTTTAATAACATATGGAACCTTTCTAAAGAAGAGCTTTTTGGACTTGCCTTTAGCCAAAAAAAAAACTACGGGCAATTGACCCCACTTGCCAGAACCAATTATTGGCTAATCCAGGGGCATTCACCCCTAAAGGGCTAAGCAATTGTAATCATAATAAAGTCGGAATAGCTGGTCAACATTCAAAAATCAATTCATTTGCATAATTTCATCTTATTTGTACAAGATTCCCTGGTGAAGGTTTTGGATTTGATGGCAATCATGCATGTCAGCAATTTTGAAGGCCAAAATCAGAAAGTTGCTTTACCAAACTAAGCTAACTAGTATATTTTCAGCAGATATGGGAAACCACACCAACCACATACTATTTCCTGATTTTAGAACAGCTGAAGAGTATAGCTAACAGATTCCATCTAAATGCTTCTTTGCACATATGAATGCCAAAGCAATATTCAATGCATCAGCAGGACCATTAAATTTCTTTGCAGCAAACTGCTGTCATACTTGAAGATCTAAAAACCACAATGGAAGGAATAAGTTGTAGCAAGTTTTAACCAAAACTGATAAAACCACCCCGTTAATTAGAACTGATATGTGGAATAAGATGCGCCAATTTTTAACCAGTTCAAGTCATCAACAGAAGCTTGAGGGTTCTAATAATTTTTTTAAATGACAACAAAACAGCAATAAACAAGATCAAACTCCCTATAAGAATCATCGCTGACTCGAGCAATAGACTGGTGCTTTGTTCTTAAAAACATTTTGTATGTGTTTCCCCGAACAAAGCCAAATCAAGTAGAATTGCATGTGTTATATCTGGTGTGTTTTGCTTGTCTTTGCTAGCTTAGAGCACTCAAATCGGTAGGCGTATGGTAGACAAATGTGTAAAATTTACTCAGTTTTGCCTAAAAATAACTCACATCAGTTAGTATATAATTGTGTAAATTTACAAGTTTGGTATAATAACTGTATAAATTTACACCAAAACTATTCATTTTGCATTTAGTTTTTTATTCTTTCTTTACGTATCCCAAGGATGAAGAAAGAAAATGGATGGTGGTTGTGTGTGAAGAAAGACAAAAAAAATTTTAAATCAAGAAAAAATGATATTTTAATGAAATGTAATGTAAAATAGATAATCTAATATGTGGTGTTTTAAAAAGTAAGTATGTAAAATATAAAAAGTAAATTTTTATGCTAAAATAGACAAGAATTTTTGTACGAGCTTAATGCTCTTAGGTTTGAATGGTAGATTACAAATTGGGAGGAGACAACTTCTCACTTTTCTGACAATTCAATATGTGAGAAATACATTAGCTAAATGAGAATGACATTATAGATAAGAAAGAGTTGACTTTATCTTTTCTATGAGTTCAACCTTTTGTAATGTGATGTTACAAGTCTAGTAGAGGAAGTTAAGCATTTTTGTGTTCCATGCAAACAAAAGTACAAATGTGGAAGTGAAAGAGTGTTGAGGTGTCTGAAGTG
This sequence comes from Quercus dentata, assembly GCA_028216015.1. Classification (NCBI taxonomy): domain Eukaryota; kingdom Viridiplantae; phylum Streptophyta; class Magnoliopsida; order Fagales; family Fagaceae; genus Quercus; species Quercus dentata. Next base: position 100,946,645 of record CP116447.1, read on the forward strand.
TGTAGCAAAGTCAGTTTTCTTTCCCCGAGATCTCGCTTGAGAGTGGTGAAATCAATTATTTGTTAAGAATACCCTCTTCCATAAAATTTATTATTGTGTGACAAAACATCTGCAGTGCAAAATCTCAACACTACCAACCAGGTTTAGGCATAGTTTATACCCACCTAAAAGTAAAACAATCACCAAACTTTGATTAAAATAGGACACAAGAAGCAATCACCAAATTCAACATGCCTCTTTTTCTAGCAGTCAGGAACTTCCACTTTTTACACCCACCACCACCCAAAAAAAAAAAAACACCTAAAAACTGAACATTCACAATTTGAATCAAGTTTTTTTTTTTTTTTCTTTTTTTACAACTATTTCTGCAGTTTTCCAATTCATAAACCAGAGTCATATAACTTAACAATTCTTTGATGATTTTCAACTATTTAACTTTCTTACTACTATTGAAACTTTTTCAACCAATAATTTACAATTAAAGAACCCATTTCAATCAATAACTAAATTAACAAACACTAGGCTTAAAAAAAATGCATTAGACTTCCATAACATCTAAAAGGGACCACTAGTACCTAACTAAAGAGGCAAGGAACCTTTCTTATTGTGTAAGAGAGCATTAGTTTTCTGCTGGACCAATTGTTCCACATGCCTAAGCTTAAGTGAACGCATCACATATTTGATACCAAAACAAACAGCTAATTTATGTGGTACTTGCGTGCCCGTGACTTGTTTCTTATCTACAGACCTTGTCATAAGAACTCCATTCCATAAATGGGTGCCACGTAATGTTTAATCTTCCCAAAGGTATTCAGTAATGACCACATACACATATATTGTGTTTTTATGTAAATTGTGCCACACAAATGAACCTACCACATGATCGATCATCCGAAGAAACATGGAAGATAGTCCAAAATTCAAGCAAAAGCGACCTCCACATTATCAAAAAACACACTTGCTTTTTGTGGTGCACAGATCTCCATATCCTTACCTAAAAGTCCATATACTAGGCACCTAATATGAATTTGACACTTCAGATATGAAGCTGACAACTGCCATGAATGGTTTGCAGAGTGAGCCAAGCCCACTACGCAGGTGGCAGAAAAAACAAAACCATGAAAAAGAACAAAAAATCTACTGCCATAACCTTATGTACCACAATCTGACGAAGAGAGAAAAATATTGGGTTCTGTGAAAGTGATAAACAGTAAATCTCAGTCGGCATAAAATAATTGTGAAAAAGTTGTTACAATTGATGCCGCCTCAGACCAAAAAGAAAAGGTTAAGTCACATAAGCCAAAGGAAAAAGCTTAGGTATACTTTATTTTCTGCATACCTTTTTTAAAAAGAACAAAACTTTTTAAAACACTACAGTAAATTGTTCACTGCATCTAAGAAATTTTATTTAATTTCGTTGTTTAATTTATATAATGAGTTTTATATAAAGTGTTCCCCTAAAGCCAAAAATCATTAAACATAAAAAAATTAAATAAGAACTCGGCTGAGTCGACTCAGTTAACAACCCCAAAAAATCAGCTTTCATTAAACAAAGAACATCTCTGTTTCTCAATACAGATTGAACATCTATGAAAAGAAGAAGAAGAAGAAGAAGTAAAAACACAACTTTCACAAACACAACTTTTTTTGGCTTTTTTCTGTGCAAGATTCAAAACCCAGGTTTTTTTTTTTTTTTTTCCTTGTCAAAAAAATAAAAATAAAATAAAATAAAAACCTGGGTTTTGAATCTTGCACAGAAAAAAGCCAAAATAATAAACTAAAAATAGCAACTTTAATTCTATATTGACGTTGCCTGGCCATCATAAAACTCTTGGTGCTTAACTTTGCTCCCTTTTTCATTGAACTTTATGCTTATACAAGCTAAAACAAAAACAAAAAAGCAAATACCTTTTTGAGCATAATATCAAATATATAATAAACACATATATAAGTATATACATAAGCTGCTTGACTGAGAAAATTCTGAAAGCAAAAATAACATCTTTGAACAAAATTGCATCTGGGTCTTGAATCTTGGAAAAAAAAAAAAAAAAACTTTCATTCTATATTAAAATATGGCCTGGCCATTATAAAACTCACCAAAAACAAAAACAACAAAAAGCAAAAAAGCAAAAACCCTTTTGAAAATAGTATCAAAAATATTATACATATATACATAAGGATTTGTGAAGAGGGCTGACCTGTGGTACGACGAAAGCGGCGCAGAATGAAGGAACCACGTTCATCTCTTCTTGGAGGCAGTACAGGAAACTCTTGCAGGTTTAGCCTCCATGACACGTCTGCTGGCAAAAGAGGCTCCCTTCTGCTCTCAATGTTTTCCTCCACCGTGCCTCTCTTTCCATCTTCCATCACTCTCTCACTCTCACTCTCTCTCTCTCTCAAAATAAAAAAACACACTGTTTTTTTGTTGAGATTTTGGTTTTTTTTTTTTTTATTTTTTTTTGGGCTTGAATGAGAATTACAAAACATGTGAAAGGCTTTAAAGTGGCACAATTTGTACTACAACTCATATATAACAACTCATATATAACAACTCATATATGGCGGATTGTGAACAGTAAAAAGGTGACACTATATAAGTCTATCATCGTCCACGTGAGCGAGTTGTATCACAAGATATTCAACTTTAGGTGGCAGAAAGCAATATTCTTTTGATAGTATGTTTGCCATGTGACAAGCATGGAGAGAAAGTATTTATTAATTTGCTGCTTTCTATTTTGGACGTTTGTAAATAAATTAAATGTTTTGACTTCTACTTTAAACTGTTGTGGTCTATTTTAAGAATGTATATATTTTCATTAAACATTTAGATTCTTTACACTTTTCAAAGTTCATGAGATTCTTTTTTTTTTTTTTTTAATTACTGATTGTGTTACTTTTTCGTATTTAGTATCAAGATTCTCGATTCTAAAAATAAATAAATAAATACTACCTGATTCTTGATTTTTTAAATGACATGTATCTTGAGCACACATATGGACTTGTAAAAACTATTGTAAAAAAAATTACAATAATGCTACAATACAATTCTAAAAGTAGAATTACATTGCAACTCAAATTTTTTTTAAAAAAATTAATATTTTATTCATTTACTTTATCAATTCTTCTCTCTCTTACCGGGTTTTTGGGTCGTGGGTTTTTGTTTTTATTTGAGTTTTGAGATATATTATTTTATTGTATTGTATTTGTAAAATAAAAGTTGAAATGCTGAAAGTATTGTAAAATTGTATGATATAATTGATAAAGTAGTTTTTTGGGATAGTAAAATAGGATGGGATAGAATTTTAGGATGTGAATGCTCTAAGTATTAACAACAAGTATGTCAAATGCTAAATATTTAGCATTTGAGATATTGAAAAAATATTAAATTTTCAAGAGATATATATATATATATTGTACATGTAGTAGGTCAAAAATATATTTTGTTTTTTGCTAAAATAAATTATGAGTAATGTCATTATAAACATGTTCACACTTTAAAATTAGGTTATAATATAGTTTTTTTTTTTTGCAATGGGTTATAATATAGTTAATTATATTTCCTTACACACTTCACAATGGTATTTAGCATTAAAAAAAGTTTAGTTTCAAATAAGTTTGGAGCTATCTTCCTCCAATCCATGTGACGATTGAAAATATCATTCTATGTAGTTTTAGTTATATGAAGAAATTATCAACAACAAAAAAAAGTAATCTACACGACACATTGTGTAGAATAAAAAATTTAAAAAAATAAATCTCAAAGTTGAAATGGTCTCTCAAATATCATTTTTTTTTCAGTATTCTGAAAATTGTTCTTAAAAGTGGAAGCCAAACACATATAATGTAAAAATTATTCTTTGAAAACTAGTTTCACATTCAATTTTTTGAAAATTATTTTCATATTGTTTTGAAAAAAAAAAATTCCTCCTACTAAATAGGCCTTAAATGTTTTCATATTTAAATACAATTACAACCTAGATGAAATAAGGATAAGGTGTAAAAAGTATTCAAATTAATATATATATATATATATATAAAAAAAAAAAAATAAAAAACTTTTAAATATAACTCTATATCTTAACTATGAAACTATACTTATTGACACATTCTCACAAATATTAATTTGAACAAAAGAAAATCATTACACAATGGGAATATAATTTTTTTTTTTTTAAATGATCAGATATTATTTTCGTCCCTAAAGTTTGCATGAATTTCGTTTACCGTCTCTAAACTTTAAAAAGTTCGTTTTTCATTCTTAAACTATTGAAAATATTTCACTTTCTATCATTAAACATGTACATGAAGAAATTATTCACTCTAGTGGTGCAAAGGCTAGTTTAACTTATGTGATTATACATAGGGCCCCTTACACACACACATGTCCCCCTACACACACACAGATAGGGCCCCTTACACACACACATGTCCCCCTACACACACATGTGTGTGTGTGTAGGGGTCCCTGCCTAAGTTGGATGAGAATGGGCTGAAATGGAAGCCCAATACAACTAATTTTGTAGAGGTAGTTAGTTGAGGTCAAACATTTTTGCCCTGACAACCGCGGTTCAATAATTAGAGAAAGGAGGTTGGCAAAGACAGCAATTTAAGTTAAGAGTTATGACAAAGAAAAGAGAAATTCTTATTTAAGTTTTTCCTCAGGCAAGCCGAGGAGCAATAGTTTTTAGGATGTACACTTTTTGGTTTTACAATTCTTAATTTCCTCTATATTTCTCTATTTCTTAATTTGGAGTTTTTCCGATCCCCCTTTCGGGAGGATATTCTCTCCCATATATAGCTACTTGAATTGCATCTCGGCCTTCCACTTTGATGGTCGTTGATCTCTCCTTAGATACTTGTCTCATTACTACCTTGCTAATAGTGGTGGAGTAGGCTGCAGGTTGTGGGAGCATTGTTCGGGGGTTATTCTGCCATTAATGCAAAGAGGGTCGAGTTAGTATAGTGCATGAAATATGGAGGTAATGGATGCTTTATCTAGAAACCTCCTTCTTCCCTTACTTGCACATCACTACTTCGTCCCTCGACCTTCAACCTTATGACCTTGGTGGCTTGTCTTGAGTCTCCCAAGGAGTATCTACTTCTCAAGCTCTTCGAGCAAGCCGCCCTCCTCGGTTTCTCTAACTCAAGTTATCCCGACTAGACTAGGCCTGATTTGATGAATAGTTGGGCCCAATTTCTCCCTTGGTGGATTCCACTCAATGATCTTCTTTCTTCACGCTTCCCCATCCCACAATATAATGGTACTTTTTATAGCCATGATACAATCTTACTTTAAAAAAATAAAATAAAACAAGAAATAAATATCCCAACTTCATAATTTTGTATGTTTTGTCACATTGTAGACTTGTGCAGTTGTGCATAACTACATACCATTTTTTTTTTTTTTTTCATTCAAATGAATCAAATGGAACCTCTCTCCTTTTAACCCCATGTGTATGTCTTCTATAAAAATTATTTTCCATGGGTCGGTAGCACCATTGAAGCATATTCTATTCAGTGGCAGAGCCACATTGGGACCAAGGGGGCCTTGCCCCCAAAATATATATGAAAAAAAATTAGTATATATATAGTAGAATTATTTTAATAAAGAAATGCTATATTCACAATATTTTTACAATAAAGCTTAAGTGATAAGTTATTATTGGCTGTTACATATGTGCAAAAAAGTTATTTAGTTGTGGATTAAAATTAGAACTAATAATAACTTATCACTTAGGATTTATTGTGAAATTGTTGTAAAAATATTGTAGAGATAGCACTTAAATAATTTTCCTCCACTACATAACCATATGTGTGGTTAAAATACTTCCTGCAAAAGCAGTTGTATAGCTGTGTAGGCTAGTCTCACTTTCTCATATTTTTATTTTTTCTTAAAATATTAAAATAATCAATGTATCATAACATCATAAATGTATATGATTAAAATATATTATTTTTATCATTTTATTTATATATAAAATAATATAACATGTATTTGGTTGTAGTTATAGCTATTTTTTTTTTATATTGAAATTTGAATGATTGTTTGTCTTTTATTTAAAAATCTTTAAATTATTAGTATTTTTTAAAATTTTAGTCATTATATTTAATGGGTGATAATTTAATTTGAAAAATAGGTTCATGGACAAGTTTAGGAGTTGGTAATTCAAAAATAATATACTTTTGGGTTTTGATTATTAAATTGTATGTACATTACTATTAGTATGGATATAATTAATATATACACAGAAATAATTAATTGTCTAATTTTATATTTGACCCCTCCAAATATAAATTTCTGGCTCCGCAACTAATTCTATTAATCTTATGATCTTTGTCTATTTTTTGGCACGTTGTGATGAGCTACATTCACGAAAATAAATGAAAGTTACAAGGGGACATGAAGCTTTTTCTGAGTAGGAATATAAAATAAAGATCAAAACATTTGATATAGATACGCATTTCAGATTTTTATTGATGATTATTACCGGGAATCTTTTCGGCCAAAAGAAAACACTTTTTCTTGCAAGTAATGATTCGGGTCATTATTCAAATGTAAAGTAATGATTTTTTTTTTTTTTTTCAAGATTGAAATGAATGAAGTAATGATGTGGATTAAGAAATACGATACAGTATGTGATATTGTGACCTTAAAATAGGCAAAGGCACCAAAATCAAAATGCAATATGGCTCGTTTAATTTTGGCTTGGTGGCAAAGAATGCCTCAAGATTTTTATTACCTAACAAAATGAACTCCTTGAACCAATCATGCTTCTTTTTTTTTTTTTGGAGAATCAATCATTCTTTGTTAGGTAACGAGTCTAAGACTCTAATGACCCATGCAGTTTGAGGGGTCGGAATCTCATTTAATCTTGGTTTGGTGGCAAAGAATGCCTCAAGATTTTTATTACCTAACAAAATGAATCCTTGAACTAATCATGCTGTTTTTTTTTTTTTTGGAGAATCAATCATTCTTTGTTAGGTAACGAGTCTAATGACCCATGCAGTTTGAGGGGTCGGAATTTCAGCCCCCAACTTCATCAACCACCCCATATTTATGGAGAGAAAGTGGTGTTTGGCCCAAAGCCATTGGCACCTTGGTATCTGTTTTGTAAATAGTTTTAATTTTTTACTTTTTCCTTGTTGAAAACATTTTTTAAACACAACTTTTTTTTAAAAAAGGAGTTAATTTTTTTTTTTTTTATGCGTTTGAGATGGGATGATAGGCCGCATTTAGCCCTTTTATTTTTTCCTATTATTTGTAGGTAAGCAAGAAAGGAGAGTATAAAAAGAAAATGTAATCTAATAGTGAATTTGTAAAAATTTACTTCCAATAAAATATTATTGAATAAGGTTATAATTTTAGACTACAATTAATTTTGTAGCTAAACTTTGTCCATATAAAATTATTGCTTATTGAAGAGTGTGATGTATATTGCTTAGATTTACACTCTTTCAATATTCATGCCTTTTTATTTCTTGAGATAATTGCCTATGTCATTCACAAGTCATCTTAGGGTAAATTTCTATAATATAGATTTTCATATGTTACGTATTCAAATGTCATCCTAAAATAGACTCATTTATGTCATACATTCACATGTCATCCTATGATAGATTCACATGCACGTGCATCCACATATCACTTTCGGGTAGATTTGTATGTCATGCATTTACATGCTTATGCATTTGCACTTGTTCAATTTATACCTGCCAACATATACAATAACTCTTTTTCAAAACCCAAATGTCAAATTCTTTATTATTTAAATGGTGAAATTTAGGGTTAATTTCAAAACAATGTATTATCCTTTGGGATAGGCATCATAGGATGTCCAACATTTTCATCATGTGTAACTGAGCTTCTAAATCCATTTCTTAAGATTCAAAACATTTTTTTCCTATTTTAGCTTAGGGGCCTTTAGCTTTTATTAGTTAATTTATAAAATAAAGTTGTGAGGGCCGATTAGCTAGAAGGTACTGTTAAAAGCATGCGAATTGGGCCTATGGCCCAATCCGAGAATATTTACTAGTCCGAGAATGGTCAAATAAGGTTATTATGGGAATGGTAGAAGAAGAAGAAATAAGGATTGTATATGATAGTCCAAAATATGTCCGAGGAGAAAAGTCATCTCGGAAATAGAGATCCGAGGTCAATAGAAATATCCTATCATCCTAAACATCCTTCAAGGTTGCATCACGATTAAAAGTCAGACATTGGATAAGGAAGGAGTAGAAGGAGGCAACAAATATTTACAAAAACTGCTACCTTCACATTAAATGCATCCCCACTAACTCTCTGGCAATATTCATGTGGAGGTGATACCTGAACAGTGGTGAAGCGACCTTACAACTGCTAATTGAAGGTTAAGGGAAGTGTTGGATGGGACAAGAAGGAGTTCCTAGAACCTATCCTACACATGTATAATAGGGATGATACTAAAATTATAGTATATAGCATGGAAAGGTGGCCTAAAGAAAGGGGATTGGAAAAACCAAGAAATCTTTGTAATAATCCTTTGAACTCTTATAACCTTGTTCATCAACTTGACATTATAACATAGCTTCTAGGACTGTGTCGAGGACAGATTTTCTTACCTTACTTGTGTTTAATGTTCTTAAATCAACAACCGTTATTGTCTTACTTACTGAATAGAACTAGTTCTTTCGCCCACGGTCTACAAATTCATTATTTGGGCTCGTTGGGCTAAAACCCAATCCTATATTGGGTCCAATCCAAATTCAGTGCTTACAAAAGTCAATTAGACTTAGGTGATCAATCATTCCTTATAATTCTCATGGTTGGTGGAGACTCCTAAAAATGATCATAGGTAATGAAGTTCACTCATACGCACACCTCACCTATGTAATGTATGCACATCACACATCTTTACATTACATCATACGCTATCGCCAAGTGAAAACTCCAAAAAGGTTAGGGGAATGTCAACACTGGGAAAAATACATGTACAACAAAACCCACCACAACTTAAAACAAGGTTATATAAAAATGTTGTGAGATTTGTTTGTTTTTTATTTGTATTTTTATTTTCTAAATATAAAAGATTAGAAGTTGTGAGATCTTGTTATGTATCAATAGACTTTTTTATGTGAGATTTTTAATTACTCCGCTCTATGATGATTACATTTTATCATCGGACAAAAATACCAATTGATTTTTGGTGTAGATGAGATTTATAACTTTTAATCACTACAATTAGGGGTGTCTTGACCCGACCGGAGCCTGAAAAATCGACCAAATTGCCCGATGTCGACCCAATTCTAGCCCGAACCGAAGCTCTAGTTAGTCACCTATAGGTTTTCGATTCCAAGAACTAATGTCGACGGGTCGAGTGGCGGGTTTGCTTCTCCAAAACTTGAGCAACCCAAACTTGATCGCCGCTATACAAGAACTCTGGCCAAACCCGACAAAATCAAGCCAGATTCGACAAGTTCTCAACTAAATCTAGTGGGATTTAGCTTGAGATCCACCAAACTACATAAATTTTTTGCTAAAATTTGTAAATTTGGGCAAAATTTTTGCATTTTCCAACGACAAATGCAGTTTCCGATGACCAATCGAATCGAAATCGACCACACTCAAACCCGAAACTGATTCGACCAATTGACAATGGTGGTCGGTTTCGGGTCCATCCACCCTCCACCCGACGCCAGAAGGTTGAGTCCGGGTTGGGTCCAAAACGAATCGACCTAACCCATGGACAGGCCTAACTACAATCCACTCTATTATTGTTTCAGTGAATAGTAAGTAGTAACTTCTAACACACATAACATAGAAAATTATTTTATAATTAGTGTCTAGTGTTGGTATTTATAACATAGTTTCACTGGTTTAAGTTTCGATTTGGATAAGTTTAAGTTATCGAAAAACAATGACTGACTATATAATTGAGATAGGTTTAAACAATTGTGGGTCATTAAATAATGGGTAATGCTAATGGATGCCCTTAGGACAATGGTTAACAATCCATTTTAAGAAAATTTTGACACAACTTTTATTGAAAATGGAAAAAGCTATCAAAACATTAATTGTTTTTTTTTTCTTTTCTCATAAAACTTTATTTAAATGGATTATTAATCATTGCGCTAAGGACATCTATTAGCATTTTCCTTAAATAATTTGCTAAACGCTTAAAAAAAGTAAAAGCCTTATCCCTCATTAATAAATAAAATATTTTATAATGATACGATACTCATTATTCATTAGTCTTGATAGATATTTTTGAAGTAAAAAAAAAATAGATATTTTTGAAGTTTAAAAAACAGAAAGTTCTTTTTAAAGACTAAACATATGCATAAAAAAGTACTCTCTCCGTTTCACTTTTTTTGTCCTTTATTTCATTTTGAGATGTCCCAAAATATTGTCCTGTTTCTAAAAATAAAAGTCATTAATTTACTAATGTTCCTATTGTACCCCTATTAATTTACTAATTCAATTTTTTGATAAATTTTTTTAAGGGTAGTTTTGAAAACTTATACATTTTTAAAAGGTAAACAAAACAATAAATGATATTCCCTTAAAAAGTTTGACTTTTCAAACAGGACAAAAAAAGTGGGACGGAGGAAGTAATAAGGACGGATTTGAAGTTTGACCCTAACATATCTTCTTTTCTAGAATTGAACAATACCTAATGGTTAATAAACTATAATAGAAAAATGTTGACACTACTTTTACAAAAAATATAAAAACCTATCAACAAAATTAATTAAGATAAACTACATATTTGGGTCCTATCCTTTACAAGATATTTTAATTTGGTCCATAACTTTTCAATTATGTCAATTTGGTCATTAACCTATCAGTATCGTGTCAATTTAGTTCATGTTGTTATATCTTAGATGAAAATTGATGACATATTAAATAGCCAAAATAAAATTTTTGTGTATTGTCACATTAATGAAACCATATTTTGGCCATTAGACACGTCATCAATTTTCATCCAAAAATAACGGTAAGGATTAAATTGACACAAGATTGAAAGATTATGAATCAAATTGAAATATGGTGTATAGAATAGAGATTAAATACGTAATTTATCCAATTAATTATTTTATCACTTTTCCATCAAATATTTCTAAAAATAGTTCCTAAACCGATATCCTTAGAACATTTGTTAACATTTTCTATATTTGAAGATACTACAAATTTTATTTTGTAGAACTTACGTCATCAATCATAAAAAATAATTTAAATACTAATTTATCAGGTGGTTGAAGCTTACTAGCTAATTGCATTTATTGTCACTTTAATTTATAAGGTTGATGTAGTAAATTTATTATGCATTTAATATTTTTCATACTACTTTTTTTTTTTTACTATTAAATTATAAGACTTTTGATAAGATAAGACCAAATTATTAATTAACCTGGTCACAATTGAATATGTTCCGTTACATCTTTTTTTTTTTTTTTTTGAGAAAATGATTTTTTATATTTGATTTTACTTTTTAGCACTTGATTTTCATTTTTTATACTAGATTTTAGCACTTGATGGACCAAAGTGAAAATAAAACAAGAGATAGAAGGGGAAAAACAAAACAAATTTTGAAAGCCACATCAATTCCTTTATTTTGCAAAATTTGCCGCCTCAACCTCCTACGTACTCATCCACCCCAACCAACAAAGTTCTTCGGTCAATTTTCTTGTTCTAAATCTAAAATTTAGTCAACATCCAGAAGGAGCCTAGCAGTCCAAAACTTTAAATACTAGCCGCCACAAATAACAATTAAAATCGATGATTTTTTTTTCTTCTTTCGCTCTCAAAACCGAAAAAATTTAAAGGTGCTATAAGTTATAAGAGCATTCTCATCATCTCTTTCATAAAAAATGTCATTTTGACATATTAAAAACCTACTTTATCATTTTAGCACACCATTTTACAATTCACCATTTATCACATCTTCTATTCTTCAATTCTATACATTAAAATAATATATCTAACACATTAAATAATATATTAACCCAAAATAGCCATAAACTAATCACCAACAAAGAATAAAGAACGGCAACAGCAAATCAACACCAACGGCAAATCAACCTCTACAAACTACAATCACAATCACTGGATCTCCAACAAATTCCAAATCCAAAAACCTCAACAAAAGAGAAAAGAAAAAGAAAAAGAAACTCAAAATCTTCAACAAACACTGCCGGCCCACTACGACCACAAAACACCGCGCCCATTATAGCCACAAATATCGTCGGCCCAAAACTCAACCAACCACCGCCACAACTACGACACCACCACCGGCCCAAAATCCCAACCCAACCGATCAATCAATAACCCAAAACCCACATATCGAAACTTATCCCAAATCTCACACCCACAACCCGATTAAGAGATCTGAAGGTCAATGGCGAGGGCTGTGGAGGTTAGCGGCGAGGGTTGTGAAGGTGGCGAGAGATCTTGAGCAAAGATGAGAGAGATCTTAAGCGGGGAGGACTGAGAGGGAAGGGAAGAGATAGAGAGTGACGGAGAGAGAAGAAATGAGAGAGAAGAGAAAAGAATAAAGTGATGAGAGAGGAGAGAGAAAAGAGAATAAAAAAATATTAAACCAATATAGCATTTAAATCATGACGCTCTCATATTTGAGAGTGTACTATAGCATATCTCAAAATTTTGAGACTTTCAGCACACTTCATGATGCTCTGTTTTTGGTGTTTGGTGTGTCAAATGCCAAATATTTGGCATTTGACACACCCGATGAGAATGCTCTAAGATAGTACAACTTACAAATTCATGTGGTAATAAAAGCGATGGTTGAACTTCAACCATTTAATAAATAAATGTTGGGTTCGGTTTACAAGTGTTCTAAGAGTATTTGTTAAGTTAATAAACCACGAGAAATCTTAAAAAATGCTCTAAAGGCATTAGTTTAGGAGCAATTTTTAGAAATATTTTATAAGAAAATGATAAAACAATTAATTTTGTTGACAGATTTTTAGATTTCTTATAAAAATGATCTCAAAACTTCTCTAATGTAGTTTATTAAAAATTACTCTAAGGTCACTTGTTAACATGACTTATAAACCATTTTGGGAAATTTTAATATCTTTTTTATGGAAAATATTAAAAGTAAATACTAAAGAAATTACAAATTTTACCACATAAGGCTTACAAACCGATGTGACAATGAATGTAATTGATGCGTTTCAACCACCTCATAAATGAATATTTGAATTGCTTCTTTATGATTAGTGACACACCAATTTGTAAGCTTACGCTCTGTTTGTTTTGATGATAATGTTTTTTAAAAAATTAGTCATTTTTCAAAAAGTATTTTCTATAAAACTATCTCATTTTCTTATATTTGGTAACAACCTTAAATGAGTTGAAAAAACAATCTTTTAACTTCCCTTATTTAGCTTGCTATGAGATAGAGTTTTTTTCCAAAAAAATTTGGTGAAAAACAATTTCTAAAAGGATTTGGCTTACCTCCAGTAATTTTTTTTAACTAAAATCTTCTTTTATTTTAATGAGAAATTGTCACATTACCCACTAATTAAATAAAAGGTAGAGATTAAAACTCACTATCACTTGCAATTGTGTATTTAAAACAAAATGAGACATCTAGTTAAAAAAGTACTTGAAGTAAGCAAAACCTTTTCTAAAAATAAGTCATACTTTTTTTGTTGACTAAATATAGTTTTCCTTTAATTCATTTTTTCTAATGCTACCAAATACTGGAAAACACAGAAAATTATCTTTATACAAGATTTTCCATCGAAACAACCAAAGCATTAATGCAGTAAAACTTGTAGAACCTATATCATTATTCAATATAAAAGGTTGTAAAAAAAAAAAAATTCAATTGTTTTTTTTTCCTTTCCCATAAAAAATATTAAAATTATTTCCTAAACAAGTACCCTTAGAGCATCCATTATCAAAATTCATAAATGTTTGAACTTTTTTTTTTAAGTGTAAACTACATATTTAGTTCCTATCCTCTATACCATATTTTAATTTGTTCTATAACCTTTCAATTGTGTTTATTTAGTCTCTAACCTTTTAATGCCGTGTCAATTTAGTTTCTTTCATTATCTCTTGGATGGAAATTACTGATGTGATTAACTCACAAAATAAAAAATTAGTTTTTGTTGATTTGACAAGAAATTGATTTTATATTTTGGCTGTTAGCCATGTCAGTAATTTTCATCCAATAAATAATGATAGAGACTAAATTGACACGACATTGAAATGTTAAGAATTAAATTGATATAGTTGAAATATTAGGAACTAAATTAAAATATGAGATAAATGACAAGTACAAAATTAGTAGTCTACCTTCTTCTTCTTCTTCTTCTTCCTTTTTTTTTTTTTTTTTTTTTGAATGGATAGCCCATACTTCTCAAATTGTAATTAATGACACATTCATTTATAAGCTCTATGTAAACAAATTAAAAATAAATACTTCTAACATAACTCATTAAAATTTTTGCTGGGGCGGCTAAACAGAGCCAACCCTATAACTCATTAAAATTTAAAAGGTTGCTTTCAAATCCATCAATTTAAATTTTAAAATAGGCCAGATCCGTCAAAGTTTGGTATAAAAAAGTGCCTTTCCATGTGTCAAATTTGGCCTTTGCATCCCCAAAGCATTCATGAGTCACGAGAGAGTTGACATAAAGAAAATTATCCTCAACGGAAACTTACAAATTCATAGAGAAACTTCCCTCCATCCCCACAAACCCATGTACAAAAGATTTTCTTTGGCCAAAAAGGATAAAGACAATAGAAAAATTTACTTTTACATGTTAGTATCTCAGCGGACAGTAATCGATACTATCTTGGAAATTACTGTGAAATTTCGTAGCAAATGTAAACTACACAGCTCCACTCTCACATGCCAGGCATGAAAGAAGGTGCTAATGGCAGGTAGACACAGTGATGTTTTCCATTTTTAGCATTTCATTCACGGATTTAAAGAAGGGCATTACTAAAATTATTATCAATTTTATCATAAAAACACTTACAAACATTGAATATGATTAATGTTGTCAATAAACTTTAGATAGACACAAGTACAAATCTTTTGTTTCATGTTTTATATTCCACTTTATATTTTACTAATTATAATTTATCTTTTTTTTTTTTACATTCCTTATAAAATAATCAAAGTTTAAAATAGGAACAAAAATGCAAATACATGACATATTATAATTGGTAGATCATAAAGTGAAACACAAAAAGTACGACATATAATTTTTATTTAATTGGTACTTTGTGTTTCTAACGAAGACGTCTTTAACCAATCAAAATGTATAAAAAAAGAAAAGAAAATTTAATTATTACTAATTGGTATATATTTACATTATTGATTACATAGTAAAATTCAATATACTCATTTTAAAATGAATGAGCAGGATTTTTGGAACGCAATAACTACTTTACATTTTCTTGATAATTTGATAGTTGAGGAAAGAATAATTTGAGCCTTGGATGTTTTTATTAAAATTAGCATAAGGTGCAAACTAATTGAATTACAACTTACAAGACTCTTTGTCAACAACGACATTATCTAAAAACTCTAGAAGATTGTTTTAAACACCAATATGGAGTAATTTATATGACACTTAGGGTAAATTGCAAATTACACCCTTAAAATTTGAGGGTGTTTAGATTTTACACCATGAAGTTTCAAAATTTTGACTTTACCTCCTGAAGTTTGCGGGTGTTTGAATTTTACACCTTGATATTTCAGAATTTAGATTTTACCCCCATAAATTTTAGTGGTGTTTATGTTTTACTTTCTAAAATTTGGGAGTATTTGAATTTTATACCTTGAAGTTTCGGAATTTGGAGATGTAAAATCCAAACACCCCTAAATTTTAAGGGGTAAAATCCAAATTTTGAAACGTCATTGTATAAAATCCAAACACCCCTAAACTTCAGGAAATAAAATTCAAATTTTAAAATTTCAGAATGTAAAATCTAAATAATTTTAAATAATTTGCAATTTATCCTAAATCTTATTAGCATGGTATTAATGATTTGATGTGATCTATCATAATACTGGATGAAAAAATATTTTATTTTTAATGTTTTTTTTTTTTTTTTTTTTAGGGATTTATTTTTAATGTTTAAAAGTTAACGTATTAATTTATAAGATTTACGAATTAAATTTTTTATCAATGTAATAAAGTGTCTCTTAAAAGAAAGCTCCCCACCCCCTCAAAAAAGAAAAAGAAAGCTCCCCCTTATTTTTTAATTAAAACTTATCAAAGGGTAATAAATTTTATTTTAAAAAATAATAATGCTCGTAATTCATGACAAGGATTGTTTAGCACTTTAGCCACCTAGTCGGCAAGCATCTCCATCTTATCGTCGACCGATATTATTGTTTGATAGTGGCCAACTAAGAAACTCTCCGGGACCTCCACATGTAGCATGTAGGTACCTTTTTTTGAAGTATTTATTAGAAAAGTTACTTTAAGCATAGGCATTCTACTGTTCATCAAAAAAAGACATTCTACTTGCAGGCTATGTAGGTACTTTGTTTTATAAATATCTATTTATACACAATATATATATATATATATATATATATATTTTTTTTTGACAAAAAGGTAAAGTAAATATCTCTTGATATAAATATATTATTATACAAAATCATTTTTTTTTTAAACCAACGTTGATATAAATTAATTCTAATAAGTCTATTACAAAAAAGTTCGACCTTGTCAAAGCTAGCAAGTCCTTCACTATAGGTGGTGGGTTAACAAAATTAGTATTGTCGAAGATATGGTGATTTCAAACTTAACTAATGCATCAACACGTTGGTTTGCCTTCTTGAAAATGTGTTGAACATATGATTTATGGAATTTCTTCAATAGTTCCTGCAATCATCAACCAGAGACTCAATATAAGATTATTTATCAAGTATCAATCATTGTTAATTTGCTACGACAAGGATCATGGTTGGCATTTTTTTTTTTTCAAGTTGGTTCTTTGATCATACCAGTTTTTAAAACTATGTCTAATATAATTGTCAATTTATTAAAATAAATGTGGAAAATGTAGTAAGGGTGGTTTTAAGAATTTTTTTTATAACATAGTCATTCTTTATAAGAAACTTAAATTATAAAAATCGAATAAAGATAATTTGAATATATCAATATTACAAAGAAAAGAAAACACACATACAAATATATGAAATTTAACAAATGAAAATTCATGGCCATAGAATCTTTGTTGGTACTTTTTTTTTTTTTTTTTTAGGAAAAATGAAAATGAAATTATGGATATATTTATTAAACTATTTTTTTTTTTTTTGTCCTTACTATTATTTTTATTTTTGCTGAACTAAAATTTTTGAAATTTTCAAGACAAAGAATTCAATGTTTTTTTTTTTTAGTTAGGTAGAGTGGTAGACCGTAGACAAAACAAATCTATTAAAAACTATATATATAGCAAATCAGGGTGCTAATATGAAATTCATTTAAAAAAAAAAAAAACAGGTGGTAATATGAAGTGACAGCCTGACTAAAGCCGCCACTTTTTTTTTTTTTTTTTTCTAGAAAAAGCCGCCACCTAAAGGTAGAGCCCAACTAGTGGGAAACGTGCAATTGTCTTTGGTATATAATTTTGGCATTGCTGATAAGTGCCAATGTTTTTTTTTTTTTTTTAATATTTTTTTAGGATAATTGCAAATTTTGAGAGAAAATACATGCACCTCTGACATACTGTCTGGTAGGCAGATATTCTATAATAGCATATTCTTTAAAATGTTAATGGATACAATTTTTGCAATTTTTCAATTTATTTATTTTATTTGTTTCAAAATTAATATATGTACAAAAAGTAGTTTTAGATGTTTTAAATTCTTTTTATTTCGTAATGTTCTTCTAGTCGAGTATGATTATTTTTTTTCAATGAAAGTTTGAGGTATTTTTTTAAAATATTTTTATTTTTATTTAAAAGATCTTGCATTATCCACCATTCATTTGAAAAGTTCAAGTTTTTAGATAAGTCATAAGATAGAGACAAAAGGAACACTTCCTTTAGGAAAATCTTGACCGGTGGAATTGAAATTTCAAAGTTCATCACAAATTTGATTAAAGGTCAATGAATGCGTACATGAATTCAATTCATGGGTGTAGCTTCTGTCTAGTGTCTTGTGATACTGGACCCACTATGATCATGAAGAATGTTTAAATATGGACATGTATCATAATTGCAGCGAGTCCAAAGGCACTTCAGCAGCACTGGACGGAAGTCTGCGCCTTGAATTCATTAGATTTGAGGGCGCAATAGTCAAAATCTGAGTTGAACTGTTGCACTTATTCCATTGCAGCCAAATAAATAAAGAGAAATACTAACAGATGTTATTAGAGAAATGATTAACAGTTCATTTAAAAAAGTTTTTATAAGAAAAAAAAAACATTAATGTTTTGACAGTTTTTTTTTTTTTTTTTTTTTTCTATAAAGGTTGTGTCAAAATTTTCCTAAAATGGATGGTTAACCATTACCGTAAGAGCACTCATTAACTTAACCCATAAATAAATGAACTAATAATTATTTACTCGCTTGGACTTTGGAGTCGGTGTCATTAATTAATACTCCATTCGTCTCACTTTTTTTTGTCTTGTTTGAAAAGTCAAACTTTTTAAGGGAATATCATTTATTATCTTGTTTGAAAAGTCAAACTTTTTAAGGGAATATAATTTATTATCTTGTCTATCTTTTAAAAATATATAAGTTTCCAAAATTACCCTTAAAAAAATTTATCAAAAAATTGAATTAGTAAATTAATAGGGATATAATAGGAATATTAGTAAATTAATGACTTTTATTTTTAGAAACTTGACAATATTTTGAGACATCTCAAAATAGAATAAAGAATAAAAAAGAGAGACGGGGAGTAATAATAATTAATAAATAAACCCCTTCCTTGCTTTTGTTGTGTCGGTCAATATTAATACATCATTCTTTTTCTCTAATTGATTACTCCCTCACACACTTCGTGATTTTCATAATGAAAAATATCTTAGGAAAAGCATGGATGCTCGTTTGTCTATCTTTTAAAAATATATAAGTTTCCAAAATTACCCTTAAAAAATTTATCAAAAATTGAATTAGTAAATTAATAGGGATATAATAAGAATATTAGTAAATTAATGACTTTTATTTTTAGAAACTTGACAATATTTTGAGACATCTCAAAATAGAATAGAGGATAAAAAAGAGGGACGGGGAGTAATAATAATTAATAAATAAACCCCTTCCTTGCTTTTGTTGTGTTGGTCAATATTAATACATCATTCTTTTTCTCTAATTGATTACTCCCTCACAGACTTCGTGATTTTCATAATGAAAAATATCTTAGGAAAGGCATGGATGCTCGTTTGTGTATTTTTTTAAAAGAATATATTATTTCTGTTTCACTCTACTTACACTATAAAATATAGAAAATAATTATCTTTTTTTTTCCTTAAAATAATTACTTGTACAACTTAATTGGTTTTGTTTAGAAAATTATCTATGTATAAGAGGATTCCTTTCTTTTAATTGGACTTTTATGTGGTTTAAAAATAACCTTAAACCTTAAGTTTAACAAAAAAAAAAAAACTTGAGAATAACCTGATAAAAATATATCTCAAACTCCCCTTAAAATGCCTACAAAATAAAACACTCTCCTACTAATCCATGTCTTCAAAACAAACTTATCCAAAATTTGAAAAAAAAATGACACTGACTATACCAAAAAAAAAACGCATGTGATGAGGCTAGTATTTTTATAAGAAAATTCATTTAATGTGTTTACCTCTTTGTCATTCGAGTTAAAAATATATGTTCATGAATTTAAATTTTAATAAAATAAGACTATTGAAATTTTACTGTATGATCAACATTTAAACAATAATTAATTAGTTTCAATTTTGTATTTATTTAAATTATTAATAACTCGATAAAATTCAATTTATTTATTTTAAAATTTTAATAACTGAACGAATTAATGGCAATGTGACCTAAAAAAACTAGAAGATTATTTAAAACAAAGGGCAAAATACCTTTTTTAAAATTTATTATAAAATAATACTAATGTGATCAGTTATATTTATTGTTATGTAAATTTATAATTATAAACTAATAAACTAATTTTAGTAAAATTAATACAGTAGTAGTTTTATACTTTTAGTATTGAAATTACCTTTTTTTTTTTTGGTTTTATGTTTAACAGTTATTTTTAATAAATAATAGAAAAATGTTAACCAATTTTTAAGAGCATTGATTTGAAAAATATTTTAAAAATTATTTATGAAAAAGAAAAAAATAATTAATTTTTTTAATGTTTTGTTCAGCCACCTATAATTATCTTTTTGGACTATTGTGAGCTTTGATGTTGATAGGCAAGCATCTTATCATCAGCCGCTGTCATTGTTTGATAGTGGCCAACGGGAAACTCAACTACGTCTTCACGAGTTTCATATTATTTTCTCTCTGCGACGGTGTGACCTACAAAGTATGGTAGTGTATTTATTAGAAGAAAAGTTACTTTGAGAAGAAGCATTTGAGCATGGGCATTGGGAGAGAAGTTAACAATGTTAGAGCATTTACAGCAGTAGAGCTAAAAAGCTATAATGCTATTTTAGCTCCACCACTATAGCAAAATAAGCCCACAGCAGTGGAGCTAAAGCCATAAAATTTGGTTGAATTGCTACAGTGCACATTTAAAGATAGATGTGCACTTTGTAGCGCTCATCTAAAAAAAAAAAAAAAAATTTTTAATCTATCAACCGATTAAAATAATCCCTCCACTCACTTTTTTTCATTCTTTTATTTTATCTCACCGTCTCCTTCTCCCTCACTCTCAACTCCTTCTCACTCTCAACTCCTTCTCCCTCACTCTCAACTCTCGGATCACTCAAATCACCGTCCCTCACTCTCAACTCCCGGATCACTCATCACCCTCGCCGCCACGGACCACCCAGCCCACGCCGTCCTAGCCCAGCCAGCCCACGCCGTCCCAGCCGCATCTCCCTCACTCATCTCCCTCACTCATCACTGCCGCCGCCACTGAACCGTTTTTTATATTCCCTATAAAAATTGTATTTAAATTTATCTAAAATGATCAAACAAATATCCTAAAAGTAATTGTTAACGGCGTCGTATATGAGATATTACAGGAATCATTGTTAATTTGCTAGTGTGCACAAGTGGTTATCCCACTGTAAGCAAGTGAGATGGTAGAACCCAACAAGTGGAAATGTGTAATTGTTGCCATATATGAGATATTATACGAATCATTGTTAGTTTGCTAGTGTGCACAAGTGGTTATCCCACTGAAAGCAAGTGAGATGGTAGAACCCAACAAGTGGAAATGTGTAATTGCCTTGTTATGGAAAGTAAAATAATTTATGAATTAAAACAATGAGGTTTTGATAGGGACTAATTTTTATGTTTTCAAATCACTTTCGGCAATTAAAAATAGTTTTGAACTCTATTTTTTTCTTTTTTTACCATTTATCATGCGTGATGCATTATCCACTATCCCTTTAAAAAGTTCAAGTTTTTAGATAAGATAGAAATCTCCTACAGCACTATAGAGAAATCTTGATTGGTGGAATTCAACTTTCAAAGTGAATAATGACAGAGAAATCATGACTTGTGCTAATTAATTTCTCCCTCACCCACTCCATGATTTTCATAGTGAAAATTATCTTTTGAGTAGCACGAATTTTGGTGTTCTTTATTTTATTTTCTGTTCACTATAATTACATTATAAAATATATACAAAATAATTGTCTTTTTTTTCCCCTTAAAATGACATTTGTGGGGACGCAGTCAAAAATATATATTGGGCCTTGGGTTTGTCCAAGAAAGCATAGTGATTTGAGAATAAATGAATAGTAAGGAAAGAGTAAGACCAAGAACTTCACAAGTAAGTTATGACTGTAAAGATCGAGAGGGGTAAGGCGAGGAGAAGTATCTCCTCATCTAAACAAAGAAGGGGTCAGAAGGTAAGCTTTATTATCTAGAGTGACATTCTGGGAAGTTTTGTTGATAAAGATATGCACTGTGAACGTACGAGACAAGGTGGGAGTTGAGAAATATCTAAGAAAAAATTATTAGCACCGCATTGAATGTTCTGCAGTTAACTCTCTCGGCGCGTTTATATGGAAAAGATCCTTAAATAGTGTTGCCTTGTTCGCCCCAACTTATAGAGGGCCTATGAGGGTGTCCAATGAGACAAGCATTCAAGTAATGACTTGGACGATTGACAAGTGGAGGATCAAGATCATTCAAAGGGAGATATATAATGCAAGAGACCCCTGAGGAAATAGGGGGAAGAAATTAAGAGAAAAATACTGTAGCAATGAAGAACTGAATTTGTAATCAAACTTGAGATATATATATATATATATATTTATATATATATATGTATGTATGTATATGAACCGATTTCCTCGGACTTTGCTGAGAATGATTTTTTTTAGTTCAAATCAGTCTATCTTTCTTTTCTTGTTATCCGAATCCATTTTACTTGTTGTTTAACTCATTAAATCCCAATTTTCCAACTCACTCTCTACAAATTGATTGTATTGGGCTTTTTTGGGCATAAGTCTGTCCACCCTTTGGGCTAAAGAACTCATATCTGGTCCTTACAACATTTATTTATACTACTATTTAAGGAGTTTTCTCTATTTGAGATTCTTAATTTAAATGTCCAAAAACAAAATATAAGCAAATAAGTAATTTTTTTTTTTAATTTCAATTTCACGATAAATCTGAACCTAAGTTTTCTAATTTTAAAAAGTGAAGTGTCAGTAGACTAAATAGTAAATAGAAACATCTTATTTTTAATATTATTTTTTAGATGTATTAATGCGTATACATGAGGTTATAGCTTACAATAAATCCGAATCCAAAATTAAAATCCGAATCCAAAATTTTCAATCTTAATAAGTGAAGTGTCAGTAGACTAAATAGTAAATAGAGGCATCTTAAAACTTTTTATAGACCAATTACTCACTGGTAAAGGAAAAAACCAACCCGAAGAGGCCGTGAAAGTTTGGTTGGACTCCTTACACGATGAATATCCGTCCCTCTTTAACATGCACACAAACGTGACAAACCATTATTTATCCTCCTTGTTATGCTTTTCTTGGTTGTTATGAAGCCTTTGGCTTGTGTTCTGGCTTGTGAGTTGTTTCAAAATCCACATGAACAAATGCTCGTTCAACTTGGGGAGTTGTTCAATCTTCTCTTGAAGGCTCTCCCCAATATTATGTGCTTGACCAAGGGGCATCTCCTCTGGTAAAACTATGTCAGCCTCAACAAAGTAGTTACACCCAAATGTGTATGCTCTAACTGTGTCAATGTGCTTAATCTCCTTGTCATGGTTCCAAATAAGATATGTTAGCTTTGCTAAATACTCTTGCGGGGCTGTCCTCCCAATTAGTGACCATACATTCTCCATCACAGTCCTTGACCAATTACTAATTGTGTATAAAGCTATCTGCATTGACGTCATTTGCAATAATGGATCAGTGATTAATTATGACACGAGTTCCAGTTAGCTTAATTAGTAAAATCTCTTACAATGGTGACAAATTTAACGATAGATATCATAGACTTACAATGATAGCACCAGTAGGATCGAGCCACCAGTAGAATTTGATAGCCAAAACTGCTGTTACTAGACCGATTGCATTGGTGATCACATCGAAGAAATGGTCTTGAGCATATGCCCTAACAATTTCATTTTCGAATCTGCGACAGTATACCATGAGCACAAATTTTACTACTGTGACTGAGATCATAATTCCTATCATCCATCTTTCTTTCATGGGGTCCCTTTCAGGCTGAGTCTGCATATATAAATTTAATGGTGACTTCAGGAAATAGTAATGGGTCAAATACTGACAGAAAACATAAGTGAGAGACGAGATTAAAATCCTAAACATCAAACACTATAGAGGGTGTCAATACCACTTATTTATGACTATATAGTAGAATCTCTAAAAACATGAGAGATTTTTTCAGGTTTTAAAATTTGAATGTAAAAGCATCATAGAGTACTGAGACTGGTGCTGCTCAAAACTATTGAATGAATTGCAAATTGAATTTATTGAAACTCACTTTTGCAAGGAGTTGTCGACCTGATTCGAACAATATTTGTAATCCAAGTGTCGCCATTACTGACGCAAAAACAACAATGCCCTGCAAAATTGCCCATTGGAGCTAAATAAGGAAGGGGAATTCTTACTTCTATGTTATTGACCATAATTACAACACCACTTTTTGATGACAAAAGAAAGAGGAAAATGATTAAGGTGTTCCAGATTTTGATAACATCACAATATTTAATACAGTACTTAACTCAAAACCCACTAAATTCTCTCTTTTTCTTCTTTTTTTTTTTTGGCACAAGACACAAGATCTCATTTTTAGGAAAAAGAGTAATATTAATACTACAATTTTTTATACATAAAACTTATAAACTCATATGTCAAATTTTAAATACAAAACAACAAGAAGTTATTAAAATTTTATTTAATATATTATTTATTGACACCGATATTATTCATTAATATGTTATTCATTAATATGTCTGTTAGTAAGGTTTTTGTAATAAAATTGACAAGAGTTTTAAGAGTTTTTTAAGGCTAAATTATACTTTTGACTCTTAAAGTTTGGAATAATTTTCATTTTGGTTCTTTAAATTTGAGATTTTTCATTTTAGTTCACAAAGTTTGATTCTGCCTCTTCTCAAAAAAAAAAAAAAAAAAAAAAAAAAAAAAAAGTTTGATTCTATCTTCAAAATGGTCATTTTGTCTGTCAATAAAATTGTAACTAAGCAGAGAGAGAGAGAGAGAGAGAGGAAAAAAAAAAAATTTGGTACTAATAATCATTTAAAAAAAAAAAAATTGGCTGACTAAAATGAAAAATCTCAAACTTAAGAGAGCAAAATAATAACAACCATAAATTTTAAGGGTTTAAAGTGTATTAAAAAGAAAATGAGATAGCACAAGATTGTAAATTAAGTCAACGGTATCATATGGCTTCATTAATTAACAGTGCAATTAAGAAATCATTTGTAATCTTCTAAGAACTTCAATTTAATGTTTTTCTAGTTAGGAAGGCTTACCACAGGTTGCATTCGGTTCTTTCCAACAGGATACCAATGGTGATTTGGTTTTTTCATAGCATGAGAAGTAAACCATAAGATGAAACCAGATAAAAGATCCAAAAGGGAGTCTAAGGTGGAAGCTATCACTGCCAGTGATTTACTCTCAACACAAGCAAACACTTTTGCAATGAAAATCACAACGTTAGCTATGTTAGATGCATATATTGCCAGACTCTCACCCCTAGCAAGTTGCTTTTCTTCATCCTGAAAACAAAAAGGTTTATGTGTGAGAGACAGAGAGTTAGGTAAAGATATACACATTTTGAGACCTCATGAGACAACCAATCCAACCCCACATAGTTACTAGATTTGATATGTCACTTTTTCCCTAAGTAAATGAATAAGATGAATCAATAACAATTATAAGTGTTGCTCTCAACCCCATCTCAAAAGGAACATATTTCGTTAGCTTCATTTCTCAATAACCAAAACAAAATATGGTTACAAACCATTAAAATTGGTTGTTGCTCGTGAGTATGTGACTCGATTTAAGTATATTTGATAAATTAAACAACAAACCTCTGTCATACTTTCAGGCAAAAAACCCTGCTCGGTAAATTTGTCGATTTCATCAAATCCTTTGAGAATTTTTTCCTGCCTCTTGTAGTATGCTGCAATTTTTTTTTGCCTTACTAACAAAAGATAGAAAAACAAAATAAGTTATTGTAATTAAAGCTTAATTAATTAGCACAATAAGATTATTTAAACAGGAGAAGAATAGCATGCATACTTAATGTCTGCCAAAAAGATCCACAACCAAAGTTAGAATTCATGTGTCTCTCTGCCGACCGAAACTGATCCATGTTGAGTTGCCATGTTGGCTCCCTTGGTGCAGCCGGAACCATGCCTGCTGCTTCCGGCGATAGAAGCTCAACCCGGTAGTCGGAAGAATCTGTGCGAAGATCATCAGTTGCCATTGTTGTTACAAGAAGAAAAGAAAGGAAGAAATCTCAGTCACCTTATATATAGAGCAAATTAATAAATAATTGAACAAGTTGGTATTTGATAAGTAATTGCAGCTTCCAATTCTAAGTTAAAGTTGGATTTTAGATTAAACTAAAAAACGCATGAGGAATGTTGATATGATATTAGTGTAACTACTCTTTTGTCATGACATATTAAGAGCTGACTTTGTTTTAGCTGTCCTAATTTTGGCTACATTAAGCATGGAAGGAATCCCACTGGAACCTTCATTTTAGTCACACCTCAACTAATACAACATATAATACTTGAAAGTGTGCTTGGGTTAGCTGTCTACCTACCTCTTTTTCATATATAATAATAATCTTTGAAGTCCACAGGATGACACATGCTTTGTTTAGGAAAATTACATAAAACTCTTAATATCTACTCCTTTGAACTTGAAGTCTCTCTCCCATCTCTAACAATAATGTAGCAAAAAGAAATCATTGAGAAAACTTTGTGTTTTACTTAAACCTTGTTCACCTCTTTTTTATTTGTACTTTGTTACTATAGAATAAAGGAGATGGACAAATTAATGCTTTTTCTTGAAACAATTTCAACATTTTGGAATTTTAATTGACAAAACTAAAAAAATAGAACTTATTATGAAATATGGTATAAATTTTAGGTCTTTAACGTAATTTCCCAATTTCGGGGTGTAGAACGAGAACTCATAAAAAGGAACAAAGTATAGCTTATACAATGGGTTTTAGTTATTATGGAGTTGCATTGTAAGTCAGCTAACTCCCCCGCATACAACATAAACTAATTGGTGACTTAGTATGATAATAAAAAATAATTATTATGGAGTTGTATCCTAAGTTGAAAATTGATTGTATCTATATATATATATAGAGAGAGAGAGAGAGAGAGAAATGGCTTATATAAGCAACCCATGCATGGGATGCACAGCACTGCACAGGAGCATTCCCCCACACATGCACATAGGAGTTGGTTAAAGATGTTAATAAAGATTTTAGAAGCATAATTTTATACTTTACCAAATCTTGTTACTTAGCAGAGAGAAGAATAACATACTTTAAAAAGTTTCCAATCTTGTTATGGTTGAAAAATTGATAGTAAAGGCTTAAGAATACGTTTCATAAATTAAAAATTAACAAAGAAAGAATGAATTAATCTAAAGACTCTTGAGTCTTGACAAGTCAATTCAAGAATTAAATTACTCTGTTCACATGAACAAGTTTTTAGAAACTTCATGTACATTATGGTTGGGTACCCAAACTTACTAGAATTGGAAAGAAGTATTAATAATTGGTTTGTCCAATTTAGTTCACTCTCAACTTAACTTGAGGTTACAAATATCATTGAACAAAAATTCTGTATTTCACTTCAAGTGTTTCATTTTATACTCCACTAATTATAATATGTCATATATTTAATTTTTTTCCTCTCTAAACTTTGGTCGTTCTAGAATAAACAATATATATGTGTGACAAGTTGTAGTTGATAGAACGAAATACACGACAAAAGATGTATTTTTATTAATATTATCCCATAGAAAAATACAATTTATTATAGAAATTGAATTCATATGAAAGAGGATAAAAGTTCATTTCAAAATAATTTTAAAATTTAATTCTGAGGTCATGTTTGACCGTGCTTATTTACTGTTAGTTTATTTGCTAAAATGTGAAATAAAAAGGGACATTATTAAGAAAATAATTTTGTTTATTTTCTTAAAGTTAATTTATTTAATATTCACTTTTTATCTCAATATTAAGCAAATAGGTTAGCCAAACAGAGTCATTGACTTGCTTGGTGAGGAACGATAAAACCACCACTCAAATAATAAGAAAACAACAGCAGAACTGGAAAACTGTTGGAATATAGGTTGTGATTGGTTAAAATAGTTGATCTTAAAAGAAAAAAAAAATAGCATTAGAAGCTCTATCCATGTATTCACTTAACCCAACTTTAATTTAATTCTAGTAATTTTTTTCGCATCAAGAATTCATATAATGTTTTGGACGAATCCATTAAGAATACAATATTCTCAAAATTCCTCGTGAAAAAGGGAAACATGAAGAGAGGTATGAAAAAAAAAAAAAAAAAAAAAAAAAAAGGCTCCTTGTGACCCATTGTAGTTGTGTCATGTGTGAGAGCCTCAGTGTACATGTAGAAGCCAATTACGTCTTGGTTTGACGCAAATCCTCTCTTGTTGTGGATGCATATAAAATTTGATCCCAACTTCTTCACACACATATATAAAAGTAGGAATAGAGTCAGAAATTTTTGTTTGGGAACCACGTTATGCTAATGATAAATTAATCAAGACAAATCTCTTGAATTAAATTTAGAGTAAATCATAATTTATAAATATATATAAAATTATGAATGCTGATGTAATTATATATTTTCTAAATCATTTTTTTGAAGAGAACTTATTACTTTTAAACTCCAATTACTATATATTGTCTAGTTTGTTTTAGACATGTACAAACATATCAAGAAAGAAGCTGTTATCTTTTACCAAAATTATGCTAGATTTTATGCAATAAAAATCATCTATTATCATGTGTCTTCCTAATAAAATTCTTAAAGGTTTTATTTTCAATATAAGTTACAAAAGTTTCTTTCAAAGCGAATACAAAATTACAATGGAATTGATGAAGTCATCAAAACCACAAATGATCCAAATCCAGAACATTAGAAGATATAAATTTTACACTAAAAAAATGAAATAAAGATTTTTAAAAGTCTTAGTGTCTTACACAAACTAAATAAGAGTTTGTTTGGGATCCGCTTATTTTGTTGACATTGAAAACTCTTTGTTGAAAGATCTTGTAAATAAAGGTAAAAATTAGCTGAAATAATACCAAAAAGTGTAGTGGGACCCATAAATAGTAGCAAAAATAAGTTGAATAGTAAAATAAACTGACTTTTTAATTTAGAGCCAAACACACGCTAAGTTGACTAAATAAATACCATCTATGAGGTCTCTAATAAGTTTAGGGCCCAATTGGGTCTTTCATTTGGTTGAGTAAGTTCGTTGTCTAAATAATAATAAAAAGCTTGGTTCTTGCAAAACGAAAATAATGTATTGCCAATATTGTTAGACCATAAGAAGCCTATCATATCTCATTTAAGTTGGGCCAACCTATTTTTTGGGCTTTACATAGTTTGGGACATTTGTTGCAAATGATTAGGTCTGAATCGACAGATCCACACTTAATAGTCTTTGCTATAGACACATGTCAAGCAAAATCTAGGTTGACAGACTTTGAGAGAGGATTTTTAATGACACATTTTCAGTTTTAAACAATATTACATATATTTCTACACACTCTTTCATCCATACGTATTTTCAAAAAATACAAATAATGTTACTAGAACAACATTATCAAATGAGTCCTAAATTATTGGGGAATTGAAAATTGATAGACAAAAACACCATAGTCAAATTTGAGTTGTTTTATTGTTTGATGCCATGAGGAAGGGGAGGTGAGCGGGAGGGGGGAGGGACCTCTTTTGAAATTAGAAAAGTAAAAATGAAAGTAATCTTTGATTACCACAAGTTGGGGTTCAAGTGATAGCCCAATGGTCATGATATTCTTTGTGCTACCCTAAGTTTGTAATTTAAACCCCACCTCTTCCTCCCCCACTATATATGCCTATCTTAACAACAATATAAAAAAAAAAAAAAAAAGTATTTAGTGGCTCAAAATATTATAACTTCAATTAAGTTCAATTGGTTACCAAAAAAAAAAAAATATATATATATATATATATATATATATTTTTTTTAGAAGTGGTTACAATAATTTATTTACACATACATAATACATCTTCACATAAAAAAGCATTTTTGGGCCATAAAGTGACCATATCCTATCTTGGTCCAAAGTTTGTTTAGGCCCCTAAGATGGGGCACCCATGATCTAGCCTCATTCTGCCCCATTATCATTCCTAATTTGAACTTGGGATGTTTTTATTTGAGACATCAAGAGGTGTCCATTTTTTTTAAATGATTATAAATACTTACATATTAAATATTTTTCTCTCAGAGCTCGAACCCACCCGTCATTGTACTCTCCCAAACACTCCTAGAAAGGTACCAATTTGTTCAAATGATGTAATAATGTGTCAACTAATTGTGCTATAAAACTCTTGGCTTACACATTACATTTAGTACCTAATGCATTACATTAGACCTACAAGGTATACAATATCTAAATTATAGTAAGGTTTTGGTACTTTTATTTGAATATTTTTAAATGGAAAAAATAAACAAATAGAAGGCAATCTGGATTAGTAAATGTAAATTTACTCATTTACTGTACAAATCATTAGCCATCAGATTCTTTTAACACCCCCATGGGGCAACATAAGGCTGGATACAGCCCTCAAATTTTATCTCAAGGCCCATTCACGTAATTCATGGGCCATTATGTTCCCATCTCTTTTCACCCATCTACTGTCTTCAATCTTCGGCAAAATCTTTCAATTTGGATAGCTTTTGAGAAACAAACAAACAGAGAGAATTAAAGGTTCTAATATATACA
This sequence comes from Quercus dentata, assembly GCA_028216015.1. Taxonomy (NCBI): domain Eukaryota; kingdom Viridiplantae; phylum Streptophyta; class Magnoliopsida; order Fagales; family Fagaceae; genus Quercus; species Quercus dentata. The sequence continues at coordinate 100,977,288 of CP116447.1, forward strand.
ACTTGGATAGCTTTTGAAACTAGATAGAGGTTCTAAACTTGACTTAGCACTTAGCATCCCCAATAATTCATAATTACATCCTAATTGCCTTCTTTAAAATACAAATATCAAGCAAATACGTTAAAAGATCATTTCAATATAATTTTAAATTTTAATTCTGATTGCATGTTTGGGGGTGCTTATTTACTGTTAGCTTATTTGCTTAAATGTGAAATAAAAAAGGAGTTTAAGAAAATAAGTCGGTTTATTTGCTTAAAGTTAATTTATTTAAAAATCACTTTTTATCTCAATATCAAGCAAATAGGTTAGCCAAACACAGTCATTGATTTGCTTAGTGAGGAACGATAACACCACTCAGATGATAAGAAAACGACAGTATAATTGGAAAACTGTGGGAATATAGGGAGTAATTGGTTAAAATAGTTGATCTTAAAAGGAAAAGAAAAAAGAAAAAAAAAAGAATCTCTATCCATGTATTCACTTAACCCAACTTTAATTTAACTTTAGTAATTTTTTTCTCATCAAGAATTCATACAATGTTTTGGACGAATCCATTAAGAATACAATATTCTCAAAATTCCCCATGAAAGAAAAGGGAAACATGAAGACATCTATGAAAAAAAAAAAAAAAAAAGTTCCTTGTGACTCATTGTAGTTGTGTCGTGTGTGCAGGGGCGGAACTACCTTGGACTAGGGGGCAATGGCCACCCCTAATTTAAAAAAAAAAAAAAAAAATATTATTATATATATGTGTGTTAATTTTAGCAATTTTGTTCTATAAAATTACATTTTATTTCCCTTTAACAATATCATTGATTCTTTTAAAAGTAATGTTATATTTACAAACTTTTTTATAACATTTTTACAAACCTTTTTGGTAGCAAATTCTTATTGATTCGCATATGAGCGCACCACTCACGACATTTTTTTACTTACTAGTAACCACTTATTACATAAGTAATTTATAAAAAACTTGCAACTCTAGCATTTTCCTCATTTTAGTGACCATAAAAAAATTTATAGATCTAATATCTAAAACAAAATATACAAGTCCCAAAAAAAAAAAAAAAAAACTCAACAACAAAAATTACCAAGAAAACTAAAAACAAAATTAAGCTTAATTAACTAATTTTATCTAAAATAAATGACCCTGCCCTTCAAAAAATTCTAAACAAAAATAATTTTGTTTTTACCTATTACTGATGGTAGAATTAGAGGATAAAATCACTGCACGTAGCCAACAGTAAAACCGCCCACCCTAACTCAAAATTCCGACTTCGTCCCTGCATGTGTGAGAGCCACGGTGTACATGTAGAAGTCGATGACCTCTTGGCTTGATGCAAATTCACTCCTGTTGTGGATGCATATCTAAGATTTGATCTCAACTTCTTCACACACACACATATATATAAAAACAGGAATAGAGTCGAAAATTTTTGTTTGGGAACCACGTTACACTAATTATATTACTTTTAAACTCCAATTATTGTCTAGTTTGTTTTAGACATGTACAAACATATCAAGAAAGAAGTTGTTATCTTTTACCAAAATTATGCTAGATTTTATGTAATAAAAATAATCTATTATCATGCATCTTCCTAATAAAATTCTTAAAGGTTTTATTTTCAATATAAATTACAAAATTTTCTTTCAAAGCGAATACAAAATTACAATGGAATTGATGAAGTCTTCAAAACCATAAATGATCCAAATCCAAAACATTAGAAGATATAAATTTTACACTAAAAAAATGAAATAAAGATTTTTAAAAGTCTTACACAAGCTAAATAAGTTAACTAAATAAATACCATCTATGAGATCTCTAATAAGTTTAGGGCCCAATTGGGCCTCTCATTTAGTTGAATAAAGTTCGTCATCTAGATTAAAAAAAAAAAAAAAAAAAAAAAAAACAAAACAAAAGCTTGGTTCTTGCAAAACGAAAATAATGTATTGACAATATTGTTAGACCATAAGAAGCCTATCATATCCCATTTAAGTTGGGCCAACCTATTTTGGGCTTTACATAGTTTGGGACATTTGTTGCAAACAATTAGGTATGAATCCAGAGATCCACACTTAATAGTATTTGCTATAGACACATGTCAAGCAAAATCTAGTTTGACTGATTTTGAGAGAGGATTTTTAACAAAACTTAAAAAATTGGGGAATTGAAAATTGATAGACAAAAACACCATAGTCAAATTTGAGTTGTTTTATTGTTTGATGCAATGAGGGGAGATGAGGGGGGTACTCTTTGAAATTAGAAAAGGAAGCATAAAAGTAACATTACCACAAATTGGGGTTCAAGTGATAGCCCAATGGTCATGATATTCTTTGTGCTACCCTAAGTTTGTAATTTAAACCCCACCTCTTCCTCCCCATTATATTTGCCTATTTTGACAAAAATATAAAAAAAAAAAAAAGAACAGCATTTAGTGGCTCAAAATATTATAACTTCAATTAAGTTCAAATTTTTACAACAATTTATTTACACATACAATACATCTTCACATAAAAAAGGCATTATTGGGCCGTGAAGTGACCATACCCTATCCTGGCCCAAAATTTGTTTAGGCACCTAAGATGAGGCACCCAAGATTTGGTCTCATCTTGCCCCATTGTCATTCCTAATTTGAACATAGGATGTTTTTGTTAGAAACATAAGGAGGTGTCCATTTTTTTAGATGGTTACATATTAAATATGTTGCCCTTATAGCTCAAACCCATTTGTCACTATACTCTCCCAAACACTCTTGGAAATAGGGATGGAGCCACCCTTGGACAATGAGGAGCAATGCCCTCAACCCCCCCACCCTCAAATTTTTTTTTTTTTTAATTATTAGTATATATAGGTAATAATTTTAGCAATTTTGTTTTATAAAATTACATTTTACCCTCCTTAACAATATTTTTAATTTTTTTTAGAGTAATGTTACAACCACAAAACTTTTATACAATATTTTTACAAATTATTGAAGTAGCAAATTCTTATTGATTTGCATCTAGGCCTACCACTTACATCATTTTTTTTTACATAATAATAACCACTAATGACATTAACAATTTATAAAAACGTTCATAATTCTAGCATTTTCCTCATTTTAAAGGCTATAACAAATTCATAGATCTAAAATTAAAATAATATATATACAAGTCCAAAAAAATTAGCCCATTAACAAAAATTACCAATAGTAAAAAAAATTAAGTTCAATTAACTAATTTTATCCAAAACAAAAAACCCGACTCTTTAAATATTTTAAACAAAATAATTTTGTCCTTATCCAGCAGAAGATGCATCAAAGACACTTCGAAAAAAAAAAAAAAAAAAAAAAACCTGAAGCATCTAAACAAAGAGAAAGCCAAAGGCCAAAGCCATCGCACGACGCACCAACAAAAAGCCACCCCTAATTCCAAATCTTGGCTCTATCCCTGGCTGGAAAGGTACTAGTTGTGCTATAAAACTTTGTATCTAAATTATGGTAAGGTTTTTGGTACTTTTATTTGAATATTTTTTAAATGAAAAAAAAAATAAACAAATAGGAGGCAATCTGGATTAGTAAATGTAGATTTACTCATTTACTGTACAATCATTAGGCATCAGATTCTTTTAACACACCCAAGGGACGACATAAGGCTGGAAACAGCCCTCAAAATTGCATCTCAAGGCCCATTCACGTAAATTTACTCATTTACTGTCTTCAATCTTCGCAAAATCTTCCAACTTGGATAGCTTTTGAAACTAGATAGAGGTTCTAAACTTGACTTAGCCGTTAGCATCTCCTCCAATAATTCATAATTACATCCTAAATGCCTTCTTCTTTAAAATACAAATAGAACTTTTAATTTTTTATTATTATTTATACCATTATTTAAGGGGCTTCTCTTGTTTGGATTTTTCATTTTTTGGTTAAAAAATACATCTACACCTTTATGTTTAAGTAGAGACAAAATTAAAGGATAATACAATAAAAATGCAACTCTAATTCCTACTAAAATATTGCCTAAAAAATATTACCACTCTCCGGTTAATTTTCAAATTGTTTTATCCACTTATAAATTAGATTTTCAAAATAAAAATTATATATATAAAATAAAAAAACACAGGTTTTTTTTTTTCTACAAAATAGGACCACTAAAAAAAAAGCCTCATCCCAAACGCGAAGAGCGTGTGATGAGGCTAGTTTTTATATAAAGAAGTGGTGTCCTAAATTTTGGTTAGATTATTTCACTTTCTGTTCACGAGACACCTTAAAAACCTCGTAAATAACAATGTGATAGATGAAACTTAAACTTTTGACACACCTTTCTTGTCCATTAAGCCAACTAGCCAGTGTCTGCAAAGAGACATATTGCCTCACCACCCCAAGTATGCTTTGTTTGATTTAAAATAACTACAAACAAGTAGTTTACAAATATGGGCTTTTTATTGTGGTGGCCCTGGTGGGGTTACCAGGTTTATACCCATCTCTAACCTTGATTCTTCTTGCCGAAAGTAAGGATAAGCTAAGGCCCATACCCTTTTCTTCTTTTCATTTTAATAAACAAGTTCCATTACTAGAAAGGAAAAAGAAATGCAGATTATTCTTGTTGCTTTATTGGGTTTCAATTCGAATTGAGATGTGATACAGGTATACAAATCTCTAGGGTTTTTCAACTTTATGCTTTAAGTGATCTATGCCTTCTTCATCCCATCCCTCCCCTTCTCCTTATATTCAATAATCCCATATTTGCATGACTAAAATATGTTGCCTAAAATTAAATAACATTTGATAAGGTGAATTTGGATTGAAATACCATTTTGGACAGAAGAAACATGTGAATGGTATGAACCCTTTTTTTTTTCCTTTCTCTTATTGGGATTCCCTACATAATAATTACTCTTTATTATTAAACGATTTTTCATGTAAGCGGGTTAAAACTTTAATTCTCTTATTTAACAATAAAAAATCTTAAAAGCTGAACTAGAACCCACACCATAGATCCAAAATTAGAAAACATCTTTATATATAAGCTTTGTTTGGATTGCGGCCGTGTTTTCATATAGACGCATTTTTGGTTTTTTTTTTTTTTTTTTTAAATTTTTATATTCCAATGCCTAGTATACTGTTCATGAGACATGAATAGTGTATTTAGGCTTATGAATAGTAATTTTAAAATTGAACAATAACCGAAAAATAATTTTTTATCATTTTCAGTTTTCAGCAAAATAAATGGTATCAAAACGCACACCTAATGTGTTAAAATTTTTCCCAACGAAAATTTTAGAAATAAAAAATCACAACAATTCATATGACAAATTGACAAATTGTGAGTAGCCAAAAAAAAAAAAAAAAAAGTGATAATCCATACGAAAATTATAAATAATTAGTTATAGCCTATCATATCATATGGAAATAGTCGTGACTTTTTATGTGTTACCATCGTCACGGGTTCGGTTCGGACAATGGCATCCATGTCCATGCCCCCTCACCCACGGTCATCCTTAAATACATGGTCCCACCAGAACAATAACATGTGTCCTATTCTCACACATTTACCTTTTTTCTCCTCAAAGATAAGCTCCCACAAGCAAAGATTGAGATAATGTAAAGGGCAATATGGTAAATTATAGAAAACACAAGTGCCAGAAAGCCCAATGCTGCTATCGCTGTCCCATTCAGCAAAGAGTCGTCTCCACCACACCGGAGAGAACAAAGAGAGAATCGAAAATCTCTTCAGCTTCTCTCTCTCTCTCTCTTTTTTTTTTTTTTTTTTAGAGAGAAAGAGAGTGACAGAGAAAGAAACAAACCCTAATTTTCTCTCTCTAACTCCTCTCTTTCTCTCTCTCGCACGGTACCCACAGTTAGGGTTTCACTCATCCAACTTCAAAAATGGTAACTTTTTTTTTTTTTTTTTTTTTCTTCTTCTTCTTTTAAAATGAGAAATTTAGTTCACAATTTTTGGAGAACTAGGGTTTTAATTTCATAAAGTTTGGTTCTTTCTTTTACTCTGTTATGTATGTGTGAATTTTTTATTCAAATCTAGACCTGTGTCTCAGAAATCTTCAGTGTTTTTTTTTTTTTTTTTGGGTTTTGTTCTTCTAATTTTGAATAATTGCTTGAAATTTGTGGAGAATTAGGGTTTTAGTGTTGTGGTTTTTTTCAATGGAGAAAACTGAGGGAAAGGAGTGAATTCCCATATTGCAAATCTTATAATTGAGGTGTGACTTTTAGGTCAAATTATGCTGTGTTAGTTCTATGTAGCTGAAAAGAGTATAAATTGAGTTGGGTATAGATCATAGGAATAAGGGAAGATCATTAGAACACTTTCATTTCATGGTAGTTTGATGTAGAAGAAAAGAGAGTGACTAGAGTATGTATAAAAATGGAAGATGGGTGCCTCTAGGGAATGTCAAAGTTGTTTTATTAGTTTTTATCATACCAATAGCATCCCTTGTTGGTTTTAAAGGGTTGCTATACTTCTGTGCATAATTTATTTTTTTGTAATTCTTTTAGGCTTTTTTTTTTTTTTTTTGGGGAGGGGGTGGAAATGAAGGGAGCCTTTTTTTTTGATGACGGAACATCACCAAGGAAGGGCTCTTTGAACCCCACCTTCCAATACCGTGTATTAGGTAATCCAAGAAAACTCCTAGTGGGGATTGAACCTAGGATGTCTGGGTTTACAGCTCATCCCCGCCTCCAACCACTAGGCTGCACCCTGATGGGTAATGTAGGGAACCTTTACAAGAAGAGTCCTTTGGACTTGCTTCTAGCCAGTAAAACCTAGGTGCATTTGACCCCACCTGCTAGAATCGATTGCCGGGTAATCCATGGGCGTTTGCTACTAACAGGCTAAGTAGCTTATGCTTATGACCAGGAGCATATAAGCCTCTTTTCTCAATAAAATATCATTACTTATGGAAAAAATCTCCATCATACTCATGTCAACAAGAACTATTACAGTTGAGTAAGTCCAAAATTTACTTTTGATTTGGTGGTGGTTGTTATTGTAATAAAATGTTATTGAACGAATGGAACTACCTCATGGGCATAGTTTTATACACAAAGTAGACCCAAAGAGATACAAAAGATGAAAAGTTACAATTTAAAAGAAAGAGAGGCAATGAAGTCTACAATACAATGTATTCCACAATGGCCCAAAACAATAAGTCCAAAATTTATTTAGAAATTCATTAGTATATGAAGAAGAATTGGGGGATATAGGAGAAGTATGTGAGAAAAAGAGAATAGAAAGACTGAGAGACATGGTGGGTTTGGCTTGGCTAGCTGCTGAGAAAATTGGGTAAATGGTATTTTGTTTCAGTGGGGTCGTAGTTGGGGTTCTACACATTGTATATCTATTGTTGATTTCCTACATTCTGTTAGCTTTAGTTCTTGATCTATGTGCATTTGTTTCATGTTCAAAGTGTTTATCATTGTGAGCACGATGTTCATTTCTTTTAATAAAAGTCTTATTACCTATAAAAAAAGGTATTCATGATTTGGTTTTGTTCTTTTTTGACAGCACAAATTGGGCAGAGGTCACCGTGACAAACTTCAGCAGTTTATGACAATCACCGGTGCAAGGTAACTGATAATCATATGCAGTATTTCTGCTGTACTGAATCTCATCTTTCTTTGCATAGATGAGATCTAGATGGAGGTGATGGAAATTTGGGCATGATTTGAATGCACTAAATCATGTTATTATAATTTTGAAATTCAGGAAAAAAAGAAGGAAAAATGGCAGTTAGTAATAATTTTAGTGCTTGCTAAATCGGAGATGTGCAGAATGGAGAGGGAAGAATGGAGGTGTGGGGGTGGGGGGATAAGGAATTGGGTGTAGCTGCTTGAAGCACTTTGTTGGAAGCTCTCTAGTTTTGTAGGTTTTGAAATAAAAACCTTTGTGTCTGTCAAACTGTTAAATCTGTCAGTTTCAGTATATTCTATTTCTTTTAAAATTTTAAATCTACAAATTGTTTCCCATCAGAGTCCCTTATGATATATCTTGGCTAAGTAAGACTACCATAATTTACTCCTCTAAAGTGCTTGCATAGAGCACAATCCTCGGGTGGAAGCTGCACCTGAAAAGTAAACCTCTGAAAAAGATTATAATTGTTGTATTTGTGTGGTTTTAAAATTGAAATTTTACTGATAGTGTGTGTGGTTTTAAAATTGAAATTTTATTGATAGTGTATCTTACAATCCAATCCAATTACAGTGAAAAATCTGCCCTTCAGACTTTAAAGGCCAGTGATTGGCATCTTGAAGGAGCCTTTGATGTATTCTACAGCCAGCCCCAGAGCAAATCATTTACTGACTCTAGACATTTGGAGGAACTCTTCAATAGATATAAAGGCAAGCTTTTCTTAAACACTTGCTTCTGCTGCCTTTCTAGCACTTCATTACTACATCTTTTTGTGGAGTTGTTGAAATTTTTTTTTTTTTTTTTTGGGGGGGTGTGGTAGCTATATTATATTTGGCGTTAGCTTCAAATTAAAGCTGGAAGTTTTTAGTTGTATCACTTTCAAGCCTATAATTAGTGAGTTTCTGTTAACTAAAAATAACTGAAATTCACGTCTACTAAGGACCTATCTGGGTGCTAAAAATTCCTTCTTGTCAATCACAATTTGTATCACAAAATGACTCATTCTTATGTAAAAATCCTAACAAATAAACATAGTTCTCTTATGTGAAAAAAAAAAAAAAGCTTTGAAGAAGATTTCATCATTTTTTTTTTTTTGGGTTGTGGGGTGGTTTTGGGGGTGGGGGAAGGGGGTTGGAGGTGGAGAGTGTAACCTAAAATATCACTTGATATTTGCATATTTTTTAGTACCCAGATAGATCTCAAGTGTATATTATGTGGGTCTTCATTACTTTTAGTCAATAGAGACTAACTAATATAGGGTGGATATTAATGTAATTGAATCATGAGGATTTAATTTAAATCAATGTTAAACTCTAGGTTTTATTATGAAATTATCCTGAAATGTGAAAAAGCAATTTTAGAAAACTTGACATGTACAACAATGCCTGTCAGTAGGAACCTCCATAGAGCCTAAAACTCATTTGGTGTGGACAATTAATATGCTGTTATATGGGAATGAGCCTATGTAATGTTGGTTTTAAATGTTAAATGTTAAACTTCTAAGCATTGGGCGCTGTAAATGACTTCTGTTGCTTAATTGCTGCAACTATGCAACTAAATTTTTTGAATCTGATATGTTTGCAGATCCATATAGTGATATGATACTGGTTGATGGTATAACTCTCCTTTGCAATGATATTCAGGTAAGTTTTTTTTAAATGCTGGTCATTTATTATTTCTTGAAGACTATAAGGTTTTCACAACTTGGAATTTTGTAATTTCTTGTCATCAGCTTTTTGTACCTTACGGGTCATCTTTTTGTTTTTGTTTTTGTTTTTTTCTTCTTAAATAAGAGTTCTATTTGTTATTTGGTTAACTATAATAAATTTGATCTTCACAATTTTAATGATATATGGGTCTTTGTCTTTTGGCAGGTGGATCCGCAAGATATTGTTATGGTATGTATAATTCTTTGAAGCTATTGCTATCCAAGGCATGCGTACCTAAATATCTTTTGATTATTATGAAGAAAGTATCCTTAATATTAGGTTTAAATTCAAATCTACAAAGTCTGACCCTGTGGTAGCAAGAAAATTATTATATAAAATGTAGCCGTGTTGAAGTGTTTGGAAATTTGGCAAGAACAGAAGGTTTAAATTTTGATTCTCAATCCCCTCCCCCTTGCCCTACCAAAGACCCAAAACAGAGAAACTATGGCTGTTCATAGAGTCAGAATATTTTCAATATTCGTGGTTCCCCTTTGTTAATGATTTGAATCAGTATGTATAGCTTATGAATTGTTTTGAATACATGGGTTGCCGCTGTTATTGCAGTTAGTTGTTTCATGGCACATGAAAGCTGCTACCATGTGTGAATTTTCCAAGCAGGAGTTTATAGGTGGACTACAAGGGCTAGGGTAAGTATATAAATAGTTATTTATGCTATACTTATTCTTGAGTTTAATGATATCGATTATGAGTTTGGAACTGCCGTGATTAAGGCTATATATTCTGATGGCAGGATAGACTCTTTGGAGAAGTTCTGTGAAAAGATTCCATTTATGCGCATGGAGCTGAAAGATGATCGTATGTGCAAGTGTTCATGAATTATGATTTTTTCTAAAATTTAGTTTTAACATTGTAATTCATGTTGCTTTTAGGCGAAAACACTCCCAAATTGATATATTTATTGAAAAGTCAAAGTGATTGGTTTTATTAGCAATTTCTTTTTTTATTTTTATTATTTAAATTTTATTTATTTATTGGTAAGTTAAACACTCACCCAATGGTCATGAATTCTTGAGCGCACTCTCCACCTTGCATTTACAAGGGAGGAGGTACCATTTAAACTAAAGCTCATTGGTTGGTTTGATTAGCATTTCTAAGCTAGAGATACAATTATTGTGCTTTTGTTGCTGAAAATGATTTTTGCTTGTATTTGTCCAGAAAAGTTCCGTGAGATATATAACTTTGCGTTTGGCTGGGCAAAAGAAAAGGTACTCTTTTCTCTATGTGAATGCTTGGATTCGTACATACTCTTGACCTATGGATATTTATTTCCACTGCTGAAAATGAAGACTTCTTAATTGTTTTCAGCTTTTCACTTTTCTCATTTTCGTCATTTTTATTTTGGGCTCCTGGTTAATCCAGGATTGATTTTTTCTGTGTGTTTTTTTTTTTTTTTTTTTTTTGATATTTCCAATTTATAATGTTGATTGTGCCCCCACTTTTCCACTTGTTCTTATTCCTGCTCTATAGTCTTTTAAGTAGGTATAGTACTTGGTATTGCTACTTTTTTTTTTCGCTGAATAATTCCTTTTATTAGAAAAATCAGCATCCTAAGGTGATATCACTTATTTAACATTAAATGGAGTGTATGCACAATAAGCTTGTCTTTTCACTCTGAACTCAGAATGGGGTGTGCTCTGCCTCTGAGTGTGCTGGAGTTACTTTATGCCCTCTGTTATTGTTAAAAATCAACTTGATTAATTCCTGCATGCAATCCTGCCATTAATTTTGAGTGGAAATGTCTAGACTTAGATGCATTTTGATATGGATGTTAGATTCATGAACTCAGATGTTCTCCAGGCTTCAAATTTGGTTTATTTTATTTTTAAATATCTATATCTAATTCAGTAATGTATAAGTGAACTAGGAATTGATTTCTTCTTGAGGGCATACAGGATGCAGATGTAACATTAACATAGAATATCCAAAACGGTAAATTTTGAATTATTCATGAAACTGAAAAACAGTTTGAGAAAGAATGATTGAAGGTGTCTAAGTACGTTTGATACCTGTGTTCATTTCATGTTGTGTGACACTGGCTGCTCATAGAATTGGAAATTTCTTGGAAAGATAGCTTAGATTGAGGTGCTAAAACTCAAACCTGGGATGTACGGTTTTTCGCATTGGTTCTTAAATTATATAGTGACCTGTTCTTTTGGATTTTATAATTGTCCTGTTGTGCTAAGATATATAGTGTCCTTGTATGTGGATAATACCATCACAAAGTCACTACTGCATGTATATAGCAGGAATCGAAGCTTTTGACAACTGCGCTAAATGACTGAATCTTTGATGGATAGGTGCCTCTTAAAGCTTGTATTACTATTATCCCTAGAACAATGGTGGCGGATTTAGATGTTTAAGTTTCATTTATACAATGGTTCCTCCCCATTTTTTGTTGGAATAAACATGGATAGGCGAATTTTTGATAGGCAGAGATGGCAAAGCTAAATGCATTTTTCCAGTTCCCTATGGATGATAATTTCCAGAAATTTTACAATATGGAGAGTCGTGCTGACATTACTGAACCAATTGAAACATAGCAAAGAGACAATGAGCCACTTGCTGAATTTTTTGTGAAGTGTTATGGCTGTCTAGGTGGATATGATCCTTGATGGGTGTGAAATTTCATTTAGCTTAAAAGGCTGTACGTTCAAAAGCATGGGGATGCATCTGTGTATTGCATGCACACAGCATGTGCACACATGATTACAAACAGATTTTTCCTTCAGCTTCTATGACAGATCTGTGCTACATTTTATATACTTCACTAAAAATTATATTTAACACCTTAAAATTCAATTATGTATGTGTTTTTTTTCATACAATGTCATTGTCACCCAAATTCTGGTTACATATGCATGTAGCTGATTTTTCTTAGTATTTCAGGGTCAGAAATCTTTAGCATTGGATACAGCTATTGGAATGTGGCAATTACTGTTTGCCGAAAAGCAGTGGCCATTGGTTGATCACTGGTGCCAGTTCTTACAGGTAGCTTACCATCCATATTTTTATCTAATGAGAATGAGTAGTGAATTCTTGTGACCTATGGTGAAAAGAAGTATATAGCTGGCAACATTTTGGGATTAAGGCACTGTTAAGTGAGCTGCAATAGGAAGTGAATATATTGCTAATTATGTTTATTATTAATTTAACCTTGATGCCCTCTGGGGATCTATCTTCACGTCTCTGTGATGTTATAAACGGCACATGGGCATCTATGCCATTGTTAGATTTCGTTCTGTGTTTGTTTTCATCTTCTTTCTTTCTTCCCTGACCCCCCAAAAGGATTCACTCATTGTGAGACAAAATGTCTGGGGGTTTTGGCAAGAATCTTAGCAACCACCATGTCAACATTATTGGTAACTTCTGTTGTTGGTCGATTTGGTGAAGTTCTGTCAATGGCGGGATGTGATGGTTGGTGGGTGAACATCTCTACACCTAGCCTCATTGGCTAATTTGTCTTCATAAATTATTTAATCCAAAAAATAGCTTGGTGGTTGGTTTTGTGACTGGACTTTTGCAATTCTTGGTTTAGTTAGGCACCAGTGGTTACTGCATATGACCAATCTAAGCACATGATAATAGATATACCTTTAGGTGTAGGCTTTGTTTTTCATATTGATTCCCTTGTGAAATTTTCTGTGGATAGATGAATTTTCTTTTCTAGGGTAACTTATCAAAAAATAAAGGCAAAAATGCAAAATTGATCCTCTAATTTTCACTGTTTTTCATTTCAGTCTTTTAACTTTCGGTTTTGTCAATTCAATCCTCTAACTTTCAATTTTTGTCAATTTAATGCTCCGTTACAACTTAGTTACTGCTGCCGTTAGATAGGCTCTGTGGAAAAGGACAAAATGGTAAATTGAAGATTGGAGGTGGAGTTGAGACGACGCCGTGGAAGAATAGTTAGAATTGCCGAAAGAGTCCCATTCATCTTCCGAACTGCTATCAATACAGTTCCGGTTAAAACAGGTGCAGCGGTTATGGCCACACCTGACTGCACCGGATTGCTTCTCGTCGTTGTTGTTGTTATTGTTCTCTTCGATGAAGCTCTGTACCATACTGTCCAAGCACACACAACTCGGCTCAAACTCAGCAGCCACCACCGGCGCCACCACAACTGAGCCATTAAAGCTGTCCTTCTGAAAATGCGGCTCCTTGTCCACGACCTTCTCCGGCTCCACCGTGGAATTCCTCGGAACGCTCGGGAACTGAGTCGTATTAGTATATAGAAAATTAGATATGGATAAGAGAGAAAGAAGAGAGTCAGTCGGACTCAGAGAGGAGAGGAGAGGGAGCTAAAAGTGTTTTGGTGCCTTTGTTTGTTTGTGGTGTCTGCCGCCAATCTTTTTCTTTTGCCGCTGCCAAAAGAACAAAACACAAATTATGGAGAGTGTGTGTGTGTGTGTGTTGAAGTGAAGGAGATGGGTGCGATAAAGGCGGCAATCGGGGACGCAATACTGACATTCATGTGGGTATTTCTCTCATCAACCATGGGTGCAATGACTGCGCTGATAGCCACAGCTCTCGGTTTAGAAACCCTTGTCTGGCCTTCTGTCTTAATCACCACCTCCATCGTCTTTGTTCTTGCATTGAAGTTGGACCTCATCGTCTCTTCCGGCGCCACCGTGGAATTCCTCAGAATGCTCAGGAAATCAAAAAACCTCTTTAGCCGAGACTTTGCCATTGGCTTCACTGAGTCGATCCTCATCGTCTCTTCCGACGTGTTAAAATCGATTGGCTGGATCTTCATTGATAAAGGCATGATCAGCGTGATAAAAAATCACGAGAAAATTCTCAACTCCACCTCCAATTTTTTACCATTTTGTCCTTTTCCACAAGAGCCTATCTAACGGCAGCAGTAACTAGATTGTAACGGAGCCTTAAATTGACAAAAATGGAAAGTTAGAGGACTGAATTGACAAAACTAAAAGTTAGAGGACTGAAATGAAAAACAGTGAAAGTTAGGGTCAGTTTTGCATTTTTGCCAAAAATAAAATAAAATCTTTTCTAGGATATTGGATTTGTGTCCCCTTTTTTAAACGATATTTGAAAATAAATAAATTCATGGATATGTGTTGAGTTATACATGTTTGATTGGGTTGATATTATTAACTCCATCAGCTCTCTTCTATATCTTTTATGAGAGGATTAATTAATTTTTTTCCTTTGGCTCAGGCTCGGCATAACAAAGCAATATCTAGGGACACGTGGTCTCAACTATTGGAGTTTGCAAGGGTAAGATATAAAATGGATTATTACATACTGCATCATTATTTCAATATTAAATGCCTACGTTCATTTACACCTGCATATGCAATCAGTACCCTTTTCAACCGCATTTTTATCTCCTCAAACTCGTGAAGGATGATATGCATTGTGCTGCCTCCCCTTCCTCCACCTGGTTATTTATTTTTTAAAAATTTTATTTTAAAAGTAGCCATCTTTGTATGTGGAGTGGGAGAAATATGTTTCCAGGACCGGTGAGAGAGACAATTAGCTTGACTTCATTCTTTTTCCTTGTTTCCTTTTTTTTTTTTTGGTTTTATTTATTTATTTATTTTTTTGGTCTCTCCACAGACTGAACAATCTTATTCATACCTTCATTTCTATTTCGGTATTCTTACCTCCCACACAACAAAGATGCTGCACTAGTGGCAATTCTGATTATTCCATCTCTTTCTTTGTGTAATTGAAAACAAGGTCATGATTTTTGGTTTCCTAATCAATTTTTATCTTGTTGAAGTTTATTAAACAATCACCAGCATTTCAATTTTTAATCTTCTGAATAAATTACTAGGTATTGTGATATTCATTGCCTTTAGAGAGTGATTGATTTATCTCTTATGAATAAAATTGTTTTTACTTATTGAAAAAAATATTCATAGCCGTTGAAGACTTGAATCTTCTTTAATAAGAGAGGAAACAAAAAGAAGCATTGATATCATCCTTTTATGAGCATTATTTATATTGAGGTGTCTTGCTGGTTTTGATGCTGGTCATGGCACTACTAATTTTTCATGCTTTGTACATCCAGACGGTGGACCCTGCATTAACAAATTATGATGCTGAAGGTGCATGGCCCTATCTTATTGATGAATTTGTTGAATACTTGAATGAAAATGGCATCATCCAAAATGTCCAGTTGAATGATTTGAGCCAAAAACGATGATGAGGTGCTGAAGTAGTGATTTGTCATCTTTCTTTAGTGTGGTTAAATTGCGTTGTTGTGTGATAGTATTGGTCTATCACTAAAAGGTAAAATCCCCAAAAAAGGAATGAGAAGACATGAGTTCCAATTCAACCTTGTTTTCCACTGACGATTCATTTGCAACCTTTGTAGTTAATGGGACTGCTGATGTGGTATATGCATTTTCCTGTAAAATAAGTTATGAGAATTGAGAACCTACTAGTACTACTAGGCACTAGTGTTGGAATTTTTTTTTTTTTTTGGTTTGGATAAAATATTTCCTCTATACGATATTATGGACTTTGGTATTTGAAATGTCTCTTCATGAATGAATCCAATATCATGGACCGGGCAATCACGGTTTATTTTTGTACATGAGTACTTGATAACTCTAGCTAATGGACTGGAAAACACGGTTTAGAGTTGACATTGTAAACCTTGCTATAAAGCCCTGGATTCAAAATGAGTGAAGGCTGGAACATATGGGTTAAGTCACCTAGCATGTATCAATTCCATGGAGTGGTTCATTCATGCAGTTGTGGGCTTCACATGCTGTGAGATGAGTGGGACTGATTCGTGCTGGAGTGACCAGGGAAGCTAGACAACATTCTTCTTTTATTATACCGTTGACTACCCAAGATAGAACACAACAGAAATATGGAAGCATAAACAATGATAAAATAGATGATAAAGAAGAAAACAACAAAATAGATATATTCAAAATTGGTTAAAACGGAATGTGGAATATGAAAATAGAAACCAGTAAAATTTTACTTGAAAACAAACTTCTGTCTTTGATAAAACTTGAAAATAAACTTTTGTCTTTGTTACAAGATTACAAAATAAAATCTGTTTGAAAGGTTACAAGATTATGTCTGTCTGAGGGGAAGGGTTACAAGATTACAAAAGAGAGGGAGGATTACAAGAGTCTTTCTAAGAGATAGAGAAGGCTATCTTCTTTTTGGACTTGTGAAATTTTTGGACCTAGAATTTGGACCTGTCTTCTATTTTCTGAGTCTATCTTTTTATAGATAAGATGAATTATGGTATGTCTCCAAAAGTAACCTGAATGAGTAAAGTTAACTCAAGTTATTCTATCGGTGGAAACTTGTAGAATGCCGTAGAATTTGTCAAGGTACTATTTACGCGTGTTGGTGAACAGTAGTTACTTTTAGTATCTGTTTGGACCGTGGTATGTCTTTAAAAGTAACCAGTGTAAGTAAAGTTAACTCAAGTTAATCTGTCGGTGGAAACTTGTAGAATGCCGTAGAATCTATCAAGGTACTATTTTATGCGTGCTAGTGAACAATAATTACTTTTAGTATCTGTCTGGATTGTGGTATGTCTTCAAAAGTAACCTGGGTAAGTAAAGTTAACTCATGTTAATCTGTCGGTGGAAACTTGTAGAATTTATTACGATGAGTCCGTTTGAATTCGCATATTGGTGAATAGTGGTCTGTCATAATTATCTTTGCGAGTGGTCATGTCTGAGAGAGCTATCATTCATTTGTTCTAGCCTGTATTTGCATAGTTATCATAATCTAGCGGATCAAAGTCATCTTCATCTCGCTTATGCTCATGGAGTACTCCATAATTGTCACATAAAACGTAGTATGAAATTGGGGGCATGATTCTTTGTCATTATTCTGGGATCTCTAGTAATTTTTCTTTTCCCATTGAGCCTCCTTGTTGAAGATCTTGGACTATATACAGCTATCCTATTGGTGTAGCCATATAGGTGGAAGTCATGATCTAATTCTTTCTGTACTTCATAAATCTTATTACTCATGAAATTAGACCGTTCTTGTGCCAAAGCATACGGGTCATCAAGTGATAGATATGTGTCTCCTGTGTACCGATTATAGTTAGGGCTACAACTAAATTCACTTATGAGGACGAAAATGTGTGTCTTTGGTCGAGCTTCCATATAGTAACTAGTATCCTATCTTTGGGAGGGTGCTCCAGGATAGTAAGCTTCATATAATTAATTCCTCCAATTTGTGCAAATTTGCTTCTTGGATGACTTTAGGAAATAAACTAATATGAATTCAGTTAGGATTAACTTGCCGATAAATCCTACTTCTAGCATTTCGGACAACCATAAAGGATCACAAATTCTCGGATCCTCTGTCTCGGTGTTGATAAGCAATCCCAAATAGGGATGATGTCCGTCATAAACTCTTTACTCTTCTCCAAAACTTTCATACCATGTGGCCTTGTTAGATAGCCATATGGCATTTGTCATGTCTTCTGTTCTAATAAATACTATAGAGACTAAAAATTTAAAGTAAAACATCTATCTGTCATGGGAACTGGGTCGGGACTTTATGAGCTAGTATATTTTGTTGAATTTCGGGAGGTAAGGTTCTAATGGCAAGTCTCATTTTTGCTTAATTTTAGAGTGGAGCTTTGAAAAGCTTGTTCCCATAAGATAACTTTTTAGAGACTATGGTTTTGTCTTCATAGAGTTTGAATCTCCATCCTCCTTGCCAAGGAGTTGACTACCAAGTGCTTTAATAAATGCACTTTGGTGCTAACAAGATGTAATTCCAAAGCCTTAAGGGCCTTTTGGAATAAGGGTTTTTGTCTAAGGGTGAAGGCTACTTGGAAATTATCAAGAAGTAATTTAATATGAAAATGAAGGTCCGTAAATTCTCCATTCTGAAAAGAAAGATCGGTGCGGAGCACTTCTTGCAGGATTTCACTTTTTTCACCACATGAATACATTGCCTCTACTAGCAATGTATCCTAAAGGGATATTGTCTCAATTGAGATGCCTTCATGCTTATTCAAAATCTTTGTTGAAGCTTTTTGGATTTGTTTGCGTTATCTTCTTTGGCGCCTTGCCCTTTTCTTTTCTAGCAAGTCTTTTATCCATATTAGTTTGCAATTGGATTTTGATAAAAGGATTAGTTGGTACTTCATTAGGTCTGAAACAATATTTTGAAAATAAACATATCTTTGCAAAGCCTCTTTAAAATTTATTTTAAAAATTTTTCTCAAATATCTTTCAGTAAAATTCCTTTGAAATGTTTTATAAGAAAATTATTTTTAAGCTTTAAAATGTATAATATAATAGAACAAACTTCTTTCTCAACACCATTGCTCTTTTGCTAGGTAGTGGTATAAGAGTAGTGGGTAGTGGTATAAGAGTAGTTAGAATAAAGTCTCAAATGTCGGGGATTGAATTCAAAAAATTCACAAAATCTATCATGATTTTGCCTATTTTGTATATTTTACAATATCTCTCATTCTACGAGAATATGCCAAATAATGCTTCTCTATATAATCTTTGTGGTGGGCCTTTTTGTGGTTAAAGTGGGGTGGGCTGCCTCCTGCGGTATTGGGCCCGAGTATTCTGAGTAAGGAAGTTGAGACCGGTCCAACTGCAACTTAATTTGGTCCGACTTGTGCGCAAACTATGTCTCGTCTGCCAGGAGCACGCTTATGGCGGGCAGAACGTGGTGCTTATCCTTTGTTTCTCTGCGAAGTAACTTTTCTCGATTTACGCAAAAAAGGAATTTTTCTCCAGTTTACTGCAGATGACTTTTTTGCTATGTAGCAAAACTTTCTACTGTGCAATAAAGCTTCCTGCTGTGCATTAAAGCTATCTCTTGTGCTTTAAATTTGTCTGTTGTGCTTTAAACCCTTCGGTGTGCAGTAAAAACTTTTGCGGTGTGAATGATTACTCTTCGTTTTTTACTACAAAAATATTTTTGACTTCCTGCACATAAACAAATCTAAAGCCCAAAGAAAATACCCATCAAACAAATGTTAGTTTAAATGGATTAGCATATTCTCAAATATATACATACATATATGAGTATATATACTTATACGTATTCACATATACATATATAAAATATATTTTACAGAATATGAGAAATAAGATATATGCATATATATACTTATGGCGGGATAATGATTAGTTTGTGTCAACAAAGAAACACGTAATAACAAATAAAGAAGAAAGCTTCCGCAAAAAAAGTTTAGCTAGTATAATAGCTAACACGGTACATATAATGAAAAGGTGCTACAGCAGAATAACTAGTACAAAAAGTAAAGATACCACAAAGGGACAACCGATGCGTGCAGACGTGATAAAAACGTGTTACGACAGAATGACTAAATACCTCAGATATAATTTATAATGAGGTAAATCAAATATATTTGCAATCAAAATCAAGTATTGAATCTTCCCATAGGATAAGTAAACCAAGAAAGAACCCAAACCCTAACTTGAACAACCTTGTCATAGGTTTTTGCCATCAAAGTTGTGCATTTTGGAGAATAGGCCTAAATGGCTACTAGCTATTACTTTTGGGAACATCAAAGAGTGGGTTTGCTAAGAGAGACGGAAAAGATGGTCTATTGATGCATGCCCCTACTCCCGCCATATTATCTCTCTTTGTTTTACCACTTCTTTCTTTCTCTCTTTTTTTCTTTACTCTTAGTTTTTATTACTCTCTGCCGTGTGTTGTTCCCCATTTGTGGTCTTTCTTTTCCCGGGTCCTCTCTCTGGGTGCTTTCTACTATCTTACCATGGGTTTTCCTCCCTTAAGTGCTTCTCTCCATTGGATCTCTCTCTTTCGGTGTTTTTCTCTCTTCCCCTGTTTTTTTCCTTTTCTTCCTCTGTTTTTCCTCCTCCATTCCCTTTCTTTTTTCTGCCTGGTTACCTTCCTTTTATAGCCAACTGATTCAATGGGATTTCTCCCTTTTACCCCTAGGGCTTCACCAACTGTTTTTGGTTTGTTGTGGGCATCCTTTTAAGATTACCCACTCACCCATTGGTTGCCCAGGACCACTTTGCCATTGTTCAGTTCATGTCTGCTGCACCACTACCCATTTCACGACAAAATTCCCTTTTGTTTGTTCTTATTGTATACCTCTACCTCATTACCTAGCTCTATGGCATGCATCAGATGGTCCCAACCATTTATTACTTCTTTTGGGTAAGATACTATCCCAAAGAAGATATATTCCCCAAAAGAAGTCACGGTAGGAAACCAAATATAGACCCCCTTTTCCCTCCACCACCAAACCACGCCCTCTGAATTCCCTTGACCGTGGGCCCACCTCCCTTGTATTGGCTGGGTACAGGTTGGTGGTGCCCTGGCCCTTCTGTGCTTGCCTCCCACGCCGTTTACGCCATAGCAGATTAACTTTGTTTTGGTCTGCTGCGTGTTTTGTCTTATTTCTTCACGCGTTTCCTACTACGTTTGTCATTTTCCTTTGGTTTGGCTTTTCTTTCCTTCACGTGATTCCCTCTCTCGACACTTCCTGCCGTTCCTTGTTTCTTTTCATCGTGCTTCTTCGTATCATTTTTCACGCTTATCCTTTTATACAAAAGAATTTGGGCCTTTGTGGGCCGAGATAATGTTGATTGGATCAAAAGGGTCTTGGGCCCAATTTATCTTTGTCTGCCGAAGCCATTCTACGCCAGGAATCGTATTATGCGACAGATCTGTATTCTGCGGCAGATTTGCGTTTTGCTATAGATTGCTTTCCCTTACATTTCTTTCTTTGGACCTCTCTTGCTCTTTGATCTTCTTGGTGGGCCTTTAGGCCTTACTTTTTCATTGGGCTTTCTTCCTCATGGGCTTTTGGATATGGATTTGCAAAAATGGGCATCAACAATCTTTCATCAATCACCATATTAGTCCGGGAGAATATATCAAGGACTTTTGATTAACTTTGTCGATTAAATTTAAGAAATTAATTCTATCTTTGTTCAAGAAATTATCACAATTAATATTTTCTTTAATAATTAGTAAAGGGGAGACAAAAACTTCTTGTATTAAAACATCTTTTGAATGAATATTTGAAATTATTGTAAAAAGTATGAGTATGTTATTTATTACAATCTTGCTTGGTATATCTATCAAACTGTCAGTCCATTCATATTGACTAAAAGAAATTGTAAGCATAGTTCCATCTTCTATATCTTTTCCACTAAATTCTTTTTCACAAGGTGTTTGGACTATATGTCAGAGCCTATGCAAAAAAGCGGTGAGAGAATAAGAACAAATCTCTGTCTTTATATCCTGTTTGAACTTCTTTATGACATTATTTGTCAATTGGTTAAAAAGTGATTTTTCTGTCTTTAGAGATGAAAAATGTCTTTTTGTTCTACAGATTCTTTCTTTATTAATATCTTTTAGGATAGTGACTTTATTAAGGGAACAAATTTCTTTCGAGTTTAGGGGTGTGGTGAATCTAAAAACTAGCACATTAATTTTAATTCCTTCATCTGTCATCAAAAGGGGGTAAAGCAAAGCCATAAAGGGATTTCTTAAAATAACTTTAGAAGAAAGGTCTTTAAAAATAGTTTCAAAACATATTCCAACATTAGGAATTTTATAATTAATTATCAGCTTTTCTCCATTAGCCTGAGTTAATCTTTTAGATGATTCTTTCATAATATTTTAAAGGTATTAATCCTTCTTGTATGCAATTCATGTCAGCTCCAGAATCTATCAAAGCAACTTCTGTCAAAGAGAATTCTTTATTGATTACTAGAGTGACTTACGTATGCTATTTTTGGAAAATAACTCAGTCAATTAAACTTAGGATGTTATGTTTATTATGATCAATTTCTTGATCATGTGAAATTTCTTTTTCTAAAGGGGGATCTGTCATTATTATATCTCTTGTAGGAAAACCTGTCAAGTTTACTATTTCAGCAATATTTTGTTCCTTTATGTATGTGGAATTATCCTCTTTAATTTCTTGTTTTACCATTTTTACCTCTGTCATTAAATCTTGTAGAGTTACTGGTTTTATATTTACTCCATATTGTTTCTTTTTTGTCTTTCTTTTCTATTCTTTTTCTTTATTAGCTTTCTTCAGAGTACTATTGTTTTGATTCTGATAGTAATATAGGTGATTATAACTATAATAATAACACAAATAATTGGAGTATATTAACAAGAGATAAAATTAATCAACAGACTGACATACATAATAATAGTTTGTTAGACATGATTAATAAAAAATTAGAATCTTTAGAAGTTGTTGAAAGATCCATTATATATACTAGAGCAGAAAGAAAAAGTGATAGTTTTTTGGACCTCTATGAAAAAATGAAAGCTTTAAACTTTGAACCCCATCATAGAACACCTTGAGAAAAAACCATGATAGAAATAGAAAGTAGTAGTATAATAAAGACAGTAGATGAAAGACTAAAATCAACCAATAGAAAAGTTGATGAGAAAGATGACATAGAAAGACAAAAGAATAATAATAAGAAAGATGGCCTAATAATGGAAAGAACAACACGTATAGAAGATAAAGAGAAAGGAAATAGTGCTATAGAAATAATACAAGAGAAAGATGACATGGAAAGACAAAAGAGCATAATAAGAAGAGGAACAGTAAAGGAAATGATAGAAAGAATGGAAAGAGAAAACAATAGTACTCTAAAGAAAGCTAATAAAGAAACTAGTTCAATACAAATAGTACGAAAAAAAGATGACATGATAGATATAGAAAGAGAAAAAGGTATAATAATGAAAGAAATTGAAGAAGAAAGACAAAAAGACAGTCTAATAGACTTAGTCAATAAAGAATGGGGACATAATAGTCCAAGAGAAAATGACAGACTAAAGAAAGAAATTGGTAAAGACTAAAATCAATTGAAAGATCTATGACAGAGATACAAGATAATAGTTTAGCAAAATTAACTAAAAAGATAGAAATCTTAAATTCACCCTTGGGAAAAAGCGATATAAAAGGAGACATAGCTGTTCTAGATATTATTGAGTCATCCGATAATGAGAAAACTGACAGACATACTAGAAATACTATTAGTTATAAATGCAAAAAATATGGACGTACTAAAAAAAAATGTGGTAGACATAATAAAATTATTAAACAAATTAGTAAATTAGATTTTGAAAAAGATATAATAAATAAATTAATGGAAATATTTAATGTTAATCAAAGAGAGATAGATCAAGTTAACATAAAGAAAGAACTAAAATCAAGCAAACCACTTAAAGTCAATAATAGAAAGAGAAAACAAAAAGGCATAATAATGAAATTGATAGACAACCTCCCTAATCATTTAAAAAACAAAAAAAGACTATTTACTAAAATTGAAAGATTCTAGAGAATGAGAGAAGGCTAGAACATATGGGTTAAGTCAGCTAGCATGTATCAATTCCATGGAGTGGTTCATTCATGCAGTCGTGGGCTTCACATGCGATCTTTGTGAGATGAGTGGGACCCGACTCGTGTTGGAGTGACCAGGGAAGCTAGACAACATTCTTTCTTTATTATATTTCTTAACATAGAAACTAAGATGAAATGTGACAACCCTTAAGAGGTACCAAGTAAAAACTACTACAGACCAACATATTTTCCTTAAGTTTGACATTTCATTATAGGGCTTAGCAGATGATTGAGTTTTTATCCTAGCTAACCGACTATTTCATTCTCGGGCTTAGTAGGATTATTGCGTTTTAATCTGAGCTAATTCCACCCCTATCGAGATTCACTAATTCCATGTTGGAGTATGATACATTTAAAAAAGAGAGGGAAAAGAACCAAAAGGAAAAAGTGCCATAGGCCCACCCAACCCTTTGTGTGAAATGGGCCTTGAGACATTTGGTAATTTTTGGGCTTAAAAATAGGTCTCAACTTTCATTTTGTTTTGCAAACAAGTATTATCCTCAAAGTTTGGTCCATTTTTCAATTTGGTTTCTAGAAATTCGAAAGTAGTAATCAAATCTTCAAAGAGTGTAAAATGATTTAGAGTTTGGTCCTTTTTCTTTATTTTTATTTTTTTATGTTGCTGTATTTTTCCAATATTTTCTAATCAGGAAAACTAGAATAGAAAATTGTTTAGCAAATTCAAGTCTAGAAGGTGATTTTTTTTCCCTTTTTCATGACAATTGCATGTGGTAATAGCTTGCATGTAATTTTTATGCAACATTAACCTTTTTTTTTATTAGGGCAAACACAAAACATATTCTTTAAAGTTTGTCTCAGTTACCTATTTTGTGTCTAAAGTTTTGAAAGTAGTGATTGAAACCTTTATTTATTTACAAAGATCTAATTTGATCTTTACTCCACTTTAGACTAAAATCGTCACGTTCTCATCCCACTTGCCACTATAATTTCATGTAGCTTAGTAATTCTGTATAGTTATTTTTCCTATTGGTGTGCATCCAGTACGAATTGAACTTATGACTTCGCCAATTATGAGTTGAGTGCTTTAACCATTTAGCCATGGATGCTTAGTGGAGACCTCCTCTACATTATATAATTTATATCCATTCTCATGTGGGCCAATTAGATTACTATTTTATAAACTTCAAGAATTTGTTCTATCGGGATCAAATTGAAGAATGGGGTAAAGTAAACTAAAGACAAATGTTGTGTTTTCCTACTTTTCTTTTTAAAAACCTTATGGGTTCATTGATAAAGAGGTTTCAAACAGTTATATATAAAATTTTAAACTTCGCCCCTTATAGCTACACCTACAGTAATTTTTTGTTTTTTATATCAAAGTCAAAGTCAAACAACTATATTTTTAGAAAACTAAAAAAATAAACTATTAAACTGTACCAAATGGGTGCGAAGTTACAGGAAAAAATATATTTTAATTCCCCTTAATGAAATTTGTGTTTTAGCATTTGGAAAAAAAAAAAAAAAAAACTTCAATTTAAACAAACAAAAGAAGAGGGATACAAAAAAAAAAAAAAAAAAAAAAAGCTAGCAGGTTAACACAATCGAAGTCCTACCAGTCTCGATTAATTAATCACCCATTGTGTACATACTTTAAGGAGAGTGCATAGACACATGAACCCATTACCCAATACACCTCTATTAAAACACAACAGGATCTTCTAAATATATCTATAGACATGGCAAAACGGATCAGAATTTTTTGACCCGACCCGACCCCAAAAATACCCGATCCGACCTGATTTTTTTGACCCCGAAGCAAAAACGAGTTGACCTGTGACCCGACCCGTGTTTTTTGCGGGTCAACCCGACCTGACCCGAACTCAAACCATTTTTTTAAAACTTTTTTTTTTGGTAAAAAAAATAGTGAAATTAAGACAATATTGGTTTAATTGTTTATTGTGAGCTTTAAGGAAAAAATTGATACATTTACATAACTACATGCAAATTAATTGAAAAATAAATGGTTGAGCATTATGTAATGAGTAAAGATTTTTAGATATCAAATAGCAAAGTACATACCAAGATAATCTGGTTACAGTAAAGTTAAAAACAGATTTAAAATTGTAGATATGTGTGAGACATATTCACAAGTGTGAAAATAGTAAAGTCAAAGTATCAAATTAGCATAAATTATGAATGCTTAGATATATTTTTTAACAATTTATGTTCAAAATAAACGGTTTTTCAAAATAAATTATGATATTTCCTAGAGTGTGTGCTGCTTAACAATGATATGATCTTCATAAAAGAGATTAGGTATAAATAAGTAAGCAATCAAACTTTAATGTATATCTCAAATTGAAATAGAGTGTCAACCATAATTGATAATAGATTATAAAATTAATTTTTAAAATTGTAACTTTCTTATATGTTTTTATTCTTTATCAAATGAGTTATCCAATAAGTCATTTGTAATTTTTTTTTTTGGAATGTTGATATTGTGTAAAAATAAAACTTGTATATTTGTTTTACTTATCTTTGTGTTGTTTTGTTTTAGATAGTAATGTAAGGATTTGTATAATTTTAAAATTATTGAATAAGTATTAATAAGTTTAACTGAGTTTATTCTTGATATAAATAGTGAATTCAAAATAATGCATTTTACATCAAATAATATGTTGCATAACTATCCAAATGGCAAATACATATTGTTTTCTTTATAAAAAAAAAAAAAAAAAAAAAATTTCATATGAAAAATACGGGTCAACCCGTCCCAACCCGACCCGACCCGTAACCCGATTGACCCGAACCCATTTTCAACCCGCTTAAAATGACCCGTTTTTGACCCGTGACCCGATTGACCTGACTCGAACCCGTTTTGCCATGTCTAAATATATCCATGCATGTGACATGCAGGGTTCAGAAGCAACTAGCAAGAACCCTATAATACTAAGTTGGACCATTACAGTTATACCGATGCTTCGCTCCATTACAAAGGCAAACGAAATCACCATCGCTGTTAGTTGCAGAGACTCCATGGGTGCTTTCACATGATTCACATACACCATTAGGTGTCCTTGCTGTCAACTCGAAATTCTTACCACAGTCAATAGTAGTGCAATTGGTTGCGGCGTTGCTAGCTTGTACAGAAGTGGAAATGGTAAGGGTGAAGATGAGGGAGATAAAGATGAGAAAACGAAGAAGCCGATCCATGGAGTCAAGATTCTGGAAGTGGGTTTTGAGTTCTGCACCAATCGATGGAAAAAAAGGGTATGTTAGTGATAAAAATCTTACAGTTCTAACAAATCAAGAATAGCTTATGTTCTGGTATTTGCTTTTGCAAGAGAAAGACCTATCCATACAAAGTTAATTTCATAGAGAGCAAATATTGCTCTCGCGAGTTGCGACCCTTATATTGAAAGCAAATATTATCAACTTCAATTTCAGAGAGAGAGAGAGATGCAGAGTCAGCAGAGAGATACGACCCATATATATAAAATATATAATTCGTGTTCATTTCCAAGGAATCCCAATGAAATATTCTAAGCATCCAAACAAATCCAAGAGAAAGATAGAGATGAGTAACCTGGAAGCATCTTCTCTAATAAAAGTGCACACACTCACTAATGTCTCTCTAGAACGTTACTACTATTTATACTATAGAAAGTCACTGTTTTTTAGACAACCATCATGCAAACAATATGCACTATAGGTGAGTGTGCTTATCCGTTGATACACTTCTCTCCCTTTTTATTTTTTAATTGCTTTTGAAATCAAATAGAATTTTGAACTCTTACCATTCCTCTTTTTTTATTTATTTTTTATTTTTTTATTTTTTAATTCAATAGTTATAATGGGATAAGAGGATTTTAATACTAGACGTTTTTGTTAAAAATATTAAAAAGTATACCAACAAATTAAGTTATAAGACTCTTGACTAACTTTTTTTTAGCTACTTATCAATTAGCTTTTCCTTCTTTATAAGTTAACTTTTACACTTGGCATAGCCTTAATTAGTACTATTTTCTTTTTATTTGTTGCCAAATTAGGAGAGGGTTGGTTGTGTGTGCAATTTGAGAAATGAGAAAGTTGATTCCATAATCCTTATATAATATATATAAACATGCAAATGTTAGGTTTTACCACTGTAATTGCAGGATATTTTGGTAAATATGACAAAGTAATTAAATAGTTTTCTTAAGCATTATTGGCGGTGGAATCTTAGAGAAGAAGTAATGAAATATAATGAAGGTTTTGTGATAAATAAATGACATCTTATGACTTCTAGAATCTAGAGCATTCCTTCCTTTATGAGTTTATGTGAGATTTTATTTTGTTTGGGATGAAATCCTTTTTCACTTTAGATAAGCACTTAGGTTTAGGCTTGTTTGCCTTGCGTTTTCAAAAAAGGTACAGTGTGTTGGTTCATTTTAGATAGGTAAGCTTGTTTATCTATGAGTGATGCTATAGACATAATACTTCTAAAATATTTTTTATAACAGTAGAGTTGATAAATTTTTACCAATTTTTTTTTAGTCCACAATTAACACTAGTTTTTTCTTTTCACCTATCAATATCGATCTGTTCCATAGTTATGATTTATGATTTTTTTTGTGCCTCTAGACTTGTTGCTTTATAAAATTTGTAAAACATCATATACTATGCAATAAAAATGAAGTTATAGAAATCATGGTTATGTAAAGTGACTATGTTAAAAGTAGGGTTCTAGAAGCTATGGTTACACCAAGTAACTACCTTCTCTCTATTTGTGAGAGACATGCTCTTGGCCCAAACCTTTTAGAGTAGGTTTTGGCATAACTCACATGAATGAGTAGAGTTGTATTGGTGCCTCTCAAGAGTGAAGGTTCTACTGACATTTTCTACCCTTCTAGGTTAAGGGTTTTACAATGAAGTTGTCGCTTAATTAATTTGAAAAATAAGAAAATAAAAAGTTGAAAAGTGTATTTTCTTATTGATGAATTTAAATTACATCTCTTGATAATAACAAAAAAACTACAAATCTTTGGCCCTAGATACAATAAAAAACAAAAATACATAGCTTTGGTTCATCTAAATTCGGAGGTTCCAAGATTGGGAAAGTGTTAGACACTCAACTTGCTTGGTAAAACCAGTTTTTTAGATTTGAGTGACCAATGATCATATCACATCAAACAATTAGTTTATTTTATCCAAGAACATGTGATTGCAAAGATTAAAACAACATTCATGAGTATGATGAAACCCTATTCTAGGCATGCAAAGGTAGATTGGAAGAATTGAAAGACATAGTGAATATGTGTGTGATCCGATAAACCCTAATCTATGAACATGATTTTTGAATTGAAAAACCCTAAAACATGCAAAGGCTAAAATGAACATAGATTTAGGGGTGGCAATTTAAACCCGCACCCGTTGGTACCTGCCTCACCCACCCTTAATGGATAGGCTTTACCCGCCCCACATAACAAATGGGGCGGGGATGGGGGTTAATATTTTCCCCCACTCTTGCCCCGTTTATATTTAAATAATTAAAAAATATTTTTATAGGTTTTTATAAGACATATATATATATATATATATGTGTGTGTGTGTGTGTGTGTGTGTGTGTGTGTGTGTGTTTAGCTTTCTAATTTTAAATTTATGATGTTTTTTATATTGTATTATTGTATTATTGAATTTATACTTTTATGTTTTAATAATTACATTATTTATATTTTTTAATTATTGTATGGCTATGTTTGAATTATTTTTGTATTTCTTATTACTTGAATTGTTGTATTGTTATACTTTGATAAGGTTTTGTAATGTTAGATCTTTTTTATTTTTTATTTATTTATTTTAATGTTCTTTAGTTTTAATTTAATGCATTCAAAATAAAATTTTAATAAATGATATATATAAAATTTGAGTGTGGCGGGAAAGGTACCCATGAGCACCCATGGGTACCTACTAGAATGAGGCAAGGGGGGGGTCGAGAAACCCGCCCTGAAGCGGAAGTGGAGTGGAGGTGGGGAATGGGAAACCCACCCCAAACTTGCCTGTTGCCATGACTACCTAGAATTAACATGCTAGTAACCAAGAACATATGAAGAACAACAAAAGTAAAGCATGCTTGAATCTAAAAGTTGAGCATAATTAAAAAGAGGAGGTTAGAAACATTACCTGCATGCATTGGCACTCCTTAGCAGTCCAAGCAAAAAAAATTCATGAATAGGAAGTTGGTAGCTTAAGACCGGAAGGACCAAACTATCCTTTCTAGTGAATTGAGATTAGGAGGTCCAAGACACCAAATGAACCTTCTTACTATTAACTCTAGAGAGAGAGAGAGAGAGAGAGAGAGAGAGAGAGAGAGAGAGAGAGAGAGAGAGAGAGAGAGAGAGAGAGAGAGAGAGAGAGAGAGAGAGCAATTTTCATTTTTCTCTGAAATTTTGGGGTATGGATTTGAAATCTGGTGTGCTTTGGTTTGATATTGGATAGGGGTATTTATACTGAAGGCTAAGGGTTACCGATGAGTTTCTAGGAAATGTGGGACTTAGGAAAATTAGATTTTTTGAATGAAAAATGTAGGTCTCAAAGTCAAACCGAGAGGAGCAAGCCTGAGCGAGAGAAAGGAAGGAAATCTAGGAGATCTAGCCCAAGTGTTGATTGGATCTTGGTCCAAATCTTTCCCGTATATTTTCTTTTTTGTTCGTCATCTTTTGTTTTAGTGGTGTTTTGATTTCCTCCAAATTTCTACAATTTTTTTCCGGACTTTCTTGGTTCTCAAGTTCAGAATATTAATTCCAAGTATATTCAATTAATTAATCAATTTTTACCAACTTAGTAAGGAATCAATTAATGCTTTGTCTCTAGATTAAATTAGAAGTTGGAATGGAGAAAATCAAAAGTTGGGTGGGAGTAGCACCATCGAGAACAAGGAGAAGACAAGAATGAAAAGACAAGAGGGGGGGTCGGAAGCACTAGCAAAGAAGTTATCGAGTAGATGAGACAGCTCAAAAAAGGTGGAGCACGTGAGGCATGAATTATCGAACAATATAGGAGCATGTGAGGGACAGATGCAAGATAGAGAAGGGTTAGCCAGGGAGTTATTCAAAAGTAACGGGGAAGTTGTAAGAGAAATGGGCCAGACCAAAAAGCTCAATAGTGAAGATCATGTAGTTACAAGCCCATTAAAGCCAAAAACAACAGATGAATGTAGAGGAAATGGAAAAGTGGTGCTTGGCCCAAACAAAGAAAATTTAGAGCCAGGAAAGGGTAAGTTAAAAAGATTGAGAATGAGAGGCCAATACTGAGAATAGAGAGGCCAGTCTGAGTCAAAGATGGTGTGATTTTTCAGGCCAAAGCTAATGAGAAAGGCAAACAGTTATGGGTAAAGGTAGCACGAAAAAAAGTTGCTCGTGTGAAAGGAAACACAAGCGATGAACAAACTCTCGCCTAGATGAAGGAGATAGGAACAAAGCGCTTGAGAGGGAAAGAAGTTTCAGAGGAAGAGAATACTCGGGCCCAAAAGCATCTTTGTGAAACAGTCCTTTCGGGTTTAGGCGACTCTGTTATAGAGTCGGTTTAATAGGCTGCACATTTCTATGTTTATTTGGGATCCTTGGGCTTTTTCTATTTGTGGTTGTTGTGCACTTGAAAAGGGAGTTCAATAGGGTAGTACATAAGCTTTCTTAGCTGGCTGGTGCGTGTAGGGTAAATCTTTTTTTGGTTTGGGAGGGACTATCCTTGTTTCTTTCTGTCTTTGGCGGGTTTGTAGCTAGGTGTCTCTTTCCTTCGTTTTTGTCCTTCCTGTTGTACTTCAATTTCTTGTGGCAATGAATCTTTGTTCCCCATAAAAAAAAAAAAAAAAAAAAAGGTGCATGCAACTTTACTGTAGAATCTATACTCAACCAAGAGCATTATGACATATCACGTAATTTAAATTAAACTAAAAATAGGTCTGTTAGAATTAAAAATTCATATCATGCAATGAAATTAGAAATCAAATGGTCTAAAATTAAAGTTTTTCCCTATGATATGATATGCAATGTGGTGCATGATGCAATGCAAGTGAGGTAAAATGATAGTTGCAAAAATGGGTGTCTACACAACTACAAGCGACTCACTACATTCTCATTTATTTGTAAATTAGTTTATCTTATTTATTGTTATTATAGTTTAATATAATGAAAACTCTGTTACCTAAGTTTTAAGAAATAACTTTATTTACTTCAATTAAAATTATATTTATCTAATTAATTGTTAGGATAATTTAATTTAGCTAAGAATCTATTACTCAATTTTCAAAAAATTAAAATTCTATTCCAAAAAATTATAAGTTTTAAAATCTATTATTTAAAATTTTTTAAGAAATTTAAACTTCTATTCCAGCCAACTCAAATTATATATATTACAAATTTTTTTCGAGAAGTTCTAAATAAAAATTTTTATTTTAATAATCTATCATAATTTTGTATTTTTATATGCTTTCACACTACATATCGTCTTGGCGTGACTCAATATATGTATTTATGATGATAGTTAATTTAGAGTATCAAGTAGCTCATTAATTATTATCATATTTTCAATAATATTTGTAAAATATTATTTTATTTTTTAACAAAAATTTTAATTAATCAGCTCATTACACAAGCATATTACTTGTATAAAATAAAGTTAGAGTTACAACAAATGGTCATCACAATTTCACAATAACACTCAATTTGCTTAACATCTCACATATGAGCCAATGGTGGACTTTAAGAACATAATGAAAGAATCTTTGAATAGATTTTTCCTAATTTGTGTCACATCAGTTTGTAAGTTTTATGGAGTAAAATTTGTAGTATCCATAACAACACTTTAAATATAAAGTTTTAGATAGAGGTGTCAACAAGTCAGTAGAGGTGTTCACAGGTCAGTATGGGTTAGGTTTGTATTCAACCAACGCTTGACTAGATTTGATCAGGTGCATGGAAATCAACTCTTCGTTGACTTGGGAGGAGCAACATATCGGGCAGTTTGGTCTCTTCATAGGTAGTGGGTGGTTCAATCAGGATCAACAATGGTGGAGAAAGGGAATGGACAAGCTTAATACATGGAAAACTTGGTGAGATCTCACTAGATCTAGTAGAGATCTTGTTAGATCTAGTAGATCTCCATTAGAGTTGACTGAGTTCTGAATTAGAGTTGGTGGATCTCGCCAAATTTTTTTTTTCATGGTTAGATTAGGTCAAGTTGGTTCTTGGAGAGGGAGACCCGCCATAAATCGGTTATAAAGGGGCATAGCCGTTTTTGACCATTGGATTAGGTGCGGGTTGAGTCTGTACTAGTTGGGTGGCTTAGGTTAGGTGGGTCAATAGACACCTATAGTTATAGTTATAGATTTTGGTAGGCCTTGGTGTGAGATGGTAGATGAATTAAGTGTCATGTAATTATTATGATGTTTAGTTGTAACCCTCGTCTTATTGAAAAATGTATGTATGTGTGCAAAATGAGTTGTGTGGGGATTAGATATAGGGTGGTAAACGAGATGAGCCTTGTTGTGTAGTGAATGTTCAAATTTGGCTTGACACCAAAAGTAACATGTTCAAGTTGGGCTTGAGCTTGAATCAAGCCCACAAATAATGTTCAAGTTTGAGCTCATCAAAAAGTCTAAATGCTTAAGCTTAGCTTGGCTTAGGTTAAATAATTTTTCAAGCCAAACTCAAGCTCTATATCAAGCTTAAACTTGAGCTTAATAATATCAAACATTTGAACTTGAGATCCAACACAAGTACATTATCAAGCACATATCAAATTTATTATCTAGCTTATCTGGTTTGGACGAATGGGTCCCAACTCCTAATTAATTAAAGTTTTAGAAAGATATGAGTTTATTTGTTAAGCTCATATCAAACTTATTACTAAGCCCATAAATGAGCCTAGGCTCAACTTATATTGTATTGAGCTCTAATGTTCATGAAAGTTTTTTTTTTTTAATTATAATTTTTTTGCTTGGCTTGGTTTGTTTATTAAACAAGTCTAAAACTAAAACTCAAACTTGAATTTTTTATAAACAAACAAACATGAACGCTTTGTTTGTTTTGGCGATAACGTTTTCTAGAAAATGATCGAGTCATTTTCCAAAAAGTATTTTTTATAAAACGATTTCATTTTCCTATGTTTGGTAACAACCTAAAATAAGTTGAAAAACATTCTCATAACTTCTCTTATTTAGCTTGTTGTGTGATGGAGTTGTTTTCCAAAAATATTTAGAGGAAAATAATCTCTAAAAACAAGCCATACTTTTTTTGTTGACCAAAGTAGTTTTCCATTAACTCAGTTTTTCTGATTCTACCAAACGCTAGAAAACATAAAAAACTATTTTTATACAAAGTTTTCTATTGAAATAAACAGAGCAGAAGTTTTTATTGAGCTAAGGCCGAGTGATTTTGAACGGCTTGGATCATTTAGAGCCCTAGAATTACACTATAAACCAAGTGGTAAGGTTGTACCCCAAACAAAAAGTAAAGTGGTAAGAAACAAAATATATATGGATGAACAAAATTTGATTACAAACTTGGTTAGAGTTTTAGGCTTCAACCCATAATAGGAAGATGATATGTGTGTTTATCATGTGCAATACAATATTGCATATGATAGGGACACATATCATCTTTTATTGTGTGTTGTAGCCTAAGGTTGCAACTAAGCTTGTAGCCAAATTGTATATTTTTTTTAGAGATGTTCAATCTATGGCGTTTACTCCCGATAATAGCCAAACTGTATATAAAAAAAGAAGAAGATGGAGGGGCATGAAGATAAAAGAGGATTTGACATTTTTTTTTTCAATGAAAGGGTTTGACAAATTTATGATGGCTTGGTTGGATCAGTGCATGCATTCAACTAACAAAATTTTTGGGACTCTTCTGTGTAATTTATATTTGGACATATAAGGAAACAAATGAATGTGTTTTTGATTACGATCCTTCTATGATGCTTTGAAGTTTTTGAAGGTATGATGTCTATTTTGGAGTTAATGTTCATTGTTACATGTGTTAACATTGTCAATAACATTTGTCAACATGTTATTGTATTTTGGGAAAAAAAAATAATTTTAGAATATTCTTCCATTTCCTTGTTTGGGAGTTTTAATGGAGGAAATGGAAAGTCCATTCTCTCGTTTGGGAGTTTAAGTGGGAGGGAATGGAATGGGTTGGAGGGAACACTCATTCCTCTCTATTCCCTTAAAACCTTAAATTTTCATTCCCCTCGAAATTGGGAGGAATGAGAGGGAATTGAATTAGATTTAATGAATTTTTTACTAAAACTCCCAAAATACCCCTATATATTCAACCATTTATTTTAAAATAGGGGTCTAATTGTAATATTGTCATAAAATGATTCCATTCCATTCCCTCCATGTTACTCCCAAACAAGATTACTTACATTCTATTCATTTTCATTTATTTATTTTAAAACATCCAATCAACGTTACTTAATTCCATTTCATTCCATTCTTTTCCATTCCTTTCCCTTACTTAAATACATTTCATTTCATTCCATTTCTTTCCATTCTCTTATGATCGTTCCATTCCATTCCTTTATGAACTCCCAAACGAAGCCTAAATGTCAAAAATGTTAAAAAAAAAAAAAAAAAAAAATGTTAAATTAAAAAAGAAAACATGGAATATAATGTTACATGTCAAAACTTAACTGGTAAAAAATCATTAAATAAAAACCAAAAAAGAAAAGAAAAGAAAAGAAACTTAACTTTTTTTGGCAGTTGTGGATTTCTAGTCACCGGGTAACCTAGTTTAACTGGTAAGTGGTAACACATCATTAACTAAAAACAAAAACAATATAAAACGTAGCTTATTTGTTTATTTTGCTCATTAGATAATATAAAAAGACCATTTTTTGATTTCATTTTAAACAAATAAAACATCGAAAACTTAACTTAGACAAACCAAAAACTAGAATTTCCCTTGTGTTGGGAAAAACTTCTCAGACATACATTGGAAGTGTTAAGAAAAACATTCCATGTCTAGAGAAAAGTTGCAAGAGCTAAGAAAAACTTTCAGAGATACATCATACATAAAATGTTTTGTCAGTCTCGGGTCCTTTATAGTGAAACAATGCGTTTTATTTAACAATCCACAACATTTTTATGTCTTTCTATCTCTCTCTAAGGCCTTATCCGGTTAGTTATTACTATTAGTCTTTAATTATTACTTTTTCGCTTTTTAAAAAATATTAAAATGGTGGGTATGCTAAAAGACATGAAAAAGAGAGAAATGTGTGATGTAAGCTTAGGCAATTAATGAGAGATTAATGAGATAATAGTAAAATAAGTTAATGTAAACTTTTGGGTAACAGTAAAAAAAACTTAATGAAAGAGGTAAAAAAATGCTTTATGCAAAATTAGAGCATCACTTGACAAGACCTCACGCACTCCTACATGAGATCTCTGCTTATATATATATTGATGATTATTCCTTTATAACTTCTAATCACTAATCAACATGAGTCTCAAAAAACTTTGTGATAGGACTTTATTATACGTACAAAATAAGTATAGATTTTTTTATCTTTATTTTTTTTTTAAAGGATATTGCTATTGTGTTCATCCTCATAAGAATTTAAGCATAGATTAAATTTTCATAATTTTTGACAATTTTTCTTTGATTCATTTATAATTTATATATTGTGTTAGTTTAAATGCATTCTTTCTCAAGCTTTCGGAGGATGGACTTTAGATAAGATGTTCAACTTTTATACGCCAAGCATTGACTATAAGTCTTGTACATGGAACAAATAGAGATAAGAAATTAAGAATATGGTCCATTTTGTCGGCCTTAGCTTGATTTGTCTAGACATCAATTTTCTCTCTTGCCAAAAGTCCAACTTATTTTAGGTGGAAGTTTCCTTGATTATTACTTGTATACAAAATTCCAGGATCATTAAATTGGAATGAGTCCCTTACTAACCTAACCAATTGGAATAGGATGAAATTTCTTTCCATGCATACTAAATGTTGTGTACACTCCAAATTTTTTCTGCATCTCATAATGATACGTTGTTGATAGGTGTTATCCAAGTCCAACATGATTGAGAGTTGTAATTGAGACTATGGCCCAGAAGCTTTACTATTCAATACTTTGCGAGAAAAATTAAACACTCATTTGATGTTACAGGAGACTATGGAATTTGACATTGTATACACTGGGGTTTGTTCTTGATGTTGTGAAATTGCTGTAGGTACTAAAAACTCTAGTTTGATTAGTTGGCAAGTCATGTTCTTTAATCGTGAAAAGTCTACAATGGAAAACTTTTGTGTTCCTATAATAAATGTTTTGGAGAGAAAATTGTTAGCCTCCTCATCCCATTGGGACCCCCCTATTTATACAAAGGAAAAAAGGGTCCAATATTCCTAAGTGTGACTTAGTTACATGGAATTTTTGTGCAAATGTGCCTAGATTTCTTTTAAAAATTTAATTATAATTTCAAACTCTAATTTGGTGATTTTTATATGATTTTTGTGGTTTGATTTTGATTCAGTAAAGACATATTAGCCAAAAGAAACAAAGGTAGTGCTATTAAAGAAATCTGTACTTTTAGATTAGCAATTACAGATGGCTAATGCTGCATTGTCATTTGTGGTTGTGGTATGAATAAGCAGTATGTTGTTTGGGCGACTAATTGAGGCAAAACAATTAACCATATTAAAAGGGATTAGCAACTTTTTCTTTTTCCTTTACCATTTGTGGTATGTATATGCCTTTTTCACATATGCTCAACTGAAGTATCCATTAGGATTTCCCTTAATTATGATAAACATATTTTTTTTTTAAAGAAGTTTTATATTTATTAAATGAGATATATATATGTCGAGAGCCATGTAACTGAATTGGAACCTCCATACACAAAATGTCTTCGTTTTAAGGGAGAAAATGTTCAAGTTGTGGGAGTTAGGGAAAAAAGGTTCAAGTTGCGGGGTTAGCAGTATAGTGTAATTATTTCTAAATAAAAAAAAGAAAGATATAGAGATATATATTGTTTTCCTTGAGCTAAAGTAGTTGCGATGGAAGTATGGAGTGGATGCTTTTTTTTTTTTTAGTCCTTGAGTATTTTGGATTGTTTCAAATGAGTAATGGCTCCTCTTAGGCTCCTAAATTTTTTGGTTTATTTATTTTGCTATCTATAACTTTGATTCTTCTTTAGAAATAAAGTTTGGAATTTTCTGTAAGTAAATTTTTTCTTCAAGAAAATGAATAGAAATCTCCTTTCATGTTCATGCTCATGTTGATGTTCATATTTGTATCTTTTGCAATGCTCAATAAGTTGTTTACTCATTTTGTGAATTATCAATTGTACTTTTTAAAAAAAGTATAAACACAATACTATTCAATTAAACTAATGTGAAAAATTAAATCTATTAGATTAAAAAATGGACATGAAAATGAAAATTTCACAAAAATTTCTTAAATAGAATTAAAATAATTTTTACTCAATATTGTTTATTAAGCAATCATGTACTAACTAACAACATTCCAATCATTATGTGTATAACGGGGTGATGAAATGGTTGTTTAGTTTATTTAAGAAATCTGATATAGCTAATAGAAATAAAAAAATACAATAACTTTCATGCGTAGTCATGAATTATACCTTTACGTATATCTTATGCATTTTATGAGTTTTATTTTATATAAATGTATTTCATAAAATTAACAAAATTTATCTTATTTTTTAAAATCACTACATAAAAATAAAAGAAGTTTTTTCCCAAAAAAATGTTCTCCAGTCATAATATTTACCAAAAAAGATCATACCAAAAAAAATCGTACAACGCACGGGCCAATAACCAGTCTATATATATAATTAAAGCCAAAATTGAGAAAAATCCAATTAGATTTTAAATTAGATTCTAATTGTTGTCTAATTTTGTGTCATGTGTCCAATTTAAGGCTTAAAAAAAAAAATTGATTCCAAATACTGATGGACTCACCATTCCAAATACATTGCAATATACTAACTTTTTATTAGATAGTTTTTTTGATGAGATAGTGGCTCCTAAAAAAGGGCCATATATGGGACTGTGATTTCATGAACAACACGTAATTTTAAAAAGACTGATGGTAGGTTGCTACCACACACACACACACGCACACACACACATATAGCCAAAACTGAGAGAAAATTTAACTAAATTCTAAATTGGAGTCTAATTTTGCACCACGTGTCTCACCTAATTTTTAAATGTGTGTGTCAAGTGAATTATTAAGTGCAAAAATCAAAGAGTCTAAATTCAATTAGATTCTAAATTGAATTTTAATTGGAGTTCAATTTTACGCCATGTATCCCATCTAATATTTTAATTTTTGTAGCAAGTGAATTATTTCGTACAAAAACCGAAGAGTCTAGATCAAATTAGATTCTAAATCATATATATATATATATATATAATTGTGATTGTTTTTAAGTGTACATGTGCATATGCACAGGGTTACATACTACTTTTATTAAATGAATGTATCAATTTTTAAACACAAAATAGAAAAATAATTAGGAAATTGATTTCTTACCTTGTTGACATGACACTAATTATATTCATTACCATGTTAGTTTACAAGATTTTTATAATATAATTGGTAATAACTTTAACTTCTTAAAAAAATGATAATGTAAAAAATTGACATTTGGGTTTTGTTTTTTTAAATTTTCATTTTAAAATTAGGTAAATAGTATGTTTTTTAGATGATGGTCATGAGCACTTTAACTAAAAAGTCAAGACTTAGACCCCATTTGGTTACCGAGAAAGCAAAGGAAAAGAAAAGAAAAGAAATTTTCAATTTTTGCTAATAAAATGACATCTCATTTACTTATGGAGATGCAATTAATATATTTTCAAATATTTTATTTTATTTTCTAATTAAGGACACATGATAATTCAAAGGATAGCTTAGATGGCATAAAAATATTATTTTGATATTAATGTTAGATACATCAATTCTTTTCATGTACCGCTTAATAATAAGGATTATTTTGACACAATACCGAAAGTTTAGAAACAAAATTGACACGTTTAAGATGTTAAAAACCATTTTGATACATAGTAAAAGTGTTAAAGACTAAAACGGTAATTAAACATGTTTTTTTTTTATATTTTTATTAAAGATTAAATTCTATAAGGATGTGGTTTAAAACCCAAGTTTTACACTCTCCAATTCTAACATGCCACATCATCTTATCACGTATTAAAGAATAAAAACAACCACACTCAATCAATTATAATGCTCATCTAAAAATTCAACCAAATTGGGAGTTTATTAAGATGTTATTAATTGTGGTATGATGTACTAAGTTTTAAGTAAAAAGTTGATGTAACATCTCTTATTGGATAGTGTAAAACATGAATTTTACACCCTATTCTTACCAAATTCAAACTCTTTTTATTAATATCCTCAAAACACTTTTTTTTATTAGCTGAATTTGGAAACTAATATCCTGTTTGGTTGTAAGGGAGATGAAAAGGAAAGAAGGGAGAAAAAAGTAAGGGAAGGGAAAGGGAAGAAGAGAGAGTTGTACATATAATGATTGCATTAAACAATTTCTTCAAAAGAAAGGTCTTTTTTGAAAAAAATAATGGGATCGTCTGAAGGATTGTGCTAAGAAAATTTCTAGAACACAAACTTTTCTCAAAATTATGGGTTGTGAGAAAAGTATGAAACTTCATCAAAAAAGAAAAAATGTATGAAATATTGGTGAATCGATCAAATTGTGTATTCTCACTTTTTAGTAGAAAACTGAAAAGTGAAAATGCTTGGGACTATCACAGCACGTATTAATATAGAAAAACTTAATGAAGGAGATAAAAAAAGGCTAAATGCAAAGTTAGAGCGTCACTTGACAAGACCTCATACACTCCCGCATAAGGTCTATACTTTTATATATATATTGATTGGCTTCCACCGATTTCAAAGTCTCTTTAATAGTACACTGTGCATGAGTCACTTTCTACTTTATTTCTTCTCATCTTCAAAGAAATTGCTCGTTTGGCAGACTTCTTTGAAGACTGAATGCCATTCTTCGGAACAATATTTCACCTTTTAAACATTTTTAAATGGAAAATATTTATGAATTCTCTAAAAATATTGATTTTGGAAATATTTTTAAAACTTTGATTAATTTCTCTTTAATGTTTAAGATTAAAAAAAATTATGGGTTAATGTTGATCTAAACTAAACTCCTGACATACGTGTTTAAAAGTAGTAACTCCTTTTTATTGAGGTTTTTATTTTATTTTATTTTTAATTCAATCCAATCTTAACCCCAATCAATTTTAGGTGAAACACAAATTCAATCATGTGAGAAGAAAAAAAAAAACCAAATCTTACCAGTTGTCTAAATTTTGGTCATCTTCAAGTTTTAGGGGCAATTTGGTAATTTTAGTTATTGGGTCTTTTTTTTGAGAATAATTATTGGGTAATTTGGTGGGTTTGGGTTTACCCATAATAATTGGGTTGAGTTGGGTTTAAGTTAGAAGTAATTAGTTAAATTAGCTTGTAACCTATGCATATGCATGGATATACTTAAAAGATATATGTTAAAATGTATAATATAATTTTTAAATATATAAATTAAATATTATTGATAAACATTCTTATATATTTTTTAACTCTTTAAAAAGTCTTGTAAGAATATTATTAAATAGAAAATGTAATTTTTCCATTTAAAATTTTTTTTTCTATTAACTAATTCTAGATTATTTGGTTTTTATACCCAATAACCCACTTAGATAGATATTTATGATGTGGTCTCACATTTGACTTCAAAATGCTAACATAGAAAATTAACCCCTTTTTTCCTAGAAAATGGGAAATGTTTGATAGATACTTCATTATTTCAGTCCCACGATTGAATACGAAATTACCCTTCCGTTTGACCAGTACATAGTGACTGGTGTAGTGCTTACAATGTTCATAGACTTATTTTAGGTTTCACACGGAAACTTGCATGATATTGAAATGAAAAAAGCATCAATATGGTTCTTGAAAAATTCAAAGAGTTACTAGTCACACCCTAAGCAAGCTACCTTTTATTCATCCTCTTCCTAATTTGTCATTCACTTAATTTCTTGTCTTATATTTGCAACTCCTTCATAGTTTTCTTTCTCCTCCTTTCAGATCTTTACAACAATCTGCTCAAAAATCCTCCAATGGCTCTTGTGACTAGCAAAGGAGGCTTATCTTCATCTTCATCTTCCTCTTTCACCCACCAACTCAAGAACTTTGATGTCTTCTTGAATTTGAGAGGTGAAGATACCCGTCTTGGTTTTACTGGCCATTTGTATAATGCTTTGTGTCAACAGGGTATCAACACCTTTATTGATGATAACTTTCAAAGGGGAGAAGAAATTTCTGCAGGAATTCTCAAAATCATTGAAAGTTCAAGGATTTCAATAATTGTATTCTCTGAAAACTATGCGTCCTCCACATGGTGCTTGGATGAACTTATCAAGATTGTTGAGTGTAAGAAGAATGACCAATTAGTGGGACCAATTTTTTACAACATAGATCCATCAGAAGTTCGTAACCAAAAGGGAAAGTTTGGAGAAGCATTATCTAAACATGAAGAAAAAATAAAGGATAACAAGAAGCTGCACAGTTGGAGGGAAGCTTTACATGAAGCTGCCAATATATCCGGTTGGCATTACAAGCACGAGTATGTTCCTATACTTAATGACTACTTTTATGC
The DNA here is from genome assembly GCA_028216015.1 of Quercus dentata. Lineage (NCBI taxonomy): Eukaryota > Viridiplantae > Streptophyta > Magnoliopsida > Fagales > Fagaceae > Quercus > Quercus dentata. Next base: position 101,019,687 of record CP116447.1, read on the forward strand.
CTTACAAGTTCTAATGATTTTTCTAATGAAAAAAGGGTTCTAATGGTTTTTCTCGTAAAAAGAAAAGTTTTAATAGTTTTGTAATGACTAGTAGATGTTATTGTTAAACAACTACTACTATGTGATGGCTGTCCTTTTAAATTTATTTATTTATGTTTTTCAAATTATGGATATTTTTTGGGTCATATCTTCTACTAAGGCTGTTAGCTATGGCTCAATAGTAAAAATAAAATAACAAAATATTAGATTATCTTACCAAATAATTAAGATTTTTTCTAACATGTGGTTTTAAATTTATTTTAGAAGAAATTCTTATCAATTTTGTTCAAGTATTAAGTGGGTTTTCAATAATTTTGTGCCCCTCCTCTAACTGGATTTCCCATGCAATTTCTTTGCAAAAACCTAAAACTAATTTCCTAGAAAATGATAATTAGAAAAAATCCTAACCAAATTATAGTTCTTAGACCTATAAATTACATTAGGTATACTTTAAAAATAAAAATCCTAATCAAACTAATTTTTTTCATAATGCTCAAACTCTGAACATATTGAATTTATTTCAGTTCATATTTCAATTTTATAGTCTAACTATTTACATGTCTTGTATTGAATGACAGCTGTATTGAATTTGAATTTATCCAAGAAATCGTTGAAGAGATCTCAAATTATAAATTAAATCGGATGCCATTATTTGTTGCTAAATACCCGGTTGGAATAAATTCTCGCATAGAGGCCATAATATTGCAATTAGATATTGGGTCAAATGATGTTCGTATGTTAGGTATGTATGGCCTCAGTGGAGTGGGTAAAACAACCATTGCAAAAGCTGTTTATAACAAAATTTTTTACAATTTCGAAAGAAGCTTCTTTTTGGAAAATGTTAGAGAAAAGTCAGGGACATTTGATGGCATTATTCAACTACAAGAGATACTTCTTTGTGAGGCCCTAGGGAATAGACAACTGAAGGTGTGCAATGAATCAAAAAGAACCATTGCGATAGAGAACATACTTCGCAATAAAAGAATTCTTTTAATTCTTGATGATGTGGATAAATCAGACCAAATAGAAAGATTGATTGGAGGATGTGATTGGTTTGCTTCTGGAAGTCGAATCATTATAACAACAAGAGATAAACATTTGTTACCTACTTTTAGAATTTGTCATTCATCTTACATGGTTAACGAATTAGGTGATCATGAAGCTCTTGAACTATTTAGTATGCACGCCTTTCAAAAAAACAAACTTGAGGAAGATTATTTAGAACTTACTAATCAAGTTATATGTTATGCCAAGGGCATTCCATTAGCTCTATCAATAATTGGTGCCAATTTGCATGGAAGAAGTGAAATGGAATGGAAAAGTGCATTAGATAAGTATGAAAGGATTCCTGACAAAGATATACAAAAAGTACTCCAAGTAAGTTATCAAGGATTGGATGATACGGAACAAAATATTTTTCTCGATCTTGCATGTTTCTTCAAGGGTCATTTCAAGGATTATGTTGTGGATATACTAAATTCTTGCGATCTATACCCAGTTATTGGTATTCAAAAACTTATTGATAAGTGTCTTATAAATGTTGATCGATTTAACAAATTATGGATGCATGACTTGCTACAAAAAATGGGTAGAGAGATTGTCCGACAGGAATCACCCCAAAAACCCGAACTACGTAGTAGATTATGGTATTATGAGGATGCTTTTGAAGTACTAATGGAAAATAAGGTATACCTTCATCTCATTCACCTTTACCCTTTTCTTATAGGGAAAATTTAATGGCTTTTTATTTTTGTTTATTTTTTTTCCTTCATATAATTTTTTCCTTTAGTTATGGAAGAAAATTCAAGTCTGTCAACAAAGTTAAAATTTAATAGTTATTATATTTTTAGTGAGTTCTTTTGTATGATGTAATTCACTAAATGTTTTGTCTAATCAGGGATCAAATAACATTCGAGGCATGATGATAGTCCCACCTGAACCAACAAAGTTGCAACTAGAAGCTAATTGTTTTGAAAAGATGAAAAATCTCAAGTTCCTTATGGTTGGTAATGTGGATATTTGCAGAGGTCTTGAATATCTCCCTAATGGATTAAGGGTGCTTGATTGGCTAGGGTTTCCTTTATCCTCCTTACCATCCAATTTTTGTCCTCAAAACCTCGTTGCACTCAACTTGCCACAAAGTCGGATTATATTGGACAAGCTCTTCAAGGTATTGTCATTTTTATTTATTTATAAATTATTATAACTTCATTAATTTGTATTTTAACATTTATTAAAGTTGAATTTTGATTTTTTTTTCCCTACAGAGGATACAATGTAGAAGCTTGACACATATGAATTTTCGTAACTGTCAATATATTACGAAATTACCAGACTTATTGAGTGCCACCCCAAATGTAAAGAACTTGGATCTCCATGATTGTAGAAAATTAGTCAAGATTCATGACTCTATTGGATATCTTGATAAGCTTGAAAGCTGGGACCTTGAGGGTTGCTTTGAACTTCATACTCTTCCAAGTTGCATTGTGATGAAATCTCTTAAATATTTAAATCTTTCGGGTTGCAAAAGGGTTAGGAGGTTCCCCGATATTTCACAAGGAATGGAAAATTTAATGTGTCTAAATCTAGCATACACTGCCATTACAGAGCTTCCTCCATCAATTGGAAATCTCATTGGGCTTGAGGTGCTAGAGATAGGTTCCCCTTTCTATTTGTGTCATCTTCCAATTAGCATTTATGAATTGCAACATATTTCCCATCTCTTTCTCTATGGTAATGTTCAATTTCCAAAGAGCGTGGGAATTGGCAGACAAGTCTCGTTGAATTTTCTAAAAAAGTTAACTTCATGTTTCACCCACTCAGAGAAAACTAAAGATTTGAACCTCCAAGAATGTACTATCAGATTCAATAGGTTAAATTTGCTTGTAATTCAGGATTGCAAATTCCTTAAAGAAATTCCAAAGCTTCCAGAAGGTGTAAGAAGAATAGAAGCAAGTAACTGCATTTCGTTGAATTCAGAATCATTAAGAAAATTAATCCTTCAGGTACGTCTCCCTCTCTTAAAGTAATAATTTTGGTTAACTTTGAAAATACATTTAGTAGATTTGCTAAACTTAAATTTCTCAAAATTCCGAATTGCATGCAGTTTGGAAGAAACTTAGGGCTTCCACAAGATATGAAATGTTCAGGTGTGAAGATTGATTTGCATTCACATCAAAAATTATCGCATCAGATTGATTTCTCTTCTTGGGTCTCCTTCTCTAAGCTCCGCATACTTATATATGAGTCCTTTCCCACTATAGATGCGTTTCTGGTGAGTGATTTAGCAGAAATATATAGTATTAAAGTACCAGGAAAGAAGATTCCAAAGTGGTTTAACCATCAAAGCGCAGAGAGTACCATATTATTTTGGGTTGGTCCTGAATTTCCTATAGTTGCTCTTTGTGTTGCTTTTCATCTAGTTCCGTTGAAGGACAGTTATGCTGATAATGATAGCTATGGTTTTGTTCGTGATGATATAATCAGTTTGGATTGTGATCTCATAATTTTCATCAATGGTCATAAGCGACCTTTTATTGAGAGAGTGTTCTTTCGTTTTTTGAAGTGTGATCATATTTGGTTTTTGGGTATGCCTCACAGCCAATCACTGAGGAAATTTGGAGACTTGATGCAAGGTGATCGGAATCATGTTGAGATTTCATGTAAAATCTCTCATTGGACAAGTGAATTTAGAAAATTTGCTCCTATGGTTGCAGGGATGGGGGTACATGTGGAATGCATTTGTTCTCCTCTGAATTCCGTTATCATCCAAGACAACTCTCAAAATGTTGATGACTCTGAAGACACTATGCTCACACCTTTACTACCTCCTTGCTCCACTTCTAATGGTTCACATACGAATCTTGGGTGTCTCAACAGACTCAGGCGTTGGAGACCCTGGTAACACTAAGTGACATTTGATTCAAGGCTTCCAATGGATATAGCAAGTTGGTTCCACTAAAATTTGGGTATTGACTTAGCCGATGGTAATGGGTTTGAGTTGGGGTCTTCTTCAATAGCCCATCCCTTTCCAAAAAGAAATATTCCTAGGTATTATTTTTACATTGAAACTATTTTCCATTGTCTCATCTTTATTTGATTTTTTAATGTTGTTGAATGCCAGAGTATGTCTCACTATTTTACATTGTTTGATTTGCATCTCTGGGGGATTTTGACACATCCCATTCGCTTTCTCTAAATTAATGGGCTTTTTCATACAGGTTAATAATTTAGAGAAAGAGAATGGGAAGTGACAAAGTGCCCGTTTGGATAGCACGTCTCACTGCGTCCGTGTTTTCCTTTTTTTTTTTTTTTTTTCTCCAGCCGCATATTGTTGACTTTTCAGTCATGAACAGTGACTTATATACTGTTCATGGGTCCCACAAACTCCACTTTTTATCAACTTTTTCATTAAAAATGGGTCCCATGGTACTATTCACACATTTAAAAATTATTTTGCTACAGTGTTTTCAGTTTCAGTTTTCAGTTTCAAAGAAAATAAGCTCAATCCAAACGGACCCAAAGACCCCAATGGGAAAGCAGGATCGATAGTCATATTTTTTTTTGAATTTGGTACAATTTCAAAGTCTTTTGGTCAAACATTTTTACAAAGTGGTCTGGTATGCTGAATTTGGCATAACTAAGAATTTCACTAGGAGTGACTTAAAATCTCAGAAAATATTTTGCTCCCTTAAAAAGGGGAAAATCATGGTTCTTATTTTATTTGAAAATTTATGATTTTAATTGTCTTCTACAAGGTCCAAGTTTTATCCTGCACAAGCTCTACAATACCGAATGGCCAAATTGGAGTACTTTTGGTCGACACAGGCCCTTTGTAGCAATTAGCTGCTCAAACCCGTTGCCAATGTTTTAAAAGAGGTGGGCTCCATGCATTCAGTGGGAGCATCTTCAGTGCATTCGAGCAATTCAGATAGTCTAATCAGGGATATGCCAGTCATTGCCGACTTGAAACATCACCAGTGTTTCTGAGATACAAGATAAACCAGAAAAACCCATTAAAAAGAAAAGAAAAGAAAAGAAAAGATACGCTAGAAAAACAACACCAATGTCACCCTCCAAAACTATCCCAAACGCTATGGATGGTGGTGGATCATCCTCAGTCCCTCACGACACTGAGCTCCAGCATTTATTGCCTCCTATGCCAACTTCTTACGGTTTCAACAATGTCGAAGCTTTGGGGGCTTTCAATGGATGCGGCAAATGAGTCTGATTTTGGTTTGGGATATGACTTAACCGTTGGTCATGGGTTTAATTTGGGTTCTACTTCATTGGTCTATCCCTCTGTAAATGATTTCGACTTCAATCCATATCCATAGTTGAAGAAAATGAAAACGTCTTAGTTCGATCAAATTTCGAAGAAACATGGCAAGGTACTGTCATCTTTGTTTGATTTCTTTTGAGTTGTTGAATGCCAGTGTATGTCTCAACACTGTTTTATGAAAAAGGGGAAAATAATGTTCGTATTTTCTTTAACTATTTTATGATTTGAATTGTCTTAACATGCAGATGAATTGGATGATTGTGATTGTAATGGGTTTCAATTTTTCTTGCCTTAATGCTATGATCACCTGCCTAGACTTCTCAATGGTAGAGAGCCATTTTCCAATGCAGCAGTTCCTCAGCCTCCTCTAGTCCCTGATCACAGTTGGTGTCTTTCCTTGACATCTGATTCAAGGCTTCTAATGGATATACCAAATGGAACTATTATTACATTGAAACTATTTTCCTTTGCATCATCTTCATTTGATTTATTTTACGTTGTTGAATGCCAGAGTATGTCTCCCTTTTTTGCATTGTTTGATTTGCATATTTGAGGGTCTTTTTCACCTCCTATTCTCTTTCTCTAAATTAATGGGCTCTTTCATGTGGGATACTAATTCAATTTGAAAGGACATTTATGCAAAGAAAAAGCAGAATTGGTGATCATTTTATTTGTTTTTGAATTTCATTTCTTGTAAATTTGTAATGGCAAAAGAGCCTTAAAAATTATTTGGGAAAAAAGCATTAAATTGTCTAGTTAATTCTTTGAGGCTATTGCTATCCAAGGCATGCATACCTAAATATCTTTTGATTAATATGAAGAAAGTATCCTTAATTTGAGGTTTAAATTCAAATCTACAAAGTCTGACCCTGTGGTAGCAAGAAAATTATTATATAAAATGTAGCCATGTTGAAGCGTTCGAAATTTGGCAAGAACAGAAAGTTTATATTTTGATTCTCAAAACCCTCCCCCTTGCCCTACCAAAGACCCAAAACAGAGAAACTATGGCTGTTCATAGAGTCAGAATATTTTCAGTCTTCATATTTCCCCATTGTTTATGATTTGTATCAGTATGTATAGCTTATGAATTGTTTTGAATACATGGGTTGCTGTTGTTATTGCAGTTAGTTGTTTCATGGCACATGAAAGCTGCTACCATGTGTGAATTTTCCAAGCAGGAGTTTATAGGTGGTCTACAAGGGCTAGGGTAAGTATATAAATAGTTATTTATGCTATACTTATTCTCGAGTTTAATGATATCAATTAAGAGTTTGGAACTGCCGTGATTAAGGCTATATATTCTGATGGCAGGATAGACTCTTTGGAGAAGTTCTGTGAAAAGATACCATTTATGCGCAAGGAGCTGAAAGATGATCGTATGTGCAAGTGTTCATGAATTATGATTTTTTCTAAAATTTAGTTTTAATATTGTAATTCATGTTGCTTTTAGGCGAAAACACTCACCCAATGGTCACGAACTCTTGAGCGCACTCTCCACCTTGCTTTTACAAGGCAGGAGGTACCATTTAAACTAAAGCTCATTGGTTGGTTTGATTAGCATTTCTAAGCTATAGATACAATTGTTGTGCTTTTGTTGCTGAAAATGATTTTTGCTTGTATTTGTCCAGGAAAAGGTACTCTTTTCTCTGCGTGAATGCTTGGATTCGTACATACTCTTGACCTATGGATATTTATTTTCACTGCAGAAAATGAAGACTTTTTAATAGTTTTCAACTTTTCACTTTTCTCAGTTAGTCTTTTAGGTAGGTATAGTACTTGTTATTGCTATTTTTTTTTTTTCCCTGAATAATTCCTTTTATTAGAAAAATCAGCATCCTAAGGTGATATCACTTATTTAACCTTTAGATGGAGTATATGCATGATAAGCTTGTCTTTTTACTCTGAACTCAGAATGAGGTGTGCTCTGAGTGTGCTGGAGTTACTTTATGCCCTTCTGTTATTGTTAAAAATCAACTTGATTAATTCCTGCATGCAATCCTGCCATTAATTTTGAGTGGAAATGTCTAGACTTAGGTGCATTTTGATATGGATGTTAGATTCATACTCTCAGATGTTCTCCAGGCTTCAAATTTGGTTTATTTTATTTTTTAATATCTATATCAAATTCAGTGATGTATAAGTGAACTAGGAATTGATTTCTTCTTGAGGGCATACAGGATGTAGACGTAACATTAACATAGAATATCCAAAACAGTAAATTTTGAATTATTCATGAAACTGAAAAACAGTTTGAGAAAGAATGATTGAAGGTGTCTAAGTACGTTGATACCTGTGTTCATTTCATGTTGTGTGACACTGGCTGCTCATAGATTTAGGTACTAAAACTCAAACCAGGGATGTACAGTTTTTTGCATTAGTTCTTAAATTATACAGTGACCTGTTCTTTTGGATTTTATTATTGTCCTGTTGTGCTAAGATATATAGTGTCCTTGTATGTGCATAATAGCATCAAAAAGTCACTACTGCATGTATATAGCAGGAATCAGAGCTTTTGACAACTACGCTAAATGACTGAATCTTTGATGGATAGGTGCCTCTTAAAGCTTGTATTACTATTATCCCTAGAACAATGGCGGGGGATTTAGATGTTTAAGTTTCATTTATACAGTGTTTCCTCCTCATTTTTTGTTGGAATAAACATGGATAGACGAATTTTGATAGGCAGAGATGGCAAAGCTAAATGCATTTTTCCAGTTCCCTATGGACGATAATTTCCAGCAATTTTACAATATGGAGAGACGTGCTGACATTACTGAGCTAATTGAAACATAGCAAAGAGACAATGAGCCACTTGCTGAATTTTTTGCGTAGTGTTATGGCTGTCTAGGTGGATATGAACCTTGATGGGTGTGAAATTTCATTTAGCTTAAAAGGCTGTACATTCAAAAGCGTGGGGATGCATGTGTGTATTCATGCACACATGATTACAAACAGATTTTTCCTTCAGCTTCTATGTCAGCTCTGTGCTACATTTTATATACTTTAATAAAAGTTATATATAACAACTAAAAATTCAATTATGTATGTGTCTTTTTTATACAATGTCATCGTCACCCAAATTCTGGTTACATATGCAGGTAGCTGATTTTTCGTAGTATTTCAGGGTCAGAAATCTTTAGCATTGGATACAACTATTGGAATGTGGCAATTACTGTTTGCCAAAAAGCAGCGGCCATTGGTTGAACACTGGAGCCAGTTCTTACAGGTAGCTTACTATCCATATTTTGATCTAATGAGAATAAGTAGTGAATTCTTGTGACCTATGGTGAAAAGAATTATATAGCTGGCAACATGTTGGGATTAAGGCACTGTTAAGTGAGCTGCAATAGGAAGTGAGAATATATTGCTAATTATGTTTATTATTAATTCAACCTTGATGCCCTATGGGGATCTATCTTCAGGTCTCTGTGATGTTATAAACGGAACATAGGCATCTATGCTATTGTTAGATTTTTTTGTCTGTGAGTGTTTTTGTTTTGTTTTCATCTTCTTTCTTTCTTCCCTGACCCCCCAAAAGGATTCACTCATTGTGAGACAAAATGCCTGGCGGTTTTGGCAAGAATCTTACCAACCACCATGCCAACATTATTGATAACTGCTGTTGTCGGTCGATTTGGTGAAGTTTTGTCAGTGGCGGGATGTGATGGTTGGTGGATGAACATCTCTACACCTAGTCTCATTGACTAATTTGCCCTCATAAATTATTTAATCCAAAAAATAGCTTGGTGGCTGGTTTTGTGACTGGACTTTTTGCGATTCTTGGTTTAGTTAGGCACCAGTGGTTACTGCATATGACCAATCTAAGCACATGATAATAGATATACCTTTAGGTGTAGACTTTGTTTTTCATATTGATTCCCTTGTGAAATTTTCTGTGGATAGATGAATTTTCTTTTCTAGGGTAACTTTTCAAAAAATAAAAATATTTTCTAGGATATTGGATTTGTGTCCCTTTTTTAAACGATATTTAAAAATAAATAAATTCATGGATGTGTGTTGAGTTATAAAGGATTGATTGGGTTGATGTTATGAACTCCATCAGCTTTCTTCTATATCTTTTATGAGAGGATTAATTAATATTTTTTCCTTTGGATTCTCTTTTCTGTTTTGATGTTGATGCTCAGGGTCGGCATAACAAAGCAATATCTAGGGACACGTGGTCTCAACTATTGGAGTTTGCAAGGGTAAGATATAAAATGGATTATTACACACTGCATCATTATTTCAAGATTAAATGCCTACGTTTCATTTACGCCTGCATATGCAATCAGTACCCTTTTCAACTGCATTTTTATCTCCTCAAACTCATGAAGTATGATATGCATTGTGCTGCCTCCCCTTCCTCCACCTTTTAATTTTTTTTTTTTTTAATATTATTTTAAAAGTAGCTATCTTAGTATGTAGAGTTATGTTTCCAGGACAGGTGAGGGGGATAATCTTAGCTTGACTTCATTCTTTTTCCTTGTTTCCTTTTTTTTTTTTTTTTTTTTTTTTTTTTGTTTTTTTTTTTTGTCTCTCCACAGACTGAACAATCTTATTCATACCTTCATTTCTATTTCGGTATTCTTACCTCCCACACAACAAAGATGCAGCACTAATGGCAATTCTGATTATTCCATCTCTTTCTTTGTGTAGTTGAAAACAAGGTCAAGGTTTTTGCTTTCCTAATCAATTTTTACCTTGTTGAAGTTTATTAAACAATCACCAGCATTTCAATTTTTAATCTTCTGAATAAATTACTAGGTATTGTGATATTCATTGCCTTTAGAGAGTGATTGATTTATCTCCTATGAATAAAATTGTTCTTACTTATTGAAAAAAATATTCATAGCCGTTGAAGACTTGAGTCTTCTTTAATAAGAAAGGAAACAAAAAGAAACATTGATATCATCCTTTCATGAGCATTATTTATATTGAGGTGTCTTGCTGGTTTTGATGCTGGTCATGGCACTACTAATTTTTCATGCTTTGTACATCCAGACGGTGGACCCTGCATTAACAAATTATGATGCTGAAGGTGCATGGCCCTATCTTATTGATGAATTTGTTGAATACTTGAATGAAAATGGCATCATCCAAAATGTCCGGTTGAATGATTTGAGCCAAAAACGATGACGAGGTGCTGAAGTAGTGATTTGTCATCTTTCTTTAGTGTGGTTAAATTGCGATGTGTGATAGTATTGGTCTATCACTAAAAGGTAAAATCCCCCAAAAAGGAATCAGAAGACATGAGTTCCAATTCAACCTTGTTTTCCACTGACGATTCATTTGCAACCTTTGTAGTTAATGGGACTGCTGATGTGGTATATGCATTTTCCTGTAAAATAAGTTATGAGAATTGAGAACCTACTAGTACTACTAAGCACTAGTGTTGGAATTTTTTTTTTTTTTTTTTTTTTTTTTTTTTTTTTTTTTGTTTTGATAAAATATTTCCTCTATACGATATTATGGACTTGGTATTTGAAATGTCTCTTCGTGAATGAATTCATGGGTCGGGCAATCACGGTTTCTTTTTGTACATGAGTACTTGGTAACTCTAGCTAATGGACTGGCAAACACGGTTTAGAGTTGACATTGTAAACCTTGCTATCAAGCCCTGGATTCAAAATGAGAGAAGGCTGGAACATATGGGTTAAGTCACCTAGCATGTATCAATTCCATGGAGTGGTTCATTCATGCAGTTGTGGGCTTTGCATGCTGTGAGATGAGTGGGACTGACTCGTGCTGGAGTGACCAGGGAAGCTAGGCAACATTCTTCTTTTATTATACCATTGACTACTTAGGAGAGAGCACAGCAGTAATATGGAAGCATAAACAATGATAAAATAGATGATAAAGAAGAAAACAACAAAATAAATATATTCAAAATAGGTTAAAACGGAATGTGGAATATGAAACAGAAACTAGTAAAATCTTACTTGAAAACAAACTTCTGTCTATGATAAAACTTGAAAACAAACTTTTGTCTTTGTTACAAGATTACAAAATAAAATCTGTTTGAAAGGTTACAAGATTATTTCTGTCTGAGTGAAAGGGTTATAAGATTACAAAAGAGAGGGAGGATTACAAGAGTCTTTCTAAGAGAGAGAGAGAAGGCTATCTTCTTTCTAGACTTGTGAAATTTTTGGACCTAAAATTTGGACCTGTCTTCTGTTTTCAAAGTCTGTCTTTTTATAGATGAGATGAACTATGTTATGTCTTCAAAAGTAACTTGAGTGAGTAAAGTTAACTCAAGTTATTCTATCGATGGAAACTTGTAGAATGCCGTAGAATTTGTCAAGGTACTATTTATGCGTGCTTTGGTGAACAAGAGTTGCTTTTAGTATTTGTTTGGATTGTGGTATGTCTTCAAAAGTAACTTGGGTAAGTAAAGTTAACTCATGTTAATATGTCGGTGGAAACTTGTAGAATCATTCGGGTACTATTTATGCATGCTTTGGTGAGCGATAGTTGCTTTTAGTATCCGTCTGGACCGTGGTATGTCTTCAAAAGTAACTTGGGTAAGTAAAGTTAACTCAAGTTAATTTGTTGGTGGAAACTTGTAGAATTTATTACAGAGGGTCGTCTGAATTCGCATATTGGTGAATAGTGGTCTATCATAATTATCTTTGCGGGGTCTGTTTGAGGGAGCTATCATTCTGTTGTTCTAGTCTGTATCCGCATAGTTATCATAATCTAGTGGATCAGAGTCATCTTCATACTGCTCATGCTCATGGAGTACTCCATAATTGTCACATAAAATGTAGTATGAAATTGGGGGCACGATTCTTTGTTATTATTCTGGGATCTCTAGTAATTTTTCTTTTCCCAATGAGTCTCCTTGCTCAAGGTCTTGGACCATATACAACTATCCTGTTGGTGTAGCCATATAGATGGAAGTCATGATCTAATTCTTTCTGTACTTCATAAATCTTATTACTCATGAAATTAGACCATTCTTGTGCCAGAGCATACGGGTCATCAAGTGATAGATATGTGTCTCTTGTGTACCAGTTATAGTTAGGGCTACAACTAAAATCACTTATGAGGACCAAAATGTGTGTTGGCCGAGCTTCCATATAGTAACTAGTATCCCATGTTGGAAGGGCACTCCAGATAGTAAGCTTCATATAATTCAGTCCTGCAATTTGTGTAGTCGCTTCTTGGATGACTTTAGGAAATAAACTAATCTGAATTCCAGAAGTTAGGATTAACTTGCTGATAAATCCTGCTTCTAGCATTTCGAAAAACCATAAAGGATCACAAATTACTGGATCCTCTGTCTCGGTGTTGATAAGCAATCCCAAATAGGGATGGTGTCCATCATAAACTCTTTCTGCTTCTCCAAAACTTTCATACCAAGTGGCCTTGTTAGATAGCCATATGACATCTGTCATGTCTTTTGTTTTGATAAATACTATAGAGACTAAAATTTTAAAGTAAAACATCTATCTGTCATGGGAACTGGTCATGGCTCTATGAGTTAGTATATTCTGTTGAATTTCAAGAGGTAAGGTTCTAATGGCAAGTCTCGCTTTTTGCTTAATCTTAGGGTGGAGTTTTGAAAAGCTTGTTTCCATAAGATAACTTTTTAGAGACTATGGTTCTGTCTTTATAGAGTTTGAATTTCCATCCTCCTTGCCAGGGAGTTGATTACTAAGTGCCTCAATAAATGCACTGGTGCTAACAAGATGTAATTCCAAAACCTTAAGGGTCTTTTGGAATAAGGGTTTCTGTCTGAGGGCGAAGGCTGTTTGGAAATTATCAAGAAATAATTTAATATGAAAATGAAGGTCTGTAAATTCTCCATTCTGAAAAGAAAGACCAGTGCGGAGCACTTCTTGCAGGATTTCACTTTTTCACCACATGAATACATTGCCTCTACTAGCAATGTATCCTGAAGGGATATTGTCTCAATTGAGACACCTTCATGCTTATTCAAAATCTTTGCTAAAGCTTTTCAGATTTGTTTGGGTTGCACTCATCGGTGCCTTGCCCCTTTCTTTTCTAGAAAGTCTTTTATCCATATTAGTCTACAATTGGCTTTTGATAAAAGGATTAGTTGGTATATCATTAGGTCCGGAAACAATATTTTGAAAATAAACATATCTTTGCAAAGCCTCTTTAAAATTTATTTTAAAATTTTTTCTGTCAATATCTTTCTATAAAATTCCTTTGAAATGTTTTATAAGAAAATTATTTTTAAGCTTTAAAATGTATAATATAATAGAACAAACTTCTTTCTCAACACCGTTGCTCTTTCGTTGGGTAGTGGTATAAGAGTAGTGGGTAGTGGTATAAGAGTAGTCGAAATAAGGTTTGTCAATGTTAGGGTGACTAGAATTAAAAAAATTCACAAAATCTATCATGATTATGCCTGTTTTGTATATTTTACCATATCTCTCATTCTGTGAGAATATGCCAAATAATGCTTCTCTATATAATCTTTCATCAATCACCATATTAGTCCGGGGAGAATATATCAAGGACTTGTGATTAACTTTGTCAGTTAAATTTAAGAAATTAATTGTCTTTATTCAAGAAATTATCACAATTAATATTTTCTTTAATAATTAGTAAAGGGGAGACCATCAAAGCTTCTTGTATTAAAACATCTTTTGTATGAATATTTGAAATTATTGTAAAAAGTATGAGTATGTTATTTATTACAATCTTGCTTGGTATATTTGTTAAATTGTCAGTCCATTCATATTGACTAAAAGAAATTGTAAGCATAGTTCTATCTTCTATATCTTTTCCACTAAATTCTTTTTCACAAGGTGTTTGGACTATATGTCGGTGCCTATGCAAAAAAGTAGTGGGAGAATAAGAAGAAATCTCTGTCTCTATATCCTGTTTAAACTTCTTTATGACATTATCTCTCAATTGGTTAACAAGTGATTTTTCTGTCTTTAGAGATGACAAATGTCTTTCTATTCTATAGATTCTTTCTTTATTAATATCTTTTAGGATAGTGGCTTTATTAAGGGAACAAATTTCTTTCGAGATTAGGGGTGAGGTGAATCTAAAAACTAGCACATTAATTTTAATTCCTTCATCTGTCATCAAAAGGGGGTAAAGCAAAGTCATAAAAGGATTTCTTAAAATAACTTTAGAAGAAAGGTCTTTAAAAATAGTTTCAAAACATATTCCAACATTAGGTATTTTATAATTAATTATTAGCTTTTCTCCATCAGCCTAAGTTAATCTTTTAGATGATTTTTCATAATATTTTAAAGGTATTAATCCTTCTTGTATGCAATTCATGTCGACTTTTCAGAATCTATCAAAGCAACTTCTATCAAAGAGAATTCTTTATTGATTACTAGAATTCTATATGCCATTTTTGGAAAATAACTCACAATTAAACTTAGGATGTTATGTTTATTATGATCAATTTGTTGATCATGTGAAATTTCTTTTTCTAAAGGGGGATCTGTCATTATTATGTCTCTTGTAGGAAAACCTGTCAAGTTTATTATTTCAGCAATATTTTGTTCATTTATGTCTGTGGAATTATCCTCTTTAATTTCTTGTTATACCATTTTTACCTCTGTCATTAAATCTTGTGGAGTTACTGGTTTTATATTTACTCCATCTTGTTTCTTTTTGTCTTTCTTTTCTATTCTTTTTTCTTTATTAGCTTTCTTTATAGTATTATTGTTTTGATTCTGACAGTGATATAGATGATTATAACTATAATAATAACACAAATAATTGGAGTATATTAACAAGAGATAAAATTAACCGATAGACTGATAGACATAATAATAGTTTGTTAGACATGATTAATAAAAAATTAGAATCTTTAGAAGTTGTTGAAAGATCCATTATATATACTAGAGCATAAAGAAAAAGTGATAGTTTTTTGGACCTCTATGAAAAATGAAAGCTTTAAACTTTGAACCCCATCATAGAACACCTTCAGAAAAAACCATGATAGATATAGAAAGTAGTAGTATAATAAAGACAGTAGATGAAAGACCAAAATCAACCAGTAGAAAAGTTGATGAGATAGATGACATAGAAAGACAAAAGAGTAATAATAAGAAAGATGGCCTAATAATGGAAAGAACAACACGTATAGAAGATAAAGAGAAAGGAAATAGTGCTATAGAAATAATACAAGAGAAAGATGGCATAGAAAGACAAAGAGCATAATAAGAAGAGGAACAATAAAGGAAATGATAGAAAGAATGGAAAGACAAAACAATAGTACTCTAAAGAAAGCTAATAAAGAAACTAGTTCAATACAAACAATACCAAAAAAAGATGACATGATAGATATAGAAAGAGAAAAATGTATAATAATGAAAGAAATTGAAGAAGAAAGACAAAAAGACAATCTAATAGACTTAGTCAATAAAGAATGGGGACATAATAGTCCAAGAGAAAATGACAGACTAAAGAAAGAAATTGATGAAGACTAAAATCAATTGAAAGATCTATGACAGACACACAAGATAATAGTTTAGCAAAATTAACTAAAAAGATAGAAATCTTAATTTCACCATTGGGAAAAAGCGATATAAAAAGAGATATAGCTGTTCTAGATATTATCGAGTCATCGGATAATGAGAAAACCGATGAGACATACTAGAAATACTATTTGTCATAAATGCAAAAAATATGGACATACTAAAAAAAAAAATGTGGTAGACATAATAAAATTGTTAAACAAATTAGTAAATTAGATTTTGAAAAAGATATAATAAATAAATTAATGGAAATATTTAATGTTAATCAAAGAGAGATAGATCAAGTTAACATAAAGAAAGAACTAAAATCAATCAAACCACTTAAAGTCAATAATAGAAAGAGAAAACAAAAAGACATAATAATGAAATTGATAGACAATCTACCTAATCATTTAAAAGACAAAAAAGACTATTTACTAAAATTGAAAAATTCATTCATGCAGTTGTGGGCTTCACATGCTGTGAGATGAGTGGGATTGACTCGTGCTGGAGTGACCAGGGAAGCTAGACAACATTCTTTCTTTATTATATTTCTTAACATAGAAATTAAGATGAAATGTGACAACCTTTAAGAGGTACCAAGTAAAAACTACTACAGACCAACATATTTTCCTTAAGTTTGACATTTCATTCTAGGGCTTAGCAAGATGATTGAGTTTTTATCCTAGCTAACTGACTATTTCATTCTCGGGCTTAGCAGGATTATTGCGTTTTAATCTGAGCTAATTCCACCCCTATCGAGATTCACTAATCCCATGTTGAAGTAGGATACATTTAAAAAAAAATGGAAAAAGAATCAAAAAGAAAAAGTGCCATAGGCCCACCCAACCCTTTGTGTGAAATGGGCCTTGAGACATTTGGTAATTTTTGGGCTTAAAAACAGGTCACAACTTTCATTTTGTTTTGCAAAACAAGTATTATCGTCAAAGTTTGGTCCATTTTTCAATTCGGTTTCTAGAAATTCGAAAGTAGTAATCAAATCTTCAAAGAGTGTAAAATGATTTAGAGTTTGGTCCTTTTTCTTTATTTTTATTTTTTTTTGTCGCTGTATTTTTCCAATATTTTCTAATCAGGAAAACTAGAATAGAAAATTGTTTAGCAAATTCAAGTCTAGAAGGTGAATTTTTTCCGTTTTTCATGACAATTGAATGTAATTTTTATGCAACATTAACCATTTTTTTATTAGGGCAAACACAAAACATATTCCTTAAAGTTTGTCTCAGTTACCTATTTTGTGTCTAGAGTTTTGAAAGTAGTGATTGAAGCCTTTATTTATTTATAAAGATCTAATTTGATCTTTACTCCACTTTAGACTAAAATCGTCACGTTCTCATCCCACTTGCCACTATAATTTCATGATAGTTATTTTTCCAATTGGTGTGCATCCAGTACGAATTGAACTTATGACTTCGCCAATTATGAGTTGAGTGCTTTAACTATTTAGCCATGGATGCTTAGTGGAGACCTCCTCTACATTATATCCATTCTCATGTGGGCCAATTAGATTACTATTTTATAAACTCCAAGAATTTGTTCTATCGGGATCAAATTGAAGAATGGGGTAAAGTAAACTAAAGACAAATGTTGTGTTTTCCAATTTTTCTTTTTAAAAACCTTATGGGGTCATTGATAAAGAGGTTTCAAACAGTTACATATAAAATTTTAAACTTCGCCCCTTATAGCTACACCTACAGTAATTTTTTGTTTTTTGGATCATAGTCAAAGTCAAACAACTATATTTTTAGAAAACTAAAAAAATAAACTATTAAACTGTACCAAATGGGTGCGAAGTTACAGGAAAAAATATATTTTAATTCGAATAATTTACAAGCCTCAATTTGATGAAACTTCACCCCTTAATGAAATTTGTGTTTTAGCATTTGGAAAAAAAAAAAAAAAAGCTTCAATTTAAACAAACAAAAGAAGAGGGATACAAAAAAAAAAAAAAAAAAAAAAAAAAAAAAAAAAAGCTAGCAGCTTAACACAATAGAAGCCCTACCAGTCTCGATTAATTAATCACCCATTGTGTACATACTTTAAGGAGAGTGCATAGACACATGAACCCATTACCCAATACACCTCTATTAAAACACGACAGCACCTTCTAAATATATCCATGCATGTGACATGCAGGGTTCAGAAGCAACTAGCAAGAACACTGTAATACTAAAGGGGGGGAACATATGCTAAAAAAATTCTTGACTTGTAACTAAATGAGACTATCTTATATAAATTATTATTTTTTCATTAGTTTTTTTTTTTATTTATTTAATAATTTTCAAATCTTTCATTAATTTTAAACCTTATAGCTCTACTAATTGAAAATTAAAAAGAAATATGTAAACAAAGAGAAGATAAGAAAAGCTCATATATATATATATATATATATATATATTCTTAGGCTACTAAAAACAACTTATAAGCTCATGTGTTAAAGCATGTGATTTGGTCCACTTCAACACATAATAAACAAATGTTAATTACTTTTTTGTGAACAATGACACATAAACTTATCATATTTATCTACTAAAATTTGTAGCTCACTTTAAATATATATTGAAAACAAAACTTAGATATAGTATTTTTCACCAACTTAAAATTTTTCAATAAAGTGATGGACTGATGGCTTTTTTTTTTTTTTTTTTTTTTTTTTTTTTTTTTTTGGGTTGGGTTCTAAGGGCCGATTTGTAAATTTTTGAGGAGAGGGCGGCCAAGACTAATTATCTTGGACCTAAATGTAAAAGAATTCAAAAAAAAAAATATATATATATATATATATATACATATTATAAATTTTTTTTTTTTAAATTGGGGGCCACTGCCCCCCCCTAGTCAATGAACAGCTCCGTCCCTGGTTATACCGATGCTTCGCTCCATTACAAAGGCAAACGAAATCACCATGGCTGTTAGTTGCACAGACTCCATGGGTGCTTTCACATGATTCACATACACCATTAGGTGTCCTTGTCAACTCGAAATTCTTGCCACAGTCAATAGTAGTGCAATTGGTTGCGGCGTTGCTAGCTTGTACAGAAGTGGAAATGGTAAGGGTGAAGATGAGGGAGATAAAGATGAGAAAACGAAGAGGCCGATCCATGGAGTCAAGATTCTGGAAGTGGGTTTTAAGTTCTGCACCAATCGATGGAAAAAAAAAAGGTATGTTAGTGATAAAAATCTTACAGTTCTAACAAATCAAGAATAGCTTATGTTCTGGTATTTGCTCTTGCAAGAGAAAGACCTATCCATACAAAGTTAATTTCATAGAGAGCAAATATTGCTCTTGCGAGTTGCGACCCTTATATTGAAAGCAAATATTATCAACTTCAATTTCAGAGAGAGAGAGAGAGATGCAGAGTCAGCAGAGAGATACGACCCATATATATAAAATATATAATTCGTGTTCATTTCCAAGGAATCCCAATGAAATATTCTAAGCATCCAAACAAATCCAAGAGAAAGATAGAGATGAGTAACCTGGAAGCATCTTCTCCAATAAAAGTGCACACACTCACATAATGTCTCTCTAGAAAGTTACTACTATTTATACTATAGAAAGTCACTGTTTTTTAGACAACCATCATGCAAACAATATGCACTATAGGTGAGTGTGCTTATCCGTTGATACACTTCTCTCCCTTTTTATTTTTTAATTGCTTTTGAAATCAAATAGAATTTTGAACTCTTTACCATTCCTCCTCTTTTTTTTTTTTTTTTTTTTTTTTTTTTTTTTTTTTTAATTCAATAGTTATAATGGGATAAGAGGATTTTAACACTAGACTTTTTCGTTAAAATTATTAAAAAGTATACCAACAAATTAAGTTATAAGACTCTTGGCTAACTTTTTTTTAGCTACTTATAAGTTAGCTTTTCGTTCTTTATAAGTTAAAGACACTTGGCATAGCCTTAATTAGTACTATTTTCTTTTTATTTGTTGCCAAATTAGGAGAGGGGTGGTTGTGTGTGCAATTTGAGAAATGAGAAAGTTGATTCCATAATCCTTATATAATATATATAAACATGCAAATGTTAGGTTTTGCCACTGTAATTGCAGGATATTTTGGTAAATATGACAAAGTAATTAAATAGTTTTCTTAAGCATTATTGAAGGTGGAATCTTAGAGAAGAAATAATGAAATAAAATAAAGGTTTTGTGATAAATAAATGACATCTTATGACTTCTAGAGCATTCCTTCCTTTATGAGTTTATGTGAGATTTTATTTTGTTTGGGATGAAATCCTTTTTCACTTTAGATAAGCACTTAGGTTTAGGCTTGTTTGCCTTGCGTTTTCAAAAAAGGTATAGTGTATTGGTTCATTTTAGATAGGCAAGCTTGTTTATCTAAGAGTGAATTTAGGGATGACAATTTTTCCCCGCCCCGCTTGACCCGCCCCTCCCCGCTTCGCCCCGTGCGGGTTTTCCCGGCCCCGCAAAGGTGGTGGGGCGGGGATGGGGCAAGATTTTAGACCCACACCACGGGGCGGGGCGGGGATGGGTTTACACTTTTTAGACCCACCCCGCCCCGCCCCGCCCCATCTCCGCCCCGCCCCGCATTAATAAGGGTTAAATTGTAATTTTATTGTACCATAAAACCCTACTATTTAAACAAAAATATCATCAACTTATTTTATTCTACCTAACGTGGCTCTACCTCTTTTTTCTCTCTAGCAAAGTTCGAAATAAGGTACTAATTTTAACTTTTTTTTTTTTTTTTGTCTTTATTGGAAACAAATTTATATACTATTGAATTGATGATTTCATTCATGATTCATACGGTCTTTTTCAACTTACTTTTCATCATGAATATAATATAATTTTTTTAATAAGTTATGGGTCTGGCTCTAAATATGTGTCTGTGTCATTGTTTTTGTAATTTTGTGTGGGCATTTGGCTGCTTAACAACACTGTTTCTTTAAGCTTGTTAAAATTTTATTTTATCATGTTATGAGATTTTTGTTGTGATATTGTCTTGTTAAACATTTAGATAATATTATTTAGTTTTTGCTAAAAATTAGTTTGATTTGATAGGATAAATTTATTTATAATTTCAAGTATATTTTTATTATTGAAACATGTCATTTTATTTGAAAAAATGTTAATAGTTGTAGGGAAAATTAACAAGAAATAAAGTTTTACGGTGTAGGGCGGGGCTTCGCGGATCTTCGCGGGGCCTTAAGGGGCGGGGATGGGGCAAGAAATTTTCCCCATCATGCGGGGCGGGGCGGGGATGGGACAAGAAAAATCCATGCGGGCGGGGGGCGAAGATCTCATCCTTCGGCCCCGCCCCGCCCCATTGCCATCCCTAAGAGTGATGCTATAGACATAATACTTTTAAAATATTTTTTATAACAGTAGAGTTGATAAATTTTTATCAATTTTTTTTAAGCCCACAATTAACATCAGTTTTTTCTTTTCACCTAACAATATCGATTTGTTCCATAGTTATGATTTATGATTTTTTTTTTGTGCCTCTAGACTTGTTGCTTTATAAAATTTGTAAAACATCATATACTATGCAATAAAAATGAAGTTATAGAAATCATGGTTACGTAAAGTGACTATGTTAAAAGTAGGGTTCTAGAAGCTATGGTTACACCAAGTAACTACCTTCTCTCTATTTGTGAGAGACTATGCTCCTGGCCCAAACCTTTTAGAGTAGGTTTTGGCATAACTCACATGAATGAGTAGAGTTGTATTGGTGCCTCTCAAGAGTGAAGGTTCTACTGACATTTTCTACCCTCCTAGGTTAAGGGTTTTACAATGAAGTTACCGCTTAATTAATTTGAAAAATAAGAAAATAAAAAGTTGAAAAGTGTATTTTCTTATTGATGAATTTAATTTGTACATCTCTTGATAATAACAAAAAAACTACAAATCTTTGGCCCTAGATACAATAAAAAACAAAAATACATAGCTTTGCTTCATCTAAATTCGGAGGTTACAAGATTGGGAAAGTATTAGACACTCAACTTGCTTGGTAAAACCAATTTTTTAGATTTGAGTGACCAATGATCATATCACATCAAACAATTAGTTTATTTTATCCAAGAACATGTGATTGCAAAGATTAAAACAACATTCATGAGTATGATGAAACCCTATTCTAGGCATGCAAAGGTAGATTGGAAGAATTGAAAGACATAGTGAATATGTGTGTGATCCGATAAACCCTAATCTATGAACATGATTTTTGAATTGAAAAACCCTAAAACATGCAAAGGCTAAAAAGAACTTAGATTTAGGGGTGGCAATTTAAACCCGCACCCGTCGGTACCCGCCTCACCCACCCTTAATGGATAGGCTTTACCCGCCCCGCATAACAAATGGGGCGGGGATGGGGGTTAATATTTTCCCCCACTCTTGCCCCATTTATATTTAAATAATTAAAAAATATTTTTATAGGTTTTTACAAGACATATATATATGTGTGTGTGTGTGTGTTTTTAGCCTTCTAATTTTAAATTTATGATGTTTTTTATATTGTATTATTGAATTTATACTTTTATGTTTTAATAATTACATTATTTATAATTTATAATTATTGTATTGCTATGTTTGAATTATTTTTGTATTTCTTATTACTTGAATTGTTGTATTGTTATATTTTGATAAGGTTTTGTAATGTTAGATCTTTTTTATTTTTTTATTTTAATGTTCTTTAGTTTTAATTTAATGCATTCAAAATAAAATTTTAATAAATTATATATATAAAAAATTTGAGTGTGGTGGGAAAGGTACCCGTGAGCACCTGCGGGTACCTACTAGAATGAGGGGGGGGGGGGGGCAAACTTGCCTGTTGCCATGACTACCTAGAATTAACATGCTAGTAACCAAGAACATATGAAGAACAACAAAAGTAAAGCATACTTGAATCTAAAAGTTAGAGCATAATTAAAAAGAGGAGGTTAGAAACATTACCTGCATGCATTGGCATTCCTTAGCAGTCCAAGCAAAAAAAAAAATTCATGAATAGGAAGTTGGTAGCTTAAGACCAGAAGGACCAAGCTATCCTTTCTAGCGAATTGAGATTACAAGGTCCAAGACACCAAATGAACCTTCCTACTCTTAACGAGAGAGAGAGAGAGAGAGAGAGAGAGAGAGAGAGAGAGAGAGAGAGAGAGAGAGAGAGAGAGAGAGAGCAATTTTCATTTTTCTCTGAAATTTTGGGGTATGGATTTGAAATTTGGTGTGCTTTGGTTTGATATTGGATAGGGGTATTTATACTGAAGGCTAAGGGTTATCGATGAGTTTCTAGGAAATGTGGGACTTAGGAAAATTAGATTTTTTTGAATGAAAAATGTAGGTCTCAAAGTCAAACTGAGAGGGGAGCAAGCCTGAGCGAAAAAGGAAGGAAATCTAGGAGATTTGGCCCAAGTGTTGATCCGATCTTGGTCCAAATCTTTCCCGTATATTTTATTTTTTGGTTCGTCATCTTTTGTTTTAGTGGTGTTTTGATTTCCTTCAAATTTCTACAATTTTTTTTTCGGACTTTCTTGGTTCTCAAGTTCAGAATATTAATTCCAAATATATTCAATTAATTAATCAATTTTTACCAACTTAGCAAGGAATCAATTAATGCTATGTCTTTGGATTAAATCAGGTGCATGCAACTTTACAGTAGAATCTATACTCAACCAAGAGCATTATGACATATCATGTAATTTAAATTAAACTAAAAATAGGCATGTTAGAATTAAAAATTCATATCATGCAATGAAATTAGAAATCAAACGGTCAAAAATTAAAGTTTTTCCCTGTGATATGATATGCAATGTGGTGCATGATGCAATGTAAGTGAGGTTAAATGATAGTCGCAAAAATGGGTGTCTACACAACTACAAGTGACTCACTACATTCTCATTTATTTGTAAATTAATTTATCTTATTTATTGTTATTATAGTTTAATATAATGAAAACTCTGTTACCTAAGTTTTAAGAAATAACATTATTTACTCCAATTAAAATTATATTTATCCAATTAATTGTTAGGATAATTTGATTTAGCTAAGAATCTATTACTCAATTTTCAAAAAATTAAAATTCTATTCCAAAAAATTATAAGTTTTAAATCTATTATTTAAATTCTTTTAAGAAATTTAAACTTCTATTCTGGCCAACTCAAATTATATATATTACAAATTTTTTTTGAGAAGTTCTAAATAAAAATTTTTATTTTAATAATTTATCATAATTTTGTATTTTTATATGCTTTCACACTACATATCGTCTTGGCGTGACTCAATATATGTATTTATGATGATAATTAATTTGGAGTATCAAGTAGCTCATTAATTATTATCATATTTTCAATAATATTTGTAAAATATTATTATATTTTTTAACAAAATTTTTAATTAATCAGCTCATTACACAAGCATATTACTTGTATAAAATAAAGTTAGAGTTACAACAAATGGTCATCACAATTTCACAATAACACTCAATTTGCTTAACATCTCACATATGAGCCATTGGTGGACTTTAATAACATAATGAATGAATCTTTGAATAGATTTTTCCTAATTTGTGTCACATCGGTTTGTAAGTTTTATGGAGTAAAATTTGTAGTATCCATAACAATACTTTAAATATAAAGTTTTAGATAGAGGTGTCCATAGGTCAAGAGAGGTGTCCATAGGTCAGTAGAGGTGTTCACGTGTCGGTATGGGTCGGGTTTGTATTCAACCAACGCTTGACTAGATTTGATCAGGTCTCTTCATAGGTAGTGGGTGGTTCAATCAAGATCGGTAATGGTGGAGAAAGGGAGTGGACAAGCTTAATACATGAAAAATTTGGTGAGATCTCGCTAGATCTAGTAGAGATCTTGTTAGATCTAGCAGATCTCCATTAGAGTTGACTGAGTTCTCAATTAGAGTTGGTGGATCTCGCCAATTTTTTTTTTTTTCGGTTAGATCAGGTCAAGTTGGTTCTTGGAGAGGGAGACCCACCATAAGTCGGTTATAAAGGGGCATAGCCGTTGTTGACCATTGGATTAGGTGCAGGTCGAGTCCGTACTCGTTGGGTGGCTCGGGTTAGGTGGGTCAATAGACACCTATAGTTATAGTTATAGATTTTGGTAGGCCTTGGTGTGAGATGGTAGATGAATTAAGTGTCATGTAATTATTATGAAGTTTAGTTGTAACCCTAGTCTTATTGAAAAATGTATGTATGTGTGCAAAATGAGTTGTGTGGGGATTAGATATAGGGTGGTAAACGAGATGAGCCTTGTTGTGTAGTGAATGTTCAAAATGATCGAGTCATTTTCCAAAAAGTATTTTTTATAAAACGATTTCATTTTCCTATGTTTGGTAACAACCTAAAATAAGTTGAAAAAAAATCTCATAACTTCTCTTATTTAGCTTGTTGTGAGATGGAGTTGTTTTCCAAAAATATTTAGAGGAAAATAATCTTTAAAAATAAGCCATACTTTTTTTGTTGACCAAAGTAGTTTTCCATTAACTCAGTTTTTCTGATTCTACCAAACGCTAGAAAACATAAAAATCTATTTTTATACAAAGTTTTCTATTGAAACAAACAGAGCAGAAGTTTTTATTGAACTAAGGCCGAGTGATTTTGAACGGCTTGGATCATTTAGAGCCCTAGAATTACACTATAAACCAAGTAAAGTGGTAAGGTAGTACCCCAAACAAAAAGTAAAGTGGTAAGAAACAAAATATATATGGATGAACAAAATTTGGTTACAAACTTGGTTAGAGTTTTAGGCTTCAACCCATAATAGGAAGATGATATGTGTGTTTATCATGTGCAATACAATATTGCATATGATAGGGACACATATCATCTTTTATTGTGTGTTGTAGCCCAAGGTTGTAATTAAGCTTGTAGCCAAATTGTATATTTTTTTAGAGATGTTCAATTTATGGTGTCTACTCTTGATGATAGCCAAACTGTATATATATATAAAGAAAAAATGATGGAAGGGCATGAAGATAAAAGAGGATTTGACATTTTTTTTTCAATGAAAGGGTTTGACAAATTTATGATGGCTTGGTTGGATCGGTGAATGCATTCAACTAAAAAAATTTGTGGGACTCTTCCGTGTAATTTATATATGGACATATAAGGAAACAAATGAACGTGTTTTTGATTACGATCCTTCTATGATGCTTTGAAGTTTTTGAAGGTATGATGTCTATTTTGGAGTTAATGTTCATTGTTACATGTGTTAATATTGTCAATAACATTTGTCAACATGTTATTGTATTTTGGAAAAAAAAAAATTTAAAATATTCTTCATTTCTCTTGTTTGGGAGTTTTAATGAAGGGAATGAAAAGTCCATTCCCTCGTTTGGGAGTTTAAGTGGGAGGAAATGGAATGGGTAGGAGGGAACACTATTCCTCTCTATTCCCTTAAAACCTCGAATTTTCATTCTCCTCGAAGTTGGGAGGGATGAGAGGGAATTGAATTAGATTTAATGAATTTTTTACTAAAACTCCCAAAATATTCCTATATATTCAACCATTTATTTTAAAATAGGGGTCTAATTGTAATATTGTCATAAAATGATTCCATTCCATTCCCTCCATGTTACTCCCAAACAAGATTACTTACATTCCATTCATTTTCATTCATTTATTTTAAAACATCCAATCAAGGTTACTTAATTCTATTCTTTTCCATTCCTTTCCCTTACTTAAATACATTCCATTTTATTCCATTCCTTTATGATTGTTCCATTCCATTCTTTTATGAACTTTCAAACGAAGCCTAAATGTCAAAAATGTAAAAAAAAAAAAAAGTCAAAAATGTTAAATTAAAAAAGAAAACATGGAATATAATGTGACATGTCAAAACTTAACTGGTAAAAAATCATTAAATAAAAACCAAAAAAGAAAAGAAAAGAAACTTAACTTTTTTTTGGCAGTTGTGGATTTCTAGTTAGTTGGTAACCTAGTTTAACTGGTAAGTGGTAACACATCATTAACTAAAAACAAAAACAAAATAAAAAGTAGCTTATTTGTTTATTTTGCTCATTAAATAATATAAAAAGACTATTTTTTGATTTCGTTTTAAACAAATAAAACATCGAAAACTTAACTTAGACAAACCAAAAACTAGAATTTCCCTTGTGTTGGGAAAAACTTCTCGGACATACATTGGAAGTGCTGAGAAAAACATTTCATGTCCAGAGAAAAGTTGCAAGAGTTGAGAAAAACTTTCAGAGATACATCATACATAAAATGTTTTGTCAGTCTTAGGTCTTTTATAGTAAAACAATGCGTTTTGATTTTGTAGTGAAACAATGCGTTTTATTTAACAATCCACAACATTTTTTGTCTCTCTATCTCTCTCCTAGGCCTTATCTGGTTGGTTATTACGATTAGTCTTTAATTATTACTTTTTCACTTTTTAAAAAATATTAAAATGGTGGGTATGCTAAAAGACATGAAAAAGAAAGAAATGTGTGATGTAAGCTTAGGCAATTAATGAGAGACTAATGAGATAACAAGAAAATAAGTTAATATAAACTTTTGGTAACCGTACAAAAAATTTAATGAAAGAGGCAAAAAAAAATGCTTTATGCAAAATTAGCGTCACTTGACAAGACCTCTCGCACTCCCGCATGAGATCTCTACTTATATATATATATATATATATATATATATATTGATGATTATTCTTTTATAACTTCTAATCACTAATCAGCATGAGTCTCAAAAAACTTTGTGATAGGACTTTATCATACGTACAAAATAAGTATAGATTTCTTTATCTTTATTTTTTTTATAAAAGGATATTGCTATTGTGTTCATCCTAATAAGAATTTAAGCATAGATTAAATTTTCATAATTTTTGACAATTTTTCTTTGATTCCTTTATAATTTATATATTGTGTTGGTTTAAATGAATTTTTTCTCAAGCTTTCAGAGGATGGACTTTAGATAAGATGTTCAACTTTTATACACCAAGCATTGACTATAAGTCTTGTACATGGAACAAATAGAGATAAGAAATTAAGAATATGGTCCATTTTGTGGGCCTTAGCTTGATTTGTCTAGACATCAATTTTCTCTCTTGCCAAAAGTCCAACTTATTTTAGGTGGAAGTTTCCTTGATTTATACTTGTATACAAAATTCCAGGATCATTAAATTGGAATGGGTCCCTTACTAACCTAACAAATTGGAATAGGATGAAATTTCTTCCCATCCACACTAAATGTTGTGTACACTCCAGATTTTTTCTGCATTTCGTAATGATATGTTGTTGATAGGTGTCATCCAAGTCCAACATGATTGAGAGTTGTAATTGAGACTATAGCCTAGAAGCTTTACTATTCAATACTTTGTGAGAAAAATTAAACACTCATTTAATGTAACAAGAGACTATGGAATTTGACATTGTATACACTGGGGTTTGTTCTTGATGTTGTGAAATTGCTGTAGGTACTAAAAACTCTAGTTTGATTAGTTGGCAAGTCATGTTCTTTAATTGTGAAAAGTCTACAATGGAAAACTTTTGTGTTCCTATAATAAATGTTTTGGAGAGAAAATTGTTAGCCTCCTCATCCCATTGGAACCCCCCTATTTATACAAAGGAAAAAGGGTCCAATATTGGTAAAGAAATTTTAGGTGAAACACAAATTCAATCATATGAGAAGAAAAAAAAAAAAAAAAATCAAATCTTACCGGATGTCTAAATTTTGGTCAGCTTCAAGTTTTACGGGCAATTTGGTAATTTTAGTTATTGGGTCTTTTTTTTTTAGAATAATTATTGGGTAATTTGGTGGGTTTGGGTTTACCCATAATAATTGGGTTGAGTTGGGTTTAAGTTAGAAGTAAGTAGTTAAACTAGCTTGTAACCTATGCATATGCATGGATATATTTAAAAGATATACGTTAGGATGCATAATATAATTTTTAAATATATAAATTAAATATTATTGATAAACATTTTTATATTTTTTTTAACTCTTTAAAAAGTATTGTAATAATATTATTAGGTAGAAAATGTAATTTTTCCATTAAAATTTTTTTTTTCTATTAGCTAATTCTAGATTATTTGGTTTTAATACCTAATATCCACTTAAATGGATATTTATGATGTGGTCTCACATTTGACTTCAAAATGCTAACATCGAAAATTAACCCCTTTTTTCCTATAAAATGGGAAATGTTTGATAGATACTTCATTATTTCAGTCCCACTGTCGAATACGAAATTACCCTTCAGTTTGACCAGTCCCCAGTGACCGGTGTAGTGCTTACAATGTTCATAGACTTATTTTAGGTTTCACACGGACACTTGCATGATATTGAAATGAAAAAATCATCAGTATGGTTCTTGGAAAGTTCAAAGAGTTACTAGCCACACCCTAAGCAAGCTACCTTTAAACGCTCCTCTACCTCTTATTCATCCTCTTCCTAATTTGTCATTCACTTAATTTCCTGTCTTATATTTGCAACTCCTTCATAGTTTTCTTTCTCCTCCTTTCAGATCTTTACAACAATCTACTCAAAAATCCCTCCAATGGCTCTTGTGACTAGCAAAGGAGTCTTATCTTCATCTTCATCTTCCTCTTTCACCCACCAACTCAAAAACTTTGATGTCTTCTTGAATTTCAGAGGTGAAGATACCCGTCTTGGTTTTATAGGCCATTTGTATAATGCTTTGTGTCAACAGGGTATCAACTCCTTTATTGATGATAACTTTCAAAGGGGAGAAGAAATTTCTGTAGGACTTCTCAAAATCATTGAAAGTTCAAGGATTTCAATAATTGTATTCTCTGAAAACTATGCGTCCTCCACATGGTGCTTGGATGAACTTGCCAAGATTGTAGAGTGTAAGAAGAATGGCCAATTAGTGCGACCGGTTTTTTACAACGTAGATCCATCAGAAGTTCGTAACCAAATAGGAAAGTTTGGAGAAGCATTATCTAAACATGAAGAAAAAATAAAGGATAACAAGAAGCTGCACAGTTGGAGGGAAGCTTTACATGAAGCTGCCAATATATCCGGTTGGCATTACAAGCATGAGTATGTTCCTATACTTAATGACTACTTTTATGCCTTACAAGTTCTAATGGTTTTTCTCGTAAAAAGAAAAGTTTTAATAGTTTTGTAATGACCAGTAGATGTTATTGTTAAACAATTACTACTATGTGATGGCTGTCCTTTTAAATTTTTTTATTATTTATTTATGTTTTTCAAATTATGGATATTTTTTTGGGTCATATCTTCTACTATGGCTATTAGCTATGGCTCAATAGTAAAAATAAAATAACAAAATATTCGATTATCTTACCAAATAATTAGGATTTTTCTAACATGTGGTTTTAATTTTTTTTTTAGAAGAAATTCTTATCAATTTTGTTCAAGTATTAAGTGGGTTTTCAATAATTTTGTGCCCCTCCTCTAATTGGATTTTCCATGCAATTTCTTCGCAAAAACCTAAAACTAATTTCCTAGAAAAAATCCTAACCAAATTATAGATCTTAGACCTATAAATTACATTAGGTACACTTTAAAAAATAAAAAACCTAATCAAACTAATTTTTTTCGTTATGCTTAAACTCCGAACATCTTGAATTTAGTTCAGGTTCATATTTCAATTTTATAGTCTATCTATTCACATGTCTTGTATTGAATGACGGATGTACTGAATTTGAATTTATCCAAGAAATTGTTGAAGAGATCTCAAATTCTAAATTAAATCGGATGCCATTATTTGTTGCAAAATACCCGGTTGGAATAAATTCTCGTGTGGAGGCCATAATATTGCAATTAGATATTGGGTCAAATGATGTTCATATGTTAGGTATGTATGGCCTAGTGGAGTAGGTAAAACAACCATTGCAAAAGCTGTTTATAACAAAATTTTTTACAATTTTGAAAGAAGCTTCTTTTTGGAAAATGTTAGAGAAAAGTCAAGGACATTTGATGGCATTATTCAACTACAAGAGATACTTCTTTGTGAGGCCCTAGGGAATAGACAACTGAAGGTGTGCGGTGAATCGAAAAGAACCATTGCGATAGAGAACATACTTCGCAATAAAAGAATTCTTTTAATTCTTGATGATGTGGATAAATCAGACCAAATTGAAATATTGATTGGAGGATGTGATTGGTTTGCTTCTCGAAGTCGAATCATTATAACAACAAGAGATAAACATTTGTTACATACTTTTAAAATATTTCATTCAACTTACATGGTTAACGAATTAGGTGATCATGAAGCTCTTGAACTATTTAGTATGCATGCCTTTCAAAAAAACAAACCTAAGAAAGATTATTTAGAACTTACTAATCAAGTTATATGTTATGCCAAGGGCATTCCATTAGCTCTATCAATAATTGGTGCCAATTTGCACGGAAGAAGTGAAATGGAATGGAAAAGTGCATTAGATAAGTATGAAAGGATTCCTGACAAAGATATACAAAAAGTACTCCAAGTAAGTTATCAAGGATTGGATGATACAGAACAAAAGATTTTTCTTGATCTTGCATGTTTCTTCCAGGGTCATTTCAAGGATTATGTTGTGGATATACTAAATTCTTGCGATTTATACCCAGTTATTGGTATTCAAAAACTTATTGATAAGTGTCTAATAAATGTTGATCAATTTAACAAATTATGGATGCATGACTTGCTACAGAAAATGGGTAGAGAGATTGTCCGACAGGATTCACCTGAAAAACCCGAACTACGTAGTAGATTATGGTATTATGAGGATGCTTTGGAAGTACTAATGGAAAATAAGGTATAACTTGGTCTCATTCACCTTTACCCTTTTCTTTATATGGAAAATTTAATGGCTTTTTATTTTTGGTTTTTTTTTTTTTTCCTTCATATAATTTTTTTCTTTAGTTATGGAAGAAAACTCAAGTTTGTCAACAAAGTTAAAATTTAATAGTTATTATATTTTTAGTGAGTTCTTTTGTATGATGTAATTCACTAAATGTTTTGTCTAATCAGGGATCAGATAACATTCGAGGCATGATGATAGTCCCGCCTAATCCAACAAAGTTGCAACTAGAAGCTAATTGTTTTGAAAAGATGAAAAATCTCAAGTTCCTTATGGTTGGTAATGTGGATATTTGCAGAGGTCTTGAATATCTCCCTAATGGATTAAGGGTGCTTGATTGGCCATGTTTTCCTTTATCCTCCTTACCATCCAATTTTCGTCCTCAAAACCTCGTTGCACTCAACTTGCCACAAAGTCGGATTATATTGGACAAGCTTTTCAAGGTATTGTCATTTTTATTTATTTATAAATTATTATAACTTCATTAATCTGTATTTTACCATTTATTGAAGTTAAATTTTGATTTTTTTTTTCCTACAGAGGATGCAATGTAGAAGCTTGACAAATATGAATTTTCATAACTGTCAATACATTAGGAAATTACCGGACTTATTGAGTGCCACCCCAAATGCAAAGAACTTGGATCTCAATTATTGTAGAAAATTAGTCAAGATTCATGACTCTATTGGATATCTTGATAAGCTTGAAAGCTGGGACCTTCGCGGTTGCTCTGAACTTCATATTCTTCCAAGCTGCATTGTGATGAAGTCTCTTAAAACTTTACAACTTTTGGGTTGCGAAAGGGTTAGGAGGTTCCCCGATATTCCACAAAGAATGGAAAATTTAAAGTATCTAAATCTGGCACACACTGCCATTACAGAGCTTCCTCCATCAATTGGAAATCTTGCTGGGCTTGAGATGTTAGAGATAGGTTCCCCTTTCTATTTGTGTCAACTTCCAATTAGCATTTATGAATTGCAACATATTTCCCGACTCTTGCTCTATGGTAATGTCCAATTTCCAAAGAGTGTGGGAATTGGCAAACAAGCCCCATTGAATTTTCTAAAAAATTTAACTTCATGTTTCACCCACTCAGAGAAAACTAAAGATTTGAACCTCCGAGAATGTACTATCAGATTCAATAGGTTAAATTTGCTTGTAATTTGGGATTACAAGTTCCTTAAAAAAATTCCAAAGCTTCCAGAAGGTATAAGAGTAATGGTAGCGAACAACTGCATTTCGTTGAATTCAGAATCATTAAGAAAATTAATCCTTCAGGTACCTCTCCCTCTCTTAAAGTAATAATTTTGGTTAACTTTGAAAATACATTTAGTAGATTTGGTAAACTTCAATTTCTCAAAATTTCGAATTGCATGCAGTTTGGAAGAAAGTTAGGGCTTCCACAAGAAATGAAATGTTTAGGTGTGAAGATTGATTTGCATTCACATCACAAATTATTGCACCAGATTGATTTCTCTTCCCGGGTCTCCATGTCTAAGCTCTGCGTACTTGTATTTGAGTCCTTTCACACTATAGGTGCGTATCTAGAGAGTGATTTAGCAGAAATATATGATATTAGAGTACCAGGAAAGAAGATTCCAAAGTGGTTTAACCATCAAAGCACAGAGAGTTCCATATTATTCTGGGTTGGTCCTGAATTTCCCATAGTTGCTCTTTGTGTTGCTTTTCATCTAGTTCCATTGAAGGACAGTTATGCTGATAATGATAGCTATGGTTTTGTTCGTGATGATACAATCAGTTGGGCTTGTGATCTCATAATTTTCATCAATGGTCATAAGCGACCTTTTATTGAGAGAGCGTTCTTTCGTTTTTTGAAGTGTGATCATATGTGGTTTTTTGGTATGCCTCACAGCCAATTACTGAGGAAATTTGGAGACTTGATGCAAGGTGATCAGAATCATATTAAGATATCATGTAAAATCTCTCATTGGACAAGTGAATTCGGAAAATTTGCTCCTACGGTTGCAAGGATGGGGGTACATGTGGAATGCATTTGTTCTCCTCAGAATTCTGTTATCATCCAAGACAACTCTCAAAATGTTGATGACTCTGAAGACACGATGCTCACACCTTTACTACCTCCTTGCTCCACTTCTAATGGTTCACATACAGATCTTGGGTGTCTCAATGGACTTAGACGCTGGAGACCCTGGTAACACTAGGTGACATCTAATTCAAGGCTTCCAATGGATATAGCAAGTTGGTTCAACTAAAATTTGGGTATTGACTCAGTAGATGGTAATGGGTTTGAGTTGGGGTCTTCTTCAATAGCCCATCCCTTTCTAAAATGAAATATTCCTAGGTATTATTTTTACATTGAAACTATTTTCTATTGCCTCATCTTTATTTGATTTTTTAATGTTGTTGAATGCTAGAGTATGTCTCAGTGTTTTGCATTGTTTGATTTGCATCTTTGGGGAACTTTGACACTTCCCATTCTCTTTCTCTAAATTAATGAGCTTTTTCATACAGGGTAATAATTTAGAGAAAGACAATGGGAAGTGACAAAGACCCCAATGGGAAACCAGGATCGATAGTCATATTTTTTTTGAATTTGGTACAATTTCAGAGTCTTTTGGTCTCACATTTTTACAAAGTGGTCTGGTATGCTGGATTTGGCAGAACTAAGAATTTCACTAGGAGGAACTTAAAATCTCAAGAATATATTTTGCTCCCTTAAAAAAGGGGAAAATCATGGTTCTTATTTTATTTGAAAATTTATGATTTTAATTGTCTTCTACAAGGTCCAAGTTTTATCCTGCATAAGCTGTACAATACCGAGTGGCCAAATTGGAGAACTTTTGGTCGACACTGGCCCTTGGTAGCAACTAGCTGCTCATGTTTGTGTGGAGCTCAAACCCGTTGCCAATGTTTAAAAGAGGTGGGCTCCATGCATTCAGTGGGAGCATCTTCAGTGCATTCGAGCAATTCAGATAGTCTAATCAGGGATATGCCAGTCATTGCTGACTTGATCATCACCAGTGTTTCAGAGATACAAGATAAACCAGAGAAACCCATAAAAAAAAAAAAAAAAAAAAAAAAAAAGAAGAAAAGAAGATACACCAGAAAAACAGCACCAATGTCACCCTCCAAAAACTATCCCAAACGTTATGGATGGTGGCGGGTCATCCTCAGCCCCTCACGACACTGAGCTCCAGCATTTATTGCCTCCTTTGCCAACTTCTTACAGTTTCAACAATGTCGAAGCTTTGGGGGCTTTCAATGGACTAGACAAATAGGGGGCTTCACTCAAGTTTGATGGGCTTTCACAATGATGGCTGTGATTTGGTATCATCATCAATTGTCCATCCCTTGCGCATTGACTCATATTTGGTATGCATTGAGCACCTTTCTTTGCCAATTCAGGGCTTCCAATTGATGCGGCAAATGAGTCTGATTTTGGTTTGGGATTTGACTTAACCGTTGGTCATGGGTTTAATTTGGGTTCTTCTTCATTGGTCTATCCCTCTGTAAACGATGATTTCGACTTCAATCCATATCCACAGTTGAAGAAAATGAAAACGTCTTAGTTCGGATCAAATTTCGAAGAAACATTGCGAGGTACTGTTATTTCTTTGAAACTGTTTTCTTTTGCATCATCTTTATTCGATTTCTTTTGAGTTGTTGAATGCCAGTGTATGTCTCCCTCTTTAGTTGTATTGTTTGATTTGCATCTTTGTCACTTCTCACTCTCTTTCACTAAATTAACACACACATTAATAAATAGGTACAACTTGAAGGATATAATAATGCAAAAAAAGAACAGAACTAATGAAAGAAATTAGTAATTTGATCTGTTGCTGAGTTCTGTTGCTTTTAATGGCCAAGAAGTTTCCAAAATGCTTCTAGAAATAAGCATTAAGTTGTGCAACTTAATGGACAAGTGAGGTTAAAATGAATACTTGGTCACACACAAGAGATTACTTGTATTGAGTTGGGTTTATTGGCGTAATTAGTTAAGCATGTTTTCTATGGGATTTTGAAGGGGCAGAGTGGTGTTTGTTTGGCAACTGAGACCTGCCAGATTTGGCAGAAGTAAGCATTTGACTAGGGGTAACTTAAAATTTTAGGAATAGAATTTTCTCCCTTTGAAAAAGGGGGGAAATAATGGTTCTTATTTTCTTTAAGTATTTTATGATTTGAATTGTCTTAACATGCAGATGAATTGGATGATTGTGATTGTAATGGGTTTCAGTTTTTCTTGCCTTAATGCTATCATCACCTGACTAGACTTCTCAATGGTAGAGAGCCATTTTCCAATGCAGCAGTTCCTCAGCCTCCTCTAGTCCCTGTTCACAGTGGGTGTCTTTCCTCGACATCTGATTCAAGGCTTCTAATGGATATACCAAATGGAACTATTATTACATTGAAACTATTTTCCTTTGCATCATCTTCATTTGATTTATTTTACGTTGTTGAATGCCAGAGTATGTCTCCCTTTTTTGCATTGTTTGATTTGCATATTTGGGGGTCTTTTTCACTTCCTATTCTCTTTCTCTAAATTAATGGGCTCTTTCATGTGGGATACTAATTCAATTTGAAAGGACATTTATGCAAAGAAAAAGCAGAATTGGTGGTCATTTTATCTGTTTTTGAATTTCATTTCTTGTAAATTTGTAATGGCAAAAGAGCCTTAAAAATTATTTGGGAAAAAAGCATTAAATTGTCTAGTAAATTCTTTGAGGCTATTGCTATCCAAGGCATGCATGCCTAAATATCTTTTGATTAATATAAAGAAAGTATCCTTAATTTGAGGTTTAAATTCAAATCTACAAAGTCTGACCCTGTGGTAGCAAGAAAATTATTATATAAAATGTAGCTGTGTTGAAGTGTTCGGAAATTTGGCAAAAACAGAAAGTTTATATTTTGATTCTCAATACCCTCCCCCTTGCCCTACCAAAGACCCAAAACAGAGAAACTATGGCTGTTCATAGAGTCAGAATATTTTCAGTCTTCATAGTTCCCCATTGTTTATGATTTGTATCAGTATGTATAGCTTATGAATTGTTTTGAATACATGGGTTGCTGCTGTTATTGCAGTTAGTTGTTTCATGGCACATGAAAGCTGCTACCATGTGTGAATTTTCCAAGCAGGAGTTTATAGGTGGACTACAAGGGCTAGGGTAAGTATATAAATAGTTATTTATGCTCTACTTATTCCCGAGTTTAATGATATCGATTAAGAGTTTGGAACTGCCGTGATTAAGTCTATATATTCTGATGGCAGGATAGACTCTTTGGAGAAGTTCTGTGAAAAGATTCCATTTACGCGCATGGAGCTGAAAGATGATCGTATGTGCAAGTGTTCATGAATTATGATTTTTTCTAAAATTTAGTTTTAATATTGTAATTCATGTTGCTTTTAGGCGAAAACTCTCCCAAAATTGATATATTTATTGAAAAGTTAAAGTGATTGGTTTTATTAGCAATTTCTTTTTTTATTTTTTATTTTATTTTATTTATTTATTGGTAAGTTAAACACTCACCCAATGGTCATGAGCTCTTGAGCGCACTCTCCACCTTGCTTTTACAAGGGAGGAGGTACCATTTAAACTAAAGTTCATTGGTTGGATTGATTAGCATTTCTAAGCTAGAGATACAATTATTGTGCTTTTGTTGCTGAAAATGATTTTTGCTTTGTATTTGTACAGAAAAGTTCAGTGAGATATATAACTTTGCATTTGGCTGGGCAAAACAAAAGGTACTCTTTTCTCTGCGTGAATGCTTGGATTCGTACATATTCTTGTCCTATGGATACTTATTTCCACTGCTGAAAATGAAGACTTTTTAATAGTTTTCAGCTTTTCACTTTTCTCAGTTTCTTTTTTTTTTTTTTGGGCTCCTGGTTAATCCAGGATTGGTTTTTCTGTGTTTGTTTTTTGATATTTCCAATTTATAATGTTGATTGTGCCCCCACTTTTCCACTTGTTATTATTCCTTCTCTATAGTCTTTTAGGTAGGTATAGTCCTTGGTATTGCTACTTTTTTTTCTCTGAATAATTCCTTTTATTAGAAAAATCAGCATCTTAAGGTGATATCACTTATTTAACATTTAGATGGAGTGTATGCACAATAAGCTTGTCTTTTTACTCTGAACTCAGAATGGGGTGTGCTCTGAGCGTGTTGGAGTTACTTTATGCCCTTCTGTTATTGTTAAAAATCAACTTGATTAATTCCTGCATGCAATCCTGCCATTAATTTTGAGTGGAAATGTCTAGACTTAAGTGCATTTTGATATGGATGTTCTCCAGGCTTCAAATTTGGTTTATTTTATTTTTTAATATCTGTATCTAATTCAGTGATGTGTAGTGAACTAGGAATTGATTTCTTCTTGAGGGAATACAGGATGTAGATGTAACATTAACATAGAATATCCAAAACAGTAAATTTTGAATTATTCACAAAACTGAAAAACAGTTTGAGAAAGAATGATTGAAGGTGTCTAAGTACGTTTAATACCTGTGTTCATTTCATGTTGTGACACTGGCTGCTCATAGAATTTGAATTTTCTTGGGAAGATAGTTTAGATTGATAACCAGGGATGTACGGTTTTTTGCATTAGTTCTTAAATTATATTGTGTCCTGTTCTTTTGGATTTTATTATTGTTCTGTTGTGCTAAGATGTATAGTGTCCTTGTATGTGCATAATACCATCACAAAGTCACTATTGCATGTATATAGCAGGAATTGGAGCTTTTGACAACTAGGCTAAATGACTGAATCTTTGATGGATAGGTGCCTCTTAAAGCTTGTATTAATATTCTCCCTGGAAGAATGGCGGGGTATTTAGATGTTTATGTTTCATTTATACAATGTTTCTTTCCCATTTTTTGTTGGAATAAACATGGATAGTCGAAATTTTGATAGGCAGAGATGGTGAAGCTAAATGCATTTTTCCAGTTCCCTATGGATGAGAATTTCCAGCAATTTTACAATGTGGAGAGACGTGCTGACATTACTGAGCCAATTGAAACATAGCAAAGAGACAATGAGCCACTTGCTGAATTTTTTGCCAATGTTATGGCTATCTAGGTGGATATAATCCTTGATGGGTTTGAAGTTTCATTTAGCTTAAAAGGCTGTACATTCAAAAGCATGGCGATGCATGTGTGTATGCATGCACACAACATGTGCACATGATTACAAACAGATTTTTCCTTCAGCTTCTATAACAGCTCTGTGCTACATTTTATATACTTTACTAAAAATTATATTTAACACCTAAAAATTCAATTATGTATGTATTTTTTTATACAATGTCATTGTCACCCAAATTCTGGTTACATATGCCGGTAGCTGATTTTTCTTAGTATTTCAGGGTTTGAAATCTTTAGCATTGGATACAGCTATTGGAATGTGGCAATTACTGTTTGCCGAAAAGCAGTGGCCATTGGTTGATCACTGGTGCCAGTTCTTATAGGTAGCTTACTATCCATATTTTGATCTAATGACAATGAGTAGTGAATTCTTGTGACCTATCGTGAAAAGAATTATATAGCTGGCAACATGTTGGGATTAAGGCACTGTTAAGTGAGCTGCAATAGGAAGTGAGAATATATTGCTAATTATGTTTATTATTAATTCAACCTTGATGCCCTCTGGGGATCTATCTTCAGGTCTCTGTGATGTTATAAATGGCACATAGGCATCTATGCCATTGTTAGATTTGTTTGTCTATGTTTGTTCTTGTTTTGTTTTCATCTTCTTTCTTTCTTCCCTGACCCCCCAAAAAGATTCACTCATTGTGAGACAAAATGCCTAGGGGTTTTGGCAAGAATCTTACCAACCACCATGTCAACATTGTTGGTAACTGCCGTTGTTGGTCGATTTGGTGAAGTTTTCTCAAAGGCCGGATGTGATAGTTGGTGGGTGAACAGCTCTACACCTAGTCTTATTGGCTAATTTGCCTTCATAAATTATTTAATCCAAAAAATAGCTTGGTGGTTGGTTTTGTGACTGGACTTTCTGCGATTCTTGGTTTAGTTTGGCACCAGTGGTTACTGCATATGACCAATCTAAGCACATGATAATAGATATACCTTTAGGTGTAGGCTTTGTTTTTCATATTGATTCCCTTGTGAAATTTTCTGTGGATAGATGAATTTTCTTTACTAGGGTAATTTATCAAAAAATAAAACAAAATCTTTTCTAGGATATTCGATTTGTGTCCCCTTTTTTAAACGATATTTAAAAATAAATAAATTCATGGATATGTTGAGTTATACATGTTTCATTGGGTTGATGTTATGAACTCCATCAGCTTTCTTCTATATCTTTTATGAGAGGATTAATTAATAATATTTTTTCCTTTGGCTTCTCTTTTCTGTTTGATGTTGACGCTCAGGCTCGGCATAACAAAGCAATATCTAGGGACACGTGGTCTCAACTATTGGAGTTTGCAAGGGTAAGATATAAAATGGATTAAATGCCTACGTTTCATTTACACCTGCATATGCAATCAGTACCCTTTTCAACTGCATTTTTATCTCCTCAAACTCATGAAGTATGACATGCATTGTGCTGCCTCCCTTCCTCCACCTTTTAATTCTTTAAAAAATAAAAAAACAAAAATTTAAAAGTAGCTATCTTAGTATGTAGAGTGGGAGAAATATATGTTTCCAGGACAGGTGAGAGGGATAATCTTAGATTGACTTCATTCTTTTATTTATTTATTTATTTTTATTTATTTATTTTATTCTGTCTCTCCACAGACTGAACAATCTTATTCATACCTTCATTTCTATTTCGGTATTCTTACCTCCCACACAACAAAGATGCAGCACTAATGGCAATTCTGATTATTCCATCTCTTTCTTTGTGTAATTGAAAACAAGGTCATGGTTTTTGGTTTCCTAATCAATTTTTATCTTGTTGAAGTTTATTAAACAATCACCAGCATTTCAATTTTTGATCTTCTGAATAAATTACTAGGTATCGTAGTATTCATTGCCTTTAGAGAGTGATTGATTTATCTCTTATGAATAAAATTGTTTTTATTTATTGAAAAAAATATTCATAGCCGTTGAAGATTTGAATCTTCTTTAATAAGAAAGGAAACAAAAAGAAACATTGATATCATCCTTTCATGAGCATTATGTATATTGAGGTGTCTTGCTGGTTTTGATGCTGGTCATGGCACTATAATTTTTCATGCTTTGTATATCCAGACGGTGGACCCTGCATTAACAAATTATGATGCTGAAGGTGCATGGCCCTATCTTATTGATGAATTTGTTGAATACTTGAATGAAAATGGCATCATCCAAAATGTCCAGTTGAATGATTTGAGCCAAAAACGATGACGAGGTGCTGAAGTAGTGATTTGTCATCTTTCTTTAGTGCGGTTAAATTGCGATGTTGTGTGATAGTATTGGTCTATCACTAAAAGGTAAAATCCCCCAAAAAGGAATGAGAAGACATGAGTTCCAATTCAACCTTGTTTTCCACTGACGATTCATTTGCAACCTTTGTAGTTAATGGGACTGCTGATGTGGTATATGCATTTTCCTGTAAAATAAGTTATGAGAATTGAGAACCTACTAGTACTACTAAGCACTAGTGTTGGAATTTTTTTTTGTTTGGATAAAATATTTCCTCTATACGATATTATGGACTTGGTATTTGAAATGTCTCTTCATGAATGAATCCAATATCATGGGCCGGGCAATCACGGTTTATTTTTGTACATGAGTACTTGGTAACTCTAGCTAATGGACTGGCAAACACGGTTTAGAGTTGACATTGTAAACCTTGCTATCAAGCCCTGGATTCAAAATGAGAGAAGGCTGGAACATATGGGTTAAGTCACCTAGCATGTATCAATTCCATGGAGTGGTTCATTCATGCAGTTGTGGGCTTGACATGCTGTGAGATGAGTGGGACTGACTCGTGCTGGAGTGACCAGGGAAGCTAGGCAACATTCTTCTTTTATTATACCATTGACTACTTAGGAGAGAGCACAGTAGTAATATGGAAGCATAAATAATGATAAAATAGATGCTAAAGAAGAAAACAACAAAATAAATATATTCAAAATAGATTAAAACGGAATGTGGAATATGAAACAGAAACTAGTAAAATCTTACTTGAAAACAAACTTATCTTTTGATAAAACTTGAAAACAAACTTCGGTCTTTGTTACAAGATTACAAAATAAAATCTGTTTGAAAGGTTACAAGATTATGTCTGTGCGAGTGGAAGGGTTATAAGATTACAAAAGAGGGAGGATTACAAGAGTCTTTCTAAGAGAGAGAGAAGGCTATATTCTTTCTAGACTTGTGAAATTTTTGGACCTAAAATTTGGACCTATCTTCTGTTTTTGGAGTCTGTCTTTTTATAGATGAGATGAACTATGGTATGTCTTCAAAAGTAACTTGAGTGAGTAAAGTTAACTCAAGTTATTCTATCGATGGAAACTTGTAGAATGCCGTAGAATTTGTCAAGGTACTATTTATGTGTGCTGGTGAACAGTAGTTGCTTTTAGT
The DNA here is from genome assembly GCA_028216015.1 of Quercus dentata. NCBI lineage: Eukaryota > Viridiplantae > Streptophyta > Magnoliopsida > Fagales > Fagaceae > Quercus > Quercus dentata. Next base: position 101,061,753 of record CP116447.1, read on the forward strand.
ATCTGTTTGGATCGTGGTATGTCTTCAAAAGTAACTTGGGTAAGTAAAGTTAACTCAAGTTAATCTATTGGTGGAAACTTGTAGAATTTATTACAGATGGTTAAATCTGAATTCACATATTGGTGAATAGTAGTCTATCATAATTATCTTTGCGGGGTCTGTTTGAGAGAGCTATCATTCTGTTGTTCTAGTCTGTATCCGCATAGTTATCATAATCTAGTGGATCAGAGTCATCTTCATACTGCTCATGCTCATGGAGTACTCCATAGTTGTCACATAAAACGTAGTATGAAATTGGGGGCACGATTCTTTGTTATTATTTTGGGATCTCTAGTAATTTTTCTTTTCCCAATGAGCCTCCTTGCTGAAGGTCTTGGACCATATACAACTTTCTATACTTCATAAATCTTATTACTCATGAAATTAGACCATTCTTGTGCCGGAGCATACGGGTCATCAAGTGATAGATATGTGTCTCTTGTGTACCGATTATAGTTAGGGCTACAACTAAAATCACTTATGAGGACCAAAATGTGTGCTGGCCGAGCTTCCATATAGTAACTAGTATCCCATGTTGGAAGGGCGCTCTAGATAGTAAGCTTCATATAATTCAGTCCTCCAATTTGTGTAGTCGCTTCTTGGATGACTTTAGGAAATAAACTAATCTGAATTCCAGAAGTTAGGATTAACTTGCTGATAAATCCTGCTTCTAGCATTTCAAAAAACCATAAAGGATCACAAATTACTGGATCCTCTGTCTCGGTGTTGATAAGCAATCCCGAATAGGGATGATGTCCGTCATAAACTCTTTCTGCTTCTCCAAAACTTTTATACCAAGTGGCCTTGTTAGATAGCCATATGACATCTGTCATGTCTTCTTTTTTGATAAATACTATAGAGACTAAAATTTTAAAGTAAAACATCTATCTGTCATGGGAACTAGTCATGGCTTTATGAGTTAGTATATTCTGTTGAATTTCAAGAGGTAAGGTTCTAATGGCAAGTCGGTTTTTGCTTAATCTTAGGGTGGAGCTTTGAAAAGCTTGTTCCCATAAGATAACTTTTTAGAGACTATGGTTCTGTCTTTATAGAGTTTGAATCTCCATCCTCTTTGCCAGGGAGTTGATTACTAAGTGCCTCAATAAATGCATTGGTACTAACAAGATGTAATTCCAAAACCTTAAGGGTCTTTTGGAATAAGGGTTTCTGTCTGAGGGTGAACGCTGCTTGGAAATTATCAAGAAATAATTTAAATGAAAATGAAGGTCTGTAAATTCTCCATTCTGAAAAGAAAGATCGGTGCGGAGCACTTCTTGCAGGATTTCACTTTTTCACCACATGAATACATTGCTTCTACTAGCAATGTATCCTGAAGGGATATTGTCTCAATTGAGACGCCTTCATGCTTATTCAAAATCTTTGCTAAAGCTTTTCGGATTTGTTTGGGTTGCACTACTGGTGCCCTGCCCCTTTCTTTTCTAGAAAGTCTTTTATCCATATTAGTCTACAATTGGCTTTTGATAAAAGGATTAGTTGGTATATCATTAGGTCTGGAAACAATATTTTGAAAATAAACATATCTTTGCAAAGCCTCTTTAAAATTTATTTTAAAATTTTTTTCTGTCAATATCTTTCTATAAAATTCCTTTGAAATGTTTTATAAGAAATTTATTTTTAAGCTTAAAATGTATAATATAATAGAACAAACTTCTTTATCAACACCGTTGCTCTTTATTTGGGTAGTGGTATAAGAGTAGTGGGTAGTGGTATAAGAGTAGCCAGAATAAAGTTTGTCAATGTTAGGGTGACTAGAATTCAAAAAATTCACAAAATCTATCATGATTCTGCCTGTTTTGTATATTTTACTATATCTCTCATTCTGTGAGAATATGCCAAATAATGCTTCTCTATATAATCTTTCATCAATCACCATATTAGTCCTGGGAGAATATATCAAGGACTTGTGATTAACTTTGTTAGTTAAATTTAAGAAATTAATTTTGTCTTTGTTCAAGAAATTATCACAATTAATATTTTCTTTAATAATTAGTAAAGGGAAGACTCACAAAGCTTCTTGTATTAAAACATCTTTTGTATGAATATTTGAAATTATTGTAAAAAGTATGAGTATGTTATTTATTACAATCTTGCTTGGTATATTTGTCAAATTGTCAGTCCATTCATATTGACTAAAAGAAATTGTAAGCATAGTTCTATCTTCTATATCTTTTCCACTAAATTCTTTTTCACAAGGTGTTTGGACTATATGTCAGTGCCTATGCAAAAAAGTAGTGAGAGAATAAGAAGAAATCTCTGTCTCTATATCCTGTTTAAACTTCTTTATGACATTATCTCTCAATTGGTTAACAAGTGATTTTTCTGTCTTTAGAGATGACAAATGTCTTTCTATTCTACTGATTCTTTCTTTGTTAATATCTTTTAGGATAGTGACTTTATTAAGGGAACGAATTTCTTTCGAGATTAGGGGTGAGGTGAATCTAAAAACTAGCACATTAATTTTAATTCCTTCATTTGTCATCAAAAGGGGGTAAAGCAAAGTCATAAAAGGATTTCTTAAAATAACTTTAGAAGAAAGGTCTTTAAAAATAGTTTCAAAACATATTCCAACATTAGGTATTTTATAATTAATTATTAGCTTTTCTCCATTAGCCTAAGTTAATCTTTTAGATGATTTTTCATAATATTTTAAAGGTATTAATCCTTCTTGTATGCAATTCATGTCAGCTTCAGAATCTATTAAAGCAACTTCTATCAAAGAGAATTCTTTATTGATTACTAGAATTATATATGCCATTTTTGGAAAATAACTCTGTCAATTAAACTTAGGATGTTATGTTTATTATGATCAATTTGTTGATCATGTGAAATTTCTTTTTCTAAAGGGGGATCTGTCATTATTATGTCTGTTGTAGGAATACCTGTCAAGTTTACTATTTCATCAATATTTAGTTTATTTATGTCTGTGGAATTATTCTCTTTAATTTCTTGTTTTACCATTTTTACCTCTGTCATTAAATCTTGTGGAGTTACTGGTTTTATATTTACTCCATCTTGTTTCTTTTTGTCTTTCTTTTCTATTCTTTTTCTTTATTAGCTTTCTTTATAGTACTATTGTTTTGATTCTGAAAGTGATATAGATGATTATAACTATAATAATAACACAAATAATTGGAGTATATTAACAAGAGATAAAATTAACCGATAGACTAATAGACATAATAATAGTTTGTTAGACATGATTAATAAAAAATTAGAATCTTTAGAAGTTGTTGAAAGATCCATTATATATACTAGAGCATAAAGAAAAAGTGATAGTTTTTTGGACCTCTATGAAAAAATGAAAGCTTTAAACTTTGAACCCCATCATAGAACACCTTGAGAAAAAACCATGATAGATATAGAAAGTAGTAGTATAATAAAGACAGTAGATGAAAGATTAAAATCAATCAGTAGAAAAGTTGATGAGATAGATGACATAGAAAGACAAAAGAGTAATAATAAGAAAGATGGCCTAATAATGGAAAGAACAACACGTATAGAAGATAAAGAGAAAGGAAATAGTGCTATAGCAATAATACAAGAGAAAGATGACATAGAAAGACAAAAGAGCATAATAAGAAGAGGAACAATAAAGGAAATGACAGAAAGAATGGAAAGACAAAACAATAGTACTCTAAAGAAAGCTAATAAAGAAACTAGTTCAATACAAACAATACCAAAAAAAGATGACATGATAGATATAGAAAGAGAAAAAGGTATAATAATGAAAGAAATTGAAGAAGAAAGACAAAAAGACAGTCTAATAGACTTAGTCAATAAAGAATGGGGACATAATAGTCCAAGAGAAAATGACAGACTAAAGAAAGAAATTGATAAAGACTAAAATCAATTGAAAGATCCATGACAAAAACACAAGATAATAGTTTAGCAAAATTAACTAAAAAGATAGAAATCTTAATTTCACCATTGGGAAAAAGCGATATAAAAAGAGATATAGCTGTTCTAGATATTATCGAGTCATCAGATAATGAGAAAACCGATGACATATACTAGAAATACTATTTGTTATAAATGCAAAAAATATGGACACACTAAAAAAAAGAATGTGGTAGACATAATAAAATTGTTAAACAAATTAGTAAATTAGATTTTGAAAAAGATATAATAAATAAATTAATGGAAATATTTAATGTTAATCAAAGAGAGATAGATCAAGTTAACATAAAGAAAGAACTAAAATCAACCAAACCACTTAAAGTCAATAATAGAAAGAGAAAACAAAAAGACATAATAATGAAATTGATAGACAATCTACCTAATCATTTATAAGACAAAAAAGACCATTTACTAAAATTGAAAAATTCATTCATGCGGTTGTGGGCTTCACATGCTGTGAGATGAGTGGGACCGACTCGTCTTTGGAGTGACCAGGGAAGCTAGACAACATTTTTTCTTTATTATATTTCTTAACATAGAAATTAAGATGAAATGTGACAACCTTTAAGAGGTACCAAGTAAAAACTACTACAAACCAACATATTTTCCTTAAGTTTGACATTTCATTCTAGGGCTTAGCAGGATGATTGAGTTTTTATCCTAGCTAACCGACTATTTCATTCTCGGGCTTAGTAGGATTATTGCATTTTAATTTGAGCTAATTCCACCCCTATCGAGATTCACTAATCCCATGTTGGAGTAGGATACATTTAAAAAAAAAAAGGAAAAAGAATCAAAAAGAAAAAGTGCCATAGGCCCACCCGACACTTTGTGTGAAATGGGCCTTGAGACATTTGGTAATTTTTGGGCTTAAAAACAGGTCACAACTTTCATTTTGTTTTGCAAAACAAGTATTATCCTCAAAGTTTGGTCCATTTTTCAATTCGGTTTCTAGAAATTCGAAAGTCGTAATCAAATCTTCAAAGAGTGTAAAATGATTTAGAGTTTGGTCCTTTTTCTTTATTTTTATTTTTTTATGTCGCTGTATTTTTCCAATATTTTCTAATCAGAAAAACTAGAATAGAAAATTGTTTAGCAAATTCAAGTCTAGAAGGTGATTTTTTTCCCTTTTTCATGACAATTGAATGTAATTTTTATGCAACATTAACCATTTTTTTATTAGGGCAAACACAAAACATATTCCTTAAAGTTTGTCTCAGTTACCTATTTTGTGTCTAGAGTTTTGAAAGTAGTGATTGAAACCTTTATTTATTTATAAAGATCTAATTTGATCTTTACTCCACTTTAGACTAAAATCGTCACGTTCTCATTCCACTTGCCACTATAATTTCATGATAGTTATTTTTCCAATTGGTGTGCATCCAGTACGAATTGAACTTATGATTTCGCCAATTATGAGTTGAGTGCTTTAACCATTTAGCCATGGATGCTTAGTGGAGACCTCCTCTACATTATATCCATTCTCATGTGGGCCAATTAGATTACTATTTTATAAACTTCAAGAATTTGTTCTATCGGGATCAAATTGAAGAATGGGGTAAAGTAAACTAAAGACAAATGTTGTGTTTTCCTATTTTTCTTTTTAAAAACCTTATGGGGTCATTGATAAAGAGGTTTCAAACAGTTACATATAAAATTTTAAACTTCGCCCCTTATAGCTACACCTACAGTAATTTTTTGTTTTTTGGATCAAAGTCAAAGTCAAACAACTATAGTTTTAGAAAACTAAAAAAATAAACTATTAAACTGTACCAAATGGGTGCGAAGTTACAGGAAAAAATATATTTTAATTCGTATAATTTACATGCCTCAATTTGATGAAACTTCACCCCTTAATGAAATTTGTGTTTTAGCATTTGGAAAAAAAAAAAAAAAAAAAAGCTTCAATTTAAACAAATAAAAGAAGAGGGATACAAAAAAAAAAAAAAAAAAAAAAAAAAAAAAAAACAAAGCTAGCAGCTTAACACAATAGAAGCCCTACCAGTCTCGATTAATTAATCACCCATTGTGTACATGCTTTAAGGAGAGTGCATAGACACATGAACCCATTACCCAATACACCTCTGTTAAAACACGACAGCACCTTCTAAATATATCCATGCATGTGACATGCAGGGTTCAGAAGCAACTAGCAAGAACCCTATAATACTAAGTTGGACCATTACAGTTATACCCAGGGACGAAGCTAGACTTTAGACTTAGGGGGGGCAAAACATATGCTAAAAAAATTCTTGACTTGTAACTAAATGAGACTATCTTATAAAAATTATTATTTTTTCATTAGTTTTTTTGTTATTTATTTAATTAATTTTCAAATCTTTCATCAATTTTAAATCTTATAGCTCTACTAATTGAAAATTAAAAAGAAATATGTAAACAAAGAGAAGATAAGAAAAGCTCATATATATATATATATATATATATATATATTCTTAGGCTACTAAAAAAAACTTATAAGCTCATGTGTTAAAGCATGTGATTAGGTCCACTTCAACACATAATAAACAAATGTTAATTACTTTTTTGTGAACAATGACACATAAACTTATCATATTTATCTACTAAAATTTGTAGCTCACTTTAAATATAAATTGAAAACAAAACTTAGATATAGTATTTTTCACCAACTTAAAATTTTTCAATAAAGTGATGGGCTTTCTTTTCTTTTTTTTTTTTTTTTTTTGGGGGGTTGGGTTCTAAGGGCCGATTTGTAAATTTTTGAGGAGAGGGCGGCCAAGACTAATTATCTTGGACCTAAATGTTAAAGAATTCAAAAAAAAAAAAAATATATATATATATATATATATATACATATTATAATTTTTTTTTTTTTTAATTGGGGGCCACTGCCCCCCCTAGTCAATGAACAGCTCCGTCCCTGGTTATACCGATGCTTCGCTCCATTACAAAGGCAAACGAAATCACCATGGCTGTTAGTCGCACAGACTCCATGGGTGCTTTCACATGATTCACATACACCATTAGGTGTCCTTGTCAACTCGAAATTCTTGCCACAGTCAATAGTAGTGCAATTGGTTGCGGCGTTGCTAGCTTGTACAGAAGTGGAAATGGTAAGGGTGAAGATGAGGGAGATAAAGATGAGAAAACGAAGAAGCCGATCCATGGAGTCAAGATTCTGGAAGTGGGTTTTGAGTTCTGCACCAATCGATGGAAAAAAAAAGGTATGTTAGTGATAAAAATCTTACAGTTCTAACAAATCAAGAATAGCTTATGTTCTGGTATTTGCTCTTGCAAGAGAAAGACCTATCCATACAAAGTTAATTTCATAGAGAGCAAATATTGCTCTTGCGAGTTGCGACCCTTATATTGAAAGCAAATATTATCAACTTCAATTTCAGAGAGAGAGAGAGATGCAGAGTCAGCAGAGAGATACGACCCATATATATAATATATGTAATTCGTGTTCATTTCCAAGGAATCCCAATGAAATATTCTAAGCATCCAAACAAATCCAAGAGAAAGATAGAGATGAGTAACCTGGAAGCATCTTCTCTAATAAAAGTGCACACACTCACATAATGTCTCTCTAGAACGTTACTACTATTTATACTATAGAAAGTCACTGTTTTTTAGACAACCATCATGCAAACAATATGCACTATAGGTGAGTGTGCTTATCCGTTGATACACTTCTCTCCCTTTTTATTTTTTAATTGCTTTTGAAATCAAATAGAATTTTGAACTCTTTACCATTCCTCTTTTCTTTTTTCTTTTTTTCTTTTAATTATTATTTTAAAAATATTTTTTCTAATTCAATAGTTATAATGGGATAAGAGGATTTTAACACTAGACGTTTTCGTTAAAAATATTAAAAAGTATACCAACAAATTAAGTTATAAGACTCTTGGCTAACTTTCTTTTAACTACTTATAAGTTAGCTTTTCCTTCTTTATAAGTTAACTTTGACACTTGACATAGCCTTAATTAGTACTATTTTCTTTTTATTTGTTGCCAAATTAGGAGAGGGGTGGTTGTGTGTGCAATTTGAGAAATGAGAAAGTTGATTCCATAATCCTTATATAATATATATAAACATGCAAATGTTAGGTTTTGCCACTGTAATTGCAGGATATTTTGGTAAATATGACAAAGTAATTAAATAGTTTTCTTAAGCATTATTGGCGGTGGAATCTTAGAGAAGAAGTAATGAAATAAAATGAAGGTTTTGTGATAAATAAATGACATCTTATGACTTCTAGAGCATTCCTTCCTTTATGAGTTTATGTGAGATTTTATTTTGTTTGGGATGAAATCCTTTTTCACTTTAGATAAGCACATAGGTTTAGGCTTGTTTGCCTTGCGTTTTCAAAAAAGGTACAGTGTATTGGTTCATTTTAGATAGGCAAGCTTGTTTATCTAAGAATGATGCTATAGACATAATACTTTTAAAATATTTTTTATAACAGTAAAGTTGATAAATTTTTACCAATTTTTTTTAAGTCCACAATTAACATCAGTTTTTTCTTTTCACCTGTCAATATCGATTTGTTTCATAGTTATGATTTATGATTTTTTTTTTTTTTTTTGTGCCTCTAGACTTGTTGCTTTATAAAATTTGTAAAACATCATATACTATGCAATAAAAATGAAGATATAGAAATCATGGTTACGTAAAGTGACTATGTTAAAAGTAGGGTTCTAGAAACTATGGTTACACCAAGTAGCTACCTTCTCTCTATTTGTGAGAGACCATGCTCCTGGCCCAAACCTTTTAGAATAGGTTTTGGCGTAACTCACATGAATGAGTAGAGTTGTATTGGTGCCTCTCAAGAGTGAAGGTTCTACTGACATTTTCTACCCTCCTAGGTTAAGGTTTTTACAATGAAGCTGCCGCTTAATTAATTTGAAAAATAAGAAAATAAAAAGTTGAAAAGTGTATTTTCTCATTGATGAATTCAAATTGTACATCTCTTGATAATAACAAAAAAACTACAAATCTTTGGCCCTAGATACAATAAAAAAACAAAACTACATAGCTTTGCTTCATCTAAATTCGGAGGTTACAAGATTGGGAAAGTGTTAGACACTCAACTTGCTTGGTAAAACCAGTTTTTTTAGATTTGAGTGACCAATGATCATATCACATCAAACAATTAGTTTATTTTATCCAAGAACATGTGATTGCGAAGATTAAAACAACATTCATGAGTATGATGAAACCCTATTCTAGGCATCAAAGGTAGATTGGAAGAATTGAAAGACATAGTGAATATGTGTGTGATCTAATAAACCCTAATCTATGAACATGATTTTTGAATTGAAAAGCCCTAAAACATGCAAAGGCTAAAAAGAACTTAGATTTAGGGGTGGCAATTTAAACCCACACTCGTCAGTACCCGCCTCCCCCACCCTTAATGGATAGGCTTTACTTGCCCCGCATAACAAATGGGGCGGGGATGGGGGTTAATATTTTCCCCCACTCTTGCCCTATTTATATTTAAATAATTAAAAAATATTTTTATAGGTTTTTATAAGACATGTGTGTGTGTGTGTGTGTGTGTGTGTGTATGTGTTTTTAGCTTTCTAATTTTAAATTTATGATGTTTTTTATATTGTATTATTGAATTTATACTTTTATGTTTTAATAATTACATTATTTATATTTTTTAATTATTGTATTGCTATGTTTGAATTATTTTTGTATTTCTTATTACTTGAATTGTTGTATTGTTATACTTTGATAAGGTTTTGTAATGTTAGATCTTATTTATTTATTTATTTTAATGTTCTTTAGTTTTAATTTAATGCATTCAAAATAAAATTTTAATAAATTATATATATAAAAAATTTGAGTGTGGTGGGAAAGGTACCCGTGAGCACCCGCGGGTACCTACTAGAATGAGGCGGGGAGAAACCCGCCTTGAAGCAGAAGTGGAGTGGAGGTGGGGAATGGGAAACCCGCCCCAAACTTGCTTGTTGCCATGACTACCTAGAATTAACATGCTAGTAACCAAGAACATATGAAGAACAACAAAAGTAAAGCATGCTTGAATCTAAAAGTTAGAGCATAATTAAAAAGAGGAGGTTAGAAATATTACTTGCATGCATGGGCACTCCTTAGCAGTCTAAGCAAAAAAATTCATGAATAGGAAATTGGTAGCTTAAGACCAGAAGGACCAAGCTATCCTTTCTAGTGAATTGAGATTAGGAGGTCCAAGACACCAAATGAACCTTCCTACTATTAACTCTAGAGAGAGAGAGAGAGAGAGAGAGAGAGAGAGAGAGAGAGAGAGAGAGAGAGCAATTTTCATTTTTCTCTAAAATTTTGGGGTATGGATTTTAAATTTGGTGTGCTTTGGTTTGATATTGAATAGGTGATATTGGATAGGGGTATTTATACTGAAGGCTAAGGGTTACCGATGAGTTTCTAGGAAATGTGGGACTTATGAAAATTAGATTTTTTGAATGAAAAATGTAGGTCTCAAAGTCAAATTGAGAGGGGAGCAAGCCTGAGCAGAAAAGGAAGGAAATCTAGGAGATTTGGCCCAAGTGCTGATCCGATCTTGGTCCAAATCTTTCCCGTATATTTTCTTTTTCGGTTCGTCATCTTTTGTTTTAGTGGTGTTTTGATTTCCTCCAAATTTCTACAATTTTTTTTTTCGGACTTTATTGGTTCTCAAGTTTAGAATATTAATTCCAAATATATTCAATTAATTAATCAATTTTTACCAACTTAGCAAGGAATCAACTAATGCTTTTTCTCTGGATTAAATCAAGTGCATGCAACTTTACCGTAGAATCTATACTCAACCAAGAGCATTATGACATATCATGTAATTTAAATTAAACTAAAAATAGGCCTGTTAGAATTAAAAATTCATATCATGCAATGAAATTAGAAATCAAACGATCAAAAATTAAATTTTTTCCCAGTGATATGATATGCAATGTGGTGCATGATGCAATGTAGATGAGGTTAAATGATAGTTGCAAAAATGGGTGTCTACACAACTACAAGTGACTCACTACATTCTCATTTATTTGTAAATTAGTTCATCTTATTTATTGTTATTATAGTTTCATATAATGAAAACTCTGTTACCTAAGTTTTAAGAAATAACATTATTTACTCCAATTAAAATTATATTTATCTAATTAACTGTTAGGATAATTTAATTTAGCTAAGAATCTATTACTCAATTTTCAAAAAATTAAAATTCTATTCCAAGAAATTGTAAATTTTAAAATCTATTATTTAAAATTTTTAAAGAAATTTAAACTTCTATTCCGGCCAACTCAAATTATATAAATTACAAATTTTTTTCGAGAAGTTCTAAATAAAAATTTTTATTTTAATAATTTATCATAATTTTGTATTTTTATATGCTTTCACACTACATATCGTCTTGGCATGACTCAATATATGTATTTATGATGATAGTTAATTTAGAGTATCAAGTAGCTCATTAATTATTGTTAGGTTTTAAAAACTTAGGATTTTATGTATTTAGAACTCTAATGTGTATTGTTGGCAAACCATGATCAAAACAATATGTTTAGTTGTGTTTAGACTTGCTCAAAGTTGGTTCGTTTATGTAAAGTTGGAATAAGCTGATGCAGGAACCATTTAAGCTTCTCGACCTGTTTCGATCGATCGAAGCTTAGGCTCGATCAATTGAAAATTGGGTCAGAGGCGTTTTTCTGCAGAATTCTAACTCAGCCCTAGTTTGTTTAAAACATTTAGGGTTTTCTAATTTTCCCTAGGTATAAAAGGCAAACCCTAGCCACGTTTTAGTGTTGCTCATATTGCTGTTTGTGTAAATTCTTTTGTGAGATCTAGATGAGCTTTCCTTTACACAAACTTAGGGTTTTCAAGGAGGAGATATTATCTACACCTTGATGATCAATTCAGTTGCTGCCATTGAAACTTAAAGAAACACAAGTAGGTGTGCTTGTATCTGGTGGTGAATCCAAGAAAGAAGGAGTCCGTGGATTCGGAGCTTGCACGTGGTCGTGTCAGTAAGTTCTACTGGTGGGTAGCAATAAGAAGTCGAGCATGGGGGCTTGTAAGTCTTATTGTATGAACTTTGATTCTTTCAAGATAGTGGATTCAGATTTACCTTGAGGATAGCTAGGTTAAATCCTCCCCCGGTTTTTACCGGTTTGGTTTCCTGGGTGATCATATCTTTGTGTTATTTATCTTTCCACTGCTTTGCATGATATGATTGTTTGATTGTGATAACTTAGATTTGGAATTTGGACTAAGTAACAACTTGGCTAATTACCTAGGTTAATTCAATTGTGTTTTTAAGGAGTCTAAAAACTATCAAGTGGTATCAGAGCGGGTTGATCTCTTGTTGTTGATCTTTTGATCACCGAGCTGATCCTTGACCCCTGTTGTCATGGAACACGGACACTCTCTTGTTATTTCTCCTCATTTTGATGGGAATAATTATACTTATTGGAAAGTAAGGATGAAAGCATTCTTGAAATCGATTGATGAGAGAGTCCGGAACTCCGTTGAATATGGATGGGAGAAGCCCACTACTCTTGTTAGTGAGTCGCAAACTTCTTAAAAAGAAGCAGCCGCGTTCAATAGCAAGACTATAAATGCTATCTTTAACGTTGTTTCTATGGTGGAATTTAAGAGAATCTCTAATGTTAAGGTTGCTCATACTGCTTGGAATATCCTCCGGACTATGCATGAAGGCACAAAGGTCATCAAAATCAACAAATTGCAGCAGTTAACTTCTAAATTTGAAAGCATTAGGATGTCTGATAATGAATCTTTTGATGAATTCTATGCTAAACTCAATGATATTGTTAATTATGCTTTTAACTTGGGTAAAATCTATGATCAACCTAATATTGTTAGGAAGGTTCTTAGATCGTTAACTGAAAACTTTAGACCCAAGGTGACCGCTATCACCGAAAGCAAGGATGTGGACTCCATCCTTGTTGATGAACTTGTAGGATCACTTCAATCTTATGAGTTGGACCTACCCAAAACTAGCAAATCCAAATCAATGGCTCTTAAGTCAGTTGATGATGTTGAGATTGGTGGATTTGATGATGAGCTCTCACTTTCTGAGATTGCTTACCTTGCTAAGAACTTTAAAAACTTTCTCAAGAATAGTAACAGAAAGGCAAGAGGTACGAACACTCATGAACCTAGAAACTTTAGGAAGAATGATCCCATTAAGGTTAACAATAATGATAAACCTAGAGAAAAAGTAGGTCAATCTTCAAATAATTCTATGGGTCCTCAGTATTTTGGATGTCAAGGGTATGGTCACATAAAATTTGAATGTCCTACCTATTTGAAGTCTAAGGGTAAGGCTATGGCTGTAACCCTTAGTGATGGTGAAGTTTCTGATGATGAGTCCGATTGTGATGAGGATAAAAACTTCATTGCTTTCACTGCTACTGCTGTAGTCAACGAAAGCAGAGAGCCCTTTTGATGAGGAACTCTCTAAGGATGCAGATCTTCAAGAGGCCTACAATAAACTTTGCAAAGTTGCTGCAAAGGATGCTATGAATGTTGAACTTGGCTTGAAGAAAATTGAATCTTTTGAGCTTGATAAGAAGAATTTGCTTGTAAAATTGTTTGATGCAAATGAACTTTTGAACAATGTGAAAACTAAGAATATGCTATTGCTTGATAAAGTTAAATCTTTGGAACTTGATTTATCTATTGCTAGATTTGCTTAAACTTGGTCAAATCCTGAGTGTTCAAAAGTCTCATTCTGACAAATCTGGATTAGGTTTTGTTGAAAGCATCTCTGTGTTTGCTCCCCATTCCACAAACTTTGTCCCTTCTGATCCTTTTGTGAGTGAGATTGTGTGTGAAACTGTCAAACCCCCTGTGAGTGAGGTTGTCAAACCCATAGAAGTTTCACCATCTAGGAAGATTAGAGTTGATCCGAAAGAGTCTAAACCTAAGCAGCCTACCCTTTCTAAGGACAAGTCACATGATAAACCTGCATGGGTTTGTCATTTTTGTGGAAAGTCTGGACACATTCGTCCAAACTATTACAAGTCGCAAGTCGCTAAGAAAGCAAACAAACCAAAAGTACCTGTGCCTCAAGTACAAGATCCTATGGTACTCTATGGTGAATTGGTAAAGGTTTTAAATCTTTATTCCAATCCTAGAGTTGGTTATCATTCCCATGTGAATAAGAACTTCAATGCTCATGGTGCATCTAAAAGGTTTTGGATGCAAAAGACTCGAACTAATTGAGTCTTTCTGACATGGTCCTTGTGCTTCGTTGCTCTACCCTTTGTGACCTTTTGTTTTTTGGTTTTGTGTTTTCTTTGTTTCTAGGATTTGCATTGCATAACATTCATGCATTTTATTCTAGGTGTTTATTTAAAAAAAATAAAAATAAAAAAATAAAAAAAAAAGAAGCAAAAGGATCCAAATTGTGTTTTGCACTATTTTCATGGTTTTTTAGAACAAGGTTGGTCAATTTATTTTCACATAACATGTCTTTTGTACCTTGTTTAGCTTTGATGAGCTTACTTATTGCACTTTACTAGTTGAAGCTTTGTAGTGCATGTTGTGTGGGAAAGATGTTTATGACTTTGATCACTTTGTCTTGATCTTGAAGTCACATGTCTTTGATTGTTGGACTTGAACCTTTAGAGAAAGACATAAATAACCATCTCACCATTGTTCACTAGCCAATCATGAACACCTTAGTGCATATCGTAAGATTTTGTGCTCGAGAAAGTGTAGCACATGCACAAAAAGAACATAAGGTGTAGCCTTAGTTTAAATGCTAAAATTGGTGTGTACATTATTGGACTTAATGATTAAATCTATCAAATAAAATTGGTGTGTACATTATCCCGGCTATTTTAATAAGTTTCTGAATAATTAAAATTTGTGTGTACAATATGAGGCAAAATCAAGAAACTTGCATGATTGCAAGCTTATGATCTAGGAGATGTGGGAGTTATATGATGTAACTCTTTTAGTGATAGTCTCTTTTAAATTCTATGTGATGAATTTTGTAGAAATTGTGATTGATTTCTATTTACATATCACCTCACATGTTTTTCAAGCTTTTGCTAGTTGCACTCACTACACAAGTTACTCTTTGCTAAACATTGTACATGTTATTGGGTGTGTCTTTGGTCCGACCAACCAAGTTTGCCAATACTTTGGTTTTTGTGTAAAACTGATTTGATGCTTGAAAATTTATGGAGAATGTAGGAAATTTTAATTTTGGGAAAATTGGGCTTCAATCCTTGTTTTTGAAAATCATATCATCACATACTCATGCATTTTGTTTCTCAATTTCAATGCTTTGAGTTGTTTCCAAAACTTTTTCAAAAACTGTGTTTTCTCAAAAAATTTTGTGAGTCTCTGTTAGTTTCGATTGATCGAGTCTGTTTTTCGATCAATCGAAATTGGTTCTAAAAATTTAGGTGAGCCTTTGTTTATTTCGATCGATCGAACCTAATACTTCGATCAATCGAAAGTCGTATGAGAAGTTTTTTTTTAAAAAAAAATACTGTTTTTCAGTTGTGTCAAACATGGCTTGTTGAAGTGATGTAATTGATCGTTGTTTTATGTAATCTATCTTATGTAAAGATCAATTCGTCAATTTATTACAAATTGATCAAGTGGTTTTTCAAAATTTTGGGGTTTTTGTTAGAAACTCTATGCTCAAGCCAAATTTTGTGAACTTGAACTTAATTGCACTGCATTAGGCCATGCATCACTACATTTAATTTGTTCATGCATCATATAGATTTTTGTTCTATTTTTTTGTGCTAACTTACAATCTGCCCTTGGTTTTTTGTTTTTTTTTTTTTTTTTTTGCTTTGTGTCATGGTCCTTATCCTAGCACCATGCCTAGGAAAACAAAAGCCAATAGGACATCCTCCACTTCCTTTGAGTCTCCCTTTAGGAGTGAGGTGTTTAGGAATGACAAAAGCAGAGAGGCCTTTGAGAAACCGAATTGTAAGCGTAAGATTTGGGCTGAGCGTTTTGTGGTTTTAGATGAGATTGATCCTGCCATTAGGGCTAACTTTGAGTCTAGAGGTTGGTTGTCCCTATTAGAGATAGATCACCCACCCCCCGATCGCTCGATTAGAGAGTTCTTCTCGAATCTCTCTTACCACGTCTATGATTCCAACACCTTTGTTAGGAGTTGGATATGAGGTGTTGAGTTCACCATTACTCCTCAGGTAGTGGCTGAAGCTCTTGGGGTTCCGGTCGTTAAGGAGCCTGACTATCCTTATGATGAGTCTCCACCCTTAGATGTCGTCATGTCATACATCACTGGGTCTTCTATCCAGTGGGGTTCTGATCCTCGGATCACGTTTGCTGAACTTACCAAGACTGCTTATCTTTTCTTTCGGATAGCATGTCATTCTTTGTGGCCTATTTCTCATCTTCACACCATCCTTCTAGAGCGATGTGTGTTTTTGTACGCTTTTGTTTCTGGTGCGTCTATCGCTTTCCCACATCTGTTCCTTCGTTCTTTGAACGAGGTTCATAGGAGTTCTGCCGTAGGGCATGCGCTTATCCATCCTATTTTCATTCATAGGATTTTGTTGTTTCTTAATCTAGATGGTTTCCCTTCTGGTGAGCCTGTTCATGTTGTTACTCCCATAGGTGCCACCTTTCTTAGGCGGAGGGTTGCTCACTTGAGAGTTGATCCTACGCGTCCTAGAGGTGCGCCTTTTGGTCTTTGTTCTCCCTCCTCCCTCTTTTATAGGTGCTGATGCTCTTTGAGACGTCTGGTGCTACTGTTGTTGATGCTGGTGTTCCTCCACCGACTACTTCGGATGATTCATACATTCGACGTACATTGGATCATGTCTTGACTGTTCAGGCGGCTCATGGACAGATTTTGGTGGACGTGCTCGATGAGATCCGTGCTTTGCGCATAGAGTTGGCATAGTTTAGATGATCTTCACCGCCACCTCCCTTTTGATGATGGATTTTGATTGCTCTTTGGCATTCCGTCATAAAAAGGGGGAGTACATATTTTGAGCACTTGTAGAGTTTTGTCTTCAGGGGGAGAGTATTTTTTGTTGGTTGGAGTTTGTGGAGTTTAGATTGTATCTAGGTGCTTCACATTGTATTTTATCTTTTTTAGCTCTTGCCATACTTTTGTTGGGATATTCATGTTAGGGGGAGTTACTTTTATTGCTTTATATGTTTCTTGTTTTCAACTGCTTATTTTTTTTATATTTATGAGTTTTTCATTGATATATGTTTTTATTGTGTGTTGTTTGAAATTAAGAATTTATTTTGTTTACTTGTATTTTCCATACATGCAGTTATGCGTTTTGTTTAGTGTTTCAGAAAAAATACAAGTTGATTCAATTGAGCTGCTGTCTACACTTGCAACTGATGGATAGTAGTTAAGATTGGATTTATTTTTATGAGCATTACTTTTGTAAAGGGCTTTTTTTTGTAAACTTTGAGCTTCTAGTTATGTTTTGTCACGGATTGCCAAAGGGGGAGTTTGTTAGGTTTCAAAAACTTAGGATTTTATGTATTTAGAACTCTAATGTGTATTGTTGGCAAACCATGATCAAAACAATATGTTTAGTCGTGTTTAGACTTGCTCAAAGTTGGAATAAGCTGATGCAGGAACCATTTAAGCTTCTCGGCCTGGTTCGATCGATCAAAGCTTAGGCTCGATCAATCGAAAATCAGGTTAGAGGCGTTTTTTTGCAGAATTTCAACTCAGCCCTAGTTTGTTTAAAACGTTTAGGGTTTTCTAATTTGCCCTAGGTATAAAAGGCAAACCCTAGCTACGTTTTAGTGTTGCTTATATTGCTGTTTGTGTAAATCTCTTGTGAGATCTAGAGGAGCTTTCCTTTACACAAACTTAGGGTTTTCTAATTTGCCATAGGTATAAAAGGCAAACCCTAGCCACGTTTTAGTGTTGCTCATATTGTTGTTTGTGTAAATCTCTTGTGAGATCTAGAGGAGTTTTCCTTTACACAAACTTAGGGTTTTCAAGGAGGAGATATTATCTACACCTTGATGATCAATTCAGTTCCTGCCATTGAAACTTAAAGAAACACAAGCAGGTGTGCTTGTATCTGGTGGTGAATCCAAGAAAGAAGGAGTCCGTGGATTCAAAGCTTGCACGTGGTCGTGTCGGTAAGTTCTACTGGTGGGTAGCAATAAGAAGTCGAGCGTGGGGGCTTGTAAGTCTTATTGTATGAACTTCGATTCTTTCAAGATAGTGGATTCAGGTTTACCTTGAGGATAGCTAGGTTAAATCCTCCCTAGGTTATTACCAGTTTGGTTTCCTGGGTGATCATATCTTTGTGTTATTTATCTTTCCGTTGCTTTGCATGATATGATTGTTTGGTTGTGATAACCTAGATTTGGAATTTGGACTAAGTAACAACTTGGCTAATTACATAGGTTAATCCAATTGTGTTTTTAAGGGGTCTAAAAACTATCAATTATTATCGTATTTTCAATAATATTTGTAAAATATTATTATATTTTTTAACAACAATTTTAATTAATCAGCTCATTACACAAGCATATTACCTGTATAAAATAAAGTTAGAGTTACAACAAATGGTCATCACAATTTCACAATAACACTTAATTTGCTTAACATCTCACATATGAGCCATTGGTGGACTTTAACAACATAATGAATGAATCTTTGAATAGATTTTCCCTAATTTGTGTCACATCAGTTTGTAAGTTTTATGGAGTAAAATTTGTAGTATCCATAACAACAATTTAAATATAAAGTTTTAGATAGAGGTGTCCACAGGTTAGTAGAGGTGTTCACAGGTCAGCATAGGCCAGGTTTGTATTCAACCAACGCTTGACTAGATTTGATAAGGTGCATGGAAATCAATTCTTTGTTGACTTGGGAGGAGTAGCATATCGGGCAGTTCGGTCTCTTCATAGGTAGTGGGTGGTTCAATCAAGATTAGCAATGGTGGAGAAAGGGAATGGACAAGCTTAATACATGGAAAATTTGGTGAGATCTCACTAGATATAGCAGATCTCCATCAGAGTTAACTGAGTTTTGAATTAGAGTTGGTGGATCCTTGCCAAATTTTTTTTTTTTCATGGTTAGATCAGGTTAAGTTGGTTATTGGAGAGGAATACCCGTCATAAGTCGGTTATAAAGGGGCACAGCCGTTGTTGACCACTGGATTAGGTATGGGTTGAGTCTGTACTAGTTGGGTGGCTCGGGTTAGGTGGGTCAATAGACACCTATAGTTATAGTTATAGATTTTGGTAGGCCTTGGTGTGAGATGGTAGATGAATTAAGTGTCATGTCATTATTATGATGTTTAGTTGTAACCCTAGTCTTATTGAAAAATGTATGTATATGTGCAAAATGAGTTGTGTGGGGATTAGATATAGGGTGGTAAACGAGATGAGCCTTGTTGTGTAGTGAATGTTCAAATTTGGCTTGACACCAAAAGTAACATGTTCAAGTTTGGCTTGAGCTTGAATCAAGCCCACAAATAATGTTCAAGTTTGAGCTCATCAAAAAGTCTAAATGCTTAAGCTTAGCTTGGCTTGGCTTAGGTTAAATCATTTTTCAAGCCAAACTCAAGCTCTATATCAAGCTCAAACTTGAGCTTAATAATATCAAACATTTGAACTTGAGATCTAACACAAGTACATTATCAAATTTATTATCTAGCTTATCTGGTTTGGACGAATGGGTCCCAACTCCTAATTAATTAAAGTCTTAGAAAGATATAAGTTTATTTGTTAAGCTCATATCAAACTTATTACTAAGCCCATAAATGAGCCTAGGCTCAACTTATATTGTATTGAGCTCTAATGTTCATGAAAGTTTTTTTTTATTAAAATTTTTTTGCTTGGCTTGGTTTGTTTATTAAACAAATCTAAAACTAAAACTCAAATTTGGCTTTTTTTATAAACAAACAAACATGAACGCTTTGTTTGTTTTGGTGATAACATTTTCTAGAAAATGATCGAGTCATTTTCCAAAAAGTATTTTTTATAAAACGATTTCATTTTCCTATGTTTGGTAACAACCTAAAATAAGTTGAAAAACAATCTCATAACTTCTCTTATTTAGCTTGTTGTGAGATGGAGTTGTTTTCCAAAAATATTTAGAGGAAAATAATCTCTAAAAATAAGCCATACTTTTTTTGTTGACCAAAGTAGTTTTCCATTAACTCAGTTTTTATGATTCTACCAAACGCTAGAAAACATAAAAACTATTTTTATACAAAGTTTTCTATTGAAACAAACAGAGCGTTTTTTATTGAACTAAGGCCGAGTGATTTTGAACGGCTTGGATCATTTAGAGCCCTAGAATTACACTATAAACCAAGTAAAGTGGTAAGGTTGTACCCCAAACAAAAAGTAAAGTGGTAAGAAACAAAATATATATGGATGAACAAAATTTGGTTACAAACTTGGTTAGAGTTTTAGGCTTCCCCATAATAGGAAGATGATATGTGTGTTTATCATGTGCAATACAATATTGCATATGATAGGGACACATATCATCTTTTATTGTGTGTTGTAGCCCAAGGTTGCAATTAAGCTTGTAGCCAAATTGTATATTTTTTTAGAGATGTTCAATCTATGGCGTCTACTCCCGATGATAGCCAAACTGTATATAAAAAAAAGAAAGAAAGATGGAGGGGCATGAAGATAAAAGGGGATTTGACATTTTTTTTTTCAATGAAAGGCTTTGACAAATTTATGATGGCTTGGTTGGATTAGTGCATGCATTCAACTAAAAATATTTGTGGGACTGTTCTGTGTAATTTATATATGGACATATAAGGAAACAAATGAACGTGTTTTTGATTACGATCCTTCTATGATGCTTTGAAGTTTTTGAAGGTATGATGTCTATTTTGGAGTTCATATTCATTGTAACATTGTCAATAACATTTGTCAACATGTTATTGTATTTTGGGAAAAAAAAATAATTTTAGAATATTCTTTCTTTCCTTTATTTGAGAGTTTTAATGGAGGGAATGAAAAGTCCATTCTCTCGTTTGGGAGTTTAAGTGGGAAGGAATGAAATGGGTAGGAGGGAACACTAATTCCTCTCTATTCCCTTAAAACCTCAAATTTTCATTCCCCTCGAAATTGGGAGAAAATGGGAGGGAATGAAATTAGATTTAATGAATTTTTTACTAAAACTCCCAAAATACCCCTATATATTCAACCATTTATTTTAAAATAGGGGTCTAATTGTAATATTGTCATAAAATGATTCCATTCCATTCCATTCCCTCCATGTTACTCCCAAACAAGATTACTTACATTCCATTCATTTTTATTCCTTTATTTTAAAATATCCAATCAAGGTTACTTAATTCCATTCTTTTCCATTCCTTTCCTTTATTTAAATACATTCCATTCCATTCCTTTTCATTCCCTTATGATCGTTTCATTCCATTCTATTCCATTACCTTATGAACTCCCAAATGAAGCCTAAATGTCAAAAATGTAAAAAAAAAAAAAAAAAAAGGTCAAAAATGTTAAATTAAAAAAGAAAACATGGAATATAATGTGACATGTCAAAACTTAACTGGTAAAAAATCATTAAATAAAAACCAAAAAAGAAAAGAAAAGAAACTTAACTTTTTTTGGCAGTTGTGGATTTCTAGTCAATCGATAACCTAGTTTAATTGGTAAGTGGTAACACATCATTAACTAAAAACAAAAACAAAATAAAAAGTAGCTTATTTGTTTATTTTGCTCATTAAATAATATAAAAAGACCCTTTTTTGATTTCGTTTTAAACAAATAAAACATTGAAAACTTAACTTAGACAAACCAAAAACTAGAATTTCCCTTGTGTTGGGAAAAACTTCTCGGACATACATTGGAAGTGCTGAGAAAAACATTCCATGTCCAGAGAAAAGTTGCAAGAGCTGAGAAAAACTTTCAAAGATACATCATACATAAAATGTTTTGTCAGTCTCAAGTCTTTTATAGTGAAACAATGCGTTTTGATTTTGTAGTGAAACAATACGTTTTATTTAACAATCCACAACATTTTTATGTCTCTCTATCTCTCTCCAAGGCCTTATCTGGTTAGTTATTACTATTAGTCTTTAATTATTACTTTTTCACTTTTTAAAAAATATTAAAATGGTGGGTATGCTAAAAGACATGAAAAAGAGAGAAATGTGTGATGTATGCTTAGGCAATTAATGAGAGACTAATGAGATAACAGTAGAATAAGTTAATGTAAACTTTTGGGTAACAGATAAAAAAACTTAATGAAAGAGGTAAAAAAAATGCTTTATGCAAAATTAGAGCGTCGCTTGACAAGACCTCACGCACTCCCACATGAGATCTCTGCTTATATATATATATATATATATATATATATATATTGATAATTATTCCTTTATAACTTCTAATCACTAATCAACATGAGTCTTAAAAAACTTTGTGATAGGACTTTATCGTACGTACAAAATAAGTATAGATTTTTTTATCTTTATTTTTTTTAAAAGGATATTTCTATTGTGTTCATCCTCATAAGAATTTAAGTGTAGATTAAATTTTCATAATTTTTGACAATTTTTCTTTGATTCCTTTATAATTTATATATTGTGTTGGTTTAAATGAATTTTTTCTCAAGTTTTCAGAGGATGAACTATAGATAAGATGTTCAACTTTTATACGCCAAGCATTGACTATAAGTCTTGTACATGGAACAAATAGAGATAAGAAATTAAGAATATGGTCCATTTTGTCGGCCTTAGCTTGATTTGTCTAGACATCGCTTTTCTCTCTTGCCAAAAGTCCGACTTATTTTAGGTGGAAGTTTCCTTGATTATTACTTGTATACAAAATTCTAGGATCATTAAATTGGAATGGGTCCCTTACTAACCTAACCAATTGGAATAGGATGAAATTTCTTCCCATTCACACTAAATGTTGTGTACACTCCAAATTTTTTCTGCATCTCATAATGATACGTTGTTGATAGGTGTCATTCAAGTCCAACATGATTGAGAGTTATAATTGAGACTATGGCCCAGAAGCTTTACTATTCAATACTTTGAGAGAAAAATTAAACACTCATTTGATGTAACAAGAGACTATGGAATTTGACATTGTATACACTGGGGTTTGTTCTTGATGTTGTGAAATTGCTATAGGTACTATAAACTCTAGTTTGATTAGTTGGCAAGTCATGTTCTTTAATCGTGAAAAGTCTACAATGGAAAACTTTTGTGTTCCTATAATAAATGTTTTGGAGAGAAAATTGTTAGCCTCCTCATCCCATTGGGACCCCCCTATTTATACAAAGGAAAAAGGGTCCAATATTCCTTAGTGTGACTTAGTTACATGGAATTTTTGTGCAAATGTGCCTAGATTTCTTTAAAAATTTAATTATAATTTCAAACTCTAATTTGGTGATTTTTATATGATTTTTGTGGTTTGATTTTGATCCAGTAAAGACATATTAGCCAAAAGAAACGAAGGTAGAGCTATTAAAGAAATCAGTACTTTTTTTTTTTGCTACAAAGAAATTTGTACTTTCAGATTAGCAATTACAGATGGCTAATGCTGCATTGTCATTTGTGGTTGTGGTATGAATAAGCGGTATGTTGTTTGGGCGACTGATTGAGGCAAAGCAATTAACCATATTAAAAGGGATTAGCAACTTTTTCTTTCTCCTTTACCATTTGTGGTATGTATATACCTTTTTCACATATGCTTAACTCAAGTATCCATTAGGATTTCTCTTAATTATGATAAACATATTATTTTTTTAAAAAGAAGTTTTATATTTATTAAATGAGATACACACACACACACACACACACACACACATATATATATATATATATATATATATATATATATATATATGTCGAGGGCCATGTGATTGAATTGGAACCTCCCCATACAAAAAGTGTCTCCGATTTTAGGGAGAAAATGTTCAAATTGCGGGAGTTAGGGAAAAAAGGTTCAAGTTGCAGGGGTTAGCGAGTATATTGTAATTATTTCAAAAAAAAAAATAGATAGATAGAGAGAGAGAGAGAGAGATATATATATATATATATATATATATATATATATATATATATATATATATATATATATATATATATATATATTTTTTCCTTGAGCTAAAGTAGTTGCGATGGAAGTGTGGAGTGGATGGTTTTTTTTTTTTAGAGTATTTTGGATTGTTTCAAATGAGTAATGGCTCCTCTTAGGCTCCTAAATTTTTTGGTTTATTGATTTTGCTATCTATAACTTTGATTCTTCTTTACCAAATAAAGTTTGGAATTTTCTGTAAGTAAATTTTTTCTTCAAGAAAATGAATAGAAATCTCCCTTCATGTTTATGCTCATGTTGATGTTCATATTTGTATCTTTTGCAATACTCAATAAGTTGTTTACTCATTTTGTGAATTATCAATTGTAGTTAAAAAAAAAAAAGTATAAACACAATACTATTCAATTAAACTAATGTGAAAAATTAAATCTATTAGATTAAAAAAATGGACATGAAAATGAAAATTTCACAAAAAATTTCTTAAATAGAATTAAAATCATTTTTACTCAATATTGTTTATCAAGCAATCATGTACTAACTAACAACATTCCAATCATTATGTGTATAACGGGGTGATGAAATGGTTGTTCAGTTTATTTAAGAAATCTGATCTAGCTAATAGGAATTAAAAAAATACAACAACTTTCATGCGTAGTCATGAATTATACCTTTACGTATATCTTATGCATTTTATCATTTTTATTTTATATAAATGTATTTCAAAAAATTAAAAAAATTTATCATAAAAGCCTTCATTGTTTTTTTTTTTAAATCACTACATAAAAATAAAAGAAGTTTTTTCCCAAAAAAATGTTCTCCAGTCATAATATTTACCAAAAAAGATCATACCAAAAAAAATTGTGCAATGCATAGGCCAATAACCAGTCTATATATATAATTAAAGCCAAAACTGAGAGAAAATCCAATTAGATTCTAAATTAGATGCCAATTGTTGTCTAATTTTGTGTAATGTGTCCAATTTAAGGCTTAAAAAAAAAACATTGATTCCAAATACCGATGTACTCACCATTCCAAATACATTGCAATATAATAACTTTTTATTTTTATTTTTTATTAGATAGTTTTTTTGATGAGATAGTGGCTCCTAAAAAAGGGCCATATATGGGACTGTGATTTCATGAACAACATGTAATTTTAAAAAGACTGATGGTAGGTTGCTACACACACACACACACACACATATAGCCAAAATTGAGAGAAAATTTAATTAAATTCTAAATTGGAGTTTAATTTTGCACCACGTGTCTCATCTAATTTTTAAATGTGTATGTCAAGTGAATTATTAGGTGCAAAAATCAAAGAGTCTAAATTCAATTAGATTCTAAATTGAATTTTAATTGGAGTTCAATTTTATGCCATGTATCCCATCTAATATTTTAATTTTTGTAGCAAGTGAATTATTTAGTACAAAAACCGAAGAGTCTAGATCCAATTAGATTCTAAATCATATATATATATATATATATATATATATATATATATATATATAATTGTGATTGTTTTTAAATGTACATGTGCATATGCACAGAGTTACACACTACTTTTATTAAATGAATGTATCAATTTTTAAACACAAAATAGAAAATAATTAGGAAATTGATTTCTTACCTTGTTGACATGACACTAACTATATTCATTACCATGTTAGTTTACAAGATTTTTATAATATAATTGGTAATAACTTTAACTTCTTAAAAAAATGATAATGTAAAAAATTGACATTTGGCTTTTGTTTTTTTTTTGTTTGTTTTTTTATTTATTTTAATTTTCATTTTAAAATTAGGTAAATAGTATGTTTTTTAGATGATGTTCATGAGCACTTTAACTAAAAAGTCAAGACTTAGACCCCATTTGGTTGCCAAGAAAGCAAAGGAAAAGAAAAGAAAAGAAATTTTCAATTTCTGCTAATAAAATGACATCTCATTCACTTATGGAGATGCAATTAATATATTTTCAAATATTTTATTTTATTTTCTAATTAAGGACACGTGATAATTCAAAGGATAGCTTAGATGGCATAAAAATATTATTTTGACGTTAATGTTAGATACATCAATTCTTTTCATGTACCGCTTAATAATAAGGATTATTTTGACACAATATCAAAAGTTTAGAAACAAAATTGACACCTTTAAGATGTTAAAAACCATTTTGATACATAGTACAAGTGTTAAAGACTAAAACGGTAATTAAACATGTTTTTTTACATATTTTTATTAAAGATTAAATTCTATAAGGATGTGGTTTAAAACCCAAGTTTTACACCCTCCAATTCCAACATGCCACATCATCTTATCACGTATTAAAAAATAAAAACAACCACACTCAATCAATTATAATGCTCATCTGAAAATTCAACAAATTGGGAGTTTATTAAGATGTTATTAATTGTGGTATGATGTACTAAGTTTTAAGTAAAAAGTTGATGTAACATCTCTTATTGGATAGTGTAAAACATGAATTTTACACCCTATTTTTACTAAATTCAAACTCTTTTTATTAATATCCTCAAAACTCTTTTTTTTATTAGCTGAATTTGGAAACTAATATTTTGTTTGGTTGTAAAGGAGATGAAAAGAAAAGAAGAGAGAAAAAAGTAAGGGAAGGGAAAGGGAAGAAGAGAGAGTTGTATATAGAAGGATTGCATTAAACAATTTCTTCAAAAGAAAGGTCTTTTTGGAAAAAATAATGGGACCGTTTGAAGGATTGTGCTAAGAAAATTTCTAGAACACAAACTTTTCTCAAAATGATGGGTTGTGAGAAAAGTATGAAACTTCATCAAAAAAGAAAAAAAGTATGAAATATTGGTGAATCGATCAAATTGTGTATTCTCACTTTTTAATAGAAAACTTAAAAGTGAAAATGCTTGGGACCATCATAGCACGTATTAATATAGAAAAACTTAATGAAAGAGGTAAAAAAAGGCTAAATGCAAAGTTAGAGCGTCACTTGACAAGACCTCATAAAAATAACAAATAGTAGCTGCCCATGCTACATGTAGAGCTTTGTGTTTTGTTTCTCAAATAAATTATATATTTTATAAATTCATGAACAAAACCGTACAATATAAGAGACTTTAATCGGTTATAACTAAAACAAAATTTTAGGGAAACAATTGGGTGAAAATGATAAGATTCAAGATTTCCCTTTTTTTTTTTTGGAGGAGTAAGATAAAGTTTCTTTGGTTGTAGGAATCTCCTTTATCTAATTACATGACTATTTTTAAAATCATCTACATGTATTAAATCATATATTCATTAAATCATATTTAAACAAGTCACATGATTAATAAATATGTAATGTGATTAAAAGTATAAATAAAAATATATTTGAGTTGTCACCTAGTTAGTTCAAAAGAAAAAGTAATGTTACTAACAATAATTTTTACAACAGTTGACTTGACAAGTTTTTATTAATTTTTATTTGCGTCCACAATGAGTATCACTTAATTATTTTCCATTAATATTTTTCATTAATAACTTCTTGTTTTTTGTGATTTTTTTTTTCCATTAACAACATGTCACATAAGCAATTGTGAAATATTTTATGTAATTTTTATGGTTCTAGAATTATTTATTTATTTTAAATATCCAAACCGATTCAAAAAAATTCTGTCCTTTTTTCTTAATATCACTTCTAATAATAATAATAAGCTTTTATAATTGGAGTCACCCTTCGACCTTAACCCCACACGGACCACATCCCTTGTAATTTTCAATCATTTTATTAAAAAAAGTTTTGTTGTTTTCAATTAGACTGTAGTGGTAGAGCCACTTGAGGACCCAGGGGCCCAAGATTTTTGAAAAAAATTAAAAATTTTTTTTGGAAATATCCTAAATAATTTGAAAATTCTTAAATAGCCTTATCATTTTGCCCCCCCCCCCCCATACCTGATAATACACATATATATTTAAGAAAGTCTAAAAATAAACACAATTTTCTTTTAAATAAAATACGATCCACAAATACATGTCAACAAATTACAATAATTACACATTCAACATCTTTAAAATGAATACATAGGTATTTTAACAATTACCTCAACAAATAAAAGGGAAAAAAATTCTAATTTTCATCCCAACACATCTAGGGCTTACTTGTATGTAGTAGAAAAATTGAAGAGTCTAAAACTTTGTCTCTCCCACACGGCCACACAGTTGTAGTCTTGTAGAAACAATCTTTCTTACATAGGTGACTCTCTCTCTCTCTCTCTTGCTCTCTCTCTCTCTGTTGAGGACTTGGCCTTTGCATTCTTTTTCTTTTTCTTCTTTCAGACTTTCAATTCTTTGTCTTTGCCTTCTTCTCGCCATTGCTTTTGCCTTCTTCTTTTTTTTTTTTTTTTTTTTATTATTATTATTATTATTTTTATTATTTTTTTTTTTATCTTTTCAGATTTTAGTTCTTTGCTTTTCATCCCTTTATTTAAAAGTAAAAGTTTGGTCCCTTTATTTAAAAGTAAAAGTTTTGTAGTAGTGTAGTGTACTATGTGTTCAGTTTAGACAAGAAAGAGTGACTCAATTTTGTCCTTTTGTCATTGTCATTGTCTGTGACTCATTACTGTGGGACCCTCAATTTGTGACTCAATTTATGAAGCTTTTGTGCTTCTGTAGTGTGCAGTGCTCTATCTATTCCCCCGAGACCAACTGGCCCATAAGTTTTTAACACTTTCCAGGTATTTGTATTTTCTTTGTTTTAATTTTTTTAATTTTTCTTTTCATTGCTTTCTTTTTTAAATTCCTTATAATATATTATTTATTATTATAATAATCAATATATTATGAACAATATATACACATATATTTAGTTGTTGTTTATTATATTTTTTTATGTATTGACATTTGGATGATTGTTTAATTTTAATTAAATATACTTTTGTTTATACATATTCAGTTATGAAGTATTGTACATTATTGTGGGGCCCGAGAATTTGTGGTCCCTACCACTTCATAATAGGGCCCAAGATCCAAGCCAGGGAGAATGATTTCCGAGGACGCAAAGTAAAAATCCAAAAAAGGCCCAAATATATGGCCGAGGACGATCTTATGCTCGGCATCTCACAAAACGCCCGAAGAAAAGGAAAAACTCAATGACAGGGCGTACAAGGAGAAAGCCGCCAACACCGTAGTATGGAACCCCGCATCCGACAGGCCCATACTCCAGACCATGCTATTTAACTTTTCCAACTACCCCCAACCACTCTATGTATGGATTGATAGGACAGGTTTGTACCCCAAAAAGCAAAACTTACACGTGTACACGAAACGGGAAGTAAACACTAGTATAAAAGGGAAAGAGAGCCCAGAGGAGGAGAGGATCCTACAAAAGGGAGAATGGGAAGGATACTATGCTCCTCGGACATAGTCCGAGGACTTAAACCCTACAAGCCGCACCGATGGAAGGCTTAGCTAGTCAAGCCAAGTCCACCCTCATAAAAGCCTCCATAAAAATCACGACTAGACCGCGACCGAAGACCAGGATCCAGCCTTTCAAGCCCACACTCTACAAATTATATTGTTCGGGCCCTTTACATACGAGCCCAATGTCATTCTTGGGTCGTTGAATAATCATGTCCCTACAATTACTATTTTACATTTCATACACCAAAAAAAAAAAAAAAAAAAAAATATATAGAAGCCCCCTAAATATAAATTCCTAGTTCCGCCACTACAATCAGCATATATATCGTGTGGTGCACTAACATGCCTTTTTATCTGTTGGTCTTGTTGGAAATATTTTAGTGAATAAACAAGTTTTGATACAAAATTAATATATCAAATAATTAGCAAGAACATAAAATAAAAAGGAGTTTAGAACGATTTCACAATGCTATAGAATCATGCTACGAAAGTGTTGTCCATAAAGGTTGATTCGTACACCGAGTAAAACTTGGTGCGACTGGTTCTCTTGGCCAAACAACTCTTCAAGATTAGACTATAGCGTCAACCTTTGTGATGGACGCACTTCCACTCACGATGGTTCAAAAACAACCCTTTATTGCCTTTCCTTAGAACA
This sequence comes from Quercus dentata, assembly GCA_028216015.1. Lineage (NCBI taxonomy): Eukaryota > Viridiplantae > Streptophyta > Magnoliopsida > Fagales > Fagaceae > Quercus > Quercus dentata. The sequence continues at coordinate 101,091,766 of CP116447.1, forward strand.
AATATAAATTGTAAAAAAATATGTGGGAGAGACATAATGGAATTGTGTATATCTAAATATAGAGTAGTAAAAAAATGACTTATAGAAAAGGGTGTGATGATGAGTATTACATGGGCTATTCATGACAATAATAACATATAGTTATTGGTAACTAATACCCATAAAAGCCCAACGGTTATATTATCCATTATTGCCCAATGACTATTTTTCTCATAATTGCCAACAACTATTTTACTTGTAAATTCCTAACAGTTAGAGAATAAATAATAATAAAAATATTTGTAACACACACCCACAACAATAGGTCTTGGGACGAATTCTATGATGGAGCAAAAAGCAAGATATTATAAAGTGTCCTACTTTCCCGATTTCAAAAAAAAAAAAAAAAAAAAAAAAAAAAAAAAAAGGTGTGTCCTACTAGGCCACTACTGTCCTTGCAAGTTGCAATATTTTATGGCTCAATCAATTCTGTGAAAGGGTAGAAACCCATGATAGAGCTTTGACAATAAACCCTGGTCGTGATCCATGCTTTTCAGGAAGCAAACCAATGCACCGATGCACTGGCTAAACTAAGAGCGCAGTCATTGTATAGTTTTGCTACTTTTTGTAACCTACCGCCTGTGGTGGAGGCTATATTAGCTTTTGACAAGGCTAATTTGTGTTGTAATAGACTTGTGAATTCTTAAGTTAATGTTTAATCATGGTTTACTCAAGAAAAAAAAAAGAAAAAGAAAAGAAAAGACAATAAACCCTGGTCCATGTCTTTCCCACCGTGACTCGGATCCCCCCAATAATTTTTTATTTATTTATTCTATAGTTTTATGATCATGTGGTAATTTTTTTTAATCACAAATTACACACACATATATATATACACACAAAAAATTGATTAGAAATATTTACTTAATTAAATAATGCACCCCCTTCCCACTCTTGGAAACATGGGTCCGCAAACCCCTCAAGCTTTATTTTGAGAAAACCCCTCAAGAGACTAATTCAATAGTTACAAATTTGTCATCTTAATAGGTTATTAAAAAAATAAAAATTAATTGTTTTGATGTTATAGTTTAATTGGTTGGCATCTTCTGATATTTCCAAATAAAATATTCAAATTTAAACTTTTAATAACTCATCTTCCAATTAACTACTAAATTATCAAAAATACAAAAATTATGCAATAAAAGAATAAGTTATTAAAGAATGCAATTTTATATATCCACATATTATTTGGCTTTGAAATATCTCTTAATCTTGGGATTTAAAACAAAGTTTTTATATATTCTTTTTGTAAGAATTATATATATATATATATATATATATGGATGCAAGAATTGTGATATATAAATAGGGTTAATATACTGCACAAGCCATTATTTAGGACAAAACTTCCCATCAAATTGGATTTTTAACTCTGTATTTGTAGGGTCACATTTTTCATGCCAAGCCCAACATGTATGGGACCTTAAACCAGTGAACCCGATACAATGAATTTGTAAAGAGTGGGCTAAAGAGCTAGGCTTTAGAGTATGGACAGCGGTTGTTGCGGCGTTCTTTATGTTACGTTAAGACGGGCTGGGTTCATCTGAGAGGACTGATCCTCGACCCGGTCCGAGGAGCCCTTTTCTGGGGCCTCCGGTGTGTTGGGGGGTTTTCACCTCGTCATCTCTGTCTCTCTTTACTCCCTTGTTATAGTAGTTTTCTTCCTCCCGAATGGGGTCCCTAGGGTAGGTACTTGTCTCATTAGCCATTCCTTCCAGTTGTTGGGAGTGGTTGTAAGGACAGAGAAGTATGGCCGTGTCGTGCACAAGGCACCGAATGCAATAATGACAGCCTTTCCTTTAGACACTTTTGTTGTCCTTTTCTGCTTTAGTACTTTTCCCGCTCCGTGGGGTGATAGGGAGTGTCACCACCAGTGGCAGGTTGCCTTTTTCATCCTCGGCAACATCGTGTCGAGGAGGGTTCTCCCCATGGCCGAGGAGGGGCTTTTCCTCCCCGCGACCGAGGAGGGATTTTTCCCTTGGGCTGGGCCTTCGGCCCAATGTAGTCATCGACATGGGCCTACTGGTCTTTTACCCCCCATAATAGCCCCTCAAAATCCTGTTTGTCCACTCCTCGGGTGGAGAGGAGGGTTTTGGTGATATCGGACCTCTGTTTTGGCTTGCCACGTCAGGCCCTCCACTAAAGGCCAGAGCCTCTTCGTTTGCCCAAGGCGCGTTCCTGATTGTGAGACATTCTTTTAATCTATCCAAGTCGCGTCCCTATCGCTTCGGTATACGAGGCGTGCTTTAATGAGGGTCCCTTCACGAGACGACATAAATTCAACGGTTGAAGACCACTTTGGAAATTGAGCGATAATTATTTCGCTTGTAATTCCTTTTTGGAGATTTGGGTGAATTAATTGCCACCAGGTCTGCCTCCCATATAAGAAGCACGGTGGGAGGTCATTCCCTTTATTTGCGGACCCTTTGAGCTTTTTAGATTCCTAACTCTCCAATTGTTCCCAGAGTCCCAATTACCAGTGTGACCGAGCTTTAGGAGGTGAAATGGTCGGGGTTAGGGCGTGGGTGAAGGAACTACACCCTATTCGTAGGCCTTAGGTATCTTCGAGATTCGAAATGGCCCACTCAAGGCAAGGGAGACAAAGACTCAAGACATTTCTTCTCCTCGATAAGGCAAGAAATGAGCCTCTTTTTCTTTCAGCCAAAATCCGAAGCGGGTGGAGGTCGCATTAGATTTTTGGTGCGACAACACCGAGATTTCCCATCGCCGGTACCATCCGTGCTTGCTCGATTGCTACTAGGACGATACTTGCTCGATTGTCGCTAGAGCAGGTATAGGGATTTGGCATCCCCACTTCTTCCTCTCTTCCATCACCGGTGCCATCCAGACTTACTTAGTCGCCGCTAGAGCAAGGTTATGGACTAGGTGCCTCTGCTTCTTCTTCTCTTTCATCATTGGTGCCATCCGGACTTGCTTAGTCGCCGCTAGAGCAAAATTGAAGGATTTATTGTTCCCGTGTATTCCCCTCTTTCTTTTTTATTTCTGTAGTTAGCTTCTGGTATAGGCTTGTCTAAGCCCCTTTTTTGTATGCTGTACTACTTCTTTATCTAATAAAAGATGACTTTATCTCATTTTGTGTATTCTTTCTTTTCTGCAATAATTATTTTGTGAATGGATGTGCTGGTGTCTTTTTCTTTCGAACATTACTTAGGACCAATGCATGATTGTACCTGGTCTAAACATTTGGAAAGGTACCCTTGTGTGTTAGTTTCCATAGAGCCGGGGATCCGAGGACCGCGCGGGACCTCCATTCTGTCTAGCACTTAGATTTTGAGAGTGTCTAGTTTTCCCATAGGTTTGAGTCCGAGGACCATGCAAGACCTTGGTTCTGTCTAGCACTTAGGCTCTTGGAGTGTCTAGTTTCCCTATAGGTTTGAGTCCGAGGACCATGCAAGACCTTGGTTCTGTCTAGCACTTAGGCTCTTGGAGTGTCTAGTTTCCCCATAGGTTTGAGTCCGAGGACCATGCAAGACCTTGGTTCTGTCTAGCATTTAGGCTTTTGGAGTGTCTAGTTTCCCCATAGGTTTGAGTCCGAGGACCATGTAAGACCTTGGTTCTGTCTAGCACTTAGGCTCTTGGAGTGTCTAGTTTCCTCATAGGTTTGAGTTTGAGGACCATGCAAGATCTTGGTTTTGTCTAGCACTTAGGCTCTTGGAGTGCCTAGTTTCCCTATAGGTTTGAGTCCGAGGACCATGCAAGACCTTGGTTCTGTCTAGCACTTAAAGAGATTCTGATTTAGCCCTCGGCTCCCTTGTCCATAGAGGATTCAGCGGACCGGAATATTAGGGGTCTCAAGAGTTAGCCCCTTGACAAGTGCATTGGAGTGCATATCTAACGTTCAAAGCCCCTTGAACTGTGCTATCTAGCGATCCTCCCCTCGTGATGAATCATTTAGAAGCGTGACCCAAAACGAAGGCTGAGCTATGATGATGGCGGTGTGTTCCTGGAAATGATGGGGGCTTTCACGCAGCTCGCACCACCGCCAAAACTGTCCTCCCGAGGGATTCTTGTAGCTTGACCGTGACTAACCGTCATATTCGCCAACGCACAAGCTCTCCCCACAGGCGGCACCAATTGTAGGGTCACATTTTTCATGCCAAGCCCAACATGCATGGGACCTTAAACCAGTGAACCCGATACAGTGAATTTGTAGAGAGTGGGCCAAAGAGCTAGGTTTTAAAGTATGGACAGCGGTCGTTATGACGTTTTTTACTTTACGTTGAGACGGGTTGGGTTCATTTGAGAGGACTGATCCTCGACCCGGTCTGAGGAGCCCTTTTCTGGGGCCTCTAGTGTGTTGGGGGGTTTTCGTCCTGCCTTCTCTGTCTCTCTTTACTCCCTTTTTATAGTAGTTTTCTTCCTCCCGAATGGGGTCCCTAGGGTAGGTACTTGTCCCATCAGCCCTTCCTTCCAGTTGTTGGGAGTGGTTGTAAGGATAGAGAAGTATGGCCGTGTCGTGCACAAGGCATTGAATGCAATAATGGCGCTCTTTCCTTTAGACACTTTCGTTGTCCTTTTCTGCTTTAATACTTTTCCCGCTCCGTAGGGTGATAGGGAGTGTCACCACTAGTGGCAAGTTGCCTCTTTCATCCTCGGCTACATCGTGCCAAGGAGGGTTCTCCTCATGGCCGAGGAGGGGCTTTTCCTCCCCGCGATCGAGGAGAGATTTTTCCTTTAGGCTAGGCCTTCGGCCCAATGTAGTCATCGACATGGGCCTACTGGTCTTTTACCCCCCACAGTATTTAAATCATTTGTTTTATTAAATTATTTTAACAAATTACAAAACTATTAAACACATGCATATTTGTTTGAGTTGTCACATAATAAATTGGAAGAATTTCCTTAAAATATAATTGATTCAGTTTATTAAAAATAAACTAACATTTTTTCCCGCTTATGATGCTCTGATGAACATTTTCTTGTGATTGCATTTTGCTGGTTAGGTCATGCTAATGATCCCACACTGTATTATGCTTTGAGGTTGTGTCATGTCTTAATGCATTCGATCCTAGTTGGATTATGAGATGGTTTTTACTAGTAAAACTAATTAGTCGGCATTATTTTGGTTACCTTAGATTCAATTAACATGAATTAGAGAATAGAATATATAAAAATAATGAATTATTAATGTAAGGGTAGGTTTTGGTTCCTAAGCCCAAAAAAGGAATGGATTAAGGCCCAAAGAGCCCAATACAATGAATTTGTAGATAGTGGGCTTAAAAGCTAGGCTTTAATGGATCAAACAAAACGACAAAGGAATCAAAGATAGTAAGAAAGAAAAGAAAAACAAGCTTTGTACAAAGAAAACCTTCCTCGGCAAAATCCGAGGAGAGTGGTCCTTATGTATATTTCTTTTAAACTGGGATGCAATTTTAGTTCTTGTTGCTACGAGTTTTTCTCTACAGATTTTCTGATCCCCTTTTCCTGGAGGGTCTCTTACATTATATATCTCCCTTTAGATGATCTTGGCCCTCTATTTATTGATCGTTCAGACCACTACTTGAGTGCTTGTCCCATTAGACACATTCCCAAACCCCTTGTGAGTTGTGACAGCCAAGGCAAGATCTTGTTCAGGGGTCTTTTCCACATAAATGCAGTCGGGAGGTTTGGTGGGATGCATTAAATGTGGTGGCAGCCACCATCCCTTCAGTCATATCAAGGCTAACCCTTTCTTCGAAGCTCTTTCTCTACCGTATGACCTCTTCTCGTAACGTGCCACCGACGTGGCCTTACTGTCCGAAGGTGTGACCTCTTTAGCACGATGATGGCCTCCTTGGCCATGGGTATGACACGTGGTGCAATTACCTTATTTAAATTCCTGTACCCCACATTTAAATTTTGGACAAAATTTCCCTCAAAACGGCTTTGTATAAATGTCTTCTAACCCATTACATTACAATCAAATGTTCATGCATGTATATTTTAGTTGCATGACTTATTAAGTAATTTAAGCAAGTAAGATATCTTGAAATAGACCATGCAATTCAAATTATACATGGATTAATATTATAATTGTCATGGTTTTTTTTATTTTTTATTTTTTTTTAAAATTAGTTTAAACGAAAACTATGTAATTAAAATAGTTGAAGTCAATGTAACTTTATATGCAACTAGTATGTAACCAGTGTGAATGATGAATTGTAGTGGTGCTATTGATGCTATCTTGAGTTATAAAACATATAGATATTGGTTCAACCAGACATACAAAATATCTGAATAGAAATAGTATAAAAAATATACTCATTAGTTCAGAGAAAAAATAAAAGCAAAAATCTAAACAATTTAATTTGTATGGAAAGCTAACAAAAGCAAAATTCAATTTTGATTCTAATTAAAATTTCTCTAAGCATTGGTTATATATATATTTAACTCATCGTTTTTTACATTGAATTAAATCACTTGGCACAAAAATTAAAAAACTTACATTAGATAAGACAAGTGGCGCAAAATTAAACTTTAATTGAATTCCAATTTTTACACTAAATTAACTAGCCCACTTGGTGCAAAAATTTTAAAACTTAGATTAGATGGAACACGTGGTGCAAAGTTAGACTCTAATTGAATTCCAATTTGAATTCTAATTAGATTTTCTCTTAGTTTTTCCTCTCTCTCTCTCTCTCTCTCTATATATATATATAGATATATACATTTTACAATTTCAAATCCTTAACTATTTTCATGATCTATATGGGGAAAATTATTGTGTACTCCCGGAGTACCATAAATGTGTACTCCCTCATCTCACATAAATGGTGGGTCTTACCATAAATTTATGATGGGAAATTTTTGTGTACTCTTAGAGTACCATAAATGCGTACTCTCTCCTCTCACATGAATGGTGGGTCCCGCTAATTAAATTCATGATGGAACCCACCATTCATGTGAGAGGAGGGAGTATGCATTTATGGTACTCAAGGAGTACCTAATAATTTTCCAATTTATGATACTCTGGGAGTACTTAATAATTTTCCTCTATATGAAGCCTACAACTTGTCTAGAAAATAAAGAAAACACCCTTGAACTTCCATTTGGATATTGAAAACAAAGAGGGAAAATAAAATTACTATTTTGCATTTATTTGAGTAGAAGTATTAATAAACTATGCCCAATGTATTATGCTCGCATTTGTAGGCTGCCCACCATATCATGTTGTTTATATTCCACCATTAATGGCATTTATGAACTGAACCAAGTAATACTTGTGGTTGGTCTCATTTCTTTTATTTTGTTTTTTTGATGGAACATTTCTTTTTATTTTGTTGAAAACAATGAAGAGGACCATTCATTAGGAAGGTCAGTAACATCAACCAATAATAAGTGGGACATAACTTTCTCAACAAAAAAAGAAAAAAAAAAAAAAAAAAAGAAAAAAAAAAGGGACATAAGATCTTGAAAGTTCAAATAGTGTAAAAACACCCTTGAACGTTTAGACTCCTAATTTACAAATTAACCAATTCAAATTTTATGTCAAACAACTAGTGTGCGGAAAACGAACAAAAGCTATAAAACAGAATTGGAAAACTATCTAAGCCAAATTAAAATCACAACCCACAAAGAGATAATAAAAGGCAAAAATAAAAGGGAAGGAAGATGCAAACACAAGGACAACACGCGATGTGTTATCGAAGAGGAAACCGAAGCCCTCGGCGTAAAACCTCTCCACCGCCTCCAAGCGGTAAACAATCCACTAGAAAATGTAGTTGGGATACATGGACAGCAATAGACCCTCCAAGCCTAATCTACCCAGTGCACCTAAGCCCTCCAAGCTTCTTGCTCCAACGAGGATGCGCCGAACCTTTTTCTTTTCTAGCTTCCCGGATTCCGCTACTTGACCATAGCATCAACCAATGTAGATTGGTTCCTTCCTAATTACTTCCCAGAACACCAAATAGCCCTCTCACAGTAATGAATATGGTGAGAACAAGGTTTTGGTAAAATGTCTCTCAAGGATTTGACAATGGAGAGGAAGAAAGTTGAGGAATTTGAAGAGACTCTTATGTAAAGATTCTAGATGAATCAATCTTGTTTTACTCTAGGGTTTCTCTTTCAAAATTCTCTTTGGAAGCTCTCTCTCATTTGTGGGTATAAGGGGTATATGTATATTAGGGTGAGAGAGGAATGTGAAACGTCGGGTTTTTCAAAACAGGGCTGGCTCGCGGCTTGGCCTCGCGACTTGACCGAGTTGCGAGATCCAGTCGCGAGATAACCGAATGACCAATTGTCCTATTTTGTCCTGTAGTGCTCCAGCTAGCATAACGGTTCAACTTCTGGCATGCTTGGCACGTGTCTTGCATCCGCAGCGAGCTTGCAGCTGCAAGTCACCCATGAGATCCAGCCGCGAGACTCTTTTTTCTTGCACACTCTTGAGCATTCAACACTCTATCTCACTCATTACCCTTACAAGAAAACCCACCTAAATACAGGGTTACTAAATGCTGAAATACAAGCAAATTTGGCACGGAATAAAGCCAACAAGATGATTGATTAAATTCAACCTTACAATCTCCCCCTTTGGCTATTCCATGACAAAACCCTAAAACATACTCTAGACTTAACATGTGAGTTGGGAACAGTTGAGCAAAACTCACTCACACCTAACTCTAGAAGTCATGAAGCACTTGAATCATATGAACATGAAACTCCTGAAACACAACAATACACCATGATCGTTGTATGCAAAAAAGCATGAAATGCATATGAAACAGGCAATATGTGATCAAGCAAAGATGGAGTTAAGAGACAAACCATGGCTTGATCAACCAAGTAATCACTACAAGGTAGTGAACACAATGCTCATTCACACTTGGAATGAACACTTGAACGCATACAAGCAAACAAGAACAATGCAAGTTACTTGTATGCCCAACACTCAACCAATGCATAATACACTAAGTATATGCATCTAGGAACAATCCTACAAGGGCACAAGAGTGATAGTACTTAACCAGAAAATGCATGACATTTGGATAGAAGTACTGATTGAACAAAAACATAGAGGCTGCATAAAGTATGGTACAAACCATAAAGCCTACAATATGCATAAAATATAACCCTAAAAGCTTACATAAGCAACATGGGTACAAAATACAATATAACAACTTAATCTGAAAAAATGCGTAAACACTCCCCCTTAGGTAATATCCTCCCCCTCTGATCAAGCTATCACTCCCCCTTTCATCCTTTATGACATCATCTCCCCTTTTTTGTCATGGAATAGCTACACATTCTCTTCTAGCCTCCTTTGAATCTGATCCAATTGAGTTTGGAGTGAGGTAAACTTCATATCCCATCGAGTGCTGTGATGGTGTAGAGTAGATGTGAGTCCGGACATCTTGGTATTCAACTCGTGTACAGAGGATACAATGTGATCAAGTTTTTCGTCAAGGGAGAGAGTGCTGAAATGCGAACCACCGTGAGATGTGGAAGTTTCCGGTTTGGCTCTCTTTCGACTATGTCCAATGCTTGCGTTGAATGTACGCATGTTGATTGGACTCGGTTTTGAGTAAGGAGATTCATCTACCGTTGGATAAATTCCTTTGAGCTTCAAGATCCTTGAAATGAGACAGCAGAAAGGAACACATGTTCGGGACTCGATTCGTAGAACCGTTTTGCGTAGAACATGAAAGATATGAGCACAGATGTCAATTTCTACATCGTAGATTAGGTCATGAAGAAACAAGGCATGTTTGAGGTTCATATATCCAGTGCTTGATAAGGGGTACAAATTGTGAAATATCACAATTGTAAGCACTCTCGCTTTTGGAGAAAGAGAGGAAACACTGACGGAGTTTTCTTTGGATGAGAATTCCAAGTCTTGTCCAAGACCCTCCTTAAGAAGTTCCTCATCAAGATAAAGATCATCATAAACCGGTGAGTGTCAAAGCATTGGTCGGTTGATGTGAAGGATCTCTGCCAAATATGCGGGAGAGACTGAAAAACTCTTTTTCCTAACCCAGCACTTAAGTTCATCTTCTTCCACAATCGCGTTGGCATAAAATTCATTTACCAAATTCTCATACGCGTCATCCAGATCAGAGAGAAGGTAATTCCAATCCTTATGAGCAAACCATTTCGAAATGTCGGTGTCATGAAGTGATGATTGGTCAACAGGTCTTTCCAATAATGGTGTAGCATTTTGGAAATAATTCTCATGAGACCGAAAGGCAGCATAGGATCTGAACTTGTTGGGATTGAACCCTTTTGATGAAGAACGAGTCCCTTTTGTTTGAGGAGAGTAGTCATTGACATCAATGACAAGTTCCTTTCCTTTGGAACTACCTCCTTTCACACTGCTTTCTTGAATGGAGACATTTCCAGTCTGTATCATGAATAGAGGAAAAGAAAGAACACAATCCAACAGACATTATTAGTAGTGGGTTAGTGTCAAATTAGGGATAATGAAGAAAACCCTAAGAGCTAGATGGAAATGACCAAAAAATAACAATGAGGGACAATAATGACCCAAATGTAGCTACAAAATAGAGTGGATCAGATTAAAACCACACAAAAATGAGAACATTATGCACTCAAGTAACCAAACACGGGTAAGAGAAATATGAATACCAAGTAGAACACAAAAACCATGATGAAAAGGCAATAACTGAGAGAAACAAAGAGTAGAGGACAAAACCCATACCTTTCCTTGAAGATAGATTGAATGGTAACAAGTTGGTAAAAGAATTTGAAGATTACCACGGTGATGTTGAATAAGTGAAAGTAAGACCAGAAAATGAACAGACACAGAGTGCAAGACAAGCAAATGAGAACCCCTTTTTGAGAAAAGTGTTGAAAATGAGCTCATTTTGCAGAACACGCGATTTTCGCGACTGAAATGAGTCGCCAACAAGACGCCAGGACAAGCCGCCAAAACACTCAAAGACAAAATTTTGAAAAATTTTCTAAGTGTTTTTCGCGACCGGAGGGTCTACCCGCGAGGGAGTCGCGAGCTGAGCAAAATCTTTGTGTAACCCTCGCGACTGGACCTTCCACTCGCGAACAAGTCGCCGAAATTGACACGCGAGCTCGTGACTATGGCATGCAACTTGACTTACCCGCGATCGAGTCATCAAAACAGGGTAAAAATGATTTTTGAAATTTTCAGTTTTTTAAGAACAAAATACTTTCCAAAAATACCTAAAACACTCAAAAATATTTTTGTGCTTGAATCAACAAAGATTGAGTATGTAAAAACACATTTTATCAAGTACAATCACACAAATGAATATGGCATTTATTTGAACATAAACTTGTGTATTGTGTGTGAATATCAACAATGAGATAGTCCTTAGTCTAATGTGAAGTTTCAATGATCAATTCAATCAAGGCATACACAATTAGCACTAGATCATGAAACCCATCTCAATTATAGAAGTATGCATATATGACTTCCCACAAAACTTGATAACATAACTTGGAACTTTACATTTGACTCTACTTTCAATCAAAACATTTGATCTTTTTGATCATTTTGAGACAATCACCTCTCATTGTGAGAGTGATATTTGATATTTCACTTTGATGAGATAGCCTTTGGCTTTTTGAATAAACATTTACTTTAATTTTTGGCCGCTTTTCCTTTTTCCTAGTCGAATACTAGTATGTGCGACAGACTTTTGCAGCTCAATATCTATTTTTATTTGGAGATTTACATTTGGTGAGCTCTTTTTAGCAAAAACAAAAATAAAGAGTGGGAAGATATATAGACACAAGTCTATGCATGTCTCAAGATCAATATAACCATTCACTAATCATTCATGACAAGTTTGAAGATCTATTTACAACAATCACATAGATTTCAAGATTTCTCCCACAAAGATAAGAGTGCAAAGAAATAAGCTATGCTCGAAAATGCGAAAAGCCATTAGCATAAAGGTACAAGGCAAAACAGGTTTTGAGACAAAACTCAACAATGTCAATCAAACTTTTTGATTTTATATTTTTTATGTGATTTTTGGATTTTTGACACATAAGAAGAAAAAGATTGATCAAAGACAACAATGTAAAAACAACAAAAACAAACAAACAGAATCATGCTATACAAAAAGCCAACAAAGTAGTGTATGCCCCAACACAAACAAAATTAACACATTGTAAATATGTGAAGCACACATCACACAAGAGAGTCAAGGAATTGTACCAACACCAATGGTCTTACGGAGTGATTCAAACCGTGGACCATCGAAAGGCTTGGTGAAGATGTCCGCCTTTTGATTGTTGGTGTGTATGAACTCAAGACACACCACTTTTTCCTCTACCGGATCTCGAATGAAATGGTAACGTATCTCTATGTGTTTAGATTTTGAATGCTGAACAGGATTCTTGGAAAGATTGATGGCACTGGTGTTGTCACGGAAGACACACATCGTCTCTTGAGGAATTCCATAATCATGAAGTAATTTTTTCATCCAAAGAAGCTGAGTGCAGCAACTTTCAGCGGCGATGTATTCTGCTTCAGCAGTAGAGAGAGACACGGAATTTTGTTTCTTACTCATCCACGAGACAAGATTGTTACCAAGGTAGAAGCAGACCTCTGAAGTACTCTTCCGATCGTCCACACTACCAGCCCAGTCAGCATTTGAATACTCGACAAGACAAGGATTTGAGTCTTTTGAATACCATAGACCATAGTCCGAAGTTCCATTAATATATCGAATGATTCGCTTAACTACAGTCGGGTGAGATTCCTTTGGATTAGCTTGATATCCGGCACAAACACCAACACCGAATGTAATATCCGGTCTACTAGCTGTAAGATAGAGTAAACTCCCAATGATACTCCTATACAAGGTAGGACTTACCTCTACTCCAGAAGAATCAACATTCAGTTTAGTAGACGAGCTCATGGGAGTGGAGGCATGTTTTTTGGAGTCTAGTCCAAACTTCTTGACAATGTTTCTAGCATACTTCTCTTGTGAAACGAATATACCTTCCTTCTGTTGTTTGACTTGAAGGCCTAAGAAAAATGTGAGTTCTCCCACCATACTTATCTCAAATTCTTTCTTCATCTCCTCGAAAAATTCAATAGCACGATCTTCAATGGTAGCCCCAAACACTATGTCATCAACATAAACTTGTGCCACAAGTAGATAATCTTCATCATTTTTGACAAACAAAGTCCGGTCGGCATATCTCCTTTTAAATCCTCTATCTAGGAGGTAATATGTAAGCCGATCATACCAAGCTCTAGGTGCTTGTTTTAAGCCATAAAGGGCTTTCTTCAATCTCAACACATGATCAGGAAAGTGAGGATCCTCAAATCCTTTTGGTTGCTCCACAAACACTTCTTCATTCAGGTATCCATTTAGAAATGCACATTTTACATTCATTTGATAGAGTTTGAAGTTCATAGTGCATGCAATGGACATGAGAATTCGAATAGACTCAATTCTTGCCACAGGAGCGAAGGATTCATCAAAGTCTACTCCTTCTACTTGAGTGTATCCTTGAGCTACTAACCGAGATTTATTCCGTATTATCTCTCCATCTTCATCGGTTTTGTTTTTGAATATCCATTTCGTACCTATGACATGAATATTTTCGGGCTTAGGAGCAATTCCCACACATCATTCCTCACAAACCGATTCAGCTCTTCATGCATTGACTCAACCCAATTCTCATCTTGAAGAGCCTCTTCTACCCTTTTTGGCTCAAATTGAGCAAGGTAGCAATGATATGTTACATGATTGGCCAAAAGGATGTTTCCTTTTACGAGGCGAAGACCTTTATCTAGAGACCCTATGATGTTGCTTTCTGGATGGTTCTTAATTACTCTTGAAGATGGCTTCTTTGATGTGGAGACTTCATCACTCCGTGAGATGAGAGGATGGACTTTCGGAGGAGTAAGAGGACTTGATGTTCTAGACATCGATCTCGTTTCCATTCTTGGGTTCAAGGGAGTTGATTATTTTTTTGGTGTAGATTCTTCAACTTCTATATCAAGAGCTTCGACCTCAACATCGGGTTCTTTGGTGCTCGGCCCTTCTCCATCATCAATCATCTCCACCTTAGATAAGGCATCATCAATCTTGACATTGATGGACTCCATCACTGTCTTAGTTCTCTTGTTAAAAACTCTATACGCCTGACTCGTAGTAGAGTACCCAAGAAAAATACCTTCATCACTTCTTGCATCAAACTTCCCAAGATTCTCCCGATCATTTAGGATATAACACTTGCTTCCAAACACTCGGAAATACTTTACTCTAGGCTTCTTTCCATTCCAAATCTCATAGGCGGTCTTCTTTGTTCCTACTCGGAAAAATATTCTATTGCCAATGTAACACGAGGTGTTGACAGCTTCTCCCCAAAACTTTTGAGGTATTTGCTTGTTAAGTAACATGACTCTTGCCATTTCCTGAATCACCCGATTCTTTCTCTCTACCACTCCATTTTGTTGTGGAGTTTTGGGGGCTGAAAATTCCTTTTTAATTCCTTTTTGATTCCATTCTTTTCACAGAAAGACTCAAATCTTGCATTCTCAAATTCCCTCCCATGATCACTTCTTATCTTAGCAATAGGGACCCCTCTCTCGTTTTGTAGTTTCTTGCACAGAATTTCCAACCTTTCACATGCTTCTGATTTTTCTCTAAGAAATTCAACCCAAGTGTATCTTGAGTAATCATCTACAATGACCATGATGTACCTCTTTCCTCCTAGACTTTCGATTCTGGTAGGCCCCATTAGATCAACATGAAGTAACTCTAAACACCGAGAAGTAGCAATCACATTCACCTTGTGATGACTTGCCTTTGTTTGCTTTCCCATTTGACATGCACCACAAATAGTCTTCTTCACCTTTACAAACTTAGGAAGTCCCTCAATTGCTTCAAGTTTGGACACTTTAGCTACTTGTTTGAAATTCGCATGCCCAAATCTGTGATGTCAAAGTTCCAACATGTCAACACGAGCACTTCTACATGAAATGGGTGCCGTAGGAACTACTCCATAGCAGTTGTCTGTAGTCCGATTTCCCTCCAAGACTTGAATCCTTTCTTCATTGATGATTAAGCATCCCTTCTTAGAGAATTGTACCAGGAAATCCTCATCACATATTTGAGTGATGCTCGGAAGATTTGCCTTGACCCTTTGATGTATAACACATCTTTCAACAGAGGTAATCCAGGTATCTCGATAGTCCCTTTGCCGAGAACTTGAGCATGACTTCCATCACCAAAAGTCACATAGTCACCAACCTTTTCTTTGAGTGTCTTAAACAGTGACTTATCCCCCGTCATATGACGAGAACAACCGCTGTCAAGATACCATAAGCATGAATTAAATACCTTCAATGAGGTATGCACAAATAAGCTCACATGAGACAAACATTCTTGATCTTCAAACAGAAAATTATCATCGGTTTTCATGCTTCAGTTAGATTGACCTTTCATTTTCAGACTCAAAAATCATCTCACACCCTTCAAACATACTCATATAGTTATTTTCACAAACACTTAAATTACAATTCATCGTCGTATTTTCCATAACAGCATCCAAAGCAAAGGGGTCTAGGATCACACTTAGGTAATTAAACCACAACAAGTGCACCTGCTTTGATACCAATTGAAAGTTCAAATAGTATAAAAACACCCTTGAATGTTTAGACCTCAAATTTACAAATTAACCAATTCAAGTTTTATGTCAAACAACTAGTGTGCGGAAAATGAACAAAAGCTATAAAACAGAATTGGAAAACTATCTAAGCCAAATTAAAATCACAACCCACAAAGAGATAATAAAAGGCAAAGATAAAAGGGAAGGAAGATGCAAACACAAGGACAACACGCGATGTGTTATCGAAGAGGAAACCGAAGCCCTCGGTGTAAAACCTTTCCGCCGCCCTCCAAGGGGTAAACAATCCACTAGAAAATGTAGTTGGGATACATGGATAGCAATAGACCCTCCAAGCCTAATCTACTCGAAGCACCTAAGCCCTCCAAACTTCTTGCTCCAACGAGGTTGCGCCGAACCTTTTTCTTTTCTAGCCTCCCGGATTCCGCTACTTGACCATAGCATCAACCAATGTAGATTGGTTCCTTCCTAATCGCTTCCTAGAATACCAAACAACCCTCTCACAGTAATGAATATGATGAGAACAAGGTTTTGGTAAAATGCCTCTCAAGGATTTGACAATGGAGAGGAAGAGAGTTGAGGAATTTGAAGAGATTCTTATGTAAAGATTGTAGATGAATCAATCTTGTTTTATTCTAGGGTTTCTCTTTCAAAATTCTCTCTGGAAGCTCTCTTTCATTTGTGGGTATAAGGGGTATATATATACTAGGGTGAGAGAGGAATGTGAAACGTCGGGTTTTTCAAAATAGGGCTGGCTCGCGGCTTGGCCTCGCGACTTGATTGAGTCACGAGATTGAGTCGCAAGATAATCGAATGGCTAGTTGTCCTATTTTGTCCTGTAGTGCTCCGGCTAGCATGACGGTTCAACCTCTGGCATGCTTAGCACGTGTCTTTGCATCTCGCGACTTGCGGCCGCGAGTCACCCGCGAGATCCAGCCACGAGACTCTATTTTCTTGCACACTCTTGAGCATTCAACACTCTATCTCACTTATTACCCTTACAACAAAATCCACCTAAATACAGGGTTACTAAATGTTGAAATACAAGCAAATTTGGCACGAAATAAAGCCAACAAGATGGTTGATTAAATTCAACTTTATAGATCTTATGGTGGATGTGCAATTCATCTTGATTTTTTATATAAGATTTAATTGTTCTCATTTATTACTATACGAAATTGAGATGGAATTTTTTTATATACACATTGTAGACAAAATTGACGCACATACTCCATTCAAAATGGGTTAATTGTAAATTATAAATCTTTACAATCAATTCCTTAATTAATCTTCTCAAAAAAAAAAAAATCCTTAATTAAGATTACTTAGTGCCAATTTGGTATTAAAAAAAAAATTTACTTAGGGTCTATTTGGATACTTGGCATCGCTTATTATTGAAAACTGAAAACTGAAAATACTATAACAAAATAATTTTTAAATGTGTGAATAGTATCGTAAGACCCAATTTTAAAATTGTTTTTACTTGAAAAAGTACTTGCAAGTCCCATAAATAGTGCACGGATTCACACAAAAAAATGCAAACACGCTGTCTGCCGCTATCCAAACTCAGCCTTAGTGCCAACAAAAATTTCAAGTTTACTTTATAATATTCATCGCAACATTTAAAATTATTAATATAATCAACAAATTTGTAAACTAATAGGAGTGAACATATTGCTTCTTCTTCTTTTTTGATTTGTTTTTTTTATTTATATAGAAGTAGTCTCTTAACTTTTGGTCACCCCCTAAATCTATTAAACGAATGAGCACTTCTCATACAAGCCATATCTCTTGGTAAAGAGGAAAATATATACTGCATCTGTCTTAAGAAGCTCATTTCTCACCAACATAGTCCATTTGGATTGGACTTATTTTTGCTTAAACTAAAAATTAAAAATACTATAACAAAATAATTTTTAAATGTGTGAATAATACCGACTCATTTTTAATATTTTTAAATACATAAACAGAAACAGTACATGTACCGTACTTAAATTTTGTTTTTGAAAGTCAACATAAGCTACTTGAAAAATTAAAAAAAAAAAAAAGCAAAACGCCAGATGCGGATGCGCAAATCCAAACAACACCATAGCACACATGTTCGTAAAGAGACGCGATCCAAAATACGGACGCACAAAACACTGTTCCGTAAAGAGATCTTGATGTCGGTACCAAACAAGATATATATATATATATATATATATAGTTTTTTTTTTTTATGTCGGTACCAAACAAGCTTTTTGTTTTATACCGATAACCATTACTATTTCTATTATTAATATTATACTTTATTAGATACAAAGGTTGTACTTTCTCCCAAAAAAAAAAAAAAAAAAACAATAAAGTTGTAACTTGTAAGCTTCTCCAAAAAAAAAAAATTTAAAACATAATTTTATAATAATCAGGTACACTCTGGCAGTACAAGTACTTGCCAATTCGAGTAAAAAAAAAAAAAAAAAAAGTACTTGCCATCATTACGTACTTTGCCTACTTTGGAGTACGTTTTCTAATTCTTTTTATATTTACTTATTATGGAGTACGTATTAGAGGAATAGCAAATTAAAATTTAGAGACAGTCCGTACCAAATCTGATATAAAAGTCTAGGCCTTTTTTTACTTTCTAAAAGTGTTGACGACTGGTTTCAAAAAAAACAAAAAAAACAGAAATGTTGTCTTAGTTAGCACCACTATTCCTAGTACTCTGAGATATTATTACATGACAAGACGTGTGAGTGGAGTGAGAGATGATAGAACTTAGAAGAATACACATGAACACAGAGAGACAAAGACAAAGCAAAAATAAGAACTCAGAGAGATATGGAGGGTACGGATCTGAAAACGCCGATTCTGGGGCCGAGTAGAAGTGGTGGAAGAGGGAGGAGAATGAGTCGGAGGTACTCGGTGAACTCGCTGAGGAGCGAGTTCGTGTCAAGGTTGCCTGATAAGCTTCGCTCTGGTATTGACCCTGAGTCTGATGATATATTCGACCTTGACCTTTCCAAAGCCTCCGGCTTAACCAAAGGTCTCTGTCTCTGTCTCTGTCTCTGTCTCTGTGTTTGGTTTATCAGAAAAAAATACAGGAAAATAAATGGGTTCATATAATATATACAGGCAAGTACATAGGATAGAACAAACTTAACTCATTGCTTTTGACTTGAAAACGTGAGAATATGTCTTCGTTTTGTTAGTCTTTTACACTTTTACACAACATTTCACATTTTTTTTCTCTCTCTCAACTTGCTGAGGTGTATGCTGTGATTGGTGTCAATGTTAGGCCTATTTGAATGTGAAAAAAAGGTGATGTTTTGGATCAATCATAGCTTGTTAACTCAATCAATTGTGTATATATAAGGATCAAGTTACCCAACTCAATAACTTTTCATTTAAGTAACATTTTAAAAAAATTCATCCTTTAGATTATCTGTTTTCATTCGTGTGTAACAAATTTTGCGTTGTTATTTGCTATTCCTTTATAAACTCATCATTTATGCATAATTTTAAAATATAAAAATTTGGAAATTTAAACCATGTTATAGATGAGATATATTTTCATTCATATGTTTTTAAATTCGCAGACATACACACACACATATATATATATATATATATATATGTATTGTACTGTAGGCCTAAGAAGTAGCTAGGAGAAGAATTTAAAGTTTCATTTAAATTGGGGAACAAGAAGAAATGAGATTATGAATATAAAGTCATGAGTGAAATTAAAAATTTCTTCCTTTTCTTACAATGAATGAATGCATTGTCTTCAGGAGAAAGGGAGTACTATGAAAGACAAATTAATACCATGAATTCCTTTGAAGAAGTCGATTTGTTGGTGACATCTAACGGTATTGATGAGGATGGACAGGCTAAAGAAGATGTTCGACAGGAAAGAGCAATGATGATATCTAATTATGCAAATATAATACTTCTGGCATTTAAGGTGATGTAGATATATAACTTTTTTATTTTCATGGTCTACCAGACTCCAAGAAGGTGTCTCTGACCTGGATGGTGTGTTTTAAAACTTTGAGGCATATATAAATAAGACGGGCTTTCATTTTTGTTCACGTTTTACAGGATATATGTTTTCAGTTGAGTTTGATAAAGAAAAAACCCCTATTTTTTAAAAAAACTGTTAAAAGCTCTGGGAAATCCAAGTTTTATTTCTGATAAAGCTCAAAGGTGGAACTTGTAAAATAATGTAATCTAACCAAACAATTTTCTGGAAGAATATATATACTTCGAGTTAAAAAGCACTTAAAATAATTCATTTTATATGACAAAAGTATTAAATTGATTAACATGTATCCAGACACCCCTGAATCACCATTTTATATAATATCTTACTGGCTAGAGGCAAGTCCAAAGGGATCTTCTTTAGTAAGGTTCCCTATGTTATCAATATATATATAACCCATTGCTCATATACAAACTCCCAGAATAACAATATGCATTACAATGTGCAGGTCTATGCCACAATAAAAAGTGGATCTTTGGCCATTGCCGCATCAACACTAGATTCTTTACTTGATCTCATGGCCGGTGGCATTCTTTGGTTCACTCACCTGGCAATGAAGAACATAAATATCTACAAATATCCTATTGGAAAGTTGAGGTGCAGCCAGTAGGCATAATTATCTTTGCTGCTGTCATGGCTACACTTGGTATGTTGCAGTACCTTCACCTGCCTTAGGTTTCCATTGGTTTTCTGTCATGTCATTGTTGACTACCTTTTTTATGGTGAACTTGTTTGTTAATTGAACCTATCCAATTATCGAATTACATTTCATTGAAGACATATAAAGCGAAGTAAATGCAATGTAATTGATTTTTAACAATTGGCTTTTCTTGTTGATAGTTTAAAAATATAGGAACTTGATCGTATGTTATATAAATGATCAAAAGTGTTTACAAATACTCCTAATTTATTGAAATATTTTATACAAAGTAAAAGAAAAAACAGGGAACTAGTTTTCATATTCTTCTAATGAATGGTTTCTGGATAGTTGGACCAGATCACATCAACTTTCTAGCATAGGCCACATAATCGATGTTTAATAATTGGCTTTTCCTGTTAAGAATAAAGAAATAGGAACTTGAAATATTGTACTCCTAATTGGTGAAATATAAAAATGTTTACGAATACATTGGTGAAATATTGTACACAAAAGTAAAAGAAAATACAGGGATTTTTTTTGGTATTCTTCTAATGAATGGTTTCTGGATAGTTAATTAGAATACATAAAGCTTTCTAAAGCAACCCGTATCAGTAATTACTGCTGTGGTTGATATAAGAAACTGTCTTCTTTCTTGTCACAACAATATTGAAATACCTAAACAGTTAGAAACCAAATACATTATTTAATACTAGCAAGTTTGTTGATACATTTTTGAGTACATGTGAAGCATGATTTAGATAAGGACTTATGAAAGACACATTAGGAACTTATTCCTGAAAAGTGTGGCTTACTCATACCTTAGTGATTGATTAAGAATAAGAGCTTCCTCGTGCAGTTTAAACATGCATAAAACATACAATGTTCACTTGAAGTTTGAGGTAGGCAGAGTGCTTTTAAAATGTTCTGATATTTGTTCTTGTTTGGACACATGATCTGACATGATGTTGTAATTTACATCTAAGTGCCTGGGGATATAATGGCTGAGCAATTAGGCATCCAGAAAAGGTTATTTTGGTCATTCTTTTCATTTTTCTGGAGACTGCTTGGGGCTTGAGCTTGATATAATTCCAGATGGGTTTAACTAGAACTTTCATATAGTTAGTGGATGTACCTGTCACATTTCCCTGCTGCTTATGAAGAAGCTCTGTGAATTGCTATGTTTAAGGACAGCAGCTGCTTCAAGTTTCAGTGGGTAACTGCTCTTAAGCAAAAGATAATTTAGAAGTTCCCTTCTCATAATAAAGGAATGAGAGACCATTGCTTTATGACCCATACATTATATCGTGTTGGTAAAAGCGCCAAGTGCACAGGCCTCTCTGAAACTAAGGGTAAAGCGCAAAGCTCAGGCGCAGGCTAGATTGAAGTAAAGTGCTCATCTATCATATACAATACATAATAATCTCTAATAGCAAGATTTATAACATATAGATTTTTTATTGGCTTTCCACTTCATTAATAAATCTGTGCGCCTTTTCCCTGCTTTTTATTATTACTGTCTTTAGATTTGGTGATTGATTATTGTGGCTGAATTGCATGTTGGATTATCTGTTGGGAATACACTTAACTTGTTGAACTAATCAGATTAATACATTGTAGAAGTGTTTGGGGTTGAAATCAGATTTTTTTTTTTTTTTTTTTCCTATTGGTATCAGACCTTTTAGAACACATAAGGGTCTAAATCAGATTTTTCAAAGAATAATTAATTGCAACTACTACGCTCTATTGATTAATTACTTGCTAGACTACGTAGTATCAAGAAGAATTATGTATTCAGTTGTGTTCATAACCTCAGAATATTGCTTAATTTCTTTGCAGAAGATAATCTGACCTTGGGGTTTCTCACAGGCTTCTTCTTACATTCAACAATTGTAACTTGGAAAAGCTTTGCATCTAATGTCATAATATTCTGTCTCAACTTATTCAAAAATCTTGATGCTTTTCAAAAAAAACACCCTGATGAAACTATTAGGGGTTTTCTTCTCTGAATATGGAATAGATTCCTTTTGATAAGGTTGGGATTGTTACACTCTTCCATTTTTCTTACAGGCTTTCAGGTGTTGCTTCTGGCTGCAGAAGAACTAATTGAAGATGATCCTACTGAAAAACTGTCCAAAAGTGAAGTGATATGGACGTGCACAATCATGATATCTGCTACTGTAGTAAAACTTGCCCTCTGGATATACTGTAAAAGCTCAAAAAATGATATCGTCCGTGCATATGCAAAGGTTTCATATCTCTACTTTTATATTCTTAAGCTTCTGTCATATGTATTATCCTTCTAGCTATCAGCTGCATAACTTCTTGAAATGATGCCAATGTGCAGGATCACTTTTTCGATGTGGTAACTAATGTGGTTGGATTAGCTGCAGCTCTTCTTGCCGATAAATTTTTCTGGTGGATTGACCCCACTGGTGCCATCATCCTCGCATTGTACACAATGATAAATTGGTCTCAAACTGTATTTGAAAATGCAGGCACTCCTTCAACCTCATTTTCATTCTGTTTGATCTCACAATCTTTTGCATGATTCTGACAAACAAACAACAAGAATAAAAAGGAAGTTCATCTCTAAAATCATTTAAGTTTTCTGTCAAAGTTTTACTTCTGTGTCCGCTACTATTCACCCACCACTTCCTTTCATATTATCCCTACAAGATTAAAGGTTATGCTTCCTTTGGATGTTTGTTCTTTTAAAGAATTTCTCACTATTCATCACAATAGTTGTTGAAGTTGGAGGCTTTTTAAATTCCAGTGCTTTCAGAGATTGCTATTTGGGCTCTTTATGTTGATTGATTTCTGTTAATTTTATTTTTATCTGTGCTTTCTTTATATATTAGTTTAGTTGAAGAAGGATATTCTTTTATCTGAATCATTTATGCTTCAAAAGGTTTTAGTTTTACCTCCCAGAAAAATGAAGAAACGAAGAGAAGAATATCAAAATAAATTCTGGTTTCATATTTAATTTATCAAGGACGTAGCATTCAGGATACTGGTTGGTACCAGAACTAAACAATAAATGTTTGGAAAAGGAGGAAAAATATCTATTTTCTGCAGAAATTGAAGTTATAAATACAGTGCCTACTTCCTTATCCCAATGCATGCGTCCTACAAAATTTACTATTGATAAATTCTAATTTGTGCTTGGCTACGCCTTATGTACTTTACATGGCTGTAATATTCATATTTAGAACTATTTTAAGCTGCATATCTTGATGCAGTTTCTCTCGTGGGACAGTCTGCACCTCCTGAAGTCTTGCAGAAACTAACATATCTTGTCATGAGGCACCCTCAAGTCAAGCGTATTGACACTGTCCGTGCCTACACCTTTGGTGTTCTCTATTTTGTCGAGGTGAGTCATGTAAACTTCTGAGTAAAAATAAATAGTGGCGAGCTTTCGATCACAACTTCAATCTTTTATTTCATTTTAAAAAAAAAGTTTTTGAGTCTACAATAAGACATCAAAACTTTGATCCTCCCTTCCCTTTGAGATGCCATTGAAGAAATTGCAAATTAAATATTTTGTGGGAGATTTTCTTTTAAATTTTATTATGCTATGCAGATGAAATTTTTGCAGAGTTACATTAGACTCTTCTAAGTATCCTAGTTTTGAATATCTAGCAAAGTAATGATCCTTATTCTATTGTTGAAACAGGTTGACATTGAACTCCCAGAAGAGCTACCCCTAAAAGAAGCACATACCATCGGAGAGACCTTGCAGGAGAAGCTAGAGAAACTTCCGGAAGTTGAGCGGGCATTTGTTCACCTTGATTATGAATGTGATCACAAGCCAGAGCACTCTGTACTCAACAGACTACCCAACAATTTGACTTGAATTTTGAATAGCTCAGACAACTCTGACATGGAAGATGTGTTATAATCTTTTGACATTGGGGAGTTAAATCGTTCACCTTGATTATTTTTAGTTTATTTTATTTTATGAGTGAGTTTGGCCCCTAAGGCAAGGGAGGGTCATGATTCATGAGATTTGGTCCAGCTGAATTGTGTTAGCCCTCGAGAAAATAGTTGTCTCTTCACCTAAGCAGCTCACTTTTCTTGCTCATTCCCTATCAATAATGCTTTAATAGTTCCCCTTGTGACATGCTAGTGCAATTATGATTTATGGTCTCCATTGGGTTTCAAATGCTTTTTCTTTATGTTGAAGCACAGAGGCAATTATTATGTAAGAAGCTCTTTTTGTCGTTCACAATTAAAATGTGAAAAAACTTAATTTAGACTCTAATAACTTAAGCTACTGATAAATTAATTAACTGTTACTTTTTTTTTTTTATATTAATTGTAGTGTTAGCAAATTGTTAGATTGCATAATCACAGTTAATATCACCAAAATCTAAAAGCAATGAAAAACACAATCTAATTTGATGACGAAGTGGAAAATCTTTGGTGAACTCCTTGGAGGAAAATCTACTCCAGGTATCCAACCCTATAGGAAATTCATTATAGAAGAAAAAGTTACAACATTCAGAACTTATCAAACTTTTATAACCTAGACTCCCTATGCAATCTCAACAAACGATGTGTTTGCTTCCCATTATAGTGACTTCTAAAACTTTGGAATCCTTCTATAGAACTCCATTCACAAATAAACTTGCCCACAACCACTGAAATTCTAGTACTCCAAAGAACTTTCTGGAGAGATTCACAAGTGTTCTCACTTATAACAGTTTAACAATTTTTGTGGTTTGAATGAGAAGTTTTGGAAAGAACTCAGAAGTCCATATAACATGCTAGATAACTAAATAAGTTTGACATGATGTTTTCTACTTAAATATTTCCAAAATTCACGCTGTTTGGAAAAAAAAGCCATATATATATATATACATATATGGGAAATGCCATATATGTCACTACTTAAGCAAAACTTATTGCAGGCTCAAGAGAGAATGAATGTTCAGGCAGATAAGCATAGAGTTGAGAGGAGTTTTTCAGAGGGTGATTGGGTGTATTTGAGACTGCAGCCTTTTAGGCAAAGGTCCTTGAAGCCTAATGTTCTTGGTAAAGCTGTCTCCCAAGTTCTATGGCCCCTTCCAAGTGTTGCAAAGGGTTGGAGAAGTGGCTTATAAACTGGCTTTACCATCTGATTCCTTGATTCATCCTGTTTTTCATGTCTCTTGTCTCAAGGCTAAGTTGGGGCAGCAGGTTACTCCAATCTCAGCAGGTTTCCTCACCTTGTGGGCAAGGTGCTTTGAGGAGGGAAGTATTGATACAAGGCTAAAATGCTGAGGCACCTGTTAAGGCAGCTGGTGTGTTGTGTGATGTACAGCTGTGTGCACTTAGGTGTGCACTGGGGTGCGTTATGGGTAGTTACATTGGATTAGGGAGTTATGGGTAGTTAATTAGTTACTCACTTACTGTTTAGGCATTGATTAATGTAATGTAATCATGGATTAGGGAGTTGATTTGTTACTTTGGGTTCTGTACATAAGAGGTGGGAGTGTATTGATGAGGCATAAGAAATAACACAGTCTGTTTTCCCTTATTCCTTTATTGCTCTGTTTCTCTGCTTTCTCTCTTTCTCGTTCCTTCTCTACTTTCCACCATTCTTGGAGGTTGGCTGTCCTTGAAATCAGCTAATTCTTTTCAGATTCTTAAGGATCTCATCAATTGCCAAAAGAAAAAAGAATTGCCAAAAGCTGCCCAAAAATCTGAAAAGCTGTCAAAAATTGTGTTGTTAACGGGCACCTTATGGTGCCCGTGAACATAACCCTATATATATATATATATATATATATTGTCTTACAAAATCTGTTTATAGTTAGGCCTCTTTACTTTCTAGAACTGTTGTCCAACTTAGATACTGATTATATTTGTTTTGTGTATATATGGTAAGACATGGGAGTGAGAGATAGAACTTAGAAGCCACATGAACAAAGAGACACAGAAACAGCAAAAATTAGAACAGAGAGACACAGACATAGATAGAGAGATAGAGAGAGACACAGAGACAGAGACAGAGAGAGAAAGATCGAGGATACGGATCTGAAAACGCCGATTCTGGGGGCGAGTCAAAACGGTAGAGGAGGTGGGAGGCTGAGTCGGAGGTCGTACTCGGTGAAGTCATTGAAGAAAGAGTTCGTGTTAAGGTTGCCTGATAAGCTTCGCTCTGCTGGTGATCTCGATCCTGAGTCTGAAACCTTCGGCCTTGATCATTCCACAATCTCCGGCTTAACCAAAGGTCTGTGTGTGTGTGTGTGTGTGTGTGTGTGTGTGTGTGTTTGGTTTATCAACAAAATGCAAGAAAAGAATATGGTGTATGCATGTATGTATATAATTTGTACATTGCACAGAAACGTACATACGACAGAAGAAACTTCACTCATTACTATTTTGGAAAACGTGAGAATTTGTTTTGTTTGTCTTTTACACTTTTACATAACATTTCACATATTTCTCAAAAAAAAAAAAAAAAAAAAAACATAACATTTCACATTTTTTTTTCTCGACTTGCTGAGGTGCATGCATGCTGTGATTGGTGTCAATGGGAATACCTATTTGAATGTGAAAAATGTTTTGGACCAATCGTTTGTTTGTCAACGCAATCTATTGTGTGTGTATATACAAGGATCAAGTTACACAACTCAAAATTTTTTTTTTCATTTAATTAATATTTTAAAAACTCAACCTTTAGATTAGATTAATTATATGTTTTCATTCTCCTTAACATCTGCATCAAATTTTGTGTTAATCATATGTTATTTACTTTTTATTTATTTTTTATTTTATTTTTTTATACAAACTCATCTTTTATGCATACTTTTAAAATTTTGAACATGTTATAGATGAGACATATTTATATGATTATCGTAAAATTTTACAGACACGAAGGGTAGAAGAATAAAATATAGTTCAATCTTGAAATTTTCAAAAATACACACTGAATAAAAATTTTTGAGTTTCTAAAAAAATAAAAAAAACTTAACTACAAAGGAGAAACATAAAACTACTCACATTTAGCCAAAAAAAACCCCCTAATCATAACATGTAAAACCCATTACACATAGTAGGGATTATGCCAAAAATGAAGAAAAAAAAAAACTATTTTTCCTTAAAATGCCCTTTCTGTTTTTGTATTTCCAATACACTTGTTTTTTAGGTTACATAGTGATAGTGTAATTTGGAGAGCACAAAAAAAAAAAAAAAAAAAAAAAAAAAAAATCCTTGAATGAGGTTAAAGACACTCATCATCTGTTTTTATGAAAAATACTGAGGAAGAAGTTTTACATGGGTTTTCAATAGAATTGGAGGAAGTATTATCTGTGTATTGGAATCACCTAAGAAAGTATTCCTTGCACACCATAAGGTTATAGGAGTTTATACTTTATATTGCTTTAAAGTTGGAGCTTCATCACGATTATACCCTATTATTTGTATTATCTATTTGTACTTTATGTATAATATATGTTTCAAGAATTCATGGGTTGTGCCTTTTGAATTAATTTTTAGGCCTTCTAACGCTAAACATGATGGATTATTTACAAAGAGTTAATTATGTCATCTAACATTGTGGAGGCAGTATTTAAATTTCTTTACCTGTATTACCGATAATATGGTATACTTTTTTACTATGTAGACTAATTTTATATTTAATCATATTGTTATGCTTTACTTTAATAATAGCGAGGGAAAACATCCAATTCAAAATAATAGTAAGAAATAATTACTCCTAGCCTAATTCTAGATTCAAAAATTGGTTATATATATTCAAAATAATAGTACGTAAGATTCTTCTCAAAAATTAATAATAATAATAGTAAGGAAAATAACAAATAGTAGCTGCACATGCTACGTGTAGAGCTTTGTGTTTTGTTTCTCAAATAAATTATATATTTTATAACTTCATGAACAAAACCGTACAACATATATATGAGACTTTAACTAGTTATAACTAAAAAAATATTTAGGGAAACAAATGGGAGAAAATGATAAGATTCAAGATTTCCCTTTTTTTTTTGGAGTAAAATAAAGCTTCTTTGGCTGTAAAAATCTCCTTTTATCTCATTACATGAGAGTTCTTAAAATCATGAACGTGTATTAAATCATATACTCATTAAATCATTTAAACAAATCACATAATTATTAAATATGTAATCTGATTAAAAATTCATTTGAGTTCTCATTTAATGGGTTCAAAAGAAAAAGTAGTGAAAAATGCTCATACATCCCTTGAACTTTTAACCATCGGCCACCAAAACACGCTTGAACTTTTATTTTGACCAATTTTTTCCATAAATTATACACATTTGCCAAATCAATACATCTGTTTGTTTTCCTTAAAAAAAAAAAATCTGTTAGTTTGGTATTAAAAAAATTAAGAGAATAGATGAGACGACTGTGTTCCTTAAAAACTAACTAAAACACAAAGATAGAAAGAAAACAACACACGGTAGAAAGAAGAGAGAGGGGAGAGACTAGAGGTCCGACCGGCAGAGAAGAGAGAGAGAGAGAGAGAGAGAGAGAGGCGGTAGAACCAGAGCCACCGCAGAGCGTCTCTCTGTTATCTCGCCGGCCTAGTACTCGCGCCTTGGTGGTTCCACCGTGCTTTTCACCACCCACCACCTGGTATTTTTTCCCACTTTCTTACGTAGTTATCGTTTCTCTCTGCTCAGACAAAGGCGGTCGCGATGCGTAGTGCGTGACCGATCCTCATATCCTGGCCGCTTTTAAGAACAGTTGTTAAAGCTATCATTTTACCACTATAATAACGTCAAGAAACTGTGTTCGAGGCTTTAATTATTAAACTGTGTTTTGGAAGCAACACTTGCCAGTGACGCAGTAGTACGAGGATGATTGCAATAAACAAATACTAATGGTTGTAAAAAGCTTAACTTATTCTCCTGGACTTGGAGTAATTTTAGTGCCATGCTTGATGGTATAGCTAGGATCGATATATGGGCGGATTTGGGTTAAGGGATTATAGGGTCCACCTGAAAGCAAATTGCTATTTAGATCCATAAACAACCTTTTTTTTTTTTTTTTTTTTTTTTTTTTTTTTAATTTCCATGTGTGAATTTCTCTAGTAGAAATACTTGGTTTGGTTTAATTTTTGGGTTAGGTCTATATGTGGCTTAGTTAGTTTTTAAGGAACACGTGCATCTCACATATTTTGTTAGTTTTTTGACACCAAACTAACAGATGTATTGATTTGGCAATTGTGTATAATTTATGGAGTAACTTGGCCAAAATAAAAGTTCAGAGGGTGTTTTGGTCAATGGTTGGAAGTTCAAGGGGGTGTATGACTAATAATAATTTTCACAATAGTTGAGTTGACAAGTTTTTATTAGGTTTTATCTTAATCCACCGTGATCATCTTTCATTAATAACTTCTTATATTTTTACTTTTGAGATTCTTATTCTATTAATAACCTGTCACATAAGTAATTGTGAAATATTTTATGAAATTTTTATGGTTCTAGATTTTTTTTTTTTTTTTTTTTTAAATATCCAAACCGATTCAAAAAAATTCTGTCCTTTTTTCTTAATATCACTTCTAATAATAAGTTTTTATAATTGGGGGTTAGAATTGTGTTGTGAAATTTTAAAGTACTCGCAAGTACAAGAACTGTACCAAAGTATAGTTTGACAAGAATGAGGTTGAACCCACAGGGACTTGCATGAACATAGGAAAAATTAATTAAACCTTAACCAAATTAATCCTAATCTAGTTTAATAAAAATTGGTAGTTTTGAAATTAAATAAACTAAACAAATAATATTAAACTAAGCAAAGATATAACATAAAGCATTTAAAAGATGTAAACAATCGAGAGAAAATAATTAAGGTTTTAGAATCCACCATGTAAGTCATATTAGCATATATTTATCATCATTAATTTTTCCACTGCATGATAATCTAAAAAAATCTTACTATCATGGAAAATATTCTCATTAAAATCCATATTTTAAAAATCTAAAACATGAACTTCTTCGCTTCCTAGGTATAAAATCAAATAATTATCCATTGACAAACAAATCACAAGAGATATCCAAATTTAAAATCAAGCAATAATAGACCAAGCATTCAATTAATTAAGATAAGTCCAAAATCATGAGAAAAACATGATTGAATTGATATTAAGAATCCTATCTTAGTTAATTGTAATGAAGCAAGAACAATTTAAATCATTAAAGAACAACTATTGTAGGAAAAATCAAATCACATAAATAATAATAATAATAATCTTTAACAATGTTTCGTCCTCAAACTTAATTGAAAATTTAGCTACTCATAGTAATTGAAATAAAATACACAAAATAAATATTGAACATTAAACTAGACAATTAAACTGCTAACTAGAATGAAAGAGAAAAGGTGAAGAAAAAGCCATATGCAGCACTACCTATTTCTCCTGTTTTCTGTCTTGCGTTTCAGCTCTCTTCTAGCTAGTCGCCCCCCATTTTTTCTGTTTCCCTCTATTTATACTTTACATGCACACATGCGGCTGAGACCTAAAGGCTGATTATTAAAACCAACGTGGCCCAAAAGTAAGTACTCCTAGGTAGATGTTTAGGTGAAGAAATCAAGAGGCCCACGTCAAACTTTCAAAGCCCATCTGTACATCTCCCACGCAAACAAGATTTTATTTTCTTCTGTCTACTTTTATTCCCCACGTTGGATGTTAACATTGGCCTCACTCTTTATTTTTCCTTTTTCTTTTCTTCACCCCTTGTTGGATTTGCCAGCCTGTGCTTGTGTAAGTCATTCTCTTGGACTGCTTTTATTCTTTTCTTTTATTTTTGCTTGCTTCACTTCACGCCTGGGTTGGATCTCTCAAATTGGTTTGACTTAATTGACCATTATTCTGCCTCAAATAAAGCCTATTAGCATGTAAACCCTTTATTACCTCTAAGACAAAAATAATAGATAATCAGTTACAAAATAATAGGAAAGCAATGCTAAATATGCAAATATGAGAGTAATTTATTGTATATATTTCATGCACATCAAATTGGAGTCACCCTTCGACCTTAACCCCACATGGACCTCCCTCAAAAAAAAAAAAAAAAAAAAAAAAACCCATGGACCACATCCCTTATTATTTTCAATCATTTTCAAAAAGAGTTAAAAAAATATTGTTGTTTTCAATCAACATATCGTGTGGTGCACTTGCAATAATGTTGCTAAATTGACTAAAAGTTAATTTAGCAACCAATAACCTTAAAAGTAGTCCTACAGCAAAGAAGGGAAATGTAAAAATATATAAGTATGAGCTATGGTGAGCTGCTATATGTAGACCCTAATTGGATTAAAAAAACCTACAGTGAGCTACTATATGTAGACCCTTGGCAAAGTTTTGGTTTAACACCAATTTCCATGTTGCTGCTAAGATGACACCCTTTAAGGCTTTATATGGTTACCCTCCTCCTCGGGTTCTAGATTATGTAGCTGGGACTACAAGGGTTGGGGTGGTGGACTTGTTGCTTAAAGGCGGGGCGACAGCTTTTGTCCTTGCTTAAGCAGAATTTGTGTGTTGCTCAAGAGAGGATGAGGTGGTTTGCAGAAAAAAAGAGGGTAAAGAGGTCCTTTGAAGTAGGGGATTGGGTGTATCTAAGGTTGCAGCCATATAATCGAGTCCTCGATGCATCATAAGAAACTTGGGAAGTCGGCTCCAAGGTACTATGGGCCATTTCAGGTCATCCAAAAGATTGGGGAAGTGTCTTATAAATTGGACTTGCCTTTTGGTTCCCTCATTCATCTTGTGTTCCATGTTTCCTACCTCAAAGCTAAGTTGGGAGACAAGGTGGTGCCTAGGCCTACATTGCTTGCAGTAAATGCAGATTTGGTGCTTACCCCAGAACTTGTGCTAATCTTGGACAAAAAATCTATTTAGTTAAGAAGCAGAACTGTGACCCAGGTTCTAGTACTGTGGCAAGGTGAGTGCAAGGAAGATGTTACCTGGGAAATCCTATATGATTTGCAAGCCAAATTTCCTCTCCTTGTGGGCAAGGTGCTCTAAGGGAGGGGGTCTTGTTAGGATCACTTTTATAATGCCACCGTAACCACCGTTGTATTGGTTGTTGTACAAATTGATGCTATTGGTTGTATTAGTTGGTTATACTTGTTAACTAGGGCTTAACTATGGTTAATAGTGAGTCGTGGTTAGTACTTGTAATCATTGTTAGTGAGGATGAGAGGGTTAGTTGGTTAGGGTACGAGAAGAGGCAATTATGCGGTCAAACAGGGCAATACTCTTGTATAAAAGGCTACGATGGTCATTAATAACATTTCAAGCAAATTGTCACTAATTCAATCTACTTCCTATCTCAATTCTCTAATTCTCCATTCTTTCTCTATTCTGGAGGTAGAGTTGTCCTCGAACTCAGCTACAATCAAATACAATCACCCTTAATTTTCTTTACAATTAGTTCACTATCCTTGCATGAAATGCCCTAGGAAGACTTCTATTTATAGGAGCTTGGAGGTGGATGAGTGACACATGGCGTAGTTTGATTGGTGACACGTCACAACCTGGTTGGAGGAGCTTTAAGACTTTTTCTCCAAGACACATGACATCATTTGATTGGCCAAACTATCTTGATTTCCAAGCTGACGCATGTTAGCATCCGATTAGACTGCTTATGTCATTGCTTACATGCGCCGATGTGTGATTGGCTTTTTGCATGCTTTTTATGTTTTTATTTCAATGACACTTGGCAAATCTTTGTTGGTTTTTGAATGGTAATAGTAGAAACTAGTAGCAGTACATGACTACATGGCATTTTGTAATTGGTCATACATTGTGGACTTAGTAGTATGATGTGTTAGCTTGTGATAGGTCGGGGATTTTCCTTCTCTACAATTTGATTTACTTGGTTATTAGTAAACTTTATATTTTACAAACATAGATCAATCATATATAATTTTGTGAAAGAAAGCACATTTTGAATGATATTAATTAGTTTAAACTATGATTTATATTATATTTTTTTTGGACAATTTGACTATGCTCTCAATCTCTGATACCTAACCAACATTCATTGGTTCCAAAACTAGTTTCATCCGGAGCATCACAAGATTATCATGTTTCTAGACCCAATTAAGGGGAGATATACATTGGCATGAAACTAATTTCATTTGAATCTGATGCCTAGTCATTGGGATATAGCAAAAATCATAATTATATAAAATTGTTAAAAATATGATTTTGTTTGAATATTTGAATTGCTTTACATCCCTAAGAGAATTTCTTATGTTTTTATTTGAGCCCTTTGTAAATTATAACTTTGATATGTGTAAAATATTTGATATTATATGCAATGTACTATTTTGCTGATCTATATGCTTGATCCGACTAATTAGGATTTTGGTTATTTATTGAGACATTTTGTTGGTTTTGATGCTGATCATGGCACTATTTTTTTTTTATTTTTTATTTTTTATTTTTTATATATTTATAAATAAGGGTGTCCAGACTTCTTCGAATATTTGACTATTCCCTCAGGTGTGTCCATTCCCCCTTCCCATGGGAGTAGTCCCAAGATGCTGGCAAGCATTACTAACTTGTCATGCTTTGTATATCCAGACGGAGGACCTAGCATTATTGAACTATGATGCTGAAGGTGCATGGTCCTATCTTATTGATATATTCGTTGAATACTTGAATGAGAATGGCATCATCCAAAATGTCCAGTTGATTGATTTGAGCCATAAACGATGACGACGTGCGTGGTCCTTTCTTTAGTGTGGTCAAATTGCGATGTTCTGTGATAGCATATTGGTTTATCTCTCTAAAAGGTAAAATCCCCCAAAAAGGAATAGGAAGATATGAGTTGCAATTCTACCTTGTTTTCCACTAACGATGGTAGGTCCAACGGAGTAGGTGTTGGCAACCGATGACAACAAAGATTGAGTTTTGTTGAAATTTTAATGTAAATTAATAAGTTTCGAGACAAAAGCCCAAGATTTGCTGAAAAAAACTGAGTTTCTGTCGGTTTGACTGCTGGCTTGACACCTTTCTTAACCGATTGAGATCAGTTTGACTCGAATTCGATTGCAAATTCGACCAATTGAGAATCGCAAATTTAATTTTTTCAGATATGACGTGATTTATTAAGTTTGCTATACAGGTGGGATTTTGTAACCCTAATGAAGAGTCTATATAAAGGCCAATTAAGCAAGACTTATTAAGAGGTTAGAAAGACGGAAATCCTAAGCTTTTTAGAGAATAAATTTGAGTCTCCACCTATTCAACCTGTGAGAATTCAAGAACATACAGAGAAAAATCAACATGGTGTTGCAGCTGTCATAGTGCAGATCTTGTATGAAGCCATAGAACAATCCAATCTACAACAATTGGTGGTCTAAAACCTTTAAGTTGATTTCTTGGAGTTACAAACAGGAAAGTTTGTGTGTAGTCAGTTAACCATAGTTGCTAATTAAAATCTTTTAAGAGTGGATCTTAGAGTCATAAGCATGGGAGTTTGTATGAAATAGAGCATTATAGAAGAGTTTGTGGATTCAAAACTACGTATGGTCACGCCAATAAGTATTACATGAGGTAATAGTAGATTTAGGGTTGAGTTTATTGTACAAACTTCAATTCTATTAATGGTATGTTACCTTGAGGATTGTTTAGGTTAAATCCTCTCCAATGTGAAACCATAGTTTCACAAGTTTTCTTGGGTCACCACCATATTGTTGTCTTCTGTAACTCCCGTTGGATTTATTGTACGTTGTTAGGGTTTTAGACCCCAATTGTCTCAGATTCATTCAACTTTTAACCAAATAATTAATTAGATTAATGCTGATCTTGATTAAAATGATTAACATATCAAACAAGCATAGATCACATGAACACCAAGAATGATGACCCAATAAAACTTTTGAAACTGTGGTTCCAAAGTAAAAACGTAGGAAAGATTTAACCTAAACAATTTTCAAGGAAACATTTCACTAATAGAATTGAAATTTATACAATAAACTTAACCCTAAATATACTATTACCTCAAGTAGTACTTATTGATCATGAACACACGTAGTCTCGAATTCACATACTCTTCTATTGTGAAATTGTTGCACAAAAACACTCTAATTTGTGACTTTGAGATCTCCACTCTAAGATTTAGATTTGCAAATGTGGTTGACTAAATGCAGCAACTTTGCTTTATAATTGGATTTGTTGTTTGCACAAGGTTTCCAACTATAGTTCTAAAAGGATATGGAAAATCTCTAGATCTGTATACGGAACATTGCCCTCTTGAATTAATAAAAATGTGTTCTAGGGTTTGTATTTATATATACTTAACATCCATCAAAACCCTAGATCAAATGGTTGAGAAGAAAAATCAGATCTGCAATATGCACGAAACTTGATTGGTTGAGATGTGCATCTCTATCAATCGAGATAAGTGAATCTTATCTACAGTTCAATTTTTCTGATTTCTTGAGTCTTCATCTGTTTTAAACTTCATTTGTCTTGTTTAACTAAATATTTCAACATTAAACAACTAGACAAACTAAGTTTTAAAAGGTTAAATTTGTTCATGGTTGCCAATCTAAAAATATAGACTTTACAATTGTTTTATTGCATTATTGGTGATATATTTGATCTATGACAATTAACTTGAAATCAATCTAAATTCATAACTGGTTAATTATTTGAAATTGATTAATTCCATCTAAAATCAACCAAGGGGTCTAAAAACCCTAACGGACAATTTATTTGCAACTTTTGTTGTTAATGGGACTGCTGATGTCCCATATGCATTTTCCTGTAAAATAAGATGTATATATATATATATATATATATATATATATATATATATATATATATATATACACACACACTACTAAGCGCAAGGGTTGGAATTTTCTTTGTTTGGATAAAATATTTCCTCTATCCCATAGTATGGACTTTGGTACTTGAAATGTCTTTAGCTTCACGGATGAATCCAATATTATGGACCAGGCAAACATGGTTTAGTCTACATGATAAGTCCAGCTAATGGACTGGCAATCACGGTTTATAGTTGACATTGTAAACCTTGCTATCAAACCCTGGATTCAAAATGAGAGAAGGCTGGAAACATATGGGTAAAGTCACCTAGCATGTATCAACTCCATGGAGTGGTTCATTCATGCAGTTGTGTGCTTCACATGCTGTGAGATGGGTGGGACTGACTCGTGCTGGAGTGACCAGGGAAGCTTTTATTATATTTCTTAACATAAAAATTAAGATGAAATGTGACAACCTTTAAGAGGTACCAAGTAAAAACTACTAAAGAGCAACATATTTTCCTTAAGCTTGACATTTCATTCTAGGGCTTAGTAGGATGATTGAGTTTTTATACTAGCTAACCGAGTATTTCATTCTCGGGCTTAGCAGGATTATTGAGTTTTAATCTGAGCTAATTCCACCCCTATCGAGATTCACTAATCCCATGTTGAAGTATGATACATTAAAAAAAAAAAAAAAAAGAACCAAAAAAAAGTGCCAAAGGCCCACCCAACCCTTGGTGTGAAATGGGCCTTGAGACATTTGGTAATTTTTGGGCTTAAAAATACGTTACAAGTTTCATTTTGTTTAGCAAACAAGTTTTGTCCTCAAAGTTTGGTCCATTTTTCAATTCGGTTTCTAGAAATTCGAAAGTTGTAATCAAATCTTCAAAGTGTGTAAAATGATTTAGAGTTTGGTCCTTTTTCTTTATTTTTATTTTTTTATGTCACTGTATTTTTTCAATATTTTCTAATCAAGAAAACTAGAATAGAAAATTGCTTAGCAAATTCAATTCTAGAAGGTTTTTTTTTTTTTTTTTTTTTTTTCATGTCAATTGTATGTGGTAATAGCTTGCATGTGATTTTTATGCAACATTAACCTTTTTTTTTTTTTAATTAGGGCAAACACAAAACATATTCCTTAAAGTTTGTCTCAGTTACCTATTTTGCGACTAGAGTTTTGAAAGTAGTGATTGAAACCTTTATTTATTTACAAAGATCTAATTTGATCTTTACTCCACTTTAGACTAAAATCGTCACGTTCTCATCCCACTTGCCACTATAATTCCACGTAGCTCAGTAATTCTGCATAGTTATTTTTCCTATTGGTGTCATTTAGTACGAATTGAACCATGCCTTAACCATTTATGAGTTAAGTGCTTTAGGGGGTGTTTGGTAAAGGAGTTTAAGTAATGTTGTTTGGGTGTTTTTGATATACATGTGGGTGAAAAAGTGTGTGGAAATGTGTGTAAATGTGTTTAAAATGCTCAAAATGTTGCTTAAAATGGGTTACCAAACAGGCCTTTAACCATTTAGTCATGGATGCTTAGTAGAGATCTCCTCTACATTATATCCATTCTCACGTGTGCCAGTTAGATTATTATTTTATAAACTTCAAGAATTTGTTCTATCAGGATCAAATTGAAGAATGGGGTAAAGTAAAGGAAAGACAAATGTTGTGTTTTCCAATTTTTCTTTTCAAAAACCTTATGGGTTCATTGATAAAGAGGTTTCAAACAGTTATATATAAAATTTTAAACTTCACCCGTTACAGCTACACCTACAGTAATTTAAAAGAAAAATAAAAATTTTTGGATCAAAGTCAAAGTCAAACAACTATATTTTTTGAAAACTTAAAAATAAAATATTAAACTGTACAGTCTGTACCAAATGGGTGCGAAGTTACGGGAAATAATTATTTTAATTCGTATAATTTACATGCCTCAATTTGATGAAACTTCACCCCTTAATGAAATTTGTGTTTTAGCATTTAAAAAAAATAAAAATTCAATTCAAACAAACAAAAGAAGAGGGGTAAAAAAAAAAAACAAAAAACAGAGCTAGCAGCTTAATTAACACAATAGAAGCCCTACCAGTATCGATTAATTAATCACCCATTGTGTACATACTTTAAGGAGAGTGCATGGACACATGAACCCATTACCCAATACACCTCTATTAAAACACAACAGGACCTTCTAAATATATCCATGCATGTGACATGCAGGGTTCAGAAGTAACTTGCAAGAACCCTATAATACTAAGTTGGACCATTACAGTGATACCGATGCTTCGCTCCATTACAAAGGCAAACGAAATCACCATGGCTGTTAGTTGCACAGACTCCATGGGTGCTTTCACATGATTCACATACATCATTAGTTGTCCTTGTCAACTCGAAATTCTTGCCACAGTCAATAGTAGTGCAATTGGTTGCGGCGTTGCTAGCTTGTACAGAAGTGGAAATGGTAAGGGTGAAGATGAGGGAGATAAAGATGAGAAAACGAAGAAGCCGATCCATGGAGTCGAGATTCTGGAAGTGGGTTTTGAGTTCTGCACCTATCGATGGAAAAAAAAAAAGGTATGTTAGTGATAAAAATCTTACAGTTCTAACAAATCAAGAATAGCTTATGTTCTGGTATTTGCTCTTGCAAGAGAAAGACCTATCCATACAAAGTTAATTTCATAGAGAGCAAATATTGCTCTTGCGAGTTGCGACCCTTATATTGAAAGCAAATATTATCAACTTCAATTTCAGAGAGAGAGAGAGAGAGATGCAGAGTCAGCAGAGAGATACGACCCATATATATAATATATATAATTCGTGTTCATTTCCAAGGAATCCCAATGAATATTCTAAGCATCCAAACAAATCCAAGAGAAAGATAGAGATGAGTAACCTGGAAGCATCTTCTCTAATAAAAGTGCAAACACTCACATAATGTCTCTCTAGAACGTTACTACTATTTATACTATAGAAAGTCACTGTTTTTTAGACAACCATCATGCAAACAATATGCACTATAGGTGAGTGTGCTTATCTGTTGATACACTTCTCTCCCTTTTTATTTTTTAATTGCTTTTGAAATCAAATAGAATTTTGAACTCTTTACCATTCCTCTTTTATTTATTTATTTATTTTTTAAATTATTTTTTATAATTCAATAGTTATAATGGGATAAGAGGATTTTAACACTAGATATTTTCGTTAAAAATATTAAAAAGTATACCAACAAATTAAGTTATAAGACTCTTGGCTAACTTTTTTTTTTAACTACTTATAAGTTAGTTTTTCCTTCTTTATAAGTTAACTTTGACACTTGGCATAGCCTTAATTAGTACTATTTTCTTTTTATTTGTTGCCAAATTAGGAGAGGGGTGGTTGTGTGTGCAATTTGAGAAATGAGAAAGTTGATTCCATAATCCTTATATAATATATATAAGCATGCAAATGTTAGGTTTTGCCACTGTAATTGCAGGATATTTTGGTAAATATGACAAAGTAATTAAATAGTTTTCTTAAGCATTATTGGCGGTGGAATCTTAGAGAAGAAGTAATGAAATAAAATGAAGGTTTTGTGATAAATAAATGACATCTTATGACTTCTAGAGCATTCCTTCCTTTATGAGTTTATGTGAGATTTTATTTTGTTTGGGATGAAATCCTTTTTCACTTTAGATAAGCACTTAGGTTTAGGCTTGTTTGCCTTGCGTTTTCAAAAAAGGTACAGTGTATTGGTTCATTTTAGATAGGCAAGCTTGTTTATCTAAGAGTGATGCTATAGACATAATACTTTTAAAATATTTTTTATAACAGTAGAGTTGATAAATTTTTACCAATTTTTTTTAAGTCCACAATTAACATCAGTTTTTTCTTTTCACCTGTCAATATCGATTTGTTCCATAGTTATGATTTATGATTTTTTTTTTGTGCCTCTAGACTTGTTGCTTTATAAAATTTGTAAAACATCATATACTATGCAATAAAAATGAAGATACAGAAATCATGGTTACGTAAAGTGACTATGTTAAAAGTAGGGTTCTAGAAACTATGGTTACACCAAGTAGCTACCTTCTCTCTATTTGTGAGAGACCATGCTCCTGGCCCAAACCTTTTAGAATAGGTTTTGGCGTAACTCACATGAATGAGTAGAGTTGTATTGGTGCCTCTCAAGAGTGAAGGTTCTACTTACATTGTCTACCCTCCTAGGTTAAGGTTTTTACAATGAAGTTGCCGCTTAATTAATTTGAAAAATAAGAAAATAAAAAGTTGAAAAGTGTATTTTCTCATTGATGAATTCAAATTGTACATCTCTTGATAATAACAAAAAAACTACAAGTCTTTGGCCCTAGATACAATAAAAAAACAAAAATACATAGCTTTGCTTCATCTAAATTCAGAGGTTACAAGATTGGGAAAGTGTTAGACACTCAACTTGCTTGGTAAAACCAGTTTTTTTAGATTTGAGTGACCAATGATCATATCACATCAAACAATTAGTTTATTTTATCCAAGAACATGTGATTGCGAAGATTAAAACAACATTCATGAGTATGATGAAACCCGATTCTAGGCATACAAAGGTAGATTGGAAGAATTGAAAGACATAGTGAATATGTGTGTGATCTAATAAACCCTAATCTATGAACATGATTTTTGAATTGAAAAGCCCTAAAACATGCAAAGGCTAAAAAGAACTTAGATTTAGGGGTGGCAATTTAAACCCACACCCGTTAGTACCTGCCTCACCCACCCTTAATGGATAGGCTTTACCTGCCCCGCATAACAAATGGGGCGGGGATGGGGGTTAATATTTTCCCCCACTCTTGCCCTATTTATATTTAAATAATTAAAAAATATTTTTATAGGTTTTTATAAGACATGTGTGTGTGTGTGTGTGTGTGTGTGTGTGTGTGTGTGTTTTAGCCTTCTAATTTTAAATTTATGATGTTTTTTATATTGTATTATTGAATTTATACTTTTATGTTTTAATAATTACATTATTTATATTTTTTAATTATTGTATTGCTATGTTTGAATTATTTTTATATTTCTTATTACTTGAATTGTTGTATTGTTATACTTTGATAAGGTTTTGTAATGTTAGATCTTATTTATTTATTTATTTTAATGTTCTTTAGTTTTAATTTAATGCATTCAAAATAAAATTTTAATAAATTATATATATAAAAATTTGAGTGTGGTGGGAAAGGTACCCGTGAGCACCCGCGGTACCTACTAGAATGAGGCGGGAGAAACCCGCCCGAAGCGAAGTGGAGTGGAGGTGGGGAATGGGAAACCCGCCCCAAACCTGCTTGTTGCCATGACTACCTAGAATTAACATGCTAGTAACCAAGAACATATGAAGAACAACAAAAGTAAAGCATGCTTGAATCTAAAAGTTAGAGCATAATTAAAAAGAGGAGGTTAGAAACATTACTTGCATGCATGGGCACTCCTTAGCAGTCTAAGCAAAAAAATTCATGAATAGGAAATTGGTAGCTTAAGACCGAAGGACCAAGCTATCCTTTCTAGTGAATTGAGATTAGGAGGTCCAAGACACCAAATGAACCTTCCTACTATTAACTCTAGAGAGAGAGAGAGAGAGAGAGAGAGAGAGAGAGAGAGAGAGAGAGAGAGAGAGAGAGAGAGAGAGAGAGAGAGAGAGAGAGAGAGAGAGAGAGCAATTTTCATTTTTCTCTAAAATTTTGGAGTATGGATTTGAAATTTGGTGTGCTTTGGTTTGATATTGGATAGGGGTATTTATACTGAAGGCTAAGGGTTACCGATGAGTTTCTAGGAAATGTGGGACTTATGAAAATCAGATTTTTTGAATGAAAAATGTAGGTCTCAAAGTCAAATTGAGAGGGGAGCAAGCCTGAGCAGAAAAGGAAGGAAATCTAGGAGATCCGGCCCAAGTGCTGATTCGATCTTGGTCCAAATCTTTCCCGTATATTTTCTTTTTTGGTTCGTCATCTTTTGTTTTAGTGGTGTTTTGATTTCCTCCAAATTTCTACATTTTTTTTTCGGACTTTCTTGGTTCTCAAGTTCAGAATATTAATTCCAAATATATTCAATTAATTAATCAATTTTTACCAACTTAGCAAGGAATCAACTAATGCTTTTTCTCTGGATTAAATCAAGTGCATGCAACTTTACCGTAGAATCTATACTCAACCAAGAGCATTATGACATATCATGTAATTTAAATTAAACTAAAAATAGGCCTGTTAGAATTAAAAATTCATATCATGCAATGAAATTAGAAATCAAACGATCAAAAATTAAATTTTTTCCCGGTGATATGATATGCAATGTGGTGCATGATGCAATGCGGGTGAGGTTAAATGATAGTTGCAAAAATGGGTGTCTACACAACTACAAGTGACTCACTACATTCTCATTTATTTGTAAATTAGTTTATCTTATTTATTTTTATTAGAGTTTCATATAATGAAAACTCTGTTACCTAAGTTTTAAGAAATAACATTATTTACTCCAATTAAAATTATATTTATCTAATTAATTGTTAGGATAATTTAATTTAGCTAAGAATCTATTACTCAATTTTCAAAAAATTAAAATTCTATTCCAAGAAATTGTAAATTTTAAAATCTATTATTTAAAATTTTTAAAGAAATTTAAACTTCTATTCCGGCCAACTCAAATTATATAAATTACAAATTTTTTTCAAGAAGTTCTAAATAAAAATTTTATTTTAATAATTTATCATAATTTTGTATTTTTATATGCTTTCACACTACATATCGTCTTGGCATGACTCAATATATGTATTTATGATGATAGTTAGTTTAGAGTATCAAGTAGCTCATTAATTATTGTTAGGTTTTAAAGACTTAGGATTTTATGTATTTAGAACTCTAATGTATATTGTTGGCAAACCATGATCAAAACAATATGTTTAGTCGTCGTGTTTAGACTTGCTCAAAGTTGGTTCGTTTATGTAAAGTTGGAATAAGGCGATGCGGAACCATTTAAGCTTTTCGACCTGGTTCGATCGATTGAAGCTTAGGCTCGATCAATTGAAAATTGGGTCAGAGGCGTTTTTCTGCAGAATTCCAACTCAGCCCTAGTTTGTTTAAAACGTTTAGGGTTTTCTAATTTGCCCTAGGTATAAAAGGCAAACCCTAGCCACGTTTTAGAATTGCTCATATTGCTTTTTGTGTAAATTCTCTTGTGAGATCTAGAGGAGC
The DNA here is from genome assembly GCA_028216015.1 of Quercus dentata. Classification (NCBI taxonomy): domain Eukaryota; kingdom Viridiplantae; phylum Streptophyta; class Magnoliopsida; order Fagales; family Fagaceae; genus Quercus; species Quercus dentata. The sequence goes on from CP116447.1 coordinate 101,135,016, forward strand.
TTTCCTTTACACAAACTTAGGGTTTTCAAGGAGGAGATATTATCTACACCTTGATGATCAATTCAGATTCTTTGCCATTGAAACTTAAAGAAATACAAGTAGGTGTGCTTGTATCTGGTGGTGAATCTAAGAAAGAAGGAGTCCGTGGATTCGAAACTTGCACGTGGTCGTGTCGGTAAGTTCTACTGGTGGGTAGCAATAAGAAGTCGAGCGTGGGGGCTTGTAAGTCTTATTGTATGAACTTCGATTCTTTCAAGATAGTGGATTCAGATTTACCTTGAGGATAGCTAGGTTAAATCCTCTCCAGGTTTTTACCGGTTTGGTTTCCTGGGTGATCATATCTTTGTGTTATTTATCTTTCCGTTGCTTTGCATGATATGATTGTTTGATTGTGATAACTTAGATTTGGAATTTGGACTAAGTAACAACTTGACTAATTACCTAGGTTAATTCAATTGTGTTTTAAAGGAGTCTAAAAACTATCAAGTGATATCGGAGCGGGTTGATCTCTTGTTGTTAATCTTTTGATCACCGAGCTGATCCTTGACCCCTGTTGTCATGGAATACAGACACTCTCTTGTTATTCCTCCTCATTTTGATGGGAATAATTATACTTATTGGAAAGTAAGGATGAAAGCATTCTTGAAATCGATTGATGAGAGAGTCCGGAACTCCGTTGGATACGGATGGGAGAAGCCCACTACTCTTATTAGTGAGTTGCAAACTTCTCAAAAACAAGCAGCCGCGTTTAATAGCAAGACTATAAATGCTATCTTTAATGCTGTTTCTATGGTGGAATTTAAGAGAATCTCTAATGTTAAGGTTGCTCATACTGCTTGGAATATCCTCCGGACTATGCATGAAGGCACAAAGGCTGTCAAAATCAACAAATTGCAGCAGTTAACTTCTAAATTTGAAACATTAGGATGTCCGATGATGAATCTTTTGATGAATTCTATGCTAAACTCAATGATATTGTTAATTCTGCTTTTAACTTGGGTAAAATCTATGATCAACCTAATATTGTTAGGAAGATTCTTAGATCGTTAACTCAAGACTTTAGACCCAAGGTGACCGCTATCACTAAAAGCAAGGATGTGGACTCCATCCCTGTTGATGAACTTGTAGGATCACTTCAATCTTATGAGTTGGACCTACCCAAAATTAGCAAATCCAAATCAATGGCTCTTAAGTCAGTTGATGATGTTGAGATTGGTGGATTTGATGATGAGCTCTCTCTCTCTGATTGCTTACCTTGCCAAGAATTTTAGAAACTTTCTCGGGAATAGTAACAGAAAGGCAAGAGGTACGAATACTACTGAACCTAGAAACTTTAGGAAGAATGATCCCACTAAGGTTAACAATAATGATAAACCTAGAGAAAAAGTAGGTCAATCTTCAAATAATTCTATGGGTCCTCAATGTTTTGGATGTCAAGGGTATGATCACATAAAATTTGAATGACCTACCTATTTGAAGTCTAAGGGTAAGGCTATGGCTGTAACCCTTAGTGATGGTGAAGTTTCTGATGATGAGTCCGATTGTGATGAGGATGAAAACTTCATTGCTTTCACTGCTACTGCTGTAATCAATGAAAGCATATCTCTTTGAAAGAGAACCCTTCTGATGAGGAACTCTCTGAGGATGCAGATCTTCAAGAGGCCTACAATAAACTTTGCAAAGTTGTTGCAAAGGATGCTATGAATGTTGAACTTGGCCTGAAGAAAATTGAATCTCTTGAGCTTGATAAGAAGAATTTGCTTGTAAAACTGTTTGATGCAAATGAACTTTTGAATAATGTGAAAACTAAGAATATGCTATTGCTTGATAAAGTTAAATCTTTGGAACTTGATTTATCTGTTACTAGATCTGCTTAAACTTGATCAAATCCTGAGTGTTCAAAAGTCTCATTCTGACAAATCTGGATTAGGTTTTGTTGAAAGCATCTCTGTGTTTGCTCCCCATTCCACAAACTTTGTCCCTTCTTCTTCTTCCGATCCTTCTGTGAGTGAGATTGTGTGTGAAACTCACAAACCCCTTGTGAGTGAGGTTGTCAAACCCATAGAAGTTTCACCATCTAGAAAGATTAGGGTTGATCTCAAGGAGTCTAAACCTAAGCGACCTACCCTTTCTAAGGACAAGTCACATGATAAACCTGCATGGGTTTGTCATTTTTGTGGAAAGTCCGGACATATTCGTCCAAACTATTACAAGTCAAAAGCTCGCTAAGAAAGCAAACAAACCAAAAGTACATGTGCCTCAAGCACAAGATCCTATGGTACTCTATGGTGAATTGGTAAAGGCTTTAAATCTTTATTCCAATCCTAGAGTTGGTTATCATTCCCATGTGAATAAGAACTTCAATGCTCATGGTGCATCTAAAAGGTTTTGGATGCAAAAGACTCGAACTAATTGAGTCTTTCTGACATCGTCTTTGTGCTTCGTTGCTCTACCCTTTGTGACCTTTTGTTTTTTGGTTTTTTGTTTTCTTTGTTTCTAGGATTTGCATTGCATAACATTCATGCATTTTATTCTAGGTGTTTTTTTCCAAAAAATAAAAAATAAAAAAAGGGAAGCAAAAGGATCCAAATTGTGTTTTGCACTATTTTCATGGTTTTTGAGAACAAAGTTGGTCAATTTATTTTCACATAACATGTCTTTTGTACCTTGCTTAGCTTTGATGAACTTACTTATTGCACTTTACTAGTTGAAGCTTTGTAGTGCATGTTGTGTGGGAAAGATGTTTATGGTTTTGATCACTTTGTCTTGATCTTGAAGTCACATGTCTTTGACTATCGGACTAGAACCTTTAGAGAAAGGCATAAATAACCATCTCACCATTGTTCACTAGCCAATCATGAACACCTTAGTGCATATCGTAAGATTTTGTGCTCGAGAAAGTGTAGCACATGCACAAAAAGAACATAAGGTGTAGCCTCGGTTTAAATGCTAAAATTGATGTGTACATTATTGGACTTAATGATTAAATCTATCAAATAAAATTGGTGTGTACATTATCCCGGCTATTTTAATAAGTTTCCGAATAATTAAAATTTGTGTGTACAATATGAGGCAAAATCAAGAAACTTACATGATTGCAAGCTTATGATCTAGGAGATTTGGGAGTTATATGATATAACTCTTTTGGTGATAGTCTCTTTCAAATTCTATGTGATGAATTTTGTAGAAATTGTGATTGATTTCTATTTACATATCACCTCACATTTTTTTCAAGCTTTTGCTAGTTGCACACACTACACAACTTACTCTTTGCTAAATATTGTACATGTTATTGTGTGTGTCTGTGGTCCGACTAACCAAGTTTGTAAATACTTTGGTTTTTGTGTAAAACTGATTTGATGCTTGAAAATTTATGGAGAATGTAGGAAATTTTATTTTTGGGAAAATTGGGCTTTAATCCTTGTTTTTGAAAATCATATCATCACATACTCATGCATTTTGTTCCTCAATTTCAATGCTTTGAGTTGTTTCCAAAACTTTTTCAAAAACTGTGTTTTCTCAAAAAATTTTGTGAGTCTCTGTCTGTTTCGATTGATCGAGTCTGTTTTTCGATCAATCGAAATTGGTTCTAAAAATTTAGGTGAGCCTTTGTTTGTTTCGATCGATCGAACCTAATACTTCGATCAATCGAAAGTCGTATGAGAAGTTTTAAAAAAAAAAAAAAATGTTTTTCAGTTGTGTCAAACATGGCTTGTTGAAGTGATGTAATTGATCATTGTTTTATGTAATCTATCTTATGTAAAGATCAATTCGTCAATTTATTACAAATTGATCAAGTGGTTTTTCAAAATTTTGGGGTTTTTGTTAAAAACTCTATGCTCAAGCCAAATTTGTGAACTTGAACTTAATTTGAACTTAATTGCACTGCATTAGGCCATGCATCACTACATTTAATTTGTTCATGCATCATATAGATTTTTGTTCTATTTTTTTGTGCTAACTTGCAATCTGCCCTTGGTTTTTTGTTTTTTTAGTTTTTTTTTGCTTTGTGTCTTGGTCCTTATCCTAGCACCATGCCTAGGAAAACTAGAGCCAATAGGACCCCCTCCACTTCCTTTGAGTCTCCCTCTAGGAGTGAGGTGTTTAGGAATGACAAAAGCAGAGAGGCCTTTGAGAAACCGAATTGTAAGCGTAAGATTTGGGCTGAGCGTTCTATGGTTTTAGATGATATTGATCCTGCCATTAGGGCTAACTCTGAGTCTAGAGGTTGGTTGTCCCTATTAGAGATAGATCATCCACCCCCGATCGCCTTACGATTAGAGAGTTCTTCTCGAATCTCTCTTACCACGTCTATGATTCCAACACCTTTGTAAGGAGTTGGATATGAGGTATTGAGTTCACCATTACTCCTCGGGTAGTGGCTGAAGCTCTTGGGGTTTCAGTCGTTAGGGAGCCTGACTATCCTTATGATGAGTCTCCACCCTTAGATGTCGTCATGTCATACATCACGGGGTCTTCTATCCAGTGGGGTTCTGATTCTCGGATCACGTCTGCTGAACTTACCAAGACTGCTTATCTTTTCTTTTAGATAGCATGTCATTCTTTGTGGCCTATTTCTTATCTCCACACCATCCCTCTAGAGCAATGTGTGTTTTTGTACGCTTTTGTTTCTGGTGTGTCTATCGGTTTCCCACATCTGTTCCTTCGTTTTTTGAACGAGGTTCATAGGAGTTCTGTCGTAGGGCATGCGCTTATCCATCCTATTTTCATTCATAGGATTTTGTTGTTTCTTATCTAGATGGTTTCCCTTCTAGTGAGCCCGTTTATGTTGTTGCTCCCATAGGTGCCACCTTTCTTAGGCGGAGGGCTGCTCACTTGAGAGTTGATCCTACGCATCCTAGAGGTGCGCCTTCTCGTCTTTATTCCCCTCCTCCCTCTTTTTTACAGTCTGATCTTTGTTGAGACGTCCGGTGCTACTGTTGTTGATGCTGATGTTCCTCCACCGACTACTTGGATGATTCGGACATTCGATGTACATTGGATCATGTCTTGACTGTTCAGGCGGCTCATGGATAGATTTTGGTGGACGTGCTCGATGAGATCCGTGCTTTGCGCACAGAGTTGGCATAGTTTAGACGGTCTTCACCGCCACCTCCCTTTTGATGATGGATTTTGATTGCCCTTTGGCATTCCTTCATAAAAAGGGGGAGTACATATTTTGAGCACTTGTAGAGTTTTGTCTTCAGGGGGAGAGTATTTTTTGTTAGTTGGAGTTTGTGGAGTTTAGATTGTATCTAGGTGCTTCACATTGTATTTTATCTTTTTTAGCTCTTGCCATACTTTTGTTGGGATATTCATGTTAGGGGGAGCTACTTTTATTGCTTTATATGTTTCTTGTTTTCAACTGCTTATTATTATTATTATTTTTTATATTTATGAGTTTTTCATTGATATATGTTTTTATTGTGTGTTGTTTGAAATTAAGAATTTATTTTGTTTACTTGTATTTTCCATACATGCGGTTATGCGTTTTGTTTAGTGTTTCAGGAAAAATACAGGTTGATTCAATTGAGTTTCTTTGTCTACACTTGCAAATGATGGATAGTAGTTAGGATTGGATTTATTTTATGAGCATTACTTTTGTAAAGGGTTTTTCTTTGTAAACTTTGAGTTTCTAGTTATGTTTTGTCACGGATTGCCAAAGGTCCGAGTTTGTTAGGTTTTAAAGACTTAGGATTTTATGTATTTAGAACTCTAATGTGTATTGTTGGCAAACCATGATCAAAACAATATGTTTAGTTGTGTTTAGATTTGCTCAAAGTTGGAATAAGGCGATGCGGGAACCATTTAAGCTTCTCGGCTTGGTTCGATCGATCGAAGCTTAGGCTCGATCAATCGAAAATCGGGTTAGAGGTGTTTTTTTGTAGAATTTCAACTCAGCCTTAGTTTGTTTAAAATGTTTCCCTAGGTATAAAAGGCAAACCCTAGCCACGTTTTAGTGTAGCTCATATTGCTGTTTGTGTAAATCTCTTGTGAGATCTAGAGGGGCTTTCCTTTACACAAACTTAGGGTTTTCAAGGAGGAGATATTATCTACACCTTGATGATCAATTCAGATTCTTTGCCATTGAAACTTAAAGAAACACAAGCAGGTGTGCTTGTATCCGGTGGTGAATCCAAGAAAGAAGGAGTTCGTGGATTTAGAGTTTGCACGTGGTTGTGTCAAGTAAGTTCTCTCGGTGGGTAGCAATAAGAAGTCGAGCGTGGGGGCTTGTAAGTCTTATTGTATGAACTTCGATTCTTTCAAGATAGTGGATTCAGTTTTACCTTGAGGATAGCTAGGTTAAATCCTCCCCCAGGTTTTTACTGGTTTGGTTTCCTGGGTGATCATATCTTTGTGTTATTTATCTTTCTCACGCTTTGCATGATATGATTGTTTGATTGTGATAACCTAGATTTGGAATTTGGACTAAGTAACAACTTGGCTAATTATCTAGGTTAATCCAATTATGTTTTTAAGGGGTCTAAAAACTATCAATTATTATCATATTTTCAATAATATTTGTAAAATATTATTATATTTTTTATCAGCAATTTTAATTAATCAGCTCATTACACAAGTATATTACTTGTATAAAATAAAGTTAGAGTTACAACAAATGGTCATTACAATTTCACAATAACACTTAATTTGCTTAACATCTCACATATGAGCCATTGGTGGACTTTAACAACATAATGAATGAATCTTTGAATAGATTTTTCCTAATTTGTGTTACATCGGTTTGTAAGTTTTATGGAGTAAACTTTGTAGTATCCATAACAACACTTTAAATATAAAGTTTTAGATAGAGGTGTCCACAGTCAAGAGAGGTGTTCACAGTCAAGACAGGCTAGGTTTGTATTCAACCAACGCTTGACTAGATTTGATAAGGTGCATGGAAATCAACTCTTTGTTGACTTGGGAGGAGTAGCATATTGGGCAGTTCGGTCTCTTCATAGGTAGTGGGTGGTTCAATCAAGATCAGCAATGCTGGAGAAGGGGAATGGACAAGCTTAATACATGGAAAATTTGGTGAGATCTCACTAGATCTAGTAGAGATATTGTTAGATCTAGCGGATCTCCATCAGAGTTAACTGAGTTTTGAATTAGAGTTGGTGGATCCTTGCCAATTTTTTTTTTCATGGTTAGATCAGGTTAAGTTGGTTATTGGAGAGGGATACCCATCATAAGTCGGTTATAAAGGGGCACAGCCGTTGTTGACCACTGGATTAGGTATGGGTTGAGTCCGTACTAGTTGGGTGGCTCGGGTTAGGTGGGTCAATAGACACCTATAGTTATAGTTATAGATTTTGGTAGGCCTTGGTGTGAGATGGTAGATGAATTAAGTGTCATGTCATTATTATGATGTTTAGTTGTAACCCTAGTCTTATTGAAAAATGTATATATGTGTGCAAAATGAGTTGTGTGGGGATTAGATATAGGGTGGTAAACGAGATGAGCCTTGTTGTGTAGTGAATGTTCAAATTTGGCTTGACACCAAAAGTAACATGTTCAAGTTTGGCTTGAGCTTGAATCAAGCCCACAAATAATGTTCAAGTTTGAGCTCATCAAAAAATCTAAATGCTTAAGCTTAGCTTGGCTTAGGTTAAATCATTTTTCAAGCCAAACTCAAGCTCTATATCAAGCTCAAACTTGAGCTTAATAATATCAAACATTTGAACTTGAGATCTAACACAAGTACATTATCAAGCACATATCAAATTTATTATCTAGCTTATCTGGTTTGGACGAATGGGTCCCAACTCCTAATTAATTAAAGTCTTAGAAAGATATAAGTTTATTTGTTAAGCTCATATCAAACTTATTACTAAGCCCATAAATGAGCTTAGGCTCAACTTATATTGTATTGAGCTCTAATGTTCATGAAAGTTTTTTTTTATTAAATTTTTTTTGCTTGGCTTGGTTTGTTTATTAAACAAATCTAAAACTAAAACTCAAATTTGGCTTTTTTATAAACAAACAAACATGAATGCTCTGTTTGTTTTGGTGATAACATTTTCTAGAAAATGATCGAGTCATTTTCCAAAAAGTATTTTTTATAAAACGATTTCATTTTCCTATGTTTGATAACAACCTAAAATAAGTTGAAAAACAATCTCATAACTTCTCTTATTTAGCTTGTTGTGAGATGGAGTTGTTTTCCAAAAATATTTAGAGGAAAATAATCTCTAAAAATAAGCCATACTTTTTTTGTTGACCAAAGTAGTTTTCCATTAACTCAGTTTTTCTGATTCTACGAAACGCTAGAAAACATAAAAAACTATTTTTATACAAAGTTTTCTATTGAAACAAACAGAACATAAGTTTTTATTGAACTAAGGCCGAGTGATTTTGAACGGCTTGGATCATTTAGAGCCCTAGAATTACACTATAAACCAAGTAAAGTGGTAAGGTTGTACCCCAAACAAAAAGTAAAGTGGTAAGAAACAAAATATATATGGATGAACAAAATTTGGTTACAAACTTGGTTAGAGTTTTAGGCTTCAACCCATAATAGGAAGATGATATGTGTGTTTATTATGTGCAATACAATATTGCATATGATAGGGACACATATCATCTTTTATTGTGTTCTAGCCCAAGGTTGCAACTAAGCTTGTAGCCAAATTGTATATTTTTTTAGAGATGTATGGCGTCTACTCCTGATGATAGCCAAACTGTATATAAAAAAGAAAGAAAGATGGAGGGGCATGAAGATAAAAGGGGATTTGACATTTTTTTTTCAATGAAAGGGTTTGACAAATTTATGATGGCTTGGTTGGATTAGTGCATGCATTCAACTAAAAAAATTTGTGGGACTCTTCTGTATAATTTATATATGGACATATAAGGAAACAAATGAACGTGTTTTTGATTACGATCCTTCTATGATGCTTTGAAGTTTTTGAAGGTATGATGTCTATTTTGGAGTTCATATTCATTGTTACATGTGTTAACATTGTCAATAACATTTGTCAACATGTTATTGTATTTTGGGAAAAAAAAATAATTTTAGAATATTCTTCCCTTCCCTTGTTTGAGAGTTTTAATGGAGGGAATGGAAAGTCCATTCCCTCGTTTGGGAGTTTAAGTGGGAAGGAATGAAATGGGTAGGAGGGAACACTAATTCCTCTCTATTCCCTTAAAATCTCAAATTTTCATTCCCCTCGAAATTGGGAGAAAATGGGAGGGAATGAAATTAGATTTAATGATTTTTTTACTAAAACTCCCAAAATACCCCTATATATTCAACCATTTATTTTAAAATAGGGGTCTAATTGTAATATTGTCATAAAATGATTCAATTCCATTCCCTCCATGTTACTCCCAAACAAGATTACTTACACTGCATTCATTTTTATTCCATTCATTTTTATTCCTTTATTTTAAAACATCCAATCAAGGTTACTTAATTCCATTCTTTTCCATTCCTTTTCTTTACTTAAATACATTCCATTCCATTCTTTTTCATTCCCTTATGATCGTTCCATTCCATTCTATTCCATTACCTTATGAACTCCCAAATAAAGCCTAAATGTCAAAAATGTAAAATAAAAAAAAAGGTAAAAAATGTTAAATTAAAAAAGAAAACATGGAATATAATGTGACATGTCAAAACTTAACTGGTAAAAAATCATTAAATAAAAACCAAAAAAGAAAAGAAAAGAAACTTAACTTTTTTTTGGCAGTTGTGGATTTCTAGTCAACTGGTAACCTAGTTTAACTGGTAAGTGGTAACACATCATTAACTAAAAACAAAATAAAAAGTAGCTTATTTGTTTATTTTGCTCATTAAATAATATAAAAATACCCTTTTTTGATTTCGTTTTAAACAAATAAAACACTGAAAACTTAACTTAGACAAACCAAAAACTAGAATTTCCCTTGTGTTGGGAAAAACTTCTTAGACAAACATTGGAAGTGCTGAGAAAAACATTCCATGTCCAGAGAAAAGTTGCAAGAGCTGAGAAAAACTTTCAAAGATACATCATACATAAAATGTTTTGTCAGTCTCGGGTCTTTTATAGTGAAGCAATGCGTTTTATTTAATAATCCACAACATTTTTATGTCTCTCTATCTCTCTCCAAGGCCTTATCTGGTTAGTTATTACTATTAGTCTTTAATTATTACTTTTTCACTTTTTAAAAAATATTAAAATGGTGGGTATGCTAAAAGACATGAAAAAGAGAGAAATGTGTGATGTATGCTTAGGCAATTAATGAGAGACTAATGAGATAACAGAAGAATAAGTTAATGTAAACTTTTGGGTAACAGATAAAAAAACTTAATGAAAGAGGTAAAAAAAATGCTTTATGCAAAATTAGAGGGTCACTTGACAAGACCTCACGCACTTCCGCATGAGATCTCTGCTTATATATATATATATATATATATATATATATATATATATATATATATATATATATATATATTGATGATTATTCCTTTATAACTTCTAATCACTAATCAACATGAGTCTCAAAAAACTTTGTGATAGGACTTTATCATATGTACAAAATAAGTATAGATTTTTTTATCTTTATTTTTTTTAAAAGGATATTTCTATTGTGTTCATCCTCATAAGAATTTAAGCATAGATTAAATTTTCATAATTTTTGACAATTTTTCTTTGATTCCTTTATAATTTATATATTGTGTTGGTTTATATGAATTTTTTCTCAAGTTTTCAGAGGATGGACTATAGATAAGATGTTCAACTTTTATACACCAAGCATTGACTATAAGTCTTGTACATGGAACAAATAGAGATAAGAAATTAAGAATATGGTCCATTTTGTCGGCCTTAGCTTGATTTGTCTAGACATCAATTTTCTCTCTTGCCAAAAGTCCGACTTATTTTAGGTGGAAGTTTCCTTGATTATTACTTGTATACAAAATTCCAGGATCATTAAATTGGAATGGGTCCCTTACTAACCTAACCAATTGGAATAGGATGAAATTTCTTCCCATCCACACTAAATGTTGTGTACACTCCAAATTTTTTCTACATCTCATAATGATACGTTGTTGATAGGTGTCATCCAAGTCCAACATGATTGAGAGTTGTAATTGAGACTATGGCCCAGAAGCTTTACTATTCAATACTTTGAGAAAAATTAAACACTCATTTGATGTAACAGGAGACTATGGAATTTGACATTGTATACACTGGGGTTTGTTCTTGATGTTGTGAAATTGCTGTAGGTACTATAAACTCTAGTTTGATTAGTTGGCAAGTCATGTTCTTTAATCGTGAAAGGTCTACAATGGAAAAATTTTGTGTTCCTATAATAAATGTTTTGGAGAGAAAATTGTTAGCCTCTTCATCCCATTGGGACCCCCCTATTTATACAAAGGAAAAAGGGTCCAATATTCCTAAGTGTGACTTAGTTACATGGAATTTTTGTGCAAATGTGCCTAGATTTCTTTAAAAATTTAATTATAATTTCAAACTCTAATTTGGTGATTTTTATATGATTTTTGTGGTTTGATTTTGATTCAGTAAAGACATATTAGCCAAAAGAAACGAAGGTAGAGCTATTAAAGAAATCAATACTTTTTTTTTTTTTTTGCTACAAAGAAATTTGTACTTTCAGATTAGCAATTACAGATGACTAATGCTTCATTGTCATTTGTGGTTGTGGTATGAATAACTGGTATGTTGTTTGGGCGACTGATTGAGGCAAAGCAATTAACCATATTAAAAGGGATTAGCAACTTTTTCTCTCTCCTTTACCATTTGTGGTATGTATATACCTTTTTCACATATGCTTAATCAAAGTATCCATTAGGATTTCCCTTAATTATGATAAACATATTATTTTTTTAAAAAGAAGTTTTATATTTATTAAATGAGATATATACACACACACACACACACACACACACATATATATATATATATATATATATCGAGGGCCATGTAACTGAATTGGAACCTCCCCATACAAAAAGTGTCTCCGGTTTTAGGGAGAAAATGTTCAAATTATGGAAGTTAGGGAAAAAGGGTTCAAGTTGCAAGATTAGCAGTATATTGTAATTATTTCAAAAAAAAAAAAAAAAGATATAGATAGATATATATATATATATATATATATATATATATATATATATTGTTTTCCTTGAGCTAAAGTAGTTGCGATGGAAGTGTGGAGTGGATGGTTTTTTTTTTTTAGTCCTTGAGTATTTTGGATTGTTTCAAATGAATAATGGCTCCTGTTAGGCTCCTAAATTTTTTGGTTTATTGATTTTGCTATCTATAACTTTGATTCTTCTTTACCAAATAAAGTTTGGAATTTTCTGTAAGTAAATTTTTTCTTCAAGAAAATGAATAGAAATCTCCCTTCATGTTTATGCTCATGTTGATGTTCATATTTGTATCTTTTGCAATACTCAATAAGTTGTTTACTCATTTTGTGAATTATCAATTGTAGTTAAAAAAAAAAAAGTATAAACACAATACTATTCAATTAAACTAATGTGAAAAATTAAATCTATTAGATTAAAAAAATGGACTTGAAAATGAAAATTTCACAAAAAATTTCTTAAATAGAATTAAAATAATTTTTACTCAATATTGTTTATCAAGCAATCATGTACTAACTAACAACATTCCAATCATTATGTGTGTGGGGGCCGGCCCAAAAATGATGGGCTATTCCAAACTCAGGCCCGTCCGAGGAGCGTCCTGTCCGAAGAGGAGTCTCATATGAAGCATTACTCAATCCCGGTAGCTCAAGGAAACCCGTCTGAGAAGTAACTCCTCCTCGGACATCACGAAGCCCAGACGAGGAACTTTCCCCAGCCATTTCAGCTCACCTTCCCAACATATAAAATGAATTAAATCCAAAATATCTCGCGGAAGGCTACCACCACATTAATTGCGCCCCAACCACCCTCTTGGCCGCATTAATGAGGAAAAGACTCCTGAACAGTACCGCCTTGGCCTCTGCAACTCACAAAGGGACTGATGAGGGCGTCTGATGGGACAGGTGCTCAAGTGGATGCCTAGATGGTCAACAGGTGTAAGGTTGAGATGAAAAGAAGAGAACTATATAATGTAGTGGAGTCCCTCAAAGAAGGGGACGGGGAACTGTAAGAGGAACTAAAGAAATAAAATCAGACTTGAGGAATCCATCTTTGCGTTCTTATTTCTTTTTGCAAACAAGACATTACATGCATCAGACCTAATAGTTTCACTGAGGCCAAGTTCTTTAACCCATCATCTACAAATATTTATTGTGGGTTGTGCTTTGGGCCGAGGCCTGATCAACAGAAGTCGGGCCAGGAAAATTGTGCGACCACAATTGGCGCCGTCTGTGGGAAGAACTAGGGCATCGGCTAGTGCAACGGTCAAGCATGGCAGAACTAGACCCGCACTAGGAGGATCCTCACCAAGCTAACTCCCAACGGACACGACCTGCCGAGTCCCGGAGGCAAAATAACCCAACTGGCCCAGGTGGAAGGGGGAATCGTGAAGGGAGTGTGCATACCACCCGGACGAGCCAGAGTCACACTCGGACAGAAGTCACGTGTCTCGGAGGCGAAATAGTCACCAGGCCATGCAGCGAAAGATAGATGACTTGAAAAGGAAGTTACGACGTGCACAGCGAAGACGATCTCCCTCCTGCTCGGGCGAATCTTCTAATGCGGAAGACGTGAGTTACAGACGAAGGTCAAGGACCCCCCCAAGCGAAACCTTTTCTTATGAAAAGGAGCCACGCCCCGTGCGGAAGTACGAGAGCCCGTCCAAAGAAAGGTTAAGGGGAGCGACGCCATGAAGAGGGCGCTGGATCGGTCTCAAGGTCACCCTTCACGAATAGAATCGAAGGGGCTAAGCTGCCGAGACGCTTCAACCAACCGGTGTTCGCCATCTATTACGGCAAAACGGACCCGGTGGAGCACGTGAGCCAGTTTAACCAGAAAAATGGCGATTTATTCGCAAAACGAGGCCCCGATGTGCAAAATCTTCCCATCCAGACTTAGGATCGATGGCGATGAGGTGGTTCAACAGCAAGACAAACTCCGTAGGCTCCTACAAGCAGCTCACTCAAGCTTTTTGCTCCCGTTTCATTACAAACACCGAGTCCCTTGACCTCTCGGTTAAACTCTTGTCCTTGTCCATGCACGAAGGAGAAACCCCGAAAGCGTGCTCGGATAGGTATTGGGAGGTGTATAACGATTTGGATGACAACCATGATAATGTTGCTATCAGCACGTTCAAAAGCGGTCTCCCCACCAGGCACGGCTTAAGGAAATCCCTCACCGGAAAACTAGTTGCTAACGTCCAACAGCTAATGGATAGGATCGACAAGTACAAAAGAGTGGAGGAAGATCAGCTGCAAGGGAAGGGAAAGGAGAAGGTTACCCCCCTAAAGCCAATGATTTCGGGACGGAACGTCACAATCCTGGTCACCGAGGAGAGATTTTCCGCGACAGGTTGGGCGGAGCAGCCCTTGCAGCGATGAATGCCGTATTCGAGAGCCGCGACAACAGTGTATGGAGAAAGTAAGGGATGAACCCTATTTCAGGTGGCCGGGAAGATGGCGGAGACCCCGCCAAACGTAACCAGAACCTCGTATTGCCACTATCATCGGGACCACGGGCATACTACGAGGACTGCGCAGGAATCAGGGAATCACCTAGATCAATTGGTCCGAGAAGGAAAGCTACGTCACCTGCTGCACCCATCGAGCGGCCATCCCGGCCAAGCAACATAAGAACCTCGAAGGGACGTGTCTTTAAGACCCCCACCGGGGGACGATACATGTCATCCTCGCCGCACCGGGAAGAATCTGGGCCGCCCATCCCTGGGGTATTAGCCGTGGATCATCTCCCCTACAAGGGCGGCAAAGGGAGCCCAAAAGGTTAAAAAAGGGAGCTCTCTTTGATACTGGGATTCTCGGATGAGGATAAAGAAGGAACAATTCAACCTCACGATGATGCCTTGGTGGTCACCTTGCGGATTGGGGGTTTTGATGTTAAAAGGGTGTTAGTAGATTCAGGAAGTGCGGTGGAGATAATGTACCCGACCTATACAAGGGGCTGAACTTGACGCCGGAAGATTTAACAAAGATATGACTCCCCCTTCTCGGCTTTGAGGGGAAGCTTGTCACGCCAAAGGGCAAATCCACCGCCCGTCATGACAAGGGCGGAAGTGGTGGAGGTGAATTTATCGTGGTTGACGCTTATTCACCCTACACTGCGATAGTTGTAAGGCCATGGATCCACGACCTAGAGGCCGTGACCTCCACACTTCACCGTAAAGTAAAATACCCATAAAGGACGAGTGGAAGAAATCCGAGGAGATCGGGCCTTGGCCAGAAATGTGGTGGCCGCCGTTTTACATCGGCCCTTGGTCGAGTCCTCGGACCCAAAAAGCTTATAGCAACCAGCCTCCTCGGCAAAGCGAACGAGGGGCTGGCCGAGGAGATAAGGTGTGAAGGTTTAGATAAGATTGCTTTCAAACGATGACCCGGAGAAATTCTTTCAGTCGGCTCTGAATTGCCCTCTCAAGAAAGGAGGAACTGGTCCGATTTCTCGGAGAAAATGTCGATGTATTCGCTTGGGACGCCTACGATGCCCCGGGAGTCGATCCTAGCCTTATTTGTTACCACTTGAACGTCAACCCCTCTTCCACTCCGAGGAAGCAGCCACCCCGACGCCCTTCAAAGGAGCACGCTAGTGCCGTAAGAGACGAGGTGGCAAAATTAAAAAGAGCAGGGGCTATCAAAGAGGTCTTTTATCCCGAATGGTTGGCAAACACAGTGGTGGTAAGGAAGAAGACGGGGAAGTGGAGGGTCTGCGTAGACTTCATGGATCTGAACAAGGCGTGCCCCAAGGACCCATTCCCCCTGCCCAAAATCGATCGACTGGTGGATGCGACCGTGGGACACCCTCGAATGAGCTTCCTAGACGCCTTCCGGGGCTATCATCAGATACCCCTTGCGCTAGAGGACCAAGAGAAAACGGCTTTCATGACGCCCTTCGGAAATTATCATTATAAGGTGATGCCGTTTGGGCTAAAGAACGCGGGTTCAACATACCAAAGGATGATGACTCGGATGTTCGAGCCACAACTGGGCAAAATCATTGAGGTGTATATAGACGATATGGTTGTGAAGAGCAAAAGGGTGTCCGAGCACGTGAAAGACCTTGGAACAATCTTCGCTATCTTGAGGGAGCACCGGTTGTGGCTGAATGCCTCCAAATGCTCATTCGGGGTCGGGTCTGGGAAATTCCTAGGGTACATGGTCACCCACAGGGGAATAGAAGTAAGTCCCGACCAAATCAAGGCCATTAACAGCCTACAGACTCCTCGGAACCCGAAGGAAGTGCGAGAGCTCACTGGCATGATTGCGGCATTAAACCGGTTCATATCGCGATCGGCGGATCGATGTCGACCTTTCTACCTCCTGATAAACAAGTGGAAAGAGTTCAATTGGTCGGAGGATTGCGTTCGAGCTTTCCAGCAGCTTAAGGACTACTTATCCCGACCACCCATCATGTCCATCTGAGGCGGCGAGAGTGTCGTTTGTTTGCCTACATCGCCGTAGCTCCCCACGCCGTAAGCCTGGTACTAATACGGGATGATAATGGGGTGCAACGACCGGTGTACTATGTGAGCAAATCACTACACGAGGCTGAGGTGCGATACCTACCTATAGAAAAGGCCATTCTCGCGATAGTGCATGCAACCCGGAAGCTTCCCCATTACTTTCAAGCGCATACGGTCATCGTTCTGACTCAGCTTCCCCTTCGAGCCGTGCTTGGCGCTGACTACACAGGAAGGATCGCCATGTGGAGTGCTCTTTTGGGGGCCTTTAATATTAAATATATGCCCAGACCCTCCGTCAAAGGACAGGTCCTCGCAGACTTGGTAGCGGAGTTTGCTGAGCCCTCTATAGAAACGATGACCGAGAAGAAAGACCTGGGTGGAAAACTGGTTGGCGCAGATTTCAGCCGGGAGACCATGCATTGGAAGATCTACGTGGATGGCGCGGCCAACCGAGAGAGGATCGGGAGTTGGGATAGTTTTAATATCGCGACGGCGGCGCTGTCATTGAAAAATCATTGAGACTCGGATTCTCGGCTCACGAACAATGAAGCCGAATACGAAGCCTTACTTCAAGGGATGGCAATGGTTCAAAGATTGGGTGGAAGAGTAATAGAAGCATTCTCGGACTCAGTTAGTGGTCGGACAAGTGAGGGGAGAGCTAGAAGCTCGGGATACTAGGATGCAAGAGTATCTGGGACAAGTCAAACGACTATAGACGAGTTTTGAATCCTTCAATCTGACGCACATTTCCAGGAGCGTAAACACTCATGCGGACTCGCTGGCCACTCTTGCCACGTCCTCGGCACGCAGCTTGCCACGAATGATCCTAGTCGAAGATCTAGTCAAGGCCAGTCCCATCAGCGGGAACCCGGCCCAAATCCATCGAGTTAGACAGAGTTCTAGTTGGATGGACCCCATAAGGAACTTCCTCCAAGACGATATCCTCCCGAAAGAAAAACTAGAAGCCGAAAAGATACGTAGAAATGCTCCACGTTTCTGGCTATCCGAGAACCGTAAACTCTACCGACGCTCCTACTCTGGACCATACTTACTTTGCGTACATCCGGAAGAGTCCGAGTCTCTTCTTGAGGAGTTGCATGAGGGAGTATGTGGAAGTCACACCGGAGGAAGATCGCCGGCGCGCACAGGCACTCACCCAAGGATACTGGTGGCCGAACATGCAGAGACAGGCCCAAGAATACGCTAAGAAATGCGATCGGTGCCAAAGGTTTGCCCTGAATATCCACCAACCCGGAGGGGTCCTCAACCCACTCTCCAGTCCATGGCCGTTCACGCAATGAGGTCTTGATATTGTCGGGCCTTTCCCCAAGGCTGCGGGGAACAAGCGATACATAATAGTCGGAACCGACTACTTCACTAAATGGGTGGAGGCAGAACCCTTGGCCAACATCGGGGGCGTGGGCGCCCAGAAATTCATCCGGAAGAACATTATCACCCGCTTCGGGACTCCGAGAACACTCATTTCCGACAATGGTCTTGATTTTGACAAAAAGAATTTTAGGGAATATTGCCGTGAATTTGGGATCATTAATCGATATTCCACCCCTGCATACCCTCAAGAAAATGGGCAAGTCGAGGCTGTAAACAAGGTCATAGTGAACGGATTGAAGAAAAGACTGGATGAGTCAAAGGGGAGATGGGTAGAAGAACTACCGCACGTATTATGGACCTATCGGACAACGCCGCGGCGTTCAACCGGTGAAACCCCCTTCTCAATGACTTATGGGGCTGAGTTTGTGCTTCCGATCGAGAACAATTTCCCCAAGTTGAGATCTAGCTCGTTCACCCCAAGCGATAACGATGAGTTGCTCGGAAGAAGTCTGGACCTAGGCGAGGAGAGAAGGGAAAAGGCCACGATCCATATGGCCTATTATCACCGAGAAGGTTTGAGACAAGGGTATGATGCTAACGTCAAATTGCGGCCTCTGGGTCCAGGTGATCTCGTGATGAGGAAGATCCTCGGCAACGCAAAGAACCCCTCTTGGGGCAAGTTGGGGCCCAACTGGGAGGGACCATACCGTGTCACATCCGTGGCCGGAATAGACGCCTACTACCTAGAAGATTTAGATGAAAAAGTTGTACCTCGACCATGGAATGTAAATAACCTTAGGAGGTATTATTATTAATGAGAGTGGCTTAGCATACGTTTTCTTTCATGACTATCCGCCGCTTGCCGGTTTACATTACAACTATTTATAAGTTTTAAACAGAACCTAAGTCCCGCATGGCTCCTCGGACCACGGACTTACGGGAAAGTAATACTTAAGCCAACTATTTATAAGTTTTAAAATGAACCTAAGTCCTGCATGGCTCCTCGGACCACAGAATTTGGGGAAATTATTAGTCGTGACAGTTCATAGTTTTAAACAGAACCTAAGTCCCGCATGGCTCTTCGGACCACAGACTTTGGGGAAATTATTACTCATGACAGTTCATAGTTTTAATCAGAACCTAAGTCCTGCATGGCTCCTCGGACCACAGACTTTTGGGAAAATTATTACTTGTGATAGATTGGGAGATTATTACTTAAAGGAAATCATTTTAATGCGCATGCGCGATCTAGCACCATCGCAATCGTCAAGTACACTGCGCCAAAAACCCATTTTTGTTTTGACCGATAACCTGAGTCTACATTGTTGCAAATGTTTAAAATAAAAAAGAGCACTGCTGACACACATCCGTAGTAAGTAAAACGAACATCTTATATTAATATTCCGAGTACATTAGAAAGAGAGGTCCTTACAAAAAAGAAAAGGGGAAAAGTAGGATAACTCTCATTTAAAAAAAAAAAAAAAAAAAAAAAAAAAAAACTAGTCACTAAGGTTGAAAACCTAGAAGGCTAAGCTTCAGCAGGAGGATCTTCTTTGTGCTCGGGCTGAGGAGGAAGAGCCTCGATGGTGGGATCTGCGGCGGGGTCCTCCGTCATATCGTGCACAAGGACGGCATCGTGCACCGTCGATCCTGCTCTGGATCCACTGGCGTCATTAGGATTCGCACGGATCTCCCGAGGATAGAAGATACTCTCGGGCAATCTTAGTGCGAATCCACAGGAACTCCTGCAGCATCAAGAGCATGAGCCCATGAAATCTGCGGTAATCCCCGCATACCTCGGGAATCTCCTCGATAACCTGGCCTCCGTCTCTGCGGCCCCGAGCTGGGCGAGCCCTCCTTCTCGGCCTCTGTTGCCTCTCGGATCAGCTGGACCTCCTCCTTGACCCGCCTCACTCATCCTCTACTTTTTGCATGGCGATCTTGAGGTCCTCGCACCGCCGCCTCTCGGTGTTAAGGTTAAGGTTGCCGTGTCGATTGTTTGCGCTGGTCCTCCGCTTTGGGTCTCGGCACTCTTCAAGCCAGCCTCTGCACTTCTCGTCGCTTCTCCGACTCCTTGAACTCAGCCGTGAGTTTAACGTGATCATGCTTGAGGGACCCCAAGGCTTTCTCCATATCCGTCCGAGCCTGGGTCTCAACCTCGGCCAGATTGCAGCTATCACGGCAAAACTCCTCGACCACGAACACCGCTTTGAGTAATCATGACGAAACAAGAGTGTCCTTAAAAGAAAAATATATAATCTAACAGAGCAAGGAAATTGATAAAACAAAGAAAAGGATTACTTACCAATGCAAGATCCCTTTTAAGGGATAGGAAGAGCTCGGACCGATTGAACCGCCTGTAGGCCTCCATGTCCCGAGGAAGAAGTAGGGGCTGCTCTAAGGCCTCCGCCACGTACCCTGCCCGACCTCGATTATACTCTCGGACCGAAGCAGTGTAAGGGATGGCGACCCCATCCAGCTCCAACTTTGGGTCCCATGGACGAGGGGCAGCGTGCACTTGATGAGGTTCCCCTCATCCCTGCTGTCCGAGGAGGTGCCCCTTCTGCTCCTCGACGCCCTTGTGGTTTTTTGTTGCTTGGTCGGTTGGACGGCCATCTCACCTTCCTCGGGAGTGTCAACCGGCCTCTTCTTCTTCAGGTCTGGATTAGCCTTAAGGCCAGGGTCCGAAACACCCAGGGGGATCACCGGGGGAAGGGTTTTGGCCTGTGATGGAGTTGGCACCTTCGAAGACCGACCCTTCGATGACCGACCTTTCCCTCTAGAGGACATCAACTCCTTTAGAGACTTCCCTTTCTGCCATGGGCTCTGCCTCTTAAATCTCAAGTATCGTCCGAAACAGATATAACGATTGAGGGTACACCAAGCTGCGGAATGACGGTCCTGCTCTGCTTCAGGATTAGAAAGCTCCACCAAGGGATTTTGCTGAATTTCCTCCTCGAAGTAAAACTTGTCTATTTCTTCCTCAAGGGAAAGACGGGAAGATTCAGCTTCTTCTTCAACCAGAGCAAAGGCGGCGCGGACTCGTTCTGGAGGAAGTCTGCTCCGCTAAGTAAGGATTTCGACCCCAGTAGCACTCCGGTGGCGGATCGTGTGGAGCTAGGAACTCGTTTGGGACGCCAATCCTAGCCAGACCTCGGACTGCCCGCCCTTATAGCGTGACCGATTGCCTGGAAAGCGTTGCTCAGAGGCCGATAGCCCAGAACCGGATGGGCCGCACGCAACTGTCCGTCCTCGGTAGCGTAAATCTCCGACCCGAGAAGATAGTTCGGCGCTTGCACGTTCGCAAGGTCTATCCGAGGAGCGACGTGAGCTTTGTCTGCAAACAACCAAGAAAAGTGGGGTTAGTCCAATAAATTTTCCAATTACACGAAAGCAGGAAAAATAATAACCCCTTAATACTAAATCCTTTCCCAAGAAGGATCGATCCTAAAAACGCCGCACCTGGGTTTCCTGCCCGAGTTGGACAATGAATACCGTCGAACCACTCCCCGGAAGCAATGAGGAAGTCATTCTTCACGGTCTTATTGAATCTTGGGAGACAAGAGATCAACCTAACATCCTCGTTCCGGGATTTAAGATAATACCCATCATCCCCGAGGCGGTGACATTCGTCTGAGATAGGCCACATCATGCCAAGTGAGGCCTAGATTCATCCGCTCATCTAAGACGTCTACACACCTAGTATCTTGAACATATTCGGGGCACACTGATACGGCGTCAACCTATGGTTGAACAGGTACTCCCTTGTAATCCTACGCATGGGAAGTGTCATCCCTCCCTCTATGAAAGCAATCATGGGGATAACAACTTCCCCCTCAACTCTATCTCACAAGTATTCCTTCAAGAGGACAAGATCATGACCCAACCCCCAGGGAAATGTGGTATTTCTCCCTAAAGGCTTCCATAGCGGCTGGAGTTTTTACTAATTTTTCGAATCTACCCATCTGAACTGAACTGGGGAAATGAAAGTAAAGACTGAAAAGAAAAGCAGAGTCCGAGGAGGGAATTGAAACGGTGAGAAAAGCGAAATGTACTGGTACCTTCACAAAACGCTCAATGGGACGCCTGGAAATCTCTCTTGGAAGAAACGCTTCACAAAAACGGCTACGGCGGCGTAACGGACGCAAGTGTTCGTATATCTCTGGGATTCGGTGGAGTTCTCTGGAGTCTTTTGAGGTTTGCGAAATGTAGATGAAAGAAGGAACTGAACCCCGCTGACGTCTTATATAGCCGGGAGGAGAGAGAAAAGATCATCTCTGCCTAAAAATACGAGAAAAAACGATGGCCGTTCGATCCACGCCAAGCCGTTGGATGAAGGGAACATAACGCCTCCAGAAGTTAATGACCACGCCTCGTAAATTGTAGCGTGTCAAAAGTAACGGTCCGCATGCGCACCTCACGATCTCCTTATTTCCCTCCACTCACAAACATCAAAACCCCGCTTTTCTCCTCGGAGGGAGGTTAAAACCGAAGTTTTGAGGGGCTATTGTGGGGGCCGGCCCAAAAATGATGGGCTATTCCAAACTCGAGGCCCGTCCGAGGAGCGTCTGTCCAAGAGGAGTCTCATATGAAGCATTACTCAATCCCAGTAGCTCCAAGGAAACCCGTCCGAGAAGTAACTCCTCCTCGGACATCACGAAGCCCAGACGAGGAACTTTCCCCACCATTTCAGCTCACCTTCCCAACATATAAAATGAATTAAATCCAAAATATCTCGCAGAAGGCTACCACCACATTAATTGCGCCCCAACCACCCTCTTGGCCGCATTAATGAGGAAAAGACTCCTGAACAGTACCGCCTTGGCCTCTGCAACTCATAAAGGGACTGATGAGGGCGTCTGATGGGACAGGTGCTCAAGTGGATGCCTAAATGGTCAACAGGTGTAAGGTTGAGATGAAAAGAAGAGAACTATATAATGTAGTGGAGTCCCTCAAAGAAGGGGACGGGGAACTGTAAGAGGAACTAAAGAAATAAAATCAGACTTGAGGAATCCATCTTTGCGTTCTTATTTCTTTTTGCAAACAAGACATTACATGCATCAGACCTAATAGTTTCACTGAGGCCAAGTTCTTTAACCCATCCTCTACAAACCTAATAGTTTCACCGAGGCTAAGTTCTTTAACCCATCCTCTACAAATATTTATTGTGAGTTGTGCTTTGGGCCGAGGCCTGATCAACAGAAGTCGAGCCAGGAAAATTGTGCGACCACAATGTGTATAAAGGGGTGATGAAATGGTTGTTCAGTTTATTTAAGAAATCTGATCTAGCTAATAAAAATTAAAAAAAATACAACAACTTTCATGCGTAGTCATGAATTATACCTTTACATATATCTTATGCATTTTATGATTTTTATTTTATATAAATGTATTTCAAAAAATTAAAAAAAATTTATCATAAAACCCTTCATTGTTTTTTTTTTTTTTTTAAATCACTACATAAAAATAAAAGAATTTTTTTCCCAAAAAAATGTTCTCCAGTCATAATATTTACGAAAAAAGATCATACCAAAAAAAATTGTGCAACGCATAGGCCAATAACCACTCTATATATATAATTAAAGCCAAAATTGAGAGAAAATCCAATTAGATTCTAAATTAGATTCCAATTGTTGTCTAATTTTGTGTCATGTGTCCAATTTAAGGCTTAAAAAAAAAAAAAAAAAACATTGATTCCAAATACCAATGGACTCACCATTCCAAATACATTGCAATATAATAACTTTTTATTTTTATTTTTTATTAGATAGTTTTTTTGATGAGATAGTGGCTCCTAAAAAAGGGCCATATATGGGACTGTGATTTCATGAACAACATGTAATTTTAAAAAGACTGATGGTAGGTTGCTACACACACACACACATATAGCCAAAATTGAGAGAAAATTTAATTAAATTCTAAATTGGAGTCTAATTTTGCACCACATGTCTCATCTAATTTTTAAATGTGTATGTCAAGTGAATTTTTAGGTGCAAAAATCAAAGAGTCTAAATTCAATTAGATTCTAAATTGAATTTTAATTGGAGTTCAATTTTACGCCATGTATCCCATCTAATATTTTAATTTTTGTATCAAGTGAATTATTTAGTACAAAAACCAAAGAGTCTAGATCCAATTAGATTCTAAATCATATATATATATAATTGTGATTGTTTTTAAATGTACATGTGCATATGCACAAGGTTACACACTACTTTTATTAAATGAATGTATCAATTTTTAAACACAAAATAGAAAATAATTAGGAAATTGATTTCTTACCTTGTTGACATGACACTAATTATATTCATTACCATGTTAGTTTACAAGATTTTTATAATATAATTGGTAATAACTTTAACTTCTTAAAAAAATGATAATGTAAAAAATTGACATTTGGCTTTTTTTTTTTTTTTTTTTTTTTTTTTTTTTTAATTTTCATTTTAAAATTAGGTAAATAGTATGTTTTTTAGATGATGTTCATGAGCACTTTAACTAAAATGTCAAGACTTAGACCCCATTTGGTTGCCGAGAAATCAAAGGAAAAGAAAAGAAATTTTCAATTTACGCTAATAAAATGACATCTCATTTACTTATGGAGATGCAATTAACATATTTTCAAATATTTTATTTTATTTTCTAATTAAGGACACATGATAATTCAAAGGATAGCTTAGATGGCATAAAAATATTATTTTGATATTAATGTTAGATACATCAATTCTTTTCATGTACTGCTTAATAATAAGGATTATTTTGATACAATATCAGAAGTTTAGAAACAAAATTGACACCTTTAAGATGTTAAAAACCATTTTGATACATAGTACAAGTGTTAAAGAGTAAAGCGGTAATTAAACATGTTTTTTACATATTTTTATTAAAGATTAAATTCTATAAGGATGTGGTTTAAAACCCAAGTTTTACACTCTCCAATTCCAACATGCCACATCATCTTATCATGTATTAAAAAATAAAAACAACCACACTCAATCAATTATAATGCTCATCTGAAAATTCAACAAATTGAGAGTTTATTAAGATGTTATTAATTGTGGTATGATGTACTAAGTTTTAAGTAAAAAGTTGATGTAACATCTCTTATTGGATAGTGTAAAACATGAATTTTACACCCTATTTTTACCAAATTCAAACTCTTTTTATTAATATCCTCAAAACACTTTTTTTATTAGCTGAATTTGGAAACTAATATTTTGTTTGGTTGTAAGGGAGATGAAAAGGAAAGAAGGGAGAAAAAAGTAAGGAAAGGGAAAGGGAAGAAGAGAGAGTTGTATATAGAAGGATTGCATTAAACAATTTCTTCAAAAGAAAGGTCTTTTTTGAAAAAATAATGGGACTGTCGAAGGATTGTGCTAAGAAAATTTATAGAACACAAACTTTTCTCAAAATGATGGTTGTGAGAAAAGTATGAAACTTCATCAAAAAAGAAAAAAAGTATGAAATATTGGTGAATCGATCAAATTGTGTATTCTCACTTTTTAATAGAAAACTGAAAAGTGAAAATGCTTGGGACCATCACAGCACGTATTAATATAGAAAAACTTAATGAAAGAGGTAAAAAAAGGCTAAATGCAAAGTTAGAGCGTCACTTGACAAGACCTCATAAAAATAACAAATAGTAGCTGCCCATGCTACATGTAGAGCTTTGTGTTTTGTTTCTCAAATAAATTATATATTTTATAAATTCATGAACAAAACTGTACAATATAAGAGACTTTAACTAGTTATAACTAAAACAAAATTTTAGGGAAACAATTGGGTGAAAATGATAAGATTCAAGATTTCCCTTTTTTTTTTTTGGAGGAGTAAGATAAAGTTTCTTTGGTTGTAGGAATCTCCTTTATCTAATTACATGACTGTTTTTAAAATCATCTACGTGTATTAAATCACATATTCATTAAATCATATTTAAACAAGTCACATGATTAATAAATATGTAATGTGATTAAAAGTATAAATAAAAATATATTTGAGTTGTCACCTAGTTAGTTCAAAAGAAAAAGTAATGTTACTAACAATATCCTAAAGTAATGTTACTAACAATATCCTAAAGTAATGTTGAAAAAAATTAAATTTTTTTTTGGAAATATCCTAAATAATTTGAAAATTCTTAAATAGCCTTATCATTTTGGCCCCCCATACCTGATAATACACATATATATTTAAGAAAGTTTAAAAATAAACACAATTTTCTTTTAAATAAAATACGATCCACAAATACATGTCAACAAATTACAATAATTACACATTCAACATCTTTAAAATGAATACATAGGTATTTTAACAATTATCTCAACAAATAAAAGGGAAAAAAAATTCTAATTTTCATCCCAACACATCTAGGGCTTACTTGTATGTAGTAGAAAAATTGAAAAGTCTGAAACTTTGTCTCTCCCACACGGCCACACAGTTGTAGTCTTGTAGAAACAATCTTTCTTACATAGGTGACTCTTTCTCTCTCTCTTGCTCTCTCTGTCTCTGTTGAGGACTTGGCCTTTGCATTCTTTTTCTTTTTCTTCTTTCAGACTTTCAATTCTTTCTCTTTGCCTTCTTCTCGCCATTGCTTTTGCCTTCTTTTTTTTTTTTTTTTTCTTTTATTATTATTATTTTTATTATTAATTTTTTTTTATCTTTTCAGATTTTAGTTCTTTGCTTTTCATCCCTTTATTTAAAAGTAAAAGTTTTGTAGTAGTGTAGTGTACTATGTGTTCAGTTTAGACAAGAAAGAGTGACTCAATTTTGTCCCCTTGTCATTGTCATTGTCTGTGACTCATTACCGTGGGACCCTCAATTTGTGACTCAATTTATGAAGCTTTCGTGCTTCTGTAGTGTGCAGTGCTCTATTTATGCCCTTGAGACCAACTAGCCCATAAGTTTTTAATACTTTCCAGGTATTTGTATTTTCTTTGTTTTAATTTTTTTAATTTTTCTTTTCATTGCTTTCTTTTTTAAATTCCTTATAATATATTATTTATTATTATAATAATCAATATATTATGAACAATATATACACATATATTTAGTTGTTGTTTATTATATTTTTTTATGTATTGACATTTGGATGATTGTTTAATTTTAATTAAATATACTTTTGTTTATACATATTCAGTTATGAAGTATTGTACATTTCATACACAAAAAAAAAAAAAAAAAAAAAAAAAATATATAAAGCCCCTAAATATAAATTCCTAGTTCCTTCACTGCAATCAGCATATATATCGTGTGGTGCACTGACATGCCTTTTTATCTGTTGGTCTTGTTGGAAATATTTTAGTGAATAAACAAGTTTTGATACAAAATTAATATATCAAATAATTAGCAAGAACATAAAATAAAAAGGAGTTTAGAACGATTTCACAATGCTATAGAATCATGCTGTGAAAGTGTTGTCCATAAAGGTTGATTCGTACCACCTGGAGTAAAACTTGGTGCGACTGGTTCTCTTGGCCAAACAACTCTTCAAGATTATACTATAGCGTCAACCTTTGTGATGAACGCACTTCCACTCACGATGGTTCAAAAACAACCCTTTATTGCCTTTCCTTAGAACAAATATAAATTGTAAAAAAATATGTGGGAGAGACATAATGGAATTGTGTATATTGAAATATAGAGTAGTAAAAAAATGACTTATAAAAAAGGGTGTGATGATGAGTATTATATGGGCTATTCATGACAATAATAACATATAGTTATTGGTAACTAATACCCATAAAAGCCCAACGGTTATATTATCCATTATTGCCCAATGATTATTATTCTCATAATTGCCAACAACTATTTTACTTGTAAATTCCTAACGGTTAGAGAATAAATAATAATAAAAATATTTGTAACACACACCCACAACAATAGGTCTTGGGACGAATTCTATGATGGAGCAAAAAGCAAGATATTATATAGTGTCCTACTTTCCTGATTTCAAAAAAAAAAAAAAAAAAAAAAGGTGTGTCCTACTAGGCCACTACTGTCCTTGCAAGTTTCAATATTTTATGGCTCAATCAATTCTGTGAAAGGGTAGAAACCCATGACAGAGCTTTGACAATAAACCCTGGTCGTGATCCATGCTTTTCGGGAAGCAAACCAATGCGCTCATGCACTGGCTAAACTAGGAGTGCAGTCATTGTATAGTTTTGCTACTTTTTGTAACCCACCGCCTGTGGTGGAGGCTATATTAGCTTTTGACAAGGCTAATTTGCGTTGTAATAGACTTGTGAATTCTTAAGTTAATGTTTAATCATGGTTTACCGAAGAAAAAAAAAAAAACAATAAACCCCCTGTCCATGTCTTTCCCACCGTGACTGGATCCCCCAATAATATTTTTATTTATTCTATAGTTTTATGATCATGTGGCAATTTTTTTAATCACAAATTACACACACACACATATATATATACACACAAAAAATTGATTAGAAATATTTACTTAATTAAATAATGCACCCCCTTCCCACTCTTGGAAACATGGGTCCACAAACCCCTCGAGCTTTATTTTGAGAAAACCCCACAGGAGACTAATTCAATAGTTACAAATTTGTAATCTTAATAGGTTATTAAAACTTCTACAACACCGGATCTTGAGATTCTTCAAGGAATAACACAAGTAGAAGACATTAGAGAGTTTTTGGGTACAAAACCCTAGATCTACAAAATAGGCACAAGATGCACTCTAATCTCTCTAAAAAACTTTGAAAACCCTCTCTAAGGTTAGCTTATAATGTCCTTTAAATATTGGAAAAACGGCTTACGATTTGGGTTTCAAACGGTCAACTTTGGCCTTTTTACGTTTGCTGATTTTTTGCTGATATGCGACTTTCGACCGATCGAGTACTAATCGAATGACTTTCGATCGAAACAGCTTGTAACTCATTTTTTTCATCCCGAACTTGAGTTTTTTGTCTTGGACTTCAATGTACACCATTGTAAACCAATGAGACTTAGTTTTTGTCATGGTTTGCCAACATTACAAACTCAAAACCTAACATTAAATGTTCACTTCATCTTAATATTCATCTTGCTTTTGGATTTCATATTTTAGTTAGCTAGTTTCCATTTGCTAACTTATTTTGGATTTCAAACTTGAAACTTAGAATCTGGAAAATATTTTCCATATGTTTTGATGAATATTTTGGTATTTAGTTGCTAATTAAACATTTATTGAAATTTTTAGATACATTGGGTCATAAGTTAAATATATTTGTTTCGTTAGTATGAACTTAGCTATGTATAACATGCAAATTACATTATATGATGCAAATCTAAGTTTTTTTTTTATGGATGAATTTATAATTTACATAACTATTCAACATACAAACCCATTATTAATATGTTTTTTTTCTTTAAATATGAAAATATATAGGATCTTACAATTCATGATCTGATTTTATGATTTACGATCTTACCTTCCTTCAACGATCTTACGTAAAATCCCAATTTTGATAACCTTGAGATTCGCACTTATTGCAAAGGAAAACACAGTCATTGTGGTTTGTTGTTCAAGTGGGACGACTCTGTGCTTAGTCAAAAGAAAAAAAATAAAATAAAGAAGAGAAAAAGATGTTACGATTGTGCCGGAGAAAGGGAGTAGTAATTCACGTGGTTGATTGTCGTATTCACTAATGCCACTACTTACTTTTCCGGAGCAAGGGAGTGGTAATCCAAGTCATGAGAGAATATTCACTTTTTCAATCAAAGTCAAGAGAGAATAATTACTTCTTTTTTTAAGAGAAAATATAAGGGAATAACAAATTACTAGAAAATAATATGAGAAGAAAAATAGTAAAAATAAAAAATATAGTAATAAACACCAAATTATCCCAGTCATGCTATGTAATTGAATAATACTAGTCGTTAACCTATGCTATACATGAGAATTTATCTATTTGTAAGGTAGATTAAAATAATTTTTTTAAAAAAATTAAGAAACTACATCATTGCATGATTTGCTACCATTGTTTGAACGTACAATGACTTACAAAAAATTTGTCAGACAGTTTGAGATACTGCAAAAAAATAACTCAAATATATTAAAGAATCAGATGATTCACTACTTAGAAATTATTGAAACAAAACAAAATATATATGACTAAAAAAATAGAGAAATATGGGTTACATTCGAAAGAATAATTTCAATTATTGCAACCTTTTTTTTCTTGTAAAAAATAGTTAAAGAGAGTGTAAAGTATAACATGAGTTATAGTTTAGGGTGCTAACCTTACATTCTAAAAGTTTAGAGTTCAAGTGTAATTTGGGATATAGTTTATGATGATAAAGTATAATTTCCTCCAAATTGGGGTGTTCAATATTTTTTTAGGGCAAATAAAACATGTTACTTTAAAAATAATTAATTAAAGAACATTTTTTATAAGTATAATTTTTTAAATAAATCATGGTGTTCATATGAACATGGCTTACCGTTAAAGCCGCCTGATTACGACATGTCTCAATAATTGAGAAATAGTTAATTCTATATATTTTTTTCTTGGTTAATAAGCTTGATGAATCAGACTACAGGAAAAAAAAAAAAAATGGGATTGAGATTAGCCAATAG
This sequence comes from Quercus dentata, assembly GCA_028216015.1. Taxonomy (NCBI): domain Eukaryota; kingdom Viridiplantae; phylum Streptophyta; class Magnoliopsida; order Fagales; family Fagaceae; genus Quercus; species Quercus dentata. Next base: position 101,165,481 of record CP116447.1, read on the forward strand.
CCCTACTACTGCACCGTGCAATTCTACATTGAAGGGCCAAGATTAAAAACACTTTCGATATCAACCATGGATCAATTTTCTTTTTTTTACTCTTTTAAATTTTACCTTTTTAACTTTTTACTCTTTTTAATCTCCCTTGTTGCAAAGGGTCCAAATCCAAATTAATGTCCCTCTAGCCAAAAAAGCCAAGTTTTCTAGAGAGTCTCGGGTTTGGACTGTTTCCCTTCCTGATGACATTGTCCCTCTTGTAGCTTTTGACATTCATTGAGGTTTTGTTTTTCTGAATAAAAGCCCAGACTTCTTACAGTCTGGTTTCTCAAAAAAAAAAAAAAAAAAAAAAAAAAAAAAAAGAAAAGAAAAGAAAGAAAGAGAGAAGAAAAATTTAATGTCCTGTTCCCATAATGTACTTTTGACGAAAAACAGGAAAAAACATGTCATATGGCTTGTTGTTCAGGTGGTAGTGGTACGATTGTGCTTAGTCAAAAGAAAAAAAAAATAAAGAAAAGAAAAATATGTTTCGATTGTGACAGAGGAAGGGAGTGGTAATTCACGTGGTTGATTGTCGTATTCAGTAATGCCACTACTACGATTGTGCTTAGTCAAAAGAAAAAAAAATAAAGAAAACAAAAATATGTTTCGATTGTGACGGAGGAAGGGAGTGGTAATTCACGTGGTTGATTGTCGCATTCAGTAATGCCACTACTACGATTGTGCTTAGTCGTTGATTGTCGCATTCAGTAACGCCACTACTACGATAGTGCTTAGTCAAAAGAAAAAAAATAAAGAAAAGTAAAATATGTTACGATTGTGACGGAGCAAGGAAGTGGTAATTCACGTAGTTGATTGTCGTATTCAGTAATGCCATTACTTAGTACTTTTTTTTCCCCACCCATTTCGACATATCTCAATAATTGAGAAATAGTTCATAAATCTTTTTTGTCCAAAAGCTTGTTGAATCATATCATAGGCAATAATAAATGTGGTATTATAATTTCCATAGTGTACTTCTGACGAAGAAATTGATGAATAAAAAAGTAATTTAAATAGTGATTTAAATTAATAATAGTAATAGTTTATTATTTAGGATTTATTGTGAAAGAGTAGTAAAAAAATTATAGACATAAAACTTCTCAAAAAAACATGTCATAAGGCATAACGAGAATGACATGACATAATTAAAATGACTTTTATTAGACGAATTAAAAATGCATGGTAAGTTTATGTTGTATTTAAAGAAAAATTTAGATGAAAGTACTGCTGATGCATCCAAAATGTAGCAAGAAAAATTTAAATTCTTAAAATTTCAAGGTATAAATTTAAAAGACCTTAGAACAAATATAAATTGTAAAAAAATATGTGGGAGAGACATAATGGAATTGTGTATATCTAAATATAGAGTAGTAAAAAAATGACTTATAAAAAAGGGTGTGATGATGAGTATTATATGGGCTATTCATGACAATAATAACATATAGTTATTGGTAACTAATACCCATAAAAGCCCAACGGTTATATTATCCATTATTGCCCAATGATTATTATTCTCATAATTGCCAACAACTATTTTACTTGTAAATTCCTAACGGTTAGAGAATAAATAATAATAAAAATATTTGTAACACACACCCACAACAATAGGTCTTGGGACGAATTCTATGATGGAGCAAAAAGCAAGATATTATATAGTGTCCTACTTTCCTGATTTCAAAAAAAAAAAAAAAAAGAAGGTGTGTCCTACTAGGCCACTACTGTCCTTGCAAGTTTCAATATTTTATGGCTCAATTAATTCAGTGAAAGGGTAGAAACCTGTAGGGACACGATTCTTTAACGGCCCAACAGTGATGTTGGACTCGCACGTGAAAGATCCCTCACAATAATATTTGTAGAGAGTGGGCTTGAAAGGCTAGCGTTGGGTCACAGAGCGTTAGTCCAGGCCGGACTTTAGGTGAACCTAGACAAGAAAAGGCATTAGTTTGGATATCCAAGCCCTATAACTTTGTAAATTGAGGGATTGGACTCCTCGGATCATGTCCGAGGAGCACTAATGTTTTTCTTCGGTAACCCGACGGTGGGTTTTCCGTGGTGGTGCGCATATATTGTCCGGGCATTCTCATTCTGAAGTTTTCTCGGAAGTGAGATGGGGATCCCCATCCCGATTAGTTTACCTTTCCTTTTATACTAGCCTACGTTTGCACGTCCCTCGTCCACGTGTAGGGTCAACTTTTCCAGGATGAGATTTGTCCGTCAATCTAATCCCAGCAATTGTTGGGGATAGTTAATAAAGCCTAAAAATCGGGTTCTCATAGGGTGCAAAGTCTTATCAATGAAGGGTATTAAGGACAACTTCCCGAGATGTTTTCTCGATCTTTCAAGTTTGCTTGTATACCCCTCTCATCAATGAGACTTTGGGTCCGCCGAGGACTAAGCTGTCCTCGGCTGTATCTTCGGCCACTTTGGGCTTCTTATTTTTGAGCTTGGGCCCTAGCCTCCTTCGATTTGGGCCTGTGGACTCCCCATAAGCGAGTGGGCCGGGCCCATAAACTATTGGACCCCACAATAGCCCCTCAAAACCCTGCTGTCCAACATCTTGGTTGGAAAGGTGGGTTTTGGTAATACCGAGCCTTTATTGTGGCTCATTTAATTCAGCCCTTGATCGACGTTGGCGACTCTTCACCTCCCCAGGGAATGCGCCGGTCTACAAGACGTTTCCCTCAATTTACGCGCGATGTGTTTATGCCGTTTGGTTATCCGAAGCATGCCTTTAATATCTTCCTTTTACGAGACCTCCCGGATCTAACGTTCTGCATCGATAGCGTGGGGAAACGAAACGGATGTACATTTATTTGTAGACTTCCCTGGGGATCTGAACGTGTTACGTGCCCTTGTCTTCGTCCCCTATATAAAGAGAGAAGACAAAAGGTGATTATCTCATATTCGACACGATTCTTTGTAGGGACACGATTCTTTAACGGCCCAACAGTAATGTTGGACTCGCACGTGAAAGATCCCTCACAATAATATTTGTAGAGAGTGGGCTTGAAAGGCTAGCGTTGGGTTACAGGGCGTTAGTCCAGGCCGGACTTTAGGTGAACCTAGACAAGAAAAGGCTTTAGTCCGGATATCCAAGCCCTATAACTTTGTAAATTGAGGATTGGACTCCTCGGATCATGTCCGAGGAGCACTAATGTTTTTCTCCTGGTTACCCGACGGTGGGTTTTCCGTGGTGGTGCGCATATATTGTCCGGGCATTCTCATTCTTGAAGTTTTTCCCAGGAAGTGAGATGGGGATCCCCATCATGATTAGTTTACCTTTCCTTTTATACTAGCCTACGTTTGCTTGTCCCTCGTCCACGTGTAGGGTCAACTTTTCTAGGATCGAGGTTTGTCCCGTCAATCTAATCCCAGAATTGTTGAGGATGGTTAATAAAGCCTAAAAATCGGGTTCTGTTAGGTGCAGAGTCTCATCAATGAAGGGTATTAAGGACAACTTCCCGAGATATTTTATGATCTTTCAAGTTTGCTTGTATACCCCTCTCATCAATGAGACTTTGGGTCTGCCGAGGACTAAGCTGTCCTCGGCTGTATCTTCGGGCCACTTTGGGCTTCTTATTTTTGAGCTTGGGCCCTAGCCTCCTTCGATTTGGGCCTGTGGACTCCCCATAAGCGAGTGGGCCGGGCCCATAAACTATTGGGCCCCACAATAGCCCCTCAAAACCCCGCTGTCCAACATCTTGGTTGGAAAGGTGGGTTTTGGTAATACCGAGCCTTTATTGTGGCTCATTTAATTCAGCCCTTGATCGACGTTGGCGACTCTTCACCTCCCGGGAATGCGCCGGTCTACAAGACGTTTCCCTCAATTTACGCGCGATGTGTTTATGCCGTTTGGTTATCCGAAGCATGCCTTTAATATCTTCCTTTTACGAGACCTCCCAGGATCTAACTTTTAATGATAGCGTGGGAAACGAAACGGATGTACATTTATTTGTAGACTTCCTGGGGATCTGAACGTGTTACGTGCCCTTGTCTTCGTCCCCTATATAAAGAGAGAAGACAAAAGGTGATTATCTCATATTCGACACGATTCTTTGTAGGGACACGATTCTTTAACGCCCAACAAAGAAATGTTGGACTCGCACGTGAAAGATCCCTCACAATAATATTTGTAGAGAGTGGGCTTGAAAGGCTAGCGTTGGGTTACGGGCGTTAGTCCAGGCCGGACTTTAGGTGAACCTAGACAAGAAAAGGCTTTAGTCCGGATATCCAAGCCCTATAACTTTGTAAATTGAGGATTGGACTCCTCGGATCATGTCCGAGGAGCACTAATGTTTTTCTCCTGTTACCCGACGGTGGGTTTTCTGTGGTGGTGCGCATATATTGTCCGGGCATTCTCATTCTTGAAGTTTTTCCCAGGAAGTGAGATGGGGATCCCCATCATGATTAGTTTACCTTTCCTTTTATACTAGCCTACGTTTGCTGTCCCTCGTCCACGTGTAGGGTCAACTTTTCTAGGACCGAGGTTTGTCCCCACAATCTAATCCCAGAATTGTTGAGGATGGTTAATAAAGCCTAAAAATCGGGTTCTGTTAGGTGCAGAGTCTCATCAATGAAGGGTATTAAGGACAACTTCCCCGAGATATTTTATGATCTTTCAAGTTTGCTTGTATACCCCTCTCATCAATGAGACTTTGGGTCTGCCGAGGACTAAGCTGTCCTCGGCTGTATCTTCGGGCCACTTTGGGCTTCTTATTTTTGAACTTGGGCCCTGGCCTCCTTGAGTTTGGGCCTGTGGACTCCCCATAAGCGAGCGGGCCAGGCCCATAAACTATTGGGCCCCACAATAGCCCCTCAAAATCCTGCTGTCCAACATCTTGGTTGGAAAGGTGGGTTTTGGTAATACTGAGCCTTTATTGTGGCTCATTTAATTCAGCCCTTGATCGACGTTGGCGACTCTTCACCTCCCCAGGGAATGCGCTGGTCTACAAGACGTTTCCTTCAATTTACGCGCGATGTGTTTATGCCGTTTGGTTATCCGAAGCATGCCTTTAATATCTTCCTTTTACGAGACCTCCCGGATCTAACGGTTCTTGATAGCGTGGGGAAACGAAACGGATGTACATTTATTTGTAGACTTCCTTGGGGATCTGAACGTGTTACGTACCCTTGTCTTCGTCCCCTATATAAAGAGAGAAGACAAAAGGTGATTATCTCATATTCGAACCCCTCAGGCTTTTCCCAGAGTTCATTTCTTCCCTCCGGTTATACCTTATCCAATAATACGTCCACCATAGTAATCAGCCATGAATAAACCATTCCTGTCCCCGAAACACCATGTCCTAATAAAGCTTGAGATGGCTCGGTCAGGGCGGGGATGGCGGAGACTCAAGATTTGTCTCCCCATCTTTTTAGCCAAAATCCGAAGCGGGGACTCGTCACATCTCACTTTCGGTGTGACTGAGTCGAAAACCTCCATTATCATCACCACCCGCTCTCTCATGAGCATACCTAACATGGCACCAGTGTTTTAGGAGTCAGGGCCGGGCGGGGACTAAGTGCCCCTGCTTCTTCCTCTCTTCGTTCACTTGCGTCTCTCTTTGTCTCCCTTTCTTCCTTCTCACATTTTCCCTCTTCTTCTCCTCCTTCCTACTCATGTCCTTCATCTTCTTTATTCATCTCCTCCATCCTCTTCTTCCTTTGCACTCCTCGGTGACAAGAGCTTGCTCAAGTGCTTCCATGTGTTCCAATTCTTCTTCCTTCTCCTTCATCTTTTTCTAAAGAAAGTTCTTCTCCGATATGAGCAAAGACTGAGGCGGAGATTTAGAGAGACTTTGAAGGCGAGTTTAAAAGACACCTGATTGTTTACTTATCTCGTATTATGGATGCTATTGTCGATTTGGCAATTTATTTTTTGTATAGGCTTGTTTAAGCCCTTCTTTGTACGTTGTAATGATTTTTCATATTAATAAAAGTTGCTTTACTTTTATTTTGCATGTTCTGTTTTTATGTTTTTATAAGTTTACAAACGCTTGCTCGGCACAATAATATAGCATTTGAATCAATGACAACTAAGGCTAAAATATTTGTTAATAAAAAGATGCCATCATAACTTTAATAAAATTATTATTCGACATAGCAATCCGACCAGTGAGGAACGAGACTTATCGTAAAATTAGCCGAGATGGGGACTAAGTGCTCGATATGGTGTAAGAAGTAGTTATCCGAGAACATGTCACCCTCCCAATGAACAGTTTCCTTAGGCTAATGATCATCAGGTCGTTTCGCCATCTTCTTAACACACTGGTCTTAACCTTTTTCAGTATTTGAGCCGAGAACCTTCTCCATCCGAGTAGTTGATTTCCCAAAAGGCTTGAGTCCGAGGACTTCGCAAAGCCTGGGTTCTGTCTAAGACTTATGCTTTTTCTTGTATGTACTTGGTTTCCCCCTAGGCTTGAGTCCGAGGACCATGCAAGTCCTAGGTTTTGTCCAAGACTTATGCTTTTTCTTGTATGTACTTGGTTTCCCCATAGGCTTGAGTCCGAGGACCATGCAAGTCCTAGGTTTTGTCCAAGACTTATGTTTTTCTCAGTACTTGGTTTCCCCATAGGCTTGAGTCCGAGGACCATGCAAGTCCTAGGTTCTGTCCAAGACTTATGTTTTTCTCAAGACTTGGTTTCCCCATAGGCTTGAGTCCGAGGACCATGCAAGTCCTAGGTTTTGTCCAGAACTTTTTGAGTTCAGATTCTCCCTTTCTTTGGGTATTTCACGAGGCGCCGAGTAGGGGTTGTCCTCGGCAACGGCTATTTCTCGGTGTGGGCCACAGTCCCTAGGCCCTCATGCGGAGCGGGCTTAGGCCGCGAATTCACTAAGCCCAAGAATTAAGAGGTATCTCTGCAGCCTTTGGTCACGCGGTACTCTCTGACGTCCCAAGGTTCGAGGTGCGCCTTTACGAGGCTTCTTTAATCTTGTGGTTGCAGTTGACGTTGGAAGTTGAGCCAGAACTGTTTTGTCTGTAGCGTCCCTTGGGATGCTGCGTGAGTTGACTGCCACCACCTTATCTTTTCAAATAAATAGGAGGGAGAGAGAGTTGCTTTATATACGCACAAATCCTTCAGTTTTCTCCCACATCATAACTCCCATATCCGGAGCTATCCTCCCTTAGCATAACATGTTTGAGGCGAGGGTTGGGAAGAAAGAATTCTCTCCGCCGCAGAAGCACTGTGTCCTCATGAGACTCAAAATAGTAAGGTATGGGCACAGGAAGCATAAGTTCAGGAGAATACTCCATTTCGACCGAGGGGAAGGGTGTCTCTCCCTCTTTTAGTCAAAATCCGAAGCAGTTTCTGTTCATGCCGGAATTTTGGTGTGTCGAAGAAAGATTCTCCGCCATCGGCGCCTGCCTTGCTTGCGGCAAGCGAATATTTAGAGAAAGTCCTCAACTTCCCACTCCCCGCACCTTTCCTTCAAATGTGTCGTCGCTCAAGTTGGGTTTCTTTTTTTTGCCTGAGTCATGGGCATGTAAAAGCATTGAGGAAGAATAAGGTCTTGGAGCAGTAGCCAACCTTTCCTCCGACCCACCTCATCGGCTTTCTCATATTCTCTTGTATCTTTCTTTTTGGTTACGTGGTTAGCTTTAGTAGCCAACCTCTCGTCTGTATTGCTCCTCGGCTTTGTTTTATTTTCTCAGATCTTATTACTCAACTATGTAGTGAGCTCTGACATAAGCTGATTCTAGCTTTTCATTGTACTGTTGTACTACTTCTTTGTTTTAGTAAAAATAGAAATTTATTTACATGTTTTGAGTACTGATCTTTTGGGCAACATTACTTTGTGAATGTGTGTGCTCCATGTGTGTGTTTGCTTCAAGAATATTTAGAGCAAGATACCTTGAAACATAATCTAACTAATTCTAATTTACCAATACTACCAGGCATTATATCGATAATTCATAGTAAATCAAACTTAGGAAACTAATCGGGTAACAGTTGAATATTCTCATGATAAACGCGTGAATACCGTCTAAGACCGATAATCTCTAAATAATCCATCTGAGCGGTCGATCGGGAAGTAGGGAACTCCGATTGTTCTTTTGTGTACTTGGTTTCCCCATAGGCTTGAGTCTGAGGACTATGCAAGGCCTTGGTTCTGTCCAAAACTTTTGATTTTTCTTTTGCGTACTTGGTTTCCCCATAGGCTTGAGTCCGAGGACCATGCAAGGCCTTGGTTCTGTCCAAAACTTTTGATTTTTCTTTTGCGTACTTGGTTTCCCCATAGGCTTGAGTCCGAGGACCACGCAAGGCCTTAGTTCTGTCCAAAACTTTTGATTTTTCTTTTGCGTAATTGGTTTCCCCATAGGCTTGAGTCCGAGGACCATGCAAGGCCTTGGTTCTGTCCAAAACTTTTGATTTTTCTTTTGCGTACTTGGTTTCCCCATAGGCTTGAGTCCGAGGACCATGCAAGGCCTTGGTTTTGTCCAAAACTTTTGATTTTTCTTTTGTGTACTTGGTTTCCCCATAGGCTTGAGTCCGAGGACCATGCAAGGCCTTGGTTCTGTCCAAAACTTTTGATTTTTCTTTTGTGTACTTGGTTTCCCCATAGGCTTGAGTCCGAGGACCATGCAAGGCCTTGGTTCTGTCCAAAACTTTTGATTTTTCTTTTGCGTACTTGGTTTCCCCATAAGCTTGAGTTTGAGGACCATGCAAGGCCTTGGTTCGGTCCAAAACTTTTGATTTTTCTTTTGCGTACTTGGTTTCCCTATAGGCTTGAGTCCGAGGACCATGCAAGGCCTTGGTTCTGTCCAAAACTTTTGATTTTTCTTTTGCGTACTTGGTTTCCCCATAAGCTTGAGTTTGAGGACCATGCAAGGCCTTGGTTCGGTCCAAAACTTTTGATTTTTCTTTTGCGTACTTGGTTTCCCTATAGGCTTGAGTCCGAGGACCATGCAAGGCCTTGGTTCTGTTCAAAACTTTTGATTTTTCTTTTGCGTACTTGGTTTCCCCATAGGCTTGAGTCCGAGGACCATGCAAGGCCTTGGTTCTGTCCAAAACTTTTGATTTTTCTTTTGCGTACTTGGTTTCCCCATAGGCTTGAGTCCGAGGACCATACAAGGCCTTGGTTCTGTCCAAAACTTTTGATTTTTCTTTTGCGTACTTGGTTTCCCCATAGGCTTGAGTCCGATGACCATGCAAGGCCTTGGTTCTGTCCAAAACTTTTGATTTTTCTTTTGCGTACTTGGTTTCCCCATAGGCTTGAGTCCGAGGACCACGCAAGGCCTTGGTTCTGTCCAAAACTTTTGATTTTTCTTTTGCGTACTTGGTTTCCCCGTAGGCTTGAGTCCGAGGACAATGCAAGGCCTTGGTTCTGTCCAAAACTTTTGATTTTTCTTTTGGGTACTTGGTTTCCCCATAGGCTTGAGTCCGAGGACCATGCAAGGCCTTGGTTCTGTCCAAAACTTTTGATTTTTCTTTTGCGTACTTGGTTTCCCCATAGGCTTGAGTCCGAGGACCATGCAAGGCCTTGGTTCTGTCCAAAACTTTTGATTTTTCTTTTGTGTACTTGGTTTCCCCATAGGCTTGAGTCCGAGGACCATGCAAGGCCTTGGTTCTGTCCAAAACTTATGTTTTTTTTTTTTTTTTTTTGCAGTCACCCCTTGACCATGACAGGGAGAGCTGATTTGGGGTCGGAAGCCCCTAGAGATGCCCGTGCCGTTAGCGCTACAGGATGTAAGCCCTGGTACAAGTTGATATCAGAGCGATAACTTCAGGTCACCGGAGATGGGAAAAAACTCGCGAATCTCCGCTTGCTAGAGGGTTGACTCATGCGCCACCTGCGCCAACGCGCAAGCCTTCCCACAGACGGCGCCAATTGTGGTTGCACGATTTTCCTAGCCCAACTTCTATTGTTCAGGCCTTGGTCCAAAACGCAACCCACAATATATATTTGTAGAGGATGGGTTAAAGAACTTAGCCTCGGTGAACCTATTCGGTCCGATACATGGACAAAGACTATTTGCAAAAAAAAATAAAAACACAAGAATGGATCTCTCACGTATGATTCTATTTCTTTTGTTCCTGATACAGTTTTTCCGTCCCCTTCTTTGAGGGACTCCACTACATTATATAGTTCTCCTCCTTTCATCTTAACCTTACACCTGTTGATCATCTAAGCATCTACTTGAGCACTGTCCCATCGTACGCCCTCATCGCCCCCTTTGTGAGTTGCGAAGCCAAGGTGGTACTGTTCAGGGTCTTTTCCTCATTAATGCGGCCAAGAGGGTGGTTGGGGCACAATTAATGTGGTGGTAGCTTTCCATGAGATATTTTGGATTTTATTCATTTTATATGTTGGGAGGATGAGCTGAAATGGCTGGGAAAGTTCCTCGTCTGGCTTCGTGATGTCCGAGGAGGAGTTACTCCTCGGACAGGTTTCCTTGGCGCTATTGGGATTGAGTAATGCTTCATATGAGGCTTCTCTTCGGACAGGACGCTCCTCGGACGGGCCTGAGTTTGGAATAGCCCATTATTTTTGGGCCGGGCCCCACAAAACCCATGACAGAGCTTTGACAATAAACCCTGGTCGTGATCCATGCTTTTCGAGAAGCAAACCAATGCGCTCATGCACTGGCTAAACTAGGAGCGCAGATCATTGTATAGTTTTGCTACTTTTTGTAACCCACCGCTTGTGGTGGAGGCTATATTAGCTTTTGACAAGGCTAATTTGCGTTGTAATAGACTTGTGAATTCTTAAGTTAATGTTTAATCATGGTTTACCGAAGAAAAAAAAAAAAAAAGACAATAAACCCTGGTCCATGTCTTTCCCACCGTGACTGGGATCCCCCCAATAATATTTTTTTATTTATTCTATAGTTTTATGATCATGTGGCAATTTTTTTTTAATCACAAATTACACACACACACACATATATATACACACAAAAAATTGATTAGAAATATTTACTTAATTAAATAATGCACCCCCTTCCCACTCTTGGAAACATGGGTCCATAAACCCCTCGAGCTTTATTTTGAGAAAACCCCTCAGGAGACTAATTCAATAGTTACAAATTTGTAATCTTAATAGGTTATTAAAACTTCTACAACACCGGATCTTGAGATTCTTCAAGGAATAACACAAGTAGAAGACATTAGAGAGTTTTTGGGTACAAAACCCTAGATCTACAAAATAGGCACAAGATGCACTCTAATCTCTCTAAAAAACTTTGAATACCCTCTCTAAGGTTAGCTTATAATGTCCTTTAAATATTGGAAAAACGGCTTGCGATTTGGGCTTCAAACGGTCAAGTTTGGCTTTTTTACGTTTGTTGATTTTTTGCTGATATGCGACTTTCAACCGATCGAGTACTAATCGAATGACTTTCGATCGAAACAGCTTGTAACTCATTTTTTTCATCCCGAACTTGAGTTTTTTGTCTTGGACTTCAATGTACACCATTGTAAACCAATGAGACTTAGGGTGAGTTTGGTTCAGCTTTTTGAAAAAGTGCATAATGAAAAAGTGGAGTTTTGTAAAAGTGCATAATGAAAAAGTGGAGTTTCAAAAAGTTTGAGTGTTTGGTAAAAGTCATTAAAAAGTGTATAATGAAAAAGCTGAGTGTTTGGTAAAAACTGTTAAAAGTGGCTTTTTGAGGGTAAATGACCAAAAAGGACAATGTATATATAAGGGAATTTATTTCAAACTTTTTTTTTTTTTTTTTTTTTTTTGTGGATGTGAGTTTATTTCATACTTATTAAATCATCTATTTCATATACTTACTAAACAACAATAATAATAATATTAATTAAATCTAAATAATTTCCATCAACATGAAGCACAAAATAAAAATGTAAAAAGATGATAAAATATACACCAACAATCTAAGTTTAAATTGTACTACATAAAAATGTAAAAACATATAAAATACATATCAATAATCTAAGTTTAAATTGTACAACACAAAAATGTAAAAAAGATGATAAAATACATACCAATAACCCAAGTTTAAATTGTACTACAGGATATTATAAAAAAAAAAAAAAAAAAAAAAAAAAAGACAACTACTAATTATTATCCCCCAAATGGAATTAGCAATGGAATAATAAAACTGAGGAATATATGGAATAACCCCTGTGCAAGGTCTTCCCATTCATATAAGAAACAATATGAGATAATTTATAGTCAATACAACCCTGATAATGGGTTTCTTTTATTTAAACTTCTTGAGTACTTCACAACATGCGAAACCACTAGTCTAAATGTATCATCATTTTCCTAGACAGCTAACAAAAAAAAAGGTCAAAAGACATAACAGGAATTCATCTGCTGCCATATTTCAGATCAGGGTATGTTTATGCCATGCCTCCACTTGTTGCTGTTCTGATGATTATCTGAAAGAGAGCTGTTGCAACAATGACAAATAACGTCATAAGTAAACCTTCAATCAATTTCGCATAAGCAAAATGGAAAGACCCAAAATAAACTACTGGAATCCAAGCTTGAAAATGGGTTTTGCTATCAACTGTTTGTACTAGAGTTTCTGTCAAGTATCACTACTTCTACCTATGCTGCTACCCATATACAATGGAGGATGCCAATGACAAACTATTCAATCCGTATAATGAGAAATTCCAATGCATTTGACTTGCATACAGGCTTTAGATTCCAAATAGATATCCCAATGCTCAACAATAATCAAAACAGACTAGGTTGAAGCTCGATGCGGCACTCTAATGCAATGTGCTAATCATTCATAGTTACAGTTCAAAAATGTAGGAACAAGTTATTCTTTACCACTCATATTTATCAAGTGCGTTATCAAGATAATTAAGAATGCACCTATGACGACATTGCAAGGTTCAATTATCAAATTTGTTATAAGAAAAGGCACAACCTTGAATAAATAGTTATAAAAGTTACCAAGGAAGGGGGAAAATCTTACATGAGCCAATGACAACAAAAATGAAGAACCCGAGCAGAACAGGACCAACGGGGTAGTCCTTTCCCTTCTTCGCGGTTGTTTCAGGCACAGCTCCTCTCTTTATAATGTTCTTATCGAACCTCTCCACCTTCCTATCTGCAAGACGCCTCGACGTTGTAAATGTAAATGTATCAGCAAATGGAAAGATGGGGGCACATAAACAACATAATGAACTTTTCCATTTTGAAAACTTAATTGCTAACTAATACTTTAGACAAGTATAACCCCTTAGCCAAATGTTCATGATTACCAACTAAAGATGGCAATTCAAAATAACAGATCATAAAATGAGCAGCAACCTCATCAGGATCGGATAAAATCCTCTGAGTCATCAACATTCTCATCGGGTCCAACATATTTGACCTCTTGGAGGATTTTAGGTTGTGTCTATGTCATCAAAATAGCACACTCGGTAAAAAAAAAAAAAAAAATTCAGATCGTTGTTAAACACTTCATTATATATTTTTACTAACTAAACACTTCATTATATATTCCAATCAGCAAAAACAAATAACAAAACAAGTAAAGGAACAATACCCATTCATAGCAAGATCCAAAATTTTTTTTCCCACACTCGGTAAAAAAAAAAAAAAAATAATAATTCGGATCGGTGTTGGTACCGATTTTTGGTAGCAGATCATGTTTTTGGTACCGAGAAATCAAAACCCACACACCAAAAGTGAGAAATCAACCAAAGAACAGAGAAATCAAACCCGGATCCATGAGAAATCAACCAAAGAACAGAGAAATCAAAACAAAAAAAAACCCAAATCGGACCCATGAGAATCAACCCAGGTTCGGTCCAAATCAAAACAACCCATACCCATGAGAAATCAACCCAAAGAACACACAAAAAAATCATTACCCATAAAACAAACCACAATCCAAAACTACAGAAAGACTTACGGAGAGGAAGAACCAGAAAGAAAGAAAGAAAGAAAGAAAGAAGAAGAAGAGGAAGACAAAGCGGAAGAAGAAAAGGAAGACAAAGAAAAAAGACAGAGAGTAGAGAGACTTACGAAGGCAGAGCAAGGCAGAGAGAAGAGATGGAAGCGTCAAATGCGAAGGGAGAGCAGAGATGAGAGATGAGGGGCGTCAAACTGCTGGGTATTTCGGTCATTTGGTTATTGCAACGGTAATATAACAAAACGCGCATAGCGCGTTTTGATTTATGGACCGAGGGTCCATTTTCCTTGCGCGTTTTGTCTTCGATTTTTATAAAAGTTCAAAACGCAACTTTTATAAAAAAGTTGCGTTTTGAGCTTACCAAACGCAAAACTGGGTTTAGCTTTTTTGAAAACGCCCTTTTTGGGCTCAAAAAGTGGAACCAAACGGGCCATTAGTTTTTGTCATGGTTTGCCAACATTACAAACTCAAAACCTAACATTAAATGTTCACTTCACCTTAATATTCATCTTGCTTTTGGATTTCATATTTTAGTTAGCTAGTTTCCATTTGCTAACTTATTTTGGATTTCAAACTTGAAACTTAGAATCTGGAAAATATTTTCCATATGTTTTGATGAATATTTTGGTATTTAGTTGCTAATTAAACATTTATTGAAATTTTTAGATACATTGGGTCAAAAGTTAAATATATTTGTTTCGTTAGTATGAACTTAGCTATGTATAACATGCAAATTACATTATATGATGTAAATCTAAGTTTTTTTTTATGGATGAATTTATAATTTACATAACTATTCAACATACAAATCCATTATTAATATGTTTTTTTTTCTTTAAATATGAAAATATATAGGATCTTACAATTCATGATCTGATCTTATGATTTATGATCTTACCTTCCTTCAACGATCTTACATAAAATCCCAATTTTGATAACCTTGAGTTTCACACTTATTGCAAAGGAAAACACAGTCATTGTGGTTTGTTGTTCAGGTGGGACGACTCTGTGCTTAGTCAAAAGAAAAAAAATAAAATAAAGAAGAGAAAAAGATGTTACGATTGTGCCGGAGAAAGGGAGTAGTAATTCACGTGGTTGATTGTCGTATTCACTAATGCCACTACTTACTTTTCCGGAGCAAGGGAGTGGTAATCCAAGTCATGAGAGAATATTCACTTTTTCAATCAAAGTCAAGAGAGAATAATTACTTTTTTTTAAGAGAAAATATAAGGGAATAACAAATTACTAGAAAATAATATGAGAAAAAAATAGTAAAAATAAAAATATAGTAATAAACACCAAATTATCCCAGTCATGCTATGTAATTGAATAATACTAGTCGTTAACCTATGCTATACATGAGAATTTATCTATTTGTAAGGTAGATTAAAATAATTTTTTTAAAAAAAATTAAGAAACTACATCATTGCATGATTTGCTACCATTGTTTGAACGTACAATGACTTACAAAAAATTTGTCAGACAGTTTTTAGATCTTCGCAAAAAAATAACTCAAATATATTAAAGAATCGGATGATTCACTACTTAGAAATTATTGAAACAAAACAAAATATATATGACTAAAAAAATAGAGAAATATGGGTTACATTCGAAAGAATAATTTCAATTATTGCAACCTTTTTTTTCTTGTAAAAAATGGTTAAAGAGAGTGTAAAGTGTAACATGAGTTATAGTTTAGGGTGCTAACCTTACATTCTAAAAGTTTAGAGTGCAAGTGTAATTTGGGATATAGTTTATGATGATAAAGTATAATTTCCTCCAAATTAGGGTGTTCAATATTTTTTTAGGGCAAATAAAACATGTTACTTTAAAAATAATTAATTAAAGAACATTTTTTATAAGTATAATTTTTTAAACAAATCATGGTGTTCATATGAACATGGCTTACAGTTAAAGCCGCCTGATTACGACATGTCTCAATAATTGAGAAATAGTTAATTCTATATATTTTTTTCTTGGTTAATAAGCTTGATGAATCAGACTACAGGAAAAAAAAAATAATGGGATTGAGATTAGCCAATAGCCCTACTACTGCACTGTGCAATTCTACATTGAAGGGCTAAGATTAAAAACACTTTCGATATCAACCATGGATCAATTTTCTTTTTTTTTACGCTTTTAAATTTTACCTTTTTAACTTTTTACTCTTTTTAATCTCCCTTGTTGCAAAGGGTCCAAATCCAAATTAATGTCCCTCTAGCCAAAAAAGCCAAGTTTTCTAGAGAGTCTCGGGTTTGGACTGTTTCCCTTCCTGATTACATTGTCCCTCTTGTAGCTTTTGACATTCATTGAGGTTTTGTTTTTCTGAATAAAAGCCCAGACTTCTTACAGTCTGGTTTCTCAAAAAAAAAAAAAAAAAAAAAAAAAGAAGAAGAAGAAGAGAGAGAAGAAAAATTTAATGTCCCGTTCCCATAATGTACTTTTGACGAAAAACAGGAAAAAAAATGTCATATGGCTTGTTGTTCAGGTGGTAGTGGTACGATTGTGCTTAGTCAAAAGAAAAAAAAAATAAAGAAAAGAAAAATATGTTTCGATTGTGACAGAGGAAGGGAGTGGTAATTCACGTGGTCGATTGTCGTATTCAGTAATGCCACTACTACGATTGTGCTTAGTCAAAAGAAAAGAAAAATATGTTTCGATTGTGACGGAGGAAGGGAGTGGTAATTCACGTGGTTGATTGTCGCATTCAGTAATGCCACTACTACGATTGTGCTTAGTCGTTGATTGTCGCATTCAGTAACGCCACTACTACGATAGTGCTTAGTCAAAAGAAAAAAAATAAAGAAAAGTAAAATATGTTACGATTGTGACGGAGCAAGGAAGTGGTAATTCACGTAGTTGATTGTCGTATTCAGTAATGCCACTACTTAGTACTTTTTTTCCCCCACCCATTTCGACATATCTCAATAATTGAGAAATAGTTCATAAATCTTTTTTGTCCATAAGCTTGTTGAATCATATCATAGGCAATAATCAATGTGGTATTATAATTTCCATAGTGTACTTCTGACGAAGAAATTGATGAATAAAAAAGTAATTTAAATAGTGATTTAAATTAATAATAGTAATAGTTTATTATTTAAGATTTATTGTAAAAGAGTAGTAAAAAAATTATAGACATAAAACTTCTCAAAAAAACATGTCATAAGGCATAACGAGAATGACATGACATAATTAAAATGACTTTTATTAGACGAATTAAAAATGCATGGTAAGTTTATGTTGTATTTAAAGAAAAATTTAGATGAAAGTACTGCTGATGCATCCAAAATGTAGCAAGAAAAATTTAAATTCTTAAAATTTCAAGGTATAAAATTAAAAGACCTTTAAATTTATATATATATATATTTTAATGAAAATGAATTTTGGCGAGGGAGAAGATCGACATTTTGCTTTGTGTTTGGTAGAGGGGAAAAAGTCGAAAAAGAACAGATGGCTGTGCCTGTGCTTCAAAACAGATAAGAAAAGGTTGCGACTTGTGAACTTGTGGGTGACAAGAAGTCTATAAATTCCGCTCTGTTGAAGTCGTGAGAGACCTGCAAAAAAATGGCTGTGCATTTGGCAATGCGAATTACTTTCTTACTTTTGCTAACGCACGACTTAGCAAAAGCAACACCACCTATGGCAAAACCCTCTTGTACAAGTAGTTGTGGAAATCTTTCAATTCCATACCCCTTTGGAATCGAACCAGATTGCTACATGGACCCGTGGTTCGAAATTTATTGCGAAATTTATGGCAACGACTCTGCTCAAGCCTTCTTAAGTAGGGGAAATTATTGATCTCCCGAAAGACATAAATCGTCGTCTTTCTCCTCTCACATGAATGGTGGGTCCCACTAATTAAATTCATAGTAGGACCCACCATTTATGTGAGAGGAAAGACGCATTTATTGTGACTTTAAGACCTAATAATTTTCCCTTAAGTAGAAACGGCTGGGAGGTGCGGCAAATCAGTATTAATGACGGTACGGTTCAAGTCCAAATGCCAATCATTTCTTGGAGGTATTGTAATGATAGGCCTTCTGGCTTGGAAGGTAATATGAGTATGAGCCTTAAAGGAAGCCCTTTTCACTTCTCTGGTTCTTATAATACGTTCATTTCGGTTGGCTGCGATAACTTTGCAACAGTATCTGGAATTGCTCCCACGGTTTTTGGGTGTATATCGGATTGCAACATTAATATGAACATACGGGAAGCAAATATATCTAATTGCACGGGTTTCATGTGCTGCGAGTCCACGAATGTGCCTTCAAATCTTCAAGAATTTGCGGTGGATTTTAGAACGATAAGCGAATCAATAAGCGAATCAGGAGAACGATCTGACAATTGCAAATTTGCCTTCCTAGTAGTAAAAGATTGGTTGTTGTCAAACAATTCTGTGAAGTATTCGGACGACGTTCCCGTGGTGCTGGAATGGGCGATATTAAACCCAACCAAGAATTCACTTGAGATGTTTCGCTCTCTCAAATATAGACATGATGTTATTTGTAACTTCTCAAGCAACACCTTTCATTGTGCCTGTGCTTCGGGATTCGAAGGAAATCCTTATCTTTCCACGGGATGTGAAGGTACACACCTCTAATTTTGCATAGTCATCTACAACATCGCATGCCTAACTCTAACTTATGTACCATTACAAAGTAGCTATTTTCTGATACATATCATTCTTGCTGATTACGTACAGAGAGCATCAAGGTTAAAGTTTGTTTTGTTAATTATTATTATGTTTTATTTTTAGATTCTGGAGGGGGATAAAGTTGACAATTGGGAAAATAAAATCTGAACTATAAAAGTTGAAGAAATTAACCGCTTTTGAAATGAAAAGGATCTGGTTTTGAGAAAAGTTATACAATTCTCATGGTGGATCATGTCACTTGTCAACTATTCTACTAAAAAAGACTCCCACTTATTTAAAATTAATTAATTAGTTTATGATAATTTTTTTTAACGGACTCATCAATTTTAAATAGGTAGAAGACTTTTAGTGAAATGGTGGATAAGTAACATGGTACATTATGAGAATTGTATAATTTTTCCGGTTTTAGTTGGTGGACAATTCCACATGAGTCGAAGAGTATTAATGAACTTTTTTTTTTTTTTTTAATTAAGAAAATAGAACATTAACAACCTGAATAGTTTTTCCTTTTTAGGTTTTTTTCCCTCCCTTTTCCAAACATACCGATTTTCTATGCTTGGTATGTTATTTTAATGCAAAGATAACTCTGGTGTTTAGGTTGGTTGCTAGTGGTGGCTTTTAGAATACTAAGAAACTTAAATAATACAAAATCTAATAGAGATATAATTTAAATATAAAAAATGCAAGTTTCAAAAAAAAAAAAAATATATATATATATATAATGCAAATATATGAATTATTACAATTTCTTTCTTCTAACAAAGAGAGAGAGAAAAAAGACTAATAAGAAATAACATAGGAACTGAGATAAAATTAATAAAGTGAAAGAGAGTCTGGAATGATAATAAAAAAGAGAAAAATTAAGAGGGAAAGAGAAACAAATGATATTTGCTACAATTGCGAGAACAATCGAGTAAAATTGTTTCAATTGTAAAGTCGATAAGAACATAATTGCTTGCACTACTAAGAAGAAATTATGACCATAGTATTTCTCTTGGTACCATTTTTTTAAGAAAAATTGACATTATAGATTATTTTTATATAATGGGTTGAACTAGTTACACATTTGAATGATTAGGGATTTTTATTAATTTTTTTTAATAGGTTTTTTATTGAATAATTTTTTCACCTATTGTTGTTTGATCTAATCTTGTTTATGCTTGGGTATTTTTGTTGTTATTTGGGCTAATTTTTATTGTTGCTATTTAAACTTTTTCTTTTGGTTTGAGGGCCAAAATTATTTTTGGAGTAATTTTATATTCACAACATTTTTACAACAATTCTTATGTGACAAGTCGCTATTAGTAGGAAAAAAAATGATGTCAGTTTTGGACCCAAATTAGAATCAGTGACATCTTACCACATAAGATTTGTAGTGAAATAATTGTGGATATAGAATTAGTCTTATCTTTGTTGAACCCAAATTCCTGTTATTCTCAAGTTAGAGTGTTCAACATTTTTATTAAAGTAGTTAAAATATGTTAGTTTAGTATATAATATTTCTTTTTGCAAATGTATATATACATTTTTTGCAAATCAAGGTGGTAATATGACCATTCGTTAATTATTATAAACGGAAAAATCGTGTGCTGATTATATGGCTACATTAAGAAGACTGATAAATTGATTTGTGTCACTAGTCACATGATGCTCACTTAATTTTTTCATTTGTTATACTAGTCAATTGGGTGAATCTGAAAACCTCATGAAATTATAAAGATGAATTGAAACTCTGGAGCGCGTTTTAAACTTTTAGTAACTAATCTAACGCTCCAGGAACTGTTTTTGTATTTGTTGTAGGTATATACATGAATAGGTTGTAATAATGATATCTGAGTTTGGAGAATATTGTTTCCTAAAGTTTATAAAGTGAAAATTCAAGTTCTGAAATTTTTTAAGTGAAATTCGAAATTCATTATTTTCGATTGGTCGAAGTCTTTCCTCGATCAATCAAAGTGATGAGTAAAATTGCTCTGGAGTCTTGCCTTGGTTCGATTGATACTCGATTCTTGCTTGATCGATCGAAAAGAGCATTCGATCGATTGAAAGGAACTCTTGATTGATTGAGACTTGTAAAACTGAATTTTCTATAGAATTTTTGATAAGCTGTTTCAACATTTGAAAAGGTTTCAAGCATTGTAAATGGTTTTATGAAACATTTTAACCCTCCATACATGCCTTTTGGTGAAATATAAACCTATGAGTATAAATAGAGGTTTATATTCACTTAAAAAAAATAGTAAGTTACAATGAAACACAAGAAATCCTGTGGTCATTGTCTAGAATTGCTATCTGTAAAACCCAACAACTTGATTGTATAGACATTGTTCTTCTATCATTACTTTGTGTAATCTCCCCAACAATTTTTAGCCTTATTAATTTTGAAAAAGTGGCGGGCATAGCAATTGCGCTAAATGAAGAAAGTGAAAATTATAAAGGATAATCATATTGTGAGTAGAAATTTTCTAATTAGCAGAATCTTCGAACATGAATTTAAAATCTGGACTAAAAATTACATAGAGTGCTAAGACAAAAAAAGAACACCATAGCAGATTTGCAAATTTCGACTTGAAAATCTTTATCATGGTTTCATCTCCCATTTGGAGGCACCACTACAGATTTCATAGTGTGTTGAGAGAGTGAGAACTCACTATGAGAGAGAACTTTTTGTGAGAGAGAGGGATAGAGAGAGAGAGAGAGAGGAAAAAAAATAGATCTAGTCTGAGAGTAAGTGGTAGCTAGGCTACAATTGCAAATGACTACTATATTTTAGTATTTATTGGGGCATTTTATTTTGGGTTGTGGAGGTTATTTTTTGTTTTTGAAATTTTGTTTTATTTTGGGTAAATTCTAGTATCCTATTCTTGTTTAGGCCAATTTCAAGTAGATCCAAGACATTTCAAAATTGACCAACAACTTAGTCCTTAGACACCATTAAACCCATCCCCATCCTTTAGTCATTTGAGCCCTTATTCTCTCTCTCCTCTCTCTAATTCTCTCTTCTCTCTCATTTATCTCTTTTTTCTCATCTCAACTTTTCTCATCCCTCTCCCTAACCCTTAACTATGATCCCCCAAAACCTCATGGCTACTACCAAAGAAGTCACAAACACCGCAAGCCACCACTAGTGTCTCTCTCTGCTAATTCTTTCTCTCTCATGCTCAACTATGGTTGAACTCCTCAAAGCCCATGCCACCACCACAGTGGCTCTCTCTTAGTTCTGATCCCTCTCGATTCTCTCTCTCAAGCTCAACCATATTCGAACTCCCCAAAGCCCATGCCACCACTAATGGTAGTTATGCTTAACACCACCACCACAACCATAACAACCGACGCATTCTCCTCTCTCTCTCTCTCTTTTTCTCTCTCTTCTTTATTTTCCCGTTTCTTTTCTCATTTTTTTATGGCCAAAACCTCCTTTTGTGTTTGGTTTTGTGATTGGTTTTTAGCTTTGTTAATTTAAGGATTGAGTTTTCTATTGATTTGTAAGATTTGCTTATGGTTGTGGACTTTGCTACAATGGTGGTAAGGTAGTGATTTTGATTTTGTTTGGTTTTGTACAAGAGAAGAATAAAATTTGATGGGTTCATTAGTCAACATCTATGTATATGGCTCATCGATTTGGTATGGATTTGATTGGGACTGGTGTACACATAGAAAGAGAAGAGAGAGATGGAAGAAAATAAAGGGACAAGAGAGAATTAGAGAGAGGAGAGAGAGAAGAGAAGACTCAAATTAGATTTAGTGACTAAGTTGGTCGATTTTGAAATGTTTTGAACTTTTTAAGTATTAGCTCAAACCTCAAAGTAGGTTACTGAAATTTACCCTTTTATTTTTTATTTAAGGAAATGTTTGTGTAGTAGATAGTTTTCATCCTTTTGCATTTTTAGTAAGGTAGCCCAACACAAGTTACGACTTCTTTTCTTTCTTCTTATTATTATTATTTTTTTTTTTTTTTTGGATTTTTTTCCCTATTTGAGACTTATTTTTGGCTAATTAAATGAAATAACATAAAATCTACTAAGAGTGTGTTTGAATCTTTGCTATTTTACTAAAAACTAAAAACACTGTAACAAAATAATTTTAAATGTGTGAATAGTGCCATGGGACCCATTTTTAATGAAAGTTTTGTTGAAAAAATAGGTTTTTGGGTCCCGTGCAATGAATAGTGCACGGGACCCACTAGAAATGCTGAAACGCGCTTTTCAAAAAAAGAAAATGCAGACGCAGAGATAGACGCGCAGCTTATCAGTTGTATCCAAACGTTACCTAAATCTTTCTTTCAAATGAATTCATAAAAATCCAACTACTATTTTCTTCTCTTAATAATTTCATAATATAATTTACGAGATAAAAAACTACACTTTTTTGTTTTTTTTAGGATCAATAATTACAATTTATGTCATAAAAGAAAATAAAGACTTATGTACAAGCTGATGGCTACTTGAGTCCAACTCTTTGATAGTGATGGCTACTTAAAAAGAAGGGGATATCACTAATTTTTTTCGTTTTAAGGATGATACTTTGATGTTAATATGTTTAGTTATATTTATAAAAAAAAGAGGTGAAAACTCTTATTATGTATATTATAACTAAATATATTATTTGTTATAAACTTATTATTATGTACCCCAATCAAAATAAAGGACCAGAAACCACTCCCTTCTCCTGCTTGGTTTTTAAAACAGATATTCGAGGTTATACAGATATACTCTACCATAAAAAGCCTGAGTTCCAATCCTATTTGCCAATTGCACAAGAGTTGTAACTTACTAACTTGTAAGTGACTCTTAACATATTGTACGTTTAAGCTAGAATACATAATGCAGAACAGGATAAAGTTAGTGTAACAATCTAAAACAAATTTACTAACCTAATTTCATTTGATCAATTATTTTATATTTTGGTGAACAGATCTAAGTATGTTTTTAATTTTTGGGTGGTGTACTAGATTAGGGGACAATTAAGTAGTTATTATATTTAATAAGTATTATTATTTCCAAGAATCTTGAAACTCAATTGGTTGATACATTCTAATATTTTTAATAAAGAAATTCAGGGTTCGAATTCCTCCTCCACCAACTATCAAATTATCATAAAACAGATTTACCATTATTACACCCTTATAATGTGAGTAAAATTATATTACACTAGTATGTCAAGAGTCTTATAACTCAATTGACATCTCTTAGTATTTTCAAGACGTAAATGGTACAAATCCTCCCTCCCAGAATATTGAATAATTATAAAAAAAAAAATTATTACACCAATATATTACCACTAGCTATGTAAAATCTTTATAAAAATAAAAAGTAAAATCGGTAGCAGTTATATAAAAATAAAACTTTAATAAAGCACGGAATAATTACATTTTTTTAATAGTTGGTACACGTTTTTCTTTCGCAAAATTACTTAAAAGATATGTTTTACTACTCTCACACAGAAACACTCCAAACTAATTAACATTTGCGACATCTGTATTGAATGCAATAAAATTTAAATTTTATTGCACGCCTCCTATTACAGGCTACAAAACCTTAAAATATAATTTTTGTTAAATTATATCTTTTGACATTATAAAGAACAATAGTAATGGAGTAAATGTCATAAGTTTAAGTTCTATTGTGTGTGTATATATATATATATATATATATTATATTTAATAACTAAAATAAACCGTTTTTGCCAGATTTTTATTTTATTTTGAATTTTATTTTGGCTAATGAAAATGCATTTATAAAGACAAAATAAAAGTTGGACCTTACTTCTCTAGTTTCTGAGGAGACAACTCAGAGAGCTTCAAGAAATTAAAGGAATCAAACTTGTTACAACAAAAATCCCACTACTTATTCTTTTTAACTTTTGATGGAGCCATCAACATTGTTTTATGTGTTTAGTCTCTTTATATTACCTCCTTAGAATAAGGGTGCTTAAGAATCTAGACATTCCTAACACCCTTCTTTGTCTTATTGCTAATCTTTGTTGATTAGATATTAGATCAAGGATGTCAATATCAGTCTGGGAGGCCGTGCAGTTTGGCCACCGGTACGATATATTTCGGATACCGGTCAATACTGGTGTACCGTTTCGGTTTACCGCTATTTTTTATATTTATAAATATATATATATATATATATATATATATATATATATATATATATATATATATATATGTATGTGTCTGTGTATATATATTATAATAAATATAAAAGTTTACCATAAAACATTTCCTCAATTCAGAACTAATTATTCATGGTTTTAGACTTTAATATCAATTAAAAGAGAAAAAAATAAAAAATAAAATAGAAAGCTTAAAAGTTACCATTGCATACTAAGAAAACAAATAATACTAATAAGTTAATACAAATAAGTTACCATTCTGTCCTAACAAAAATTCAAAAATTACAAAACTTAAAAAAAAAAAAAAACTTTTTTCTTTCAGATACCGCCGGTATTGCCCGAAATTGGCCAAGACGGCGGTATGAGACCGGTACGGCCGGTATTTTTCCGATGCGAAACAGGGGGGTCGAGTGTACCAGACATCGGCGGTGCACGGTATATTTCGGCCGATGCGGTGCGGAATTGATAACCTTGTATTAGATTATTCTTAGAATTATTGAGAAAGTGGACAATAAAGAGTTTTTTTTTTCCAATAATAATAATAATAATTTATTATTGAATTTATTAATTTAATTTGTTTGTTATACTATCAGATATAAATGAATGTGAAAATGATCATCTCAATAATTGTCAAAGCAAGTTGGATTGTGAGAATACAGAAGGAAGTTATAGTTGCAACGAGCGAAAATCTCAACCGAATATGATCCGGAAAATGATTCTAATAGGTATGTTCCATGCGCATTATTATTATTATTTTTTATTTGGAAAACTATACCCATTAAATTCAGAACATAAAATAATATGTAATTGAGAAGCTAAAAAAACCAACATATATAATTGAACTTTTTTTTTTTTTTTTTTTTGAGAAGAAAATAATTGAACTTGATTGTCGCTAGTTACTTCCTAAGGGTCAATGACATTTCGTGTGATGACCTAACGAGCAGCACATGCAATAATTTTAATAACAACGAATTTGCTACATTACTTGATATTTTAAAGCTATTATTTCATAAAATAATTAAATATGAAGGAACTTTTTTGTTTTTAATAAAATAAGGAAAAGGTCAACCCTGCTTTTTATTAAGAAACTGAAACATCAAAAAAAAAAAAAAAAAAAAGAGATTAACTATTTTTGGAAGAATAGAGTTACCTTGCCTCCTAGTATGAGAGAAGGAGTGATTTGCAAGCGAACCAATAATAAACGTAATGTCTTTGATGATGATAGGGAATATTTTCACCATCCAGAAAGTTTTTCTAACACACTTGAGTCCTCGGTTATAGAAAGTATCATGAGCTCACCAAAAGAGTCTTTGATCACCAAAAGCATTGTCAGCATATCAACCCATCAAATCATTCCCATGCCGATTGACTTCGTCATCGGGGATTCATTGAGGGATATCACGCATCCTCCTAACCCATCAGATCGTTCCCCACTCAACCACCTCATGAAGAGCAACCGCCTCTCTATTGATTGAAGAGGCCGACGAGGCCCACACCGACCATCTCTTTTGACCAACCTTCAAAAGGGATGATCAACCCCTGAAAGGGAAGATCAACCCCATAAGGGATAACCACCCTCAAAAGGGATGATCAACCCCTGAAAGGGAAGATTGACCCTAAAAGGGAAGACCACCCTTGAAAGGGATGATCAAGGGAAGATCAACCCATAAGGGAAGACCACCCTCAAAAGAGATGATCAACCCCTGAAAAGGAAGATCAACCCCAAAAGGGAAGACCACCCTCGAAAGGGATGATCAACCCTTGAAGGGGATGATCATCCCCTGAAAGGGAAGATCAACCCCGAAAGGGGACGATCAATTCATGGGCCAATGGATCGGGCAATCCCCGATCCCAATGACCTATCCCCTAGGGTTTTCATGGGGATTGCGTGGGGCCCACCCAGGCATCTTTATATGGAAATTACTTGCACATCACGACCAAAGGCCCTACCGCATGATCGGATCTCTTATATATGGAAAAGTGATCTCGAGAATCTTAGGACCCTTCTCTCTATAAAGAAACTCCCCCATGTCAAGGGATTCGAGTCAGCTCTCTACCACTATATAAACCACAAACCTTACCCTTCTTGAGGTACGTGAATTCTCCCTAGCTCTTGCACTCTTGAGTTCTTGGAGATTCTTCTATCATTGACTTAACTTTCGGAGGGTCTTTGGCTCATACCCCACCAAAGCCCTTTGATTGGTTCTTCTCTTTTATTCTTCAGGTACACCCATTGGCACGTGTGTGGACGACTAACTCACCGACAATTTTTGTGCATCATCGGATGATATGTCCAAAGGACGAGAGAGAAGAGCCCTTAAGGGTAAGGGCCTTACAAACAAGCTCGTAGTCACCCTCAAATATAGAGTGGGTAATACAAATTTCTTTCACAAATTAGATTGCCCTCCTAGCTACAAGAACTTCCACCATAACAATTGATGATGGCATAGAAATTTTTTCAGATATAGCAGCCATAACCTCCTCCTTATTGTTTTGAACCACCACCCCAATTTCAGCTTCATTTGAATCTTCAAAAATAGCATCATCTAGAGTAGTAGGCCTCCATTTTGCAACAGTAGGTCAAAGTTTCAAGCAAAAAGGAGTTGATCTTTTACAAAAATCTATAAGAAGAGTAGCAGCTTGCTCAAGTACTTTTGAAATAGGAACACACACTTCATGGACCCGAAGTTTATTCTTGTTTGTTCTGTTTTGACCCCTTAAAACCATACTAGTTAAACCTAGTGAATTAGCCAAGTAGTTACCTAGGTTAATTATTCAAATCTAGATTTAATTGATGCAATCATATTACCTAGTGTGGAAAAATAAAGAAGACAAAAAATATGATGACCTAGGAAAACCAATGAAACTAATTGTTTCAAGATAAAAACTTGAGGATGATTTAATATAGCTATCCTCAAGGTAAACAAATCCACTATGACAGAATGAAAATTTACAAAAGATATTCTCCTAAAATCTAAAGCTACCTCTTGTAGAACTTGCTAACACGACCACGTGCAACTCCGACTTCACGAGCTCTTCTATCTTGGATTTGTTGAACACAAACTCCCACGCTTGTGACTTTGAGAACCCACTCAAAGGTTTTAAATCACCATCAGTAATAGATCTTTATGTAGCAACCTGTTTCCACCAGTTCTTGATTGTAGATGCTTGTAAAGTTAGAAGGTTATAGAAACCTCATAAATCTAATATGAGTAACTCATAAGACTTCCAAGAGCTTCTAAAATGTAGTTAGGGTTTTTCTTTTATACCAAGTAGTATTGGACTGAAACCCTAAACATTTTCACGGGCATGGGCCTAATTTAAATTCTGTTATCTGTGATTTTCATTGGTCGAGCCTAAATTTTTAAACAGTTGAACTTCATAGATCTTGAACTCTTCTTTCTGCAGCTTGCATGTTCTTAAATCTTGACTTGTACAATCTTGAGCAATGCCTAACACCTAATCTAGACATGTTTTTGTTCTCGGTTTGCCAACATACATAAATTAAAATTTTAAATATTTAATTCTAAATATTTAGAACCTAACAATTTCATCTTTGCCAAATAGACCCAGTTGTCTTTGAAAATAATTCCAGCTTTTGGTTTCTTTGTCCCATTACATCAATCAAATCAGAAAAAGAGTTGATACTTGGACTATTTGCTCGAACCCAGCTGAAAACAGGGCTCCTTAGTACATGGAGAGTATTCTCCCCATCCTTCAAATAAAGAGGACACGAAGAGTCTACCACTAGTTTCCCACGCTGCAAATTTTCTTTAGTTGGCAGAGAGTTCGAATGAGCACGTCAATAAAAACTTCTCACCTTATTTGGAACTTTAATTTTCCAAAGCCGATTCTAGAACTTTTTAACTCCGCAATTGTCTAAGCTAGAATTGGATGCACTCTTGTTTTGGGAAGCATGGGTGCAGATTTGGGTTCGGGTGTGGCGCAGTGACTTGGCAATTTTTGAAAAAGTAAGATGCAAGTGTGGCGAGATACGTTTATTAATAAATTATTAAATATATTTTTATTTATATTTTCTATATATTGCTAAGCATATTTTTTTATGTAATAGTAAACATATACTAATTTAAGAGCAATAGTAGATATTAAAGTGATGAAATTTAGGGTTTGAGATGAGTTTAAGGGTTTTTCTTTAAATCAAGATGTCAAAATGGTGAGTTTTGACAAAAACTTTTATGCTTGTTTGTTTTGTTTTTTAACAATTATTTCAACCCATAACCACTAAGTGTTTGTCATAACTCCATGAGCACCTTCATGACACAACATCTTCATAATTTACTAAGATTCATGATATGATTAGAATAATATCACTTCTGTGAAAAGTAAGGTGCAAGTGCGGCAAGATACGTTTATTAATAAATTATTAAATATATTTTTATTTATATTTTCTATATATTGCTAAGCATATTTTTTTTTTTTCATGTAATAGTAAACATATACTAATTTAAGAGCAATAGTAGATAATAAAGTGACAAAATTTAGGGTTTGAGATGAGTTCAAGGGTTTTTCTTTAAATTAGGATGTCAAAATGGTGAGTTTTGACAAAAAAATTGATGCTTGTTTGTTTGTTTTGTTTTTTAACAATTATTTCAACCCATAACCACTAAGTGTTTGTCATAACTCCATGAGCATCTTCATGACACAGCATCTTCATAATTTACTAAGATTCACGATATGATTAGAATAATATCACTTCTATGAAAAAGTAAGGTGCAAGTGCAATGAGTTACGTTTATTAATAAATTATTAAATATATTTTTATTTTTATTTTCTATTGTGGGGTCATGGGCTGAAATCATACAATTGTGTTTTGGGCTTTGGCCGAGAGCGTGGGGCTTTGGCCGAGAGCATGAGAAGTTCGAATCCAAGGAGGAATATCTTCTCGGATAAGCTAAACACAGATCGGGTATAGATCCTAATGACCAAAGTGACCTTCCAAGAAGCTCTAGTGATAGGGACGTGCACCATAAACGTACAAGAAAGATGGGAACTCAAAAATATCTAAGGGAAAGCTGCATTGAATGCTTTATAGCTAATTCCCTAGCTGCATTAATGAGGAAATGACCTCCGAATGATTTTTTTCCAGCCTTATAACCATCCTCCAAAGACTTCTAGAGGAGGCTGATGGGACAAGTATCGCCCTAAGCCATCAACTATCCATGTGTAGGATAAAGATGAAGGAAGAGATGTAGTATAAATGAGAATAGAGACCCTAGAGGAAGGGGATTGGAAAACAGAGAAAGAACACTATAGCAATCACAATTGCACTTGTACTCTATTTACTTGATTTGTATGAGCACCGCCTCCTCGTAGGCGTGAACACTTGCCTCCTTGGACAAGGAGTTCATCCATATTTGCCGTTGTCCAATTCACTAAAGTCTAGTTCTTTGACCCACTCACTAGAAATTTATTGTACTGGGCTCACTGGGCCAAGATCCCATACATTTTGGGCTTGGGCTGCAAATCATGTCCCTACAATTGGCGCCATCTGTGGGGAGAGCTTGTGTGATAGTGAGTGCAACGGTTAAGTATGGTAGGATCACAGCTTTAGGGGCCTTTAACATCAAGCACATGCCTCGTACCTCTGTCAAAAGCCAAGTCCTCACGAATCTGGTGGCCAAGTTCACCGAACCTCTATTAGAGGAAGTGGCGACAACAAAGAGCATGGATTAAGAATTGGTTGGCACAATCTCCCTATAAAAACCTTTATTCTTGAAGGTATATGTTGATGGTGTAGCAAATCAAAGGGGCTCCGTAGTGGGGCTAGTTCTGGAAGGTATATATTGATATCTTTTAATCTTTCTATAAGTGGTTAAACAGAACCTCAACTATGTTGGGTCTCTCGGACCTCCCGCTTTAGGGAAATTAACACACACCGACATCTTTTGAAGTGGTTAAATAGAACCTTAGCTATGTCGGGTCCTTCGGACCTCTTGCTTTGAGGAAATTAACACACACCGACATCTTTTGAAGTGGTTAAACAGAACCTTAGCTATGTCGGGTCCCTCGAACCTCCCGCTTTGGGAAATTAACACACACACTAACATCTATTGAAGTGGTTAAACAGAACCTTAGCTATGTCGGGTCCCTCGGACCTCCCGCTTTGGGGAAATTAACACACACCGACATCTTTTGAAGTGGTTAAATAGAACCTCGGCTATGGCGGGTCCCTCGGACCTCAAGCTTTGGGAAAATTAACACACACTGACATCTTTTGAAGTGGTTAAACAGAACCTCGGCTATGTTGGGTCCCTTGGACCTCCCGCTTTGGGGAAATTAACACACACCGACATCTTTTAAAGTGGTTAAACAAAACTTTAGCAATGTCGGGTCCTTCGGACCACCCGCTTTGGGGAAATTAACACACAATGGCATCTTCCAAGTGTTTAAACTCAAACTTAGTCATGCTTGTAGTCCTCGGACCAGATGCTAAGGAGAAGTTAACACTTAAGGGCAACTCTACAAGTGCTTAAACTGAAACTCAATCATGCCTCGGTCCTCGGACCAAATGATGAGGGAAGTTAACATTCAATGGCATCTTCCAAGTGTTTAAACTCAAACTTAGTCATACCGTAGTCCTCGGACCGGATGATGGGGGAAGTTAACATTCTATGCTATCTATTTGTTTCTCACTAAAGTGTCAAGACAAACCCAAGATCATAACCAACTTCTCGGGTTGGTAGCTCTAAAAGGAGCAATTTATAGTACAAATATGGGGCACGTAAAACGGCACTCCCCCGGGTGTAAATCAAGGGATCAAGTAGAATTAACTCTTAAAGAATTCAAAACCCCACTTTTCTACTCGGATGAGAGGAAAAAACCGGAGTTTTGTGGGGGCTATTATGGGGTCATAGGCCCAAATCATAAAATTGGGTTTCGGGCTTTGGCCGAGAGCATGAGAAGTTCGAATTTGAGGAGGAATATCTCCTCGGATAAGCTAAATGTAGATCAGGTATAGATCCTAATGACCATAGTGACCTTCCAAGAAGCTCTAGTGATAGGGACGTGCACCATAAACGTACAAGAAAGATAGGAACTCAAAAATATCTAAGGGAAAGCTGCTACCACAGCATTGAATGCTCTGTAGCTAATTTCCTAGCCGCATTAATGAGGAAGTGACATCTGAACAAAGATTTTCCAGCCTTATAATCATCCTCCAAAGACTTCTAGAGGAGGCCGATGGGACAAGTATCGACTTTAGCCATCAACTATCCACGTGTAGGGTAAAGACGAAGGAAGAGATGTAGTATAAATGAGAATAGAGACCCTAGAGGAAGGGGATCGAAAAACAGAAAAAGAACACCGTAGCAATCACAATTGCACTTGTACTCTGTTTACTTGATTTATATGAGCACTTGCCTCCTCGGACGTGAACACTTGCCTCCTCGGACAAGGAGTTCATCCATATTAGCCGTTGTCCAATTCACTAAAGCCTAGTTCTTTGACCCACTCTCTACAAATTTATTGTACTGAGCTCACTGGGCCAAGATCTCATACATTTTGGGCTTGGGCTGCAAATCGTGTCCCTACATCTATATATCGCTAAAAATATTTTTTCATGTAATAGTAAACATATACTAATTTAAGAGCAATAGTAGATAATAAAGTGACAAAATTTAGGGTTTGAGATGAGTTCAAGGGTTTTTCTTTAAATTAGGATGTCAAAATGGTGAGTTTTGACAAAAAAAATTATGCTTGTTTGTTTGTTTTGTTTTTTAACAATTATTTCAACCCATAACCCCTAAGTGTTTGTCATAACTCCATGAGCATCTTCACGACACAACATCTCCATAATTTACTAAGATTCATGATATGATTAGAATAATATCACTTCTGTGACAATGGACATAAACAATTATAAAAATTATGAAAATTGTTGTCACTAGACTTATTAATTACCGGTATAGCAGTTCTCAAGAACATATATGTTGTCAACTTGGATGGACCCACAAAAGCGAGCAACTTTCGTTGACTGACAAAATGAATCCCAAACTCGCAGCCCTAAAACAATTCCTTTTAGAAATTAATTAGGTGTCATTGGTTTAGTTCTTAATAATATATTTTTTTTCTTTTCTATTTTTGAATGTGGAAATTATGTCTTGTCGGACCGTGTGCCTTACCAATCCATCCAACCACCAATTGGTGAAGGATGAGGGGGCACATATCTTTTATAGCATTCGATCGCAGACCAAGCCCATTGGTATTGGAGCAAATTGTGAAATCTCTCACAATCCCTCCTTCACAATGCGGCTCCAACGACTCGAACCTATGACCTTGGCTCTGATACCAAATGAAAGTTCCAAAAGTGTATAAAACACCCTTGAACGTTTAGACCCCCAATAACAAAATTACCAATTCAAGCTTTATGACAAACAATAAGTGTGCAAAAAATGAACACAAGCTATAAACAAAATTGGTAAACAATCTAAACCAAATAAAATCACATCCACAGCAGAAAATAAAAAGGCTAAGATTAAGGGAAGAGAGATGCAAATATAAGGACAACACAACGATGTGTTATCGAAGAGGAAACCGAAGCCCTCGACGTAAAACCTCTCCGCCACCCTTTAAGCGGTAAGTAATCCACTAGAAAATGTAGTTGGGATACATGAACAGCAATAGACCCTCTAAGCCTAATCTACCCAGTGTACCTAAGCCCTCCAAGCTTCTTGCTCCAACGAGGTTGTACCGAACCTATTTCTTTTCTAACTTCCCGGATTCCGCTACTTGACCATAGCATCAACCAATGTGAAATTGGTTCCTTCCTAACTCGCTTCTCAAAGCACCAAACAACCCTCTCACAATAATGGATATGGTGAGAAAAGATTTTGGTAAAAAGCCTCTCAAGGATTTAACAATGGAGAGGAAGAGAGTAGAGGAATTTGAAGAGTCTCTTATGTGAAGATTGTGGATGAATCAATCTTGTTTTTCTCTAGAGTTTCTCTCTCAAAATCCTCTCTAGAAGCTCTCTTCCTTTCGTGGGTATAAGGACTATTTATACTAGGGTGAGAATGGAATGTGAAGAGTCGGGTTTTTCAAAACAGAGTTAGCTCGCGGTTGGGCCTCGCAGCTTGACCGAGTCACGAGTTCCAGCCGCGAGGTAACCGAACGACCAGTTGTCCTATTTTTTCCTGTAGTGCTCCAGCTAGCATGACACTTCAACTTCTGGCATGCCTGGCACGTGTGTAGCTTTTGGCGGCTTGCAACGTGAGTCACCCGCGAGATCCAGTCGCGAGTCTTTGTTTTTCTTGCACACTCTTGAGCATTTCTTCATACTATCTCACTCACTACCCTTACAAGAATCCCACCTAAATACATGGTTACTAATTGCTGAAATACAAGCAAATTTGGCTAGGAATAAAGCCAACAAGATGGTTGATTAAATTCAACCTTACAATGTTCAAAATCTAAACTATTGTAAGAAACAAATCAATTGATATCTTAACCAAGTAATATAGAGAAATTATAAAAAAGTGGAAGCTATAAGTTTCAAATTCTATTGTATTTATAAAAAGAAATTAATTGAATCTATCCTTAGTTGAACTTCCGGGTTGTGGGAACATAACTTAGAAGAGTCAGTAAAATCTACAAAATATTAGGGTAGTTATGACCAAAATCTCTTTTGCATGTTCATATTTTATAGATAGAAATTTGCATTTTATATTTTTATATATAATTTATTTATTTATTGGTTTGAATTTTGCAGTTCTTGGTATAATCCTTGGAGTAATATTTCTACTCACAATCACACGATTTTTATACAAAGTAATAAAGAAGAGAAATGAAGCCAAGCTCAAGAAAAAATTCTTCATAAAGACATTGTTACAACAACAATTATCTTTGGCTCAAAATAATGTTCAAAATACAAAATTGTTCAATTTGAAGGAGTTAGCAAAGGCAACTGACCATTTTAGTGAATGTAGAATACTTGGAAAGGGTGGTCAAGGTACGGTTTACAAAGGGATGTTAAGAGATGGAAAAATTATTGCAATTAAAAAATGCAATATAGTGGGTGAGGAGAATCTCAAACAGTTCATTAACGAGATTGTCATTCTTTCTCAAATCAACCACAGAAATGTGGTAAAGTTACTTGGGTGTTGTTTCGAAAAAGAAGTTCCTTTGTTGGTTTATGAGTTCATCCCAAATGGGACACTTTTCCAATATCTTCACGAAGAAAATGAAGAATTTCCATTAACATGGGATATGCGCTTAAGGATTGCCATAGAAATTGCAGGAGCTCTTTCCTACTTACACTCGGCAGCTTCCACACCAATTTATCATCGAGACATAAAGTCTACAAACATACTCTTAGATGAAATGTACAAAGCAAAAGTAGCAGACTTTGGGGCATCAAAGACAGTGACGATTGACCAAACTCATGTCACCACCCTAATAAATGGAACTTTTGGATACTTGGACCCAGAATACTTCCAAACAAGCCAATTCACAGATAAGAGTGATGTATATAGTTTTGGAGTAGTTCTTGTTGAGCTCCTAACTGGAGAAAAAGCTATTTCATTGACAAGGTCAGAAGAAGGTAGAAGTCTAGCCACATATTTTGTTCTTTCAATGAAAGAGAACCACCTGTTCAATATTCTTGATGATCGAGTACGAAATGAAGATTATAAAGAGGAGGTCATCAAAGTTGCTAACCTTGCAGAAAGATGTTTGCGCTCGAGAAGGAAAAATCGCCCTACAATGAGGGAGGTCGCAATAGAGTTGCAAGGAATTCGTAAAGCTTCAAATGCTCAACAAAATTGTGAAGAACTGCAATATCTTAGAAGCGAAGAAATCGAGCCTTCATATACTTGCTTTACATCAACACAATCATGTTTAGAAATTGCTTCATCTTCGTCATCGATTGTTCTACCATTATTATCGTTCAAATCATTATGATCAATCATATAATTTACTCTGTAGGAATTTAGTTTTATTTCATGTAGTGAAATATTAAGGGTCTGTTTAATATTAATGTGTAAAGTACAATCTTAATTGTAGCAATTTATTTTTATTTTATGTTGTGAACTATTTCATGTATTTTCTCATGAAACAAACAACGAAAATCAATAAAACGTAGATCATAGAAACAAACAATAATAAACCCAAATGAAATAAATGGGAAAACTCAACATAAAACCAATTTTTTATTTTTTATTTAAATGGAACTCACCAAAAAAAAAAAAAAAAAAAAAAAAAAAAGAAAAGAAAAGAAGAAGAAGAGGAAATCAAATTGTTAAATATTAGCTATGATATATTCCATGTTGAATATGCTTGAATAGATGTGGAAAAGGGAATCATAAAGTAGGAATACAAGAACACGAGAGTTACGTGGTTTAGCTTAATGGCTTACATCCACAAATGAAACCCTAAAGGGATATATCAATAATATATTAGAGTGTAGTACAAATCTTGTATTACAATGAACCATAACATGTGTATATATTGTAGTCTAAACCCTAGATTAGGAGGACTGGGCTTGGGCCTATTATATTGGGCTAACATATCTCTAACGCCCTCTCTCAAACTCAAGATGGAAGCTTGATAAAACCTTAAGATTTGTTAAGGTTGAGAAGATCTCTTGAATGAAGTTTGGCTTGTGATAGTGGTTTGTGGAAGGCAATGGTCTTGCGGTGTTGATATGACTTCTAATGGTGGCATGACTATACCAGAGCTTTAACGGTAGTAGTGGGAAGGCAAAGAAGATGAACGCAGCAAAGAAACATTAAGGAAGACAAAGATTGCTCTTAAACACACCGTAAGGATAGAAACCATGACCACATGAAATTGGCTTTGATACTATCTTAAATATTAGATATGATATATTTTATGTTGAATATGCTTGAATAGATGCAAAAAAGGAAAGCATAAAATAGGAATACAAGAACACGAGGGTTATGTGATTCAGTCTAACGGCCTACATCCATTGAGGAAACCCTAAAGGGTTACATCAATAATATATTAGAGTGTAGTACAAATCCTGTGTTACGATGAACCATAACATGTGTATATATAGTAGGCTAAACCCTAGACTAGAAGGATTGGGCTTGGGCCTATTATATTGGGCTAACATATCTCTAACACAAACAAAGAGATTTGAAGGACACCAACATCCCTGTCTTTTGTTACTCACATTGCCTTCAAATTCCCAAAATTTGACTACCTTGTCCTTTTGAATGGTGTGTGGTGATACTACTAGTGACTTGGTGAGGGATTGAACTCTAAGCATTGTCATCTCATGAGGAGGGACAAAAAATGGTGAGGTGAAAGGGAATGATTTAGGGTTTGAGGTAGTAAGAGAAGGAAATTGAGAGAGAGAGAGAGAAACACGGGGAGGGTTGGTGGGTGGAGACAGAATGAGGAGAAGAGAAGAAAATAGGGTAGTGTATGTTAAATTAGTAGTACTGAGATCATGGTTTTCAAAACAATTTGAAAATTGTAATTTAAAAAGTGTAGTAAAAACATGTGTTTTGGTTACTTATGATGCAAAATAAAAAACTGTTTAGTACTATATTTTTATAATATATATTTAATAGCTAAAACGTAATATTTATTGTTGCTACACTCATGTTAAGTAGGCAACATCACTATTTTTTTTAAAATTTTTTTTTGGTTTTCCATATTTATTGATTGTCTATTGCAAAACTATTTCTTTGTGTCCAACGTATTACACTATATGCCATCATAAACTCTAATTATCTATTGTCTATATTGAAAGCTACTTTCAACACTAAGTGTCATTTTCTTTACATCCTTCTATATATATATATATATATATATATATATATATATATATATATTAATGCATGCATGCAATAAATTTTGCTACCTAAACATTGAGTCACATCATCCATTTATTTTTTATCTCTTCTTTTTACTTTTTTACTTTTCATCTCACTACTCTAAAAAAAAAAAAAAAAAAAAAAAAATCCTCTTCTTCTACCTCCTCCAACATTTTCGTTCCCTCTTTGCCTCTTTACCTCCCCTACTACTTTCTACTTCACTGTTACACTATCTTCGTTATTATTATTATTATTTTTCCTTATAATTTGACTCTTCTTCTTCCTTTTTATTTTGTATAAATTTGATATCATTTCTCCTATTCAATCCATATTTTTCTCACACAAAAACTGTGAGTACTCTCTCTTGGTAATTTTGTTCTTTCTTATAACTCTAATTAAGGTTGATTTTTTTTTTTTTTAAGAAAAATTTTAAATATGTGTTTTAGTATTGTGTTTTTTAAATTTCCCATCACAAAGTATTCTCTCTCCTTTTTATAGCTTTGATTGAAATTTGGTTTGAGTTAATACTTTTTTTTTTTTTTTGGAAATAGAATTTTAGTTTATATCAAAACACAATTTACACGGCTATGAATTTGAATATGCCTACTAATTGTTTAAATAATGAATTATTATAAAGTCTATCTTTTATTCTTTGGCTTCATTTTAATTTTGGTTTAGATGACATTGCAATTTTGTGATGTGTTCTAATTATTATGATAATCTCCTTGTTCTTTAAGAGATGAGAAATTTGAATTATAACTTTAGTTGTATATTAGGCAATTATAACACATTACAACAAAAATTAGAAGGATATGGTTCACCTTAAAAAAATATCAATCAAATACAAAAAAAAATATAATAGAATGATATATTTATAAAGATAAAAAGATAAAAAAAAATACTTGCAAAAAGTGGGTAATTATACTGACAAATAAAGTACTTTTTAAGCTAAAAAGATAAACTCCCACGCAATAGCCCCTTCTCTTTGTTATTTCCTCTTTTTCCCTAACCCGCCAATCCCACAAATCCAAACATCCAAAACTTATCCAACACCATCACCATCACTTTCTTCTTTTCCAAATCTATCCCAACACCGAAGAGTCTGAGGATTCGGATCTACGTGCGGTCACGCTAGTAAGTATTACTTGAGGTTACAGTAGATTTAGGGTTGAGTTTATTATACAAACATCGATTCTATTAATGGTATGTTGCCTTAAGGATTTTTTAGGTTAAATTCTCTCCAATGTGAAACCATAGTTTCACAAGTTTTCATGGGTCACCACCATATTGTTGTCTTCTATAATTTCCATTGGATTTACTGTTGTTAGGGTTTTAGACCCCAATTATCTAGGATTTATTCAAATTTTAACCAAAAAATTAATTAGATTAATTATGATATTGTTTAAAATGATTAACACATCAAACAAGCATAGATCACATGAACACCAAGAATGATGACCTTATAAAACTTTTGAAACAGTGGTTCCAAAGTAAAAAAAAAAAAAGGGGAAAGATTTAACCTAAACAATTCTCAGGGCAACATTTCA
Source organism: Quercus dentata (assembly GCA_028216015.1). Lineage (NCBI taxonomy): Eukaryota > Viridiplantae > Streptophyta > Magnoliopsida > Fagales > Fagaceae > Quercus > Quercus dentata. The sequence goes on from CP116447.1 coordinate 101,204,478, forward strand.
CTAATAGAATTGATATTTGTACAATAAACTTAACCCTAAATCTACTACTACCTCAAGTAGTACTTACTGGTCATGACCACACTTAGCTTCGAATTCACGGACTCTTCTATTGTGAAATTGTTGCACACAAACACTCCAGTTTGTGACTTTGAGATCTCCACTCAAAGATTTAGATTAGCAACTGTGGTTGACTAAATGCAGCAACTTTGCTTTATAACTGGATTTATTGTTTGCACAAGGTTTCCAACGATAGCTCTAAAAGGGTATGGAAAATCTCCAAAATCTGTATGCGGAACATTGCCCTCTTGAATTAATAAAAACGTGCTCCAGGGTTTGTATTTATATATACTTAAGATCAACCAAAACCCTAGGTCAAATGGTTGAGAAGAAAAATTAGATCTGCAATTTGCATGAAACTTGATCGGTCGAGATGTACATCTCTATCAATCAAGATTAGTGAATCTTATCTGCACTTCAACTTTTCTGATTTCTTGAGTCTTCATTTGTTTTAAACTTCATTTGTCTTGTTTAACTAAATATTTCAACACTAAACAACTAGACAAACTAAGTTTTAAAAGGTTAAAATTGTTCATGGTTGCCAACCTAAAAATATAGACTTTACAACTATTTTATTGCTTTATTGTGATATATTTAATCAGTGACAATTAACTTGAAATCAATCTAAATTCATAACTGGTTAATTATTTGAAATTGATTAATTCCATTCTTAAATCAACCAAGGGGTCTAAAAACTTTAACGGACAATTCATTTGCAACTTTTGTTGTTAATGGGACTGCTGATGTGCCTACTACAGATAAAATATTTCCTTATCCCATAGTATGGACTTTGGTACTTGAAATGTCTATAGCTTCACGGATGAATCATTAAAAGAAGAGCCTTGTCTCAAAAAAAAAAAAAAAAAAAAAAAATTCCATAGGCCCACCTAACAAACACCCTTTCCAAATAACAATAAATATAAAAAAAATTTAGTTAGTTGTCACGTTTCAAAACAATGTTAAAAACTAGCATTTCAAGAGTCTAAAACTCGAGTTCCAAGATAAAACTCGAGTTTTGAAGTCTCGATTTGTAAGGGGATGGGTCTGATGTGGATAAAAATCAACGTGGAAATCGAGTTTTAAAGACTCGATTTCCATAAATTGCAGAAAAACGCCGCTATAGGGCTTTAAAATGTCACTATAGGGCTCTCTCAACCTGGTATGTGATGATCATACTTATAAAAAAAAATTTGCAGGAAAACGCCGCTATAGGGTTTAAAAACGCCACTATAGGGCTCCTTGTTTGGGGAAATTTTTTTTTGTATGGAACTCGAATCTTAAAGACTCGAGATCTATGTGGCATTTTCAGTCCAAGTCATCCAGCCAAACACTTGCAAAGCGAGTCTTTGGGACTCGGGTTTTAATATGGATCTCGAGTTTCTAAAACTCGAGATGCTATTTTTTTAAAAACTTTGAAACGTTGCCTTTTACTACATAGTTGCCCCTCACACTGCTAGTCTGCCCATTCCCCCCCCCTTTTCGTGTGAAATGGGCAAGTTTCAAGTATTGTCCTCAAAGTTTGGTCCATTTTTCAATTCGGTTTCTAGAAATTCAAAAATGGTAACCAAATCTTCAAAGTGTGGGTCCTTTTTTCTTCCTTTTAATTTTTTATTTTTTATTTTTTATATGTTGCTGTATTTTTCCAATATTTTCTAATCAGGAAAACTAGAATAGAAATTTTTTTAGCAAATTCAAGTCTAGAAAGTGATTTTTATTTTTATTTTTTATTTTCATTTTATTTTTTTCATGTCAATTGCATGTGGTAATAGCTTGCGTGTAATTTTTATGCAACATTAACCTTTTTCTTATTAGGGCAAACACAAAACATATTCCTTAAAGTTCGCCCCAGTTATCTATTTTGTGTCTAGAGTTTTGAAACTAGTGCTTTTTATCTCCTCTTTTGTTTTTCTTCTTTTGTCTCTCTGCTTTATCTTTTTTCTTCTTTTTTTGTCAGTCTCCTCTTTCTTCTGTCTTTATTCCTTTTAAAAAAAAATTTATTTATAATATTTTCTTTCTCATTCTCTTTTTCCTTTTTCTCTATCTCTCTCTTTCTTTCCTATTTATCTTTTCTTTTCTTTTTTTTTTTAATTACCGCTGCCTCTCTTTTGTCTCCTTCTCTTTTTTTCTTTACTTTTTTTTTTTTTTTTTTTTTTTTTTTAAAAAATTCTTTTCCTCTTCTTTCATATCATAATTAGTCATCTTTTTTTTTCTCCTCCCCCACTACTTTTCTTTTAAGTGGAATCTACTTTTTACTTCGCTCCTTTCTATTTTTTAATCAATCTCCCTTCTCCTTTATTTTTCCCTTTTCTTCAATCTCTCATTTTCTCATCTTTTCTCTCTTACAAAAACTACTTTTTATTCTATTTAAATGAAAAAAATTATTAGGTACTTCTAGAGTAAGATGACGCAATGCTCTCTCATTTATGCTAGATCCCACCACAAATTTAATTAATGAGACCTATCATAAATGTGAGAGGATAGAGCATTATATCACTGCACTCCAGGAATATCTAATAATCGCTCATTTACCACCGTACACCTTTGGTACAATGGTCACTCCACAAGTCTCTAGGAGTGTGGGGGGCAAGGGCTAGGGTTCATGTCTCTAGGAGAGAGTTTCACACACATATACACTTAGATTAGGTTAGAGTAAAAATTCTATCTTGTATATACATATATATATATAAATAAAAAAAATAAAATCACTCCTCTAACAGGCCTTCTCTTTTGCTCAATCACCTAAAAATCTTACTTGACATGGTGCTAGACTAAAGATAGCTACTTTTCAAAAAACAAAAACATGTGGACCTCTCTTTGAACTTTGTCGGATTGCATGGAAGTGAGATATCTACATTTATTTATGTATTGTTTCTGGGTCTATGTTGGGTCTACGGTTTATGATTAAAAATAACTACTTTATCACAAATTTCAGTTTGCGTGAGGTTTTTTTCCTCTAGTTTTCTTTAATTTACTGATAATTTTTTTTTTAAAAACTTTGCTCTTCATTGGTATTGTTGTACTCTATGTCTAATTTATTTTTAAAATTTAAAATAAAATAAGCCTATAAAAAATAAACTCTTTCAAATACGTATTAATTAATAAGATATACATGCTCATAAAGTTCATGGAATTAGGAAAACCAGGTTCCTCTCAATCATCGAATTATTTATAAAAAAAAGAGAGTTATCCAAGTGCTGAGTGGCCCCATTTTCAAAATGCTAACATAGAAAATTAACTCCCTTTTTTCCCAGAAAATGAACGACTATTATGGAAAGTGGGAAATGTTTGATAGATACTTCATTATTTCCGTCCCACTTTCCAATAAGAAATTACCCTTCCGTTTGACCACAATGACCAGTGTAGTGCTTAGAATGTTCAAAGATTTATTTTAGGTTTCACATGGAAACTTGCATGATATTGCAATGAAAAAAACATCAGTATGGTTCTTGGAAAGTTCAAAGAGTTACTAGTCACACCCAAAGCAAGCTACCTTTAAAGGCTCCTCTAGCTTTTATTCATCCTCTTCCTAATTTGTCATTCACTTAATTTCCTGTTTTATAGTGACAACCCCTTCGTAGTTTTCTTTCTAGTCCTTTCAGATCTTTACAACAATTGGCCCCAAAATCCCCCCAGTGGCTCTTGTTACAAGAAAAGGAGGCTTATTTTCATTTTCATCTTCCTCTTTCACCCACCAACTCAAGAACTTTGATGTCTTCCTGAGTTTCAGAGGTGAAGATATCCGTCTTGGTTTTATAAGTCATTTGCATAATGTTTTGTGTCAACGAGGTATTAAAACCTTTATTGATGATAACCTTCAAAGGGGAGAAATTTTTTTTGTAGGACTTCTCAAAATTATTGAAAGTTCAAGCATTTCAATAATTGTATTTTTTGAAAACTATGCATCCTCCACATGGTGTTTGGATGAACTTGTGAAGTTTGTTGAGTGTAAGCAAAATGACCAATTAGTGTGACCAGTTTTTTACAAGGTATATTCATTAGAAGTTCGTAACCAAAAAGGAAAGTTTGGAGAAGTATTGTCTAAACATCAAGAAAAATTAAAGGATAACAAGAAGGTGCAAAGCTGGAGGGAAGCTTTACATGAAGCTGCCAATATATCTGGTTGGCATTACAAGCATGAGTATGTTTCTATATTTAATGACTACTTCTATGCTTTTTTCTCATAAAAAAAGGGTTCTAATGGTTTTTCTCATAAAAAGAAAAGTTCTAAGAGTTTTGTAATGACCAGTAAATTTTATTGTTAAATAACTACTGCTATGTGATGGCTGTCCTTTTTTTTAAAATTATTTTTATTTACTTATGTTTTTCAAATTATAGATTTTTTTTGGTTGTATCTTCTATTAAGGCAGTTAGCTATGACTCAATAGTAAAAATAAAATAACAAAATATTATATTATCTTACCAAATAATCAGGAGTTTTTCTAACTTGTAGTTTTTAATTTTTTTTAGAAGAAATTCTTAATAATTTTGTTCAAGTATTAAATGGGTTTTCAATAAGTTTGTGCCCCTCACTTAATTGGATTTTCAATGCAATTTCATCGCAAAAATGTAAAACTAATTTCCTAGAAAATGATAATTAGAAAAAATCCTAATCAAATTATAGTTCTTAGACCTATAAATTACATTAGGTTTACTATAAAAAATAAAAATCCTAATCGAACTTTTTTTTTTTTTTTGGTAATGCTCAAACTGAACATCTTGAATTTAGTTCAAGTTTATATTTCAATTTTATAGTCTAACTATTTACATGTCTTGTACTAAGTGATAGTTGTACTGAATTTGAATTTATCCAAGAAATTGGTTAAGAGATCTCAGATTCTAAATTAAATCGGATGCCATTATTTGTTGCTAAATACCCAGTTGGAATAAATTCTCGCGTAGTGGCCATAATATTGCAATTAGATATTGGGTCAAATGATGTTCGTATGTTAGGAATGTATGGCCTTGGTGGAGTAGGTAAAACAACCATTGCAAAAGCTATTTATAACAAATTTTTTTTACTATTTTGAAAGAAGCTTCTTTTTGGAAAATGTTAGAGAAAAGTCAAGGACGTTTGATGGCATTATTCAGCTACAAGAGATACATCTTCGTGAGACCCTAGGGAATAGACAACTGAAGGTGTGCAGTGAATCGAAAGGAATCATTGCGATAGAGGACATACTTCGCAATAAAAGAATTCTTTTAATTCTTGATGATGTGGATAAATCAGACCAAATAGAAAGATTGATTGGAGGATGTGATTGGTTTGCTTCTCGAAGTCGAATCATTATAACAACAAGAAATAAACATTTGTTACATACTTTAATAATACGTCATTCAACTTACAAGGTTATGGAATTAGGTGATCATGAAGCTCTTGAACCATTTAGTATGCACGCCTTTAAAAAAAAAAAACTGAGGAAGATTATTCAAAACTTACTAATCAAGTTATATGCTATGCCAAGGGCATTCCATTAGCTCTATCAATAATTGGTGCCAATTTGCACGGAAGAAGTGAAATGGAATGGAAAAGCACATTAGCTAAGTATGAAAGGATTCCTAAAATAGATATTCAAAAGTACTCCAAGTAAGTTATCAAGGATTGGATGAAACGGAACAAAATATTTTTCTTGATCTTGCATGTTTCTTCAAGGGTCCTTTCAAGGATTATGTTGTGGATATACTAAATTCTTGCCATCTACACCCAGTTATTGGTATTCAAATACTTATTGATAGGTGTCTTATAAATGTTGATCAATTTAACAGATTATGGATGCATAACTTGTTACAACAAATGGGTAGAGAGATTGTCCGACAAGAATCACCTCATAAACTCGAACTATGTTGTAGACTATGGTATTGTGAGGATGCTTTTGAAGTACTAACGGAAAATAAGGTATAACTTGGTCTCATTCTCCTTTTTCCCTTTTATTCATAGGGAAAATTTTAATAATTTTTTTATTTTTGGTTTTTTCCTTGATATAGTTTTTTTTTTCCTTTAGTTATGGAAGAAAATTCAAGTCTGTTAATAGGGTTAAATTTTAATAGTTATTATATTTTTAGTGAAGACTTTTGTATGATTTAATTCACTAAATTTTTTGTCCAATTAGGGATTAGACAACATTCGAGGCATGGTGCTAGTCTCGCCTCAACTAACAAAGTTGCAACTAGAAGCTAATTGTTTTGAAAAGATGAAAAATCTCAAGTTCCTTATTGTTGGTAATGTAGATATTTGTAGAGGTTGTGAATATATCCCTAATGGATTAAGGGTGATTGAATGGCTAGGGTTTCCTTTATCCTTCTTGCCATCAAATTTTCATCCTCAAAAACTCGTTGTACTCAACATGCCACAAAGTCAGATTATATTGGACACGCTTTTCAAGGTATAGTCATTTTTATTTATTTATAAATTATTATAGCTTCATTAATATGTATTTTAACATTTATTGAAGTTAAAATTTATTTTTTTTGTTTTTCTATAGAGGACAAAATGAAGAAGCTTGACACATGAATTTTCCTAATCACAATACATTAGGAAACTACCGAACTTATTGAGTGCCACCCCAAATGTAAAGAAATTGAATCTTTGTGGTTGTAGAAAATTAGTCAAGATTCATGACTCTATTGGATATCTTAATAAGCTAGAAAGTTGGGACTTGACAGTTCGTTTGAACTTCAAATTCTTCCAAGCCGCATTTGTAAGGTTGAATTTATTCAACCATCTAATTGGCTTTATTCCGTGCCAAATTTGCTTGTATTTCAGCATTTAGTAACCCTGTATTTAGGTGGGCTTGTTGTAAGGGTAGTGAGTGAGATAGAGTGAAGTTTGCTCAAGAGTGTGCAAGAAAATAGAGACTCGCGGCTTGGCCTCGCGGGTGACTCGCAGTACGCAAGCTGCCGGATGCAAAGACACGTGTCAAGCATGCCGGAAGGTGAACAGTCATGCTAGTTGGAGCACTACAGGACAAAACAGGACAATCGGCCATACGGTTATCTCGCGATCGGATCTCGCGACTTAGTCAAGTTGCGAGGCCAAGCCGCGAGCCAGCCCTGTTTTGAAAAACCTGACGTTTCATATTCCTCTCTCATCCTAGTATATATACCCCTTATACCCACAAAAGAAAGAGAGCTTCCAGAGAGAATTTTGAGAGAGAAACCCTAGAGTAAAACAAGATTGATTCATCTACAATCTTTACATAAGTGCCTCTTCAAATTCCTCAACTCTCTTCCTCTCCATTGCCAAACCATTGAGAGGCTTTTTACCAAAACCTTGTTCTCACCATATCCATTACTGTGAGAGGGCTGTTTGGTGTTTTGGGAAGCGATTAGGAAGGAACCAATCTTCATTGGTTGATGCTATGGTCTAGTAGCGGAATCCGGGAAGCTAGAAAAGAAAAAGGTTCGGCGCAACCTCGTTGGAGCAAGAAGCTTGGAAGGCTTAGGTGCACTGGGTAGATTAGGCTTGGAGGGTCTATTGCTGTTCATATATCCCAACTACATTTTCTAGTGGATTGTTTACCGCTTGGAGGGCGGCGGAGAGGTTTTATGCCGAGGGCTTCGGTTTCCTCTTCGATAACACATCGCGTGTTGTCTTTGTGTTTGCATCTTCCTTCCCTTTTATCTTTGCCTTTTATTATCTGCTATGGGTTGTGATTTTAATTTGGCTTAAATAGTTTTTCCAATTCCATATTATAGCTTATGTTAATTTTCCGCACACTAGTTGTTTGACATAATGCTTGAATTGGTTAAGTTGTAATTTGGGGGTCTAAACGTTCAAGGGTGTTTTTACACATATTTGAACTTTCAGCATTGTGATGAAATCTCTTAAAATTTTAAATATTTTAGAATGCAAATGGGTTAAGAGGTTTCCTAATATTCCACAAGAAATGGAAAATTTAAAGTTTCTAAGTCTGGGACACACTGCCATTACAGAGCTTCCTCCATCAATTGGGAATCTCACTAGGCTTGAGCAATTAGAGATAGGCTCCTTTTTCTATTTGTGTTAGCTTCCAAGTAGCATTTATAAATTGCAACATCTTTGCATACTCTTTCTTTATGGTGATGTCCAATTTCCAAAGGGCATGGGGATTGGCGGACGCTTAGAGAAAAGTAAAGATTTGAACCTACGAGAAAGCCTTATCAGATTCAATAGATTACGTTGGCTTCTAATTAGTGATTCCAAGTTCCTTAAAAAAATTCCAAAGCTTCCAGAAGGTATAAGAAGAATAGATGCAAATAATCGCTTTCATTGAATTCAGAATCATTAAGAAAATTAATCCTTAAGGTACCTCTCCCTCTCTTAAAGTAATATAATTTGCTAACTTTGCAAATACTGAATTTGCTAAACTTCAAAATTCTGAATTGCATGCGCTTTGGAAGAAAGTTAGGGCTTCCAAAATATATGAAATGTTCAGGTGTGAATGGGAACGTATTAATGGATTTGCACTCACATTGTGTATCTGATGGTTGATTTTGGAGAGAAATATGATATTACAAAGATTAGGAAGAAGATTCCATTGTGGTTTAACCATCAAAGCACAAGGAATTCCGTATTATTCTGGGTTGGTCCTGAATTTTCGACATTTCCCATAATCTAGTTCCGTTGAAAGGCAATTATGCTAATAATGATAGCTATGGTTTCATTCGTGATGATATAATCAGTTGGGTTTGTGATCTTAGAATTTTCATCAATGGTCATAAGTGACCTTTCATTGAGGGGGCATTCTTTCAGTATATGGTGAGCCTCATAGCCAATTACAGAGGAGATTTGGAGACTTGATGCATGGTGGTCGGAATCATGTTGAGATTTCATGTAAAATCTCTCATTGGACAAATGAATTCGGAAAATTTGCTCCCATGGTTGCAAGGATAGCGGTCCATGTGGAATACATTTGTTCTCCTCAGAATTTCGTTATCATCCAAGACAACTCTCAAAATGTTGATTACTCTAAAATCACTATGCTCTCACCTTTACTACCTTCTTGCTCCACTTCTAATGGTTCACATACGGATCTTGGGTGCCTCAACGGACTCGGATGCTAGAGACCCTGGTAACACTAGGTGACATCTAATTCAAGGCTTCCAATGTATATAGCAAGTTGGTTCGACTAAAATTTGGGTATTGACTCAGTAGATGGTAATGGGTTTAAGATGGGGTCTTTTTCAATAGCCCAACCCTTTCTAAAGAGAAATATTTCTAGGTATTATTTTTACATTGAAACTATTTTCCATTGCCTCATCTTTATTTGATTTTTTAATGTTGTTGAATGCCAGAGTATGTCTCATTGTTTTGCATTGTTTGATTTGCATCTTTGGGGGACTTTGACACTTCCCATTCTCTTTCTCTAAATTAATGGGATTTTTCATACAGGGTAATAATTCAGAGAAAGAGAATGGGAAGTGACAAAGACCCCCAATGGGAAAGCAAGATCGATAGTTATATTTTTTTTGAATTTGGTACAATTTCAAAGTCTTTTGGTCAAACATTTTTACAAAGTGGTCTAGTATGTAGGATTTGGCAGAACTAAGAATTTCACTAGGACTATCTTAAAATCTCAGGAATATATTTTGCTCCCTTCAAAAAGGGGAAAATCAAGGTTCTTATTGTTGGGGAAAAATCCTAATCCCCTTAACGTCTACATGTGAATTAAAATATATAACTACCAAGCAATAGCAATATTATGGAAACAAAAAAAATTTTCAGCAAGCACCACATAAACACAAGCACATAAGAACACCAAATTTTACATGGAAAACCCTTTGGTGTAGAGGGAAAAACCACAGAGCAACTCTGAAAAATATCCTCTATGAAATAGAGATTACAACTATCAAGTTTATGCTAAACTTGAGTCCACAATAAATTGGATATACAACAAATAAATCTCGAGTAAATACAATCTCACCACAAAGCTAGTAGCAAAATCTTCTTTTGAATACTCCAACTCTCCATGGTTGTAGCACTCAAAAACTCCATGAAAACTCCACCAATTTATCTTCCTTGCGTGTAAATTGAGCAAAGAAAAATGTCTCCTTTTTTTTTTTTTTTCACTCTCACTGTGTTTCTCTCTATCTCTTCATTCGGACTGTACTTCTCAAGCTGAAACTCTCTCTTTCTCTGTGTCTTGCTCTCTCTGAAACTCACACAAAATGGACAAAAATTGCTCTGTTTCAACTCTTCTCACTAGGCCGAATGGCCTTAGTTTCTTTCTTTCCTTTTCCTTCAACGTGTCCCACATGCCTTGCATCACTTCTCATTAAGAGAAGTCAGACCTCTCCCACGCTTTGGTCATTTCTCAATAAATGAAAGAGCTACTTTGAAGACTTTTGGAACAAGCTCATAAATGAGCTTTGACAAAGGTGTGTGCTGGAATCCAAGGGTGTCACATGCACCCAACACGTATTTTATTTGAAAATTTATGATTTTAATTGTCTTCTACAAGGTCCAAGTTTTATCCTGCATAAGCTGTACAATACCAAGTGGCCAAATTTGAGTACTTTTGGTCGACACAGGCCCTTAGTTGCATGTTTGTGTGGAGCTCAAACCCGTTGCCAATGTTTAAAAGAGGTGGGCTTCATTCATTTAGTGGGAGCACCTTCAGTGCATTCGAGCAATTTAGATAGTCTAATCAGGGATATGCCAGTTATTGCTGACTAACGTCACCAGTGTTTCAGAGATACAAGATACACCAGAAAAACCCATAATAAAAAATAACTAAATAAAATAAATAAAAAGATACACCAGAAAAACAGCATCAATGTCACCCTCCAAAAACTATCCCAAATGCTATAGATGGTGGCGGGTCATCCTCAGTCCCTCACAACACTGAGCTCTAGAGTTTATTGCCTCCTTTGCCAACTTCTTACAGTTTCAACAATGTCGAAGCTTTGGGGGTTTTCAATGGACTAGACAAATAGAGGGCTTCACTCAAGTTTGATGGGCTTTCACAATGATGGCTGTGATTTGTTATCATCATCAATTACCCATCCTTTTGAACGCAATGCATGACTCATATTTAACAAAACGTAAAGCTCCTCTAGTCCCTAATGACATTCGGCACCTTTCTTTACCATCCGATTCAGGGGTTCCAATGGATGTGACAAATGGGTTTGATTTTGGTTTAGAGTTCGACATAACCGTTGGTCATGGGTTTAACTTGGGTTCTTCTTCATTGGTCTATTCCTTTATAAACGATGATTTCGACTTCAATCCATATCCACAATTGAAGAAAATGAAAACGTCTTAGTTCAATCAAATTTCTGAGAAACATGGCAAGGCAATGTTATTACATTGAAACTGTTTTCTTTTGCATCATCTTTGTTTGATTTCTGTTGAGTTGTTGAATGGCGGTGTATATCTCCCTCTTTAGTTGTATTGTTTGATTTGCATCTTTGTCACTTCTCACTCTCTTTCACTAAATTAACACTCTGTAGGGGCCTTTTCTTGTATGGTATGATATGTTGGGCTGCCTCCTGCGGTAATGGGTTGGGCTGCCTCATGCGGTGATGGGCCCTAGTGTTTTCTGAGTAAGGGAGCTGGGGCCGGTCCAATTGTAACCCAACTTGGGCCGGTTTGTGCACAAACTTATGCCGTGTCTACTAGGAGCAAGTTTACGGCAAGTAGAACTGTTGCAGACGAGTTATGGTAGGCTGAACTATTGCAAACAAGTTATGGCAGGTGAACTATTGCAGACAAGTTATGGCGGAGCAGATATAATAATAACTAAAGCAGAGCACTTTGACTTATTTAAATAAACGGCTATGTATTCCCTGCTACTAAAGCATGATTACAGTCACAATGATATCAATCACAGAGAAAAAATGAAGAGAATAATACTGGTTAATTTAAATGGGCATAAATTAAGTTTTTTAAAACTGTCACGCAAACAAGGCCAAAGAGGAAAGAACACTTCTTCTCAACGCAAGTAACCCCTCGGGAAAAGGATCCCGCCGTGGGATTAATGGCTTTGAGAGAGTCGGACCTAAATGGTTGGGGTTGATGCCTAAAAGGAAGATGGTCCTTGTTTACGTTTTTCGAAGAAGGTAAGATTTGAAGGGGGAGAGAGAGAAACCGATCTATGGGTGCATGCCCTCTTTGAAATAACTCCCGTTTTTTCTTAGTTTTCCTTTCTTTTCTTTCTTATCTTTTTTCTTTTCTCTCTTGCTCTGTTTCTTCCTTTCACTCCGAAAATGTGCTCTGTTTTTTTTTATCCCCTTTACAGGGCAAGGCAAGGGCCTTTTTATAGCGCCTGCCGTGGCTAGTGTTTTACTGTCTTGCCCCTTAACCGCCTTTGTCTAGTTTGGGTGTACTTGCCGACCACACAGTGCGACACCCACCCTCGCCAGACAGAGGCGGATTTGTTTTATTCCTCTGTGTGTCATAGCATTTCTTCCTGCCACGATATTAATGCCTTCTCTCTCCACTCTCAGAGCATGCACCCAACGGTTCCCCCTCAAATTGCCTCTTTTGGGTGATCTATCATCCCAGCAGGACGTACCTCCCAAAAGAGGCTTGGGCGGAACCCGTAAATAGATCTTTTCCCCTCTCCCCACCACCAAACCAGACCCCCCTTTACCTCTTACCTCTGGCCCATGGCCCCACCATGTCTTATATTGGTTGGGTACAGGCTGGTGGCGCCTGGACCTTGCACGTGCTTCCCTTTTCAATTTGTCCAAGAGTCTGCTTGCTGCTCATGCGTCCGCCACAACCTGGAGACTTTCCATCTGCGTTTCCTGGCCTTTCATGCGGGTTTTCCTTTGGTTTTTCGCTCCATTCGGGAGCTGGGCCTCGAATGATAATGGGCTTTTCATTTCTTTAGCCAACTTTTGACTTTCTTTACTTCCTGCCACGTTGAATTGTCATTCCTGCCGTAATAACTTAATCCCGCTGGACCTCCTTTTGGGCCAGCCGTTTATTCCTTGTCTCAGTGGCCTATTATGGGTACTGTTTTGCTTTCTACTCATGGGCTCCTCTGTCCCTTTGGGCATCCATGGCCCAATTGCTTTCTTTGGGCTTCCTCGGCCCGTTTGCTAATTCCACACTCCCATGGGCTTTTTACTAATTTCATTGGGCTTCTCCGGCCCAATAACCTTATCCTTATCTTTGGGGTTCATGGGCCTGCCATAAACCCCTTACTCTCTTAGTTTGCATTGCCTTAGGTCTGCGGCGGCCCTTTCTCACTTTTCTAACTCATACACCGCCCATGGGATGCTATTTCTTTCTTTTCTGGCTTCTTTGAGCCCGCTTGCCTTTTCAAGACCCATTTATATATTTGTTGGGCCTGTGATCCAATATTCCCGCCGCTTGGGGCTAATGGTTTTTTTGCTATTTATCTTGTCAATTCCTTGTGGCCCTCATTATTGGGCTTCCCTATCTGCTAGGCTTCCATAAATGGCCCTCAACATTTAGCCCCCTGAACATATGAAACATTCCTGCGATTCATATGTGAATGAAAAGGCGTTTCTGCCCTTCTCTTTCTTTTTTTTTTTTTTTTTTTTTTTTTTTTCGCGGGTCTTTTTTAAGCTGTGGACCCCTTCTTATTCATATATATATTCTCCTTCCTGCCGTGAACAGAGTTGTCTCTTCGAATTTCCCAGTTTGGCGCTTATTTTCAAAACAAAGCCGCCGCTTCATTAATTCCATTCCCTTCTGATGGCTGACCCGTCACCCCCTTTCGTCTTGATATTAATGACCAGGGTATTTAAGGAGGAATCCTTTTGCGCTTTAATCACAAACTCCTTCCTTTTCCAAAACACACACACTCTCTCTCTTGCTCTTCTTCTTCCTTTCAAACAGCCATACCCACTTTCTCCGAATAAACTTCCTCACCATGTCTTCAGTGAAAAGCCAAAGTTCTTCCTGCCGCAAAGGGAAGGCGGTTGCCTCCGATTCTCCTACCGTTCTCGAGGAGGTGGAACATTCCGATTCGGAGCGGTTCGGCGAGGAGGAGACGGAGTGCGACCCCGACAATGAGTGTGCTCCCTTGATCGACCCTTGGTACGAAATCAACCCTCATTTCCCAAAAGTCCCCGACAAGTATGTATCGCCGCCGCCGGTCCGTTATTGATTACCCTTGTTCGACAAGATCCCGATGTTTCTTGGGCTCTTTTGGCTTCTTCAATCCCCGATCTATCCATTCACCAAGGGGTTTCGCTTCCTGTACCCCTTCATTTTGAGTTTGGGTCCGGCACATCCTCGGGTTGGAAGGAATGGGTTGACAATGAGCTTTCCGACACGGGTTTCATGGGTTTGTTACAGCGAGCCGGCGTTTTGAAGGCCGTAGTATCGTCCCGTTGCTTGTTGAACTTCCAGGACTTCTATAACCTCCGTCACTTGGTCCGGCGATGGTGCACCACCACCCGGACCTTCTTTTTCTCATGCGGCGAACTCACCGTGACTCTTGAAGACGTGGCCAACCAGTTGCTTTTGCCCATTCTTGGTGACACCGATCCTGCCGCCTTAGAGCTTTCTCCCTAGGAAGAGGCCATTGAGGTTGAACTGAGGAAAAGGATGACCGAAACGCCAAGTTGTCTTCTTGGGTTAGTTCTTCCTCTAAGTTTTTTCTTCTGCTGCCGTGCGCGCTTTTGTTGCTTTTTGGCTTTGCAAGTTTGTTTTTGGGTCCCACCCCCACTATGCCATAAAACATTTGTATTTTTGTTTGGCTATCAAAATATCTCATGGGGTGAGCACACCACCGCTCTCTTATGTTCCTGGGGCACTTATATGTTCGATTAAATATCCTCCGTAATGATGAGAATCGGGTCGGGTCCTGCCATATTGTCACTTCTTCCATTCATTGCACTATACTCCAGCAGTGGTTGTTTGAGCGTTGTGCTCAATACTTGACGAAATGTAGACCTGCTCGGTTCGCGAGAGAGAAGTACCAGAGTTGTCCGAGAGTGATCACCGATTTTTGTGTAAGGGTTTGAATCTGATTTCCCGCTTGCTTTTCGTTGGTCTGGTTTGAAGCCGATTGGCTTTTCTATTGTTGAATCCTTTGATGAAGGTGTGTGTTTCTCTTAGAGAGCCTATAGAAATTTGAGTGCTGATTATACTTGTGCGGACTCTGTCATGGGTTCGTTTATTGACACCGTTGGGACTACGACCCCATTGGTCGACTTTGATGAAATCGGGATTACCTATCTTGCCGCTACCAATGCCGGATGGCTGCCCTATCTAGCCGATGAAGGCATTAGATTTGTTCACTATCCCGCCAACCAAGTGAGGAGGCGGTTTGGACTGGATCAAGACATTCCCGACGACATTTCTTCCCTCATGGGAGCTCCTACTTTAGTCCGTCCTTTCTCTGTGGATCGCTTTGACTTTTGGAAGAAGCGTTTCAGCGCAGATTCTGATCCCTGGTTTGCTAAGGGAGGGTGTCAGTACTTTTCCCATGCACGGCTCCTGGCATGCAGTGATGGATTCATTTGTGGCTGAGTTAGCGGGGAGTTGTGGCTTCTCCCTTATTCCTCCCGAAGGGTTAAGCATGGTTGTCTCGGTCAATCCTCGCTTTCTTTGCTTCCCTCTAAATCCATTTTGGCATATGCTAGAAAACAGAGTCGGTCAGCCATTTTTGAATGGGACGTGGAGAAGCAAGGATGGTTTTGGCACGCTGGCAACTATCCCCCCTGCATCTACCACTGAACTGAGGGTAAGTCATTTCTCCCCTTTTTCCTTTTTCGACAAAATTCCTTAATTGTCTTGCAGCTAACTTGCCAATTTCTTCTGCCTCTTTCCCTTTAGTCTAAGCACAAGGAAGACTCATCGCTATTACCGCCCCATTTTGCTTGATGATCCCGAGTCCGAGGTGAGTCCTTTTTCTCCACTTCTTTCTTACTTCTTTTTCGCACGCATCTACCACGGGTCTTTTGCTTCTTTTTTTTTTTCTTAACACAAAACTTTCTTTTCGGGAGGAGCCTAAGCCTCTGTCCATATATCGCCCCACCGCCGAGGAGATTTCCACCTCCATGGGTGTGCCTATGGAAGGCTTTTTTGATGGGGCCGAGGCGGTATTAGCGACGCCTGCCCCTCCTGCTACACAAAAGACTCCTGCAATTACTCCCACCCCTTTTGCCGAGCCATTACCTAAAGAGGGTACTCATGTTGAAGGGGTTGGTGAGACTACACCCTTGCTCTTTGAGACCCACTCCTTCGGAGGGAGCCATTCCTCCCGCCGCTGTCCAAGCCAAAACTACTTCTCCCGTTCTGCCGCTAGTGATTTCGACCGGTGACCCTTTTGTAGCCATTTCCCAAGCAGCAAAGGGTGGTGCTTCGCTTGTTGTTACTCCTTCCTCCATTCCCAGCTCCACTACCCATGCTTCTGATCTGGACTTATCTTTAGATGGATCTGATGACATTTTTGAGGATCCCGATGATGAACTCGTGTTGAAAAAGATAATTTCCGACTCGGACGAAGAAGAGAGTGCTTCGCCGATCCCTTCTTCATGGGTATGTATCTTACTTTTCCCTTATCTCCTTTCTGCATTTGCGTTTCATTTGCATACTTATCTCCCCGTTTGCAGAGACTTCCGAGGGGCCGGATATTGCAACAGGCGTGGGGATGACTTCTCCTGCCGCTCCCGTATGACCTATTCCTGCCGCACCCTCGCACTGTTTCACTGTACCCACTACCCCTGTTTATTTTGTGCCTGCAGCACCCGTTTCTGCTACACCCGTAGCCCCCATTCCTGGTAATTTTGGAACTCTTTCTTTCTCTTCCTATTTCATCCTTTCTTTTGCAAGTCTTTTCTTCCCGTGCCATTTTTTTTTTTCATTTTGCCTTGCATTCCCCTCCTTTTTTGTTGTAGGTCCACTTCCTACTATCCCTTCTCGGTTTGAGGCGGTTAGTAGTTCTGCTGCCGTCCCCGATGATACTACATCTTTCTTTGTCCGTTTTGACGAGCCAGAGGTTAACGACCTTGGTCCGCGGACTTACGGGTTTCTGGTCCTCCCTACGTAGACTTTTACGGCTTTAGAGTCCCCGAGGATTGTGTCTCACATTTGGTGATGCTCTACAGCCGTCACGGCAATTTTATGCGGGAGTTACGCCTTGGTCGCTCTTCTAGGGAGCATTTCTTGCAAATGCTGGGATGTGTGCTAAATGACATTGAGCATAATTTCATCGACTCCATTTACTCGGGGAAGATCCTGCAGTGGGAGGGTGCGATCAGGAGCTCATCGGTGTGGGATTTGTTGTGGAGTTTATCCTCGAGCATCTACATGAGATTGCCAGGGCCCTTTTTATGAGGAGAGTCCAGCCAGCGGTGGAGGCCATAGACGCTCGCATTGAGCTTTTGAAGAAGGAGGTGGCTGATTTGGAGGGTCGCCGTGAGCGTCTTCTTTCCGGCGTTGGTGGGCCTGGTCGCTTTGGAGATCAAAGTCTCATTACTAGACTTCATTGATGATAGCATCGTTTCCCTTTCCTTTTCCTTGTTTCTCTGTTTTTGTTATGTCTCACAGAACACTTCTTTATGTTTCTATTTTGTAGTTACTTGGCTTGTGTTTGCCACGGTTTGGGTTTGTAATAATGCTACACTTGCTACTTTTTCTTTACTATTGCTATGATATGATGCTAATACTTCGTACTTTTTCATTACATACTCATGAAAGCACGTTACAATTTCTTTTGTGACATAATCACTTGGAGGAATAAAAGAAAAGTTCAAGAAAGGAAACATAAACAATCAACTAAGGAAAGGGGTCAACCACCTATCTTTCTTCTCTAAGCAAAATATCGCTTGAGCCATTTTCCATTGATGGGGTCCATCAAGTCCTTGCCGTCTATTTGAGTTAGGCGATAATACCCACTTTGATGCACTTCTCTTATCACAAAGGGTCCCTCCCATTTTGGTACAAACTTGGAAGGTCCTGCCAGGACCTACTTTGACGTAGTCTGCCACTTTTAGCACTAGTTGTCCTTCCGCAAACACTCTTTCCTTGGCCATCCTGCCGTAGGCTTCGGTCATCTTCTGCCTGTATCTCCGGCTGTGCTTCCGGGCTTTTTCCCTCTTTTCATCCAGTTCTTCCAAGTCTTCAAACCTTTCGGCCGCGAAGACTTCTCCCTCTTTTTCTTTTTCCCACATCCGCATAACCCTTAGGGACGGTATCACTATTTCTGCCGGACTCACTACTTGAGTTCCGTAGATTAAGGAAAATTGTGAAAAGCCCGTGGCTGACTTTGGTGATTTTCTATATGCCTAGAGAGCATCGGCGGTGTGCATTGTCCATCCTCCCGCATACTCTTGGCTCATCTTGCTGATGATCTTTATGAGAACTTTGTTTGTTGCGTCTGCCTGTCCGTTTCCTTGAGGGTAATAGGGTGATGACTTGTGGTGCTTAACTTGGTAGAACTCTAACATTCTCCTCACATCACTATTGACAAACGATGTGCCATTGTCACTAATGATCTTGTGGGGCACCCCAAACCTTACAATTATGTTTTCTTTGATGAAGTTTGACACTGCTCCTCTTGTGGCCTTGCGGAGTGGTACTACTTCCGCCCACTTGGTAAAATATTCTGTAGCTACCAATATCTATATGTACCCACGTGATGGCGGGTTGATTGGTCCTACCAAATCTAGCCCCCAAGTGTGGAAGGGCCATGGGGTGACCATGTTGTGCAAGCCTTGTGGATGGGTATGAATTAAGTTGGCTTGTACACGGCAATCGTGACATTTCTTTACAAATTCTGCCGCATCTTTCTTCATGGTTGGCCAAGAGTAGCCCATTTGCAGCAGGCACCTGTAAAGCTTTTTCTTCCCCTGATGTTCACCACATTCCCCGGAATGTACTTCTTTTATCATTTCTTTAGCCTCTTCAGGACCCAAACACCTCAAAGGGTCTCCATCATATCATTTTTTGAAAAGGACCATGTTATGCAAGAAGTAACGTGTTGCCAACCTCTTAAGCTTATACCTTTCATCGTGCCTTTGTGGCGGGACACCTTCTGCCAGGTACTACATGAAAGGGCTTCTCCAATCCTCGCCGATAAACACAAAGATAACTCTCCTCCCTGTCTGCCGCAAGCTGGTAGGTCCCACATTGAGTTTGGACTTGATCTGCGTCTTTACCCATGCTTGGCCAATAGAAGCCTGCTCTCTGGAGTCTCGGGTAAAGACTGACTTCCCCGCAGGACCCGCAAGTCTTGTCGTGTATTTCCTTCAATTTTCTCTCGGGCTTCCTCTTGGCCCACGCATCTAGATAAAATTCCACCTAGCATCCTACGGTACAACTCTTCTTTCACCAAGGCATAGTCCTTTAGCATCTTTAATTCTCGCGCGTCGCTTCCCTTCACCAAGGTTTCTTTTATGGGGATTCGCCAATCCCCTTCGCCCTATTCCTCCCGGAACTTTTCCTTCAACACTTCAATGATAGATTCTTCCCTCTTGCTGACTTCTATATTAGTGCTACTCCCTTCAAAGATTATTTGCGAACCCAATGCAGCCAAAGCGTCCGCAAACCAATTTTCGTTTCTCGGAGCATGCTCTATCTCAAAAGTTGAGAATTTCTCTTCCATTCTCTGGGCCATTGCTCTGTACGGGGCTAGGGTGGGCTCCTTTAAGGAAAAACTTCCATTGGCTTGGCGGACGACCAAGTTGGAGTCTCCTAATACTTTCAAATGTTTGATTCCCATTTCGAGAGCTGTGGCAAGCCCAGTTAGATAGGCCTCGTACTCCGCCATATTGTTCGAACAAGGGAATTCCAACTTAGATGACAGTGCCACAGCCTTGTCTTCTTCATGATACAGAACTACTCTCACCCCTCCGGAATGGGTAGTAGAAGACCCATCAAATTTCATTACCCACTGTTCACCGACTTCTTCTGCCATAGTTACTTTCCCTGGAACTTCATCATCCAACGGAAATTCTTCCTCTCCTGGAAAATGCGCCCTTAAATCCACTATAGCCTGACTTTTCACCGCCCTAAGTGTCCCCATTCTCAAGTCGTATTGTGACAATTGTAGCAACCATCGGGATATCTTGCCGGAGAGAATCGGCCGTTGTAATGAGAGCTTTAATGGCATGTGACTTAGTCATCACCCACACTTCGTATGCTAAGAAATAATGACACAACCTCTGCGAGGCGTATACAATGGCTAGGCATGCTCTCTCCGCCCTTGGGTAACGGGTCTCTGTATCTTTCAAGGCGCGGCCGACATAGTATATTGGCTGCTCAACACCACCTCCATCTTCCCGAGTGATTAGCGCGCCGATGGCATACGAGTTGGTAGCCAGATAGAGTAGTAGTGGTCTTTTATGAATAGGGGCCTGCACTGTGGGGAGGTTCATTATTATCTGTTGCGACCTCTTGAAGGCCGTCACGCGCTCTCCCCCATTCAAAACTTTGCCCATTCTTAAGCAACTTGGTGAAAGCAGAGGTAATTAATGCCAATCCAGGGATGAATCTCCGGATATATGAGACTTTTCCTAAGAAGCTCTTTAGTTCTTTTACTGTGGGAGGAGGTCTTATGGTCGCTATGGCCATGGCTTTGGTCGGATCCACGTCTATGCCTCTGCTGTGAACCAGGAAACCCAAAAATTTCCTAAAGGATACTCCGAATGCGCACTTGAGGGGATTCATTCTTAACTTAAAAGCTCTGCATCTTTCAAATACTCTTTTTAACACCCGAAAGTGTTCTTCCCTTTTCCTTGATTTAACAACTATGTCGTCCACATAGTCTTCTAGCTCTTGGTGCATCATGTCATGAAATATGGCTGTCATTGCTCATTGGTAGGTTGCACCCACATTTTTCAGCCCGAAGGGCATCACAATATAATAGAAATTGCCCATGGGTGTTCTAAAGGCAGTTTTCTCTGCATCCTTTAGCGCCATCTTGATCTGATTGTACCCACTCAAACCATCCATGAATGAGAGCATGGCGTTTCCTGCCGTAGAATCTATCAAGAAATCCATGTTCGGCAATGGCGAATTCGTCTTTTGGACAAGCTTTGTTGAGATTCCTGAAATCTACACAGCATCTTATCTGCCCGTTCTTCTTCTTTTTATCGGTACTATGTTGGATAGCTAGTGGGTAGGGCTGTCCAAGGACCCGCCGGAACCGACCCACCACCTGCCGCCGACCGAACCCGATCCGCCGCCGACCCGAACCGATCGCTGCTCGGCGGTCGGCGACGGATTTCATTCTCCAAAATCCGAGATCAACGGGTCGGAGATCGGATCTCCTCTTCTCAAATCCGAGAAACCCGATCCGACCGATTCATCATATTTCCGTCGAGTTTTGAGATTCTTTTGGGTAGATCCGGCGAGTTTTGAGTTTTCTTTGGGAATATTTAAGCTAGATCCGGCGAGATTTCGCTAGATCTAGCCAAGATCTTGCCAAAAATGGCCAAGATCTCGCTGGATTTGGCGAGATATGGCCGGATTTCTACCGTTATTCAAAATTTCCTCGCGGGATTCTCGCCGTTTTCATATTTTCTTGGCCGGATTCTCGCCGTTTTCCAAATAATCAACCCCGACCGAGACCCGACCACTTTCCGGCAAGAACCGTCCGATCCGATCCGATTTTCTGACCGGTCGGCGGGTCCGAGAAATTGGAACCCGACTTGGTCGGGTCGGTCGCGAGTTGGGCACAAACCCGACCCGGACCGACCTGTGGACACCCCTACTAGTGGGGATGCTGGATAGGCTTGATGAATCCTACGGCTAGCAATTTCTGTACTTCTTTGACTATTTATCCTTCTATTTCTGTGTGAAATATCCTGGCGCGGTGGGGCCACCGGCTTGGCCTCCGGGTCCACATTCAACATATGCGCAACAAGCCCGGGATTGAGCCCTGGCATTTCATTGTAGTCCCAAGCAAAGACGTCTTTGAATTCTTTCAATAGTAATATGAGTTCTGACTTCTCCTTTTCTCTTAGGCTTGCACTAATTGAGATGGGCCTTGGTTCTTGCGAGTCGGACCCCAAGTCAACCTCTTCCAATTCTTCTTCTGCCATAACCTGGATGTCCCTTTCTCGCGTAAATCGCTTCATCCTTCTCTTCTTCTTTTCCCAAACTTCCTTGATAGAACAACACGCCAAACTCTCGTGTTGCCCTTTTTGGGTGGGACCCACTTGCATCTCACTCGTGGGCCCCACGCACCTTCATAATTTATAGATAATCTTGTCATCAAGGCCTCGGACCCTGATGCATTGAGGTACCTCGTCTGGCTCTACGGCGGGCATTTCTTTCCTTTTCTTCTTTCACTCTAGTAGCTCTCTTAAATCGGGTTCTGGATCATTTTGAACATCTTCCCACCTAGGAACAAAGGTTCCTCGTGGCTTTTCAACCACATTTTCTCCCGATGGAGCCCATTGATCGTAAAACATGGTTTCCACCAAATGGGCTTACGCTTGCTCGAACGGCGAGGGGTTCGCCGCTATGCGTATCATCCTGCCATTCAATCTTCCCTTTACACATTGGTGGTAGGTGGACAGGACTAGTCGGTATTTGTGTAACCAAGGTCTTCCCAAAAGTACATGGTAAGATACTTCCGTTCTGACCACGTGGAAGCGAGCTAGAGAGGCTATAGGACCTACTTTCAACCATAACTGAATGTGGCCTGCGGTGTACTCACCCCTTCCGCCGAATCCCGTTACTTCCATCGTGCATCCTTGGATTTTTTTTCTCTGAAATTCCTGCGCTTTGCGGGGTGCTCAACGGAATGAGATTTACGAAAGCACCTGTATCTACCAGGACCCTTTTGATGGGGATTTGATTTATAGATGCTGCTAAATAAAGAGGCCTCCTATGGTCCGGATGCCCCATTTCCATATCTTCACTGCTAAATGTGATTTATGTTGATTCCTGTAGGAAGGCCCTGTCTTCCGACATTTCTCCTGACAGGCATTCCATCATTGCTCCGGAGGCAATGCTTACCAAAGCCTCCGTAGCTATTTTTCTTTCTTTTGCTATAAGTCCCAGCTGGTCAAATAGATTTTTGAACTTGGCACTCTGCTGAAGAGTGGTAATCGCCGTGTGACGCGGGGCCAAGTTTTCTTCCTCGTCTTCTCCTGGGTTTGCACATATCACCACCGCCGCTTGCACACCCTTTCCCTTGTAGTTTGGGAGTGGGTTTCTTTGGACTTCCTGCTAGGTCGGCTCTAATGTGCCTTCCTTGATCCTGCGGTGCACCAACCTGCGGAGCGCCCAAAGATTCTCATGGTGGGATGTTGTACATAGTTGTGCACGTGGCGTGTTTGGATCCCTTCTTTCTTCCTCCGTAGGCTCTCTAGAAACCTGATTGGGTTTAAAGATCCCGTCCGCTATCCATTTGTCAAGTAGCACATCCAGCTCCTTGGGAGTGCATGGTAGGGGTGGGGGTGTATCGTACTCCCTCCCCTCTGTTTTCCTTCTCTGGTTTCCGATAGACACCACTATAGCCTGCGGCGCGTTCCTCTTATTTGAACTGGGTTTTACGGATCGAGTGTCTTTTTCTAGCTTTACTCGCAATAGTTGTAAAAACCGGGAAATCTCCAGTTTTCCAGACAGCTCAACTCCCGAATCATATTGGTCATGCACATTTCTACCAACGCCCTTTCTTCACAGTGGTCATAGCAATCAAGTGCTATGTCCCTGAACCGCTTGATGTACTCCATCAGGTCCTCTCCATTTCTTTGCTTGGTTGCTTGCAAAGTTGCAAGTGTCACCGTTTTCTTCCCGTGAAAGTATTTAGTGCAAAATACGTCCACCATGTCATCCCCGGTTGGGATTGATCCTGGTTTTAAGCCAATGTACCAGGTGTATGCCCGGTCACACAGTGACTTTGAGAACTCCCGCAGACATAAGTCTTCGTCTGCTGCGTAAGGGCCAAGGGTGTCAATAAATTTGCTCACGTGTTCTCTTGCACTTCCCTTCCCCGCCATCGTCTTGGGCAAAGGCCTTTGGTTCGTACCTCTCGGGATACGACTTCTTTGAGTACTTTTAGAGGATAGGGAGGTCTCCTTGCGTAAAATCTCTCCTTTGGTGTTTTGGCTCTCTCTTGCTCCAAGAGAGCCGCTACCTCAGCCATGGTGATGAAACGCAGTATTGCGTTCCGAGGGACACCTCCTACCAGTGTCTCTTCTCTATCTGCCACATGATCCGGGTCATGCTGGCTGCCTTTCTCTTTTGTTTTGTCTCGCCTTGATTGACGGATCTCTTCCATTATCTGTTGCTGCGAGTGCTGCAATGATTGCAACACTTCGACAAAGGTGTTAACATTGTCCACGGGGACTTTTGTCCGAGGCCGAGGATCAGCCCCCGTTCTGCTGGCACCTTCCGTTTGGTTAAGTTGCTCTTGGTGGGGCGTCGTCGGCCTGGATTCTGCTTGTAAGGGTGCGACACTCATATTCAGTGTCGTCCTAGACTTGGGTGGCATTGTTTGTGAGGGGCTCTATTTTCTCTTCCTTTGCCCCTGTTTGCTTCCCAACTCCCAAGCGGAGTCGCCAATTTAATGTAAGGGCCTTTTCTTGTATGGTATGATATGTTGGGCTGCCTCCTGCGGTGATGGGCCCTAGTGTTTTCTGAGTAAGGGAGCTCAAGGCAGTCCAATTGTAACCCAACTTGGGCTAGTTTGTGCACAAACTTATGCCGTGCCTGCTAGGAGCAAGTTTGCGGCAAGCGTAATCATTGCGAGATGAGTTATGGCAGTCTGAACTATTGCGGACAAGTTATGGCAGGCTGAACTATTACAAACAAGTTATGGCAGACAGATATAATAATAACTAAAACAGAGCACTTTGACTTATTTAAATAAAAGGCTATGTATTCCCCGCTACTAAAGCATGATTACAGTCACAATGATATCAATCACAAAGAAAAAATGAAGAGAATAATATTGGCTAATTTAAATGGGCATAAATTAAGTTTTTTTAAACTCGTCACGCAGACAAGGCCAAAGAGGAAAGAACGCCTCTTCTCAACGCAAGTAACCCCCCAGAAAAAGGATCCTGCCGTGGGGATTAATGGCTTTGAAAGAGTCGGACCTGAATGGTTGCTGCCCGAAAGGAAGATGGTCCTTGTTTACGTTTTTTGAAGTAGGTAAGATTTGAAGGGAGAGAGAGAGAAACCGATTTATGGGTGCATGCCCTCTTTGAAATAACTCCGGTTTTTTCTTAGTTTTCCTTTCTTTTCTTTCTTATCTTTTTTCTTTTCTCTCTTGCTCTGTTTCTTCCTTTTACTCTGAAAATGTGCTCTGTTTTTTTTATCCCCCTTTACGGGGCACGACAAGGGCCTTTTATAGCGCCCCGTCGTGGCTAGTGTTTTATGGTCTTGCCCCTTAACCACCTTTGTCCGGTCTAGGTGTACTTGCCGACCATACTGTGCGACACCCACCCTTGCCGGACAGAGGCGGATTTGTTTTATTCCTCTGTGTGTCGTAGCATTTCTTCCTGCCACGATATTAATGCCTTCTCTCTCCACTCTCGGAGCATGCACCCAACGGTTCCCCCTCAAACTGCCTTTTTTGGGTGGTCTATCATCCCAAATAGAGACGTACCTCCCAAAAGAGGCTTGGGTAGGAATCGTAAATAGATCTTTTCCCCTCTCCCCACCATCAAACCACACCCCCCTTTACCTCTTACCTCTGGCCCATGACCCCACCATGTCCTATATTGGCTGGGTACAAGCCGGTGGCGCCCGGGCCTTGCGCGTGCTTCCCTTTCAAATTTGTCCAAGAGTCTGCTTGCTGCTCATGCGTCTGCCGCAACCTGGAGACTCTCCATCTGTGTTTCCTGGCCTTTCATGCGGGTTTTCCTTTGGTTTTTCGCTCCATTCAAGAGTTGGGCCTCGTATGATAATGGGCTTTTCATTTCTTTAGCTCACTTTTGACTTTCTTTCTTGCACCACGTTGAATTGTCATTCCCGCCATAATAACTTAATCCTGCTGAACCTCCTTTTGGGCCAGCCGCTTATTCCTTGTCTCGGTGGCCTATTATGGGCAATGTTTTGCTTTCTACTCATAGGCTCCTCTGTCCCTTTAGGCATCCACGGCCCAATTGCTTTCTTTGGGTTTCCTCGGCCCGTTTGCTAATTCCACACTCCCATGGGCTTTTTACTAACTTCATTGGGCTTCCCCGGCCCAATAACCTTATCCTTATCTTTGGGGTTCATGGGCCTGCCATAAACCCCTTACTCTCTTAGTTTGCATTGCCTTGGGCCTGTGGCTGCCCTTTCTCACTTTTCTAACTCATACACTGCCCATGGGATGCTATTTCTTTCTTTCCTGGCTTCTTTGAGCCCGTTTGCCTTTTCAAGACCCATTTATATATTTGTTGGGCCTGTGATCCATTATTCGTACCGCTTGGGCCTAATGGGTTTTTTGCTATATATCTTGTTAGTTCCTTGTGGCCCTCATTATTGGGCTTCCTTGCCTGCTGGGCTTCCACAAATGGCCCTTAACACACTCTTATTAATAAATAGGTACAACTTGAAGGATATAATAACGCAAAAAAAGAAACAGAACTAATGAAAGAAATTAGTAATTTGATCTGTTGCTAAGTTCTATTGCTTTTAATGGCCAAGAAGTTTCCAAAATGCTTCTAGAGAAAAGCATTAAGTTGTGCAACTTAATGGACAAGTGAGGTTAAAATGAATATAATATTTTATATTGACGATGGTTAACATCGACTTGGTCATACTGAAGAGATTACTTGTATTGAGTTGGATTTATTGGCGTAATTAATTAAGCATATTTTCTATGGAATTTTGAGGGGGCAGAGTGGTGTTTGTTTGGCAACCGAGGCCTGCTAGATTTGGCGTATAAGCATTTAACTAGGGGTAACTTAAAATTTTAGGAATAGATTTTTCTCCCTTAAAAAACGGGGGAAAATATTGGTTCTTATTTTCTTTAACTATTTTATGATTTGAATTGTCTTAACATGCAGATGAATTGGATGATTGTGGTTGTAATGGGTTTCAATTTTTCTTGCCTTAATGTTATGATCACCTGCCTAGACTTCTGCATGGAAGAGAGCCATTTTCCCATGCAGCAGTTGCTCAACCTCCTATAGTCCCCGATCATAGTGGGTGTCTTTCCTTGACATCTAATTCAAGGCTTATAATGGATATACCAAATGGAATTATTATTACGTTGAAACTATTTTCCTTTGCATCATCTTCGTTTGATTTATTTTATGTTGTTGAATGCCGTAGTATGTCTCCCCCTTTTGCATTGTTTGATTTGCATATTTGGAGGTCTTTTTCACTTCCTATTCTCTTTCTCTAAATTAATGGGCTCTTCCATGTGGGATACTAATTCAATTTGGAAGGACATTTATGCAAAGAAAAAGCAGAATTGATGGTCATTTTATTTTTTTTTTAATTTAATTTCTTGTAAATTTGTAAGCCTTCAAAATTATTTGAGAAAAAAGCATTAAATTGTCTAGTTAATGAACCAGTAAAGTTAAAAGGCCTATACTTTTTCAGACTCACAAAGATACACATCTAACTGGCCATTGTGAAGAGAATACTTGTAATGATTAAAATTGTTGGTTTTAATTAGTTTAGCATATTGTTATAATGTTTTGAAATGGCTGAGTGGTATTAGTTTTGAAATAAATAGCTTAAGTGGATGTTGCTAGAAATTTAAATTTTGGTGGATGTAATTGTCATGGTGCCATGAATTTTCAGCTAGAAGACTTAGTTCAACCACAATGCACTGTGTATTATGGAAAATAAATAAATATACAGATTCAACCAATTGAAAAGAAAAATTTAGAAGTCGAAGCAAGAGTAAATCCTTGAGCTTAAATTTTTGGTTTATATATTCAACTGATAAAGTCATGCTTGTTAAATTTGGTGCAATTTTAAAGTCGTTTGATAGTGTACGTTTTTAAACCCCTTAAACATAGGTTTTTTTAACCTAATATTAAGCCAAGTTAATTAACAAGTTCATTAATAAGATCTAGGTTAAACACATTCAAATCATATCATGTAAATAGTGCGAAAATATAAAGAACACACAATAAGATAACCCAGGAAAACCAAACCGGTAAAAAACCTAGAGAGGATTTAACCTAACTATCTTCAAGGTAAAACAGATCCACTATGAAGGAATTGAAGTTTTTATAGTAAGACTTAGACCATTAACATCCTATTGCCACCTCAAGTAGAAAACTTACTACTACAACCACGTGACAGTTCCGAGTCCACGGACTACTTCTTTCCTTGATCCATAGCAACCACAAGTTCTCCCACTTGTGTTTTTCTTTAAGCTCTTGAAACAGCAACCGAAGAGATCACCAAGTTCTTGACATCAATCTTGATCTTGATAACCCTAAGTGTGTATGAAGATAAATATCTCTAGATCTCACAGAAGATTCACACACACAGCATATCGACAACCTCTAAAATGTGGCTAGGGTTTTTCCTTTTATACTTGAAGCAAAACTTAAAACCCTACACGTCATGTGGGCTTAATGAGTTGAAAATTCTGTAGAAAAAAACAATCTGCACGAGATTCGATCGATCGAGTCTAATTTTCGATTGACCGAGCCTTGCAGATTTAGTCCAATAAATTATGCAATTACTCGATTCCAACTTTACACATAAACACTCTTTGAGCAGCTTACATATAGACTCTAAGTTTTGATCATGGTTTGCCAACACATTACACATTGTAGTTCTAATACATTTAGTTCCTAAAGTCTTAGAACCTAACAAACTCCCCCTTTGGCAATCCGTGACAAAACACATACCAAAATTGAAATACTCAAAGTTACAAACAGCCCATTTAAAAATTAATACGCCCAAAAACAATTCAACCTAACTACTATCTATTAGTTGTGAGTGTAGACAGCAACACGGCTGAATAAACCTGTAACCCGTATCTTCTTGAAACACTTAACAAACACATAAACGCATGTGTGGAAAATACAAGTAATACAAAATAAAATTCTTGATTTCACAAAATAGAAAATAAAAGACATATACCTTGAATAACCTCATAATATAAATCAATAACCAATGTAGCACATGTGAAACAAGAAACAATAAAAGAAACATAAAACAAAGTAAGAAATATAAAACAAAGTGTCTCCCCCTAACATATACAACCCATAAAAAATAAATACATTAGGACCAAAACAAATACATCATAAGCCAAAACAAATCATGAAACTCCTAGATACAATCTAACAAAACTCCCCCTATCTCCATCAATTTGTACTCCCCCTTTTTGTGATGAATTACCAAAGGGCAATCAAGGCTCATCATCAAAAGGAGGTGGTGGAGAAGACCGCCGAGCACTCGCCAAATCTACACGCAAGGCCTGAAGTTCCGTGAGCACATCCACCAAAAGTTGTCCATGTGTCGCCTAAACAGTCATGACAAGATCCAACATACTCCAAATGGATGAATCACTTAAAGAAGGTGAAGGATCAACAACGACAGTGGGATCGACAAACTCCTCAGCTGTGGGGTCACTTGAAGAAGGAGGATGAGATGCAACACCTGTGGAAAATTCTACTCGAGGGCGTTTAGAGCTAGCTTTCATCCGAGCTAGTCTTTTCCTAAGGACGGTGGCACCTATGGGAGCTATGATATGGACAGGCTCAGATGCAGGAAAATCCTCTAATCCTAAATGTAACAAAATCCTGTGGATAAAAACAGGGAAGAAAAGACCATGTGACTTAGAACTACTCCTATGAACCTCAACTAAAGAAAGAATGAAACGAGACGGAAAACACATGGGAGCATCAGTCACGAGAGCATACAAAAAGCACATCTCTCAATAGGAATGGTGTACAAATGAGAGATAGGCCAAATCAAATGACAAGAAATCTAGAAAAACAAGTAATTGAGCTCAGTAAGCTCATGGGAGGTGATATGAGGATTAGTACCCCAACTAATGGAAGTACCGGTGAGATATGACATAATTGTTGACATCCTATTTTGCAACCCGCATTTAACCTCACATGGAGGGTAAAAGGGTAATTTCACCTTGAAAATATGCATCTTGATTTTGGTCATTAGATCCTTAATCTCATTTCACCAAAATAATCTCGATGTTGTAACGATCAAATTGACTGGTCATAAGCCCGAATCGGACCACCGGATTGAAAGTTATCATCAAATCAAGTTTTAATGGCTGAGATGCACCATCACAAATTGAGTCCAACTATATGTAATTATGAACAATTGATTTCAATTGGTTATAAGTATAATTAATTAGAGATCAATGATGTGTTATAATTTGATTGGTTAGGACTACATTATATGGTAGGGTTGCACAAATCTAATTAACTAGATAGTTAAACATTAATCATTCAATGAGTAATTTGTGCAATTATCTTTTAATTAGAGTAAATTTGGAACCAGCTAAGTCTAAAATGAGAGTGATTGGAGCCATTTAATGTTAATTGAGACTTAATTTGGGACCTATTAATGTTAATTGTGCTGAAACCATTTTCTAACAAATGACCTCTGCTCATTATTTCATCAATATCTCTCAGAATATTTTGAATCTGTGAATGGGGTTAATTTTTCCAGAAACTAGACATCCGGGGCTTCAATTTGAACACAATAATGAGACAATTCCGGTCAGAATTGAGTTAGATATAATTTTTTGAAGTTGACTCTACAGGCTGTTACAGCAGCTACGGGAAAACCGAATTTTGCTTGCTCCTCACTCTCATCAATCTCCACATTTAACGCACCAAATTTCCCCAAAGGCTAAAATGAGGTCTAGGTTCATGATTCTCTGTCAACCCTCATTAAATGGAATTCCATTCATATTTTCTCCACCACTACTATATAAACCCCCCCTCTCCTTCATTCTAGAGCACACAAAAAACCCCTTCTCTTCTCCTCTCTTAAGTTCTAGGAAGTTGAGTAGCCTTGTCATATCTTGATCTTTTTAAGACTCAAGGTATTGAGTGAGACTCACTCTTCCTCTCCTAACTCTCATTTTCCTCCACCCTTAAAACCTCCCTCAAGAGTCTCCTCCTCCACCATATGGATCTTGCATGAAGGTATAAGCCCTTTCCCTAATTGTTTTTTGTGTTTCCATGATGAGAGTTTAAGATTAAAGCATAATAATAATTATTTAAATTCCCTTGAATATGTTTGAATGTTCTTATATGTTCTTCACATATTCTTGGTTGTTCATCACATGTTCATGCATAACACTAATTTTAATCTTAAATCCACATCAAAAATATGAAAAACACGTTTGTTTAATAATTCTTTCAAATCCTTGAATCTAGGATATCACCATCCATACACATTCACTAGAATTTATTTTTCAATCCAAATGAAATGTTTAATAAATTGAATTAGGGTTTATCACATGCACACACATTTTAAATTCAACATGCAAATTGATTGATAACATATTGGATGATATGATATGAATGTTGGCCACCATAGTCTAGAAGACCGGTTTCACCAGGCAAGGTGAGTGCCTAACACCTTCCCACCTTGTAACATAGCCTCCGAGCTTAGATCAAATACTTATCCATGTAATTTTCAATTTTTAGATTGTAACAAGGAAATAAAGTCATGTACTTTATCTTAGATTGTATCTAGGACCAAAGCCATATAATTTTCCTATGATCAATGTAAATTCAATTACAAATTAATAAAATGAGGAATTTTTCAATTTTGGTTTTCTTATTTATCCCAATAATTAAATAAGCGGCAACTCCATTGTAAAACCCTTAATCTAAAGGGGAATATATAGCTAGTCGGACCTCCATTTTGAGAGGCAATAACATAACTCCACCTGTTCACGTGAGTTTGGCCTAACATCATAAAAAAAGGGGTCGGGGGTGCGGTCTCTCACAATAATGTCATCGAGAGGAGGGGTATCAGAATAAGGGTACATAGGCTATCGTACCAAAGGTACACCAAGAGCAGAGGCCACTACTAAAGGAGTAATGACATATTTTTCACCCTTTATCCAACTCATCACATAGTGCGTGTTGGAATCATCGGAGTGGACAGAGAGGTTCGAATAGAACTCTCTTATCAAGGCAGCCGGAGAAGGGTACTCAATGTCCATAAAAGATAACCAACCCCTACGCTCAAAATTCCTCCTAATCTCTCCATCAAGCTCATCTAAAATCACCTTCCGCTCATCCCAAACAGACCAAAAAATATTAAGCTTCTCATAAGTCTCTTGGTTTTTCTCAAACCTAAACCTCTCACTATCAAAAGCCAGGGTAGAGGGGGTGATGGTGGTTTCTTGTTGGCTCTAGTCTTCCTAACCATGATGCTAAGGGTTAGAAAGGAAAGATAAAAACAGAAACCAAAAGAAAAAAAAACATAGAAAACCCAAGGCAGATTGCATTAGAGAGGGTTAGAGAAAACAATAAAAAAAAAATAAATAACAATCTATATGATGTATGTCATGAATGCACAAATGATGCATGCCCTAACGCATTGAAATTTGTTCAATTATACATTATAAGCCAACAATTGATTTGAACATAGAGTTTTAGAACAAAAACCCCGAATTTTGAAAAACTTAATTTCAAAAATCCCAATAAATTGATCAATTTACCATTACACTAGTTAGATAACATCATAAAATGACATAATCAATCAATACCACAAGTCAATTTCAACAATTTTAGCCCAATTGAACAAAATCCCCAATTTCTTAAACTTTCAAGCCCTAGAATTTCAAAATTTTCCCAAATCACAAAATTAATCAAATTAATGCATGGGAACCATGTTAATAACATCTAGAGACAAAAAACCCAATGATCAAATGTGAAAAAAAACAACTCAAAATTCAATAACCCCAAAAATTATGAGTTCAAAAATTTCAACTTAAATGCATGAAAAATGTAAATAAAATGAAAAAGAAAGGGTAAAAGGACTTACAAGCTTAAGAAGACAAAAACCCTTGAGAAATTTTAGGAAGAAAATGAAAAATTTGGTTTGGATTGGATCGGTTGAAGAGGAATAGTCAAAGAGCTTTTGAAAAGATTTTAAAAGTGTGAAGAACACGTGAGAGAAAAACTTTCAAAAAAAATCAAGTACGAATTTCAATCGGTCGAAAATTAGATTCGATCGATCGAAAATCAATTTTGATCGACCTAGTATCAATTGAGCCAGGTAGATTCAAACCTAAATTTTAATCTCATTTTCGAATGGTCGAGCAAATGATTCGATTGATCGAAAATATGAAAAACTCAATTTTTTGAAAAATAGAGCATTTTAATGCAGAAACTCCTTAAATCACATTGTTTTATGAATGAAATGCATAAGTATGAGATGAAATGTTTTTCAAAAACACTTGAATTCAACCTAGATCTCCCAAAAACAAGTTTTTCAAACAATTGTCCTCAAAAACTCAAACATTAAACACATTTTGCATTGAAATCATGGAATTCTTAATCTTGGATGGTCACAACAAGATCACACACAATATTATGTCCAAGTTTAGCAAAGACTAACTTGTGTAGTGTGTGCAACTAGCAATAGCATGAGATACATGTGAGGTGATAAGTAAATAGTGATCAATCATAATTTCTACAAAATTCATCACATAAGTTTGAAAGTGACTATCACCTAAAAAGTTATATCATATAACTCTCATATTTCCTAAAAAACAAGCTTGCAATCATGTAAGTTTCTTGATTTGCCTCATAATGTACACACCAATTTTTATTTCAATTTGAATTTATTATAGCCCAATAATGTACACACCAATTTTATTATTTAAACCGAGGCTACACCTTATGTTCTTTTTGTGCATGTGCTACACTTTCTCGAGCACAAAATCATATGATATGCACTAAGGTGTTTAAGATTGGCTAGTAAATAGTAGTGAGATGGTTATTTATGCCTTTCTCTTAGGATTTTTTAGTCCTTACAATCAAAAGTATGTGACTTCAAGATCAAGATCAAGATCATGTGATCAAAAACTATAAACAACTTTCACACAACATGCATTACAAAGTTAAAACCAGTAAAGTGCAATAAAATTTCAAGATCAAGATCATGTGATCAAAAACTATAAACAATTCTCACACAACATGCATTACAAAGTTAAAACCAGTAAAGTGCAATAAAATAAGCTCATCCAAGCTAAACAAGGTACATAAACATGTCATGTAAAGATAATATGGCCAACCTTGACTACAAGTCCAAGTAATGCAAAACACATTTTTCCTTCCTTTCTCCTTTTTTTATTGTATTTTTTATTTTTTATTTTGAAAAGAATAACAAAAAAAAACCTATTATGAAATGCATGAATGTTATGCAATGTAAATCCTAAAAAAAAAAAAAAAAAAAAACCAACAAAGAAGAATGGTCATAAAGAGTAGAGAGATGAAGCACAAGGATCATGTTAGAAAGACTCAATGAGATTGAGCCTTTTGCATCCAAAACTTTTTAGATGCAACTCTAGCATTGGAGTTATTGTTCATATTAGAATGATGAGCAACTCCAGGATTGGAATAAAGTTTAATGCCTTTACCAACTCACCAATAAGTACCATAGGATCTTGTGCTTGAGGCACAGGTACTTTTGGCTTATTTGCTCGCTTTGCAACTTGCAACTTGATGATAGGCCAAAAACGAAATGACCTATTGTGATTAATTAATTGATTAATTAGTCAAGTTTATTATTTAATCAAATTAACATGCAAACACATGGTAGCACAAACAAATCACTAAATAACTAAATATAGCGGAAATTAAATTTGATATAGATGATTTGTTTACAAATGGGGAAAACCACCGAGGCAAAACTCCACCGGGTGAATTTAAGGTCATCACTCCCGAGAATCCATTATTATCAAAACAAGCAGTTACAAGTAAAGGAATCTCAGTACCTTATACCAACCTACAATTGAACCCTTACCCCAATACCCAATTGGACTTGTTCTGTAGTGACAATCTCTCCTTTTGATGCATGGCTCCCAATACGTGACTAACCAATTTGATGCGCAAATCCCAAGACGCGACTTACTCCTTTGCACGAATCCAAGTACGTGACTAACTCCACATCAACCCTTTGATTGTTGTAGTTGATTTGTAGCAGCTTCACATAGAAACACCAATAAGATCTTCAACGTTGGTGCAAGAGACTTAACTTGGTTACAGAACCCAAAGGCGTACAAGAAATCTTATGAAGCTAGGGTTTCAAAAAGAAAACCTTATGAAGCTTGGTGCAATAAGAACTCTTTCTTTTGTAAGAGGAGGCTAGGGTTTCAAAAAGAAAACCTTATGAAGCTCTCTAGGGTTTGGTTTTTCTTTTTCCACCTCCTTTAAATAGGAGCTTAATAGGCTCTCCTATTCCAAATAGGTTTACACAAACCTTGGGTTTTCCTACTCCAATAAGAATTATACAAACCCATAAACAAATAGCCTTTTAAAATAAAAACGTTGCTAGCTATGGTCTAAATCCTGTAAGCTCGATAGATCGAGATATCTGTCGAGTTTTAATGAATTTCGACAGATTGAGCTTCAGTCGAGAAGGTATCGAGACCTGCAGATTGCATTTTTCTTGAGCAGTTCTTGAGTAATCTTCATATCTTTAATTTAACCACTTGTAATGATCATCTTGAACTTTACTTAGATTTACCCAAATACAAGTAAAGTTTGTCAAAGGATATGCCAAATACATAAAAATATGTCCCTAACACTTGAAACAGTTTGGACGAATATGTCCAATCTTTCCAAAAAATGACAAACCCATAAAGGTCTATCATGCAACTTATCCTTAGGGAAAGTAGGATTCTTAGGCTTAGACTCTTTAAGATCAACCCTAATCTTCCTAGGAGGTGTAACATCTACTGGTTTGACAATCTCACTCTTGGGGGGCTCGGAGGAAGAAACAAAGTTTGTTGAATGAGTTTCGGACACAGAGATGCTATCAACAAAACCTAGACCAGATTTATCTAAGGGAGACTTCTGAATACTCAACATGTGTTCAAGTTTAGAACTAGTAGTCCTATTTGTTTGTTCTCTAGCAATAGATAATTCAAGTTCCAAATTCTTAACTTTATCAAGAAAAAACATGTTTTCAGTCTTCACCTTATCAATCAATTCATTAGCATCAAAAAACTTCAACAAAAATTTTTCTTATCAAGTTCAAGAGAAGCAATTTTCTTTAAACCTAAGTCAACATTCATAGCATCTTTTGCAGTAACCTTGCAAAGTTTATTATAACCTTCTTGCAAATCAGCATATTCAAAGAGTTCCCCATCAGAAGGGTTCTCATCAACAACAACACTTTTATCAACTACAGCAGTAGTTGTGAAAGTAATGAAGTTTTCATCTTCATCACTACCGGACTTGTGATCAGAAATTTCATCATCACTAAAGGTTACAGCCATAGCTTTACCCTTTGATCTCAAGAATGTAAGACATTCTGATTTCACATGACCATACCCTTGACAACCAAAGCATTGTTGTCCCAAAGAATTATTAGAGGTTTGACCTACTTTCTCTTTAGATTTATCAGTATTGTTTACTTTAGTAGGTTCATTCCTCTTAAAATTCCTAGGTTCAACATATTTTTTACCTCTTGCCCTTCTGTTATTGTTCCTAAGAAAGTTTCTAAAGTTCTTGGCAAGATATGACAATCTCTGTAGAAGAGAGTTCATCATCAAATCCATTTCCATCAACACCATCAACTAACTTAAGAGCCATTGATTTAGATTTGTTTATCTTGGGTAGGTCTAGCTCATAGGACTCAAGAGATCCTACAAGCTCATCAATAGGGATGAAGTCCACATCCTTGCTTTCAGTAATGGCGGTCACTTTGGGTCTAAAATCCTCGGTCAAAGATCTAAGAATCTTCCTAACAATCTTAGGTTGATCATAAATTTCACCCAAATTATAAGCAGAATTAACAATATCATTAAGCTTAACATAAAATTCATCAAAACTTTCATCATCAGACATCCTAATGCTTTCAAATCTAGTTGTTAACTGCTGCAACTTATTGATCTTAACTGCCTTTGTGTCTTCATGCACAATTTGGAGAATATTCCATGCAGTATGAGCAACCTCAATATTTGAGATCCTTTTTAATTTCTCCATAGAAACAGTATTAAAAATAACATTCATGGCTTTGCTATTAAAAGCGATCGCTTCTTTCTAAGAAGTTTGCCACTTGCTTACAGGAGTAGTCGGTTTCTCCCATTTGTATTCAATGGAATTCCAAACTCTCTCATCAATAGATTTCAAGAATTCTTTCATCCTTACTTTCCAGTAGTCATAGTTGTTCCCATCTAAGTGACGTGGAATCACAAGAGAGTGATCATGTTTCATGACAACAGGGGTCAAGGATCAACTCTTAGATCAAAGGATCTAAATACTAGAGCTAACCAGTTCTGATACCACTTGTACATTTTTAGACCCCTTAAACACAAGTTGTTTAACCTAATATTAAGCCAAGTTAATTAACAAGTTCATTAATAAGATCTAGGTTAAACACATTCAAATCATATCATGTAAATAGTGCGGAAATATAAAGAACACACAATATGATAAACTAGGAAAACCAAACCAAGAAAAAACCTGGGGAGGATTTAACCTAGCTATCCTCAAGGTAAAACAGATCCACTATGAAAGAATTAAAGTTTGTACAATAAAACTTAGACTACTAACATCCTATTTCTACCTCAAGTAGAAAACTTACTACCACGACCACGTGATAGCTCCAAGTCCAAGGACTACTTCTTTCCTTGATCCACAGCAACCACAAGTTCTCATACTTGTGTTTTTCTTTAAGCTTTTGAAACAACAACCGAAGAGATCACCAAGTTCTTGACATCAATCTTGATCTTGATAACCCTAAGTGTGTGTGAAGGTAAACACTTCTAGATCTTATAGAAGATTCACACACACAACATATCAACAACCTCTAAAACGTGGTTAGAGTTTTTCCTTTTATACTTGAAGCAAAACATAAAACATTGCACGTCATATGGACTTGGATTGAGTTGGAAATTCTGCAGAAAAAACAATTTGCACGTGGTTTGATCGATCGAGTTTAATTCTTGATCGATTGAGTCTTGCAGATTTAGTCCAATAAATTCTGCAATCACTCGATTCCAACTTTACACATAAATACACTTTAAACAACCTAAATCTAGACTCTAAGTTTCATGGTTTGCCAACGCATTACACATTGTAGTTCTAATATATTTAGTTCCTAAAGTCTTAGAACCTAACAAATAGTAAAACAATTTTACAAAGCGATCAAGTATGGTGGATTTGGCAGAACTAAATATTTAACTAGGAGTGACTTAAACTCAGGAATAGATTTTGCTCTCTACAAAAAATGGGGGGAAATAATGATTCTTATTTTATTTGAATAGTTTATGATCTTAGTGGTCTTAAAATACAGTTGAATTGAATGATTGTGATAAAAGATGGATTTGAATTTGTTTTGGTATCTGTGGCCATAATGCTATGATCACCTGCCTAGACTTCGGCATAGTAGAAAGCCATTTCCAATGCTGATTTCCCTCCAGATGTTTGTGTGAAGTTGATTAGTAGTTATTTTTATCTATGTTGTACTTTTTGAAGTACAACTTGCTAGAAAATAATAATTCTATATCGTCATCTTTGTTTGAGGAAAACCCTATATCCTTATCCGTTAGATGAATTACGTTCTTGCATTTACATGATAAATATTTCCATAACTGTGTAATAGTGTTTCTACGTACATAGTGAGACATCTTGTGCGTGGACATGTTTTTACTACATTTCTGCTTAAGATGTTTACGTTAGTACTCATGTCTGCACCCTTTCATTGTATTCAAACTTTGCAGTCTCAGAACTAGCTATTTTTTCTAGCACTTGTTTAAGATTTGATTTGATGAGTGAGTGAAGTAGAATGATAGTGGAAAAGAAATGCCTTTGAAATATTTCATACAAAGAAGAGATTCAAGCTTAGGTGCGGTATGGCAGTTTAATTGTCCCTTTTAATTTGTAATACCAACAAGTTTTTGGAATGAATGTAAATGTAGAAAACTTGTTTAGGTGGCTGAGGTGAGTAAAGTGACCTTTTCTGGTTTTCTAGAAAATTCTTTCAGGTAGTATTTTAGGGTCTTATTTTGGGAATAAAATATGTCAAGCAGGAATAAGAGCACAATAGTCGCTAGTAATATGTGCCTCTTAGGAAGAGTGATGCGGTGATACTTGAGATACATGTATTTTGATTTGGATTTGGAGTCTGGATGACCTCTTTTGTTTTTTGTTTTATGCGCAGGGGCATGACATGGTACATTTATTTGTATTTGTTTCAGATTTGGCTGGTCAAATTGGACTTCTGTTTGTATCTCCACTGTCACATTCTTAGATCCTGTTAACAGATTTCCAACTGGCTTCTTCAGCATTATACAGATTTCCAATAGGGATCTTGTAGCCTTTCTCTTCAACTTTTTGGTTATGAATATGCTGAAAGAATGATTGCAAGAACAGCTAGTGGCATTCTTATAATGTTTCAGGTGTTCTAGGCTGTAAGGTAGATTCTCTTCCCATGCCATATTAACTATATGGTTGCTGCCAGGAGCTTTGTTTTTGGCAGCATGGAATTTGGTGATTGAACAAATGTGGACATTAAGGTTTGAAGAAATTTTACATGTCATTCATTTAAAAGTGATAAGGAAGTATATTAAAAATTTGCCGTTCCGGATAGGATTGCTTTTTAAGGAGTACTATTTTGAGTTTAATAAACTATTGTCTTTGTCTCTTCAGTATGCCATTCCATGTGGCTCATACGTAAGATAAATTGAAGTATATTTTCCGTTTTTGTGCTGGATTTCGTTTGATAACTATGTTTTTCCCTTTCTTAGTATTAGATCAAAGATTTCAAAATTTGGGACCCAAAAAAAAACCCTTTATTTTATTTAATAGATTTTCTTGTCCTGCCTAACTTAGGCTTCTAGGAAGGGGTGCCCTGTCTCAGATCCAATTTTTTTCATCCTGATTCATTCCCTTTTATATGTTCTTGTTATGAGGCTTTAATTATTTTTATTTGCAAATGAATTTGTTATCTTGTTAGCAAGTCAGTGATAAGGAAGGTGGTGGAGCCCTATCTTAGATCCATCTGTAATCTTGCATTAAGTTAACATGAGTTGTATCCGCTTATATTAACTGTATTTGACTCAAAACAAATCTTTGCTTTTTTGCAATAGCTATGTGATATCCTCTTCATTCCTATTTCTTGTAGTTCAATATTAGGCTAGACATGATCATTATTAAAAAGATCTATTTTGTGTGCTAATTACCTTTGATTCTGTACCCAAATTGAGTGCATTTTCTTTTGCATTAAGTTATATTTGGGTTTTAAGTAGTTTTCAATATAATGATATTTTTGCAAGGTCAAGTCGTATTTCAATTCAGTCATGGCAAGGATTATTAGCACATAACTTACCGAAATTTTTTAAAAAGGCTTATTTGCTAAGGAGGATATTAATTATTGGAGTTGTGCACAAGATTCTCGTATTTTTGTCGTTCTGGTGTCACTAAGAATGAAACACAGCTTCTGTGACATTAACAAGTGCACAAGTATATGTAGGGAATTAGTCCCAACCTGTGAGAAACAAAAATAGAGAAAACACATACTAAAGAAAAATAATCACAGATACAAGACAGTATTTACGTGGTTCGGGTCATTACCTAGATCAAATACAACTAGACTCCACAAAGCCCAACAGTATAGGCAATTATTTCATTCGTTTCTTAATAGATGGTATTTGAGCAAAGATAAATAGCATTTATTTAAAGATGTTAGGTTCTAAAGTTTAGGATTTTATGTATTTAGAACTCTAATTTGTATTGTTGGCAAACCATGATCAAAACAATGTGTTTAGAAGTGTTTAAAGCTAGCTCAAAGTTGTA
Organism: Quercus dentata; assembly: GCA_028216015.1. Classification (NCBI taxonomy): domain Eukaryota; kingdom Viridiplantae; phylum Streptophyta; class Magnoliopsida; order Fagales; family Fagaceae; genus Quercus; species Quercus dentata. The sequence goes on from CP116447.1 coordinate 101,245,320, forward strand.
TGTCAATATAAAGTTGGAATCAAGTTTTTAGCAGGAAGCACTGTGGCTTTCGGCCTGGCTCGATCGATCGAAGCTTAGGCTCGACCGATCGAAGCTCGAGCAGAATGCTTTTCTGCAGATTTGTCCAACTCAGCCCTAGTTGTTTTAAAATGTTTTTAGGGTTTCTTATTTGTCCTAAGTTTAAAAGGCAAACCCTAGCCACGTTTTAGTGTTGCTCATATTGCGGTTTGTGTAAATCTCTTGTAAGATCTAGAGGAGCTTTCCTTTACACAAGCTTAGGGTTTTCAAGGAGGAGATATTTTCTATACCTTGATGATCAATTCAGTTACTGCCATTAAAGCTTAAAGAATACACAAGCGGGGGTGCTTGTAGCTGGTGGGAATCCAAGAAAGAAAGAGTCCGTGGATTCGGAGCTTGCACGTGGTCGTGTCGGTAAGTTCTACTGGTTGGTAGCATTAGGAAGTCAAGCGGGGGTGCTTGTAAGTCCTTTTGTATGAACTTCGATTCTTTCTAGATAGTGGATTCAGGTTTACCTTGAGGATAGCTAGGTCAAATCCTCCCTAGGTTTTTACCGGTTTGGTTTCCTAGGTGATCATATCTTGTGTTATTTATTTTCCGTTGTTTTGCATGATTTGAACTTTATTATTGTGATAACCTAGACTTGTTTAATTGGACTAAGTAACAACTTGGCTAATAACTGTCAAGTGGTATCAGAGCCATCAAGTCCTGAACCATCCACTCCAATTCATGAGACTCAACAGGTTCATCATGAGTTTAGTCCTTCATCAGAACAGAGAGGTGCATCCAGATCTCTCGTTAAAGGTCCTTCCTCTAGAGTAAGGCTGAATCATCCGTCCTCAAATATATTGGGAAGTCTGAATGACAATATGAGATTAAGGTCAAAAGCCTTAAGTGTAATTACACACTCATGCTATCTGTCCCAATTTGAACCGAAGAAGGTAGATGAAGCACTTCAAGATGCTGATTGGGTGAACTCTATGCATGAAGAACTTCATCAATTTGTTCGGAATGATGTGTAGGAATTAGTTCCTAGACCAAAGGGTGTGAATGTAATTGGAACTAAGTGGATCTTCAAGAACAAATCAAATGACCATGGCACTTTGTCATCGAAAATAAATCAAGACTTGTTGCTCAAGGCTACACACAAGTGGAAGGGATTGACTTTGATGAGACTTTTGCTCCAGTAGCAAGATTGGAATCCATTAGGATATTGCTGGTTATAGCTAGTCATCTAAACTTCAAGTTATATCAAATGGATGTCAAAAGTGCTTTCTTGAATGGAATGCTGCAAAAAGAAGTTTATGTTGAACAACCTAAAGGATTTGTTGACCCTCACAGACCAGATGATGTGTATAAATTGAAGAGAGCACTGTATGGTTTGAAACAAGCTCCACAGGCTTGGTATGATAGATTGATCTGCATATCTTCATCGAGCACGGCTTCAAAAGGGGATTTGCGAGACACTACTCTCTTCATAAGAAAGGATAAGAACAGTTTTGTTGTAGCTCAAATTTATGTAGATGACATTGTTTTTGGTGCTACTAATGACTCTCTTGCTCATTCTTTTACGATGAAATGAAGGCAATGTTTGAAATGAGTATGGTTGGTGAACTAACATATTTCTTGGGATTACGGTGAAACAAACGGATTCGGGGATCTACATCAACCAAGCCAAATACGCAAAGAATCTAGTCAAGAGATTTGGACTGGACCATGCTGCCCATGCTAGAACACCAATGGCCGCCAATGCAAAACTAACAAATGATCCATTAGGTGAGTTTGTTGATGTTACACTATACAGAAGTATGATTGGATGTTTGTTATATTTGACTGCTAGTCGGCCCGATATTGCTTTTAGTGTTGATGTTTGTTCTAGATTTCAGTCTAATCCTAAGATTTCACACTTAAATGCTGTCAAAAGAATAATTAAATATGTTGCTGGAACTTGTGACTATGGATTATTTTATAGCAAAGAGTCTAATCTGTCTCTTGCTGGTTTTTCCGATTCTGATTGGGCTGGTAATGCCGATGATAGAAAAAGCACCACCGATGGATGTTTTTATGTTGGTGCTAACCTTGTTGCCTGGATGAGTAAAAAGCAAAATTCTGTGTCATTGTCTCTCGCCGAGGCGGAATATATTGCTTCTGGAAGTTGTTGCTCACAACTTCTTTGAATGAAAAAGGTTTTAACAGTTTATGGAATATCCCAAGATATCATGGTGGTTTCTTTGTGATAACTCTAGTGCTATTGACATATCTAAGAACCCCTGTTCAAAGATTCTAAGACTAAGCACATAGAGATTAGGTATCACTTCATTAGGGATCTTGTTGAAAGAAAAATTGTGTGTCTTGAGTATATTCCGACCGAGCGTCAGAATGCCGACATTTTTACCAAACCTCTTGATAGAAGTAAGTTTGAGACTCTTCGTCAAGTGATTGGTGTTATTCTGTGTCCCCGATTTGTCTTTAGCCTCTTGGTACTTGTGCTTCATTGCTCTATCCTTTGTGACCATTGTTCTTTGGTTTTTGTTTTTTTTGTGTCTCTAGGATTTGCATAGCATAACATTCATGCATTTCATTCTAGGTGTTTTTTTTATTAAAAAAAAAAAAGGGGAAAGGTAGCGCATTTTGTTTTTCACTATTCTTCTTGGTTTTTGAGAACAAGGTTGGTCAATTTATTTTTCACATAACATGTCTTTTGTACCTTGTTTAGCTTTGATGAGCTTATTTATTGCACTCTACTAGTTGAAGATTTGTAGTGCATGTTGTGTGGGAAAGATGTGTATGGTTGTTAATTACTATATCTTAATCTTGAAGTCACATGTTTTTAAATGTTGGACTTGAACTTTTAGAGAAAGGCATAAATAACCATCTCACCACTGCTCACTAGCTAATCATGAACACCTTAGTGCATATCATAAGATTTTGTGCCCGAGAAAGTGTAGCACATGCACAAAAAGAACATAAGGTGAAGTCTCGGTAAAAGTGCTTAATTCTTAAAATCTAATTGGTGTGTACTATTAGGCTTGATGCCAAACTCACATAACTTAAAATTGGAATGTATATTATGAGGCATAAATACAAGAAACTTACATGATTGCAAGCTTATGATCTAGGATATGTGGGAGTTATATGATGTAACTCTTTAGGTGATAGTCTCTTTTAAATTCTTTGTGATGAATTTTGTAGACTTTGTGATTGATTGCTATTCACATATTACCTCACATGTATCTCAAGTCTTTGCTAGTCGCACACACTACACGAGTTTCTCTTTGCTAAACATTGTACATGTTATTGTGTGTGTTTATGGTCCGACCAACCAAGTTTTTGCAATTACCTTCAATTATGTGCAAACTAAATTTGTTGCTTGAAAATTTGTGGAGAATGCAAAATTTTGTTTTGGGAATTTTGGGCTTAAAATTATTGATTTGAAAAACATACCGTCTCATACTCATGCATTTTTGTTCTTAAAATTAAATGCTTTGAGTCAAATCAACTTGTTTTTCAAAAATTGTGTTTTTCCTCAAAAATATGGTGAAACTTTGCCTGATTCGATCGGTCCGCTCTGTTTTTCGACCGATCGAAATTTTTTAAAATTTTTAAAATTTGAGAGAGGGAGTCTCTGTCTGTTTTGACCGGTCGAGGCTGATTTTCGACTAATCGAAACTCGTATATCAGGTTTTTTAAAAGTCAATTGGACTTTTTCGTAGTCACTATTCAAACTTTTTCTTGCTTTTCTCTCTCTCCGCGTTGGCTCAAGGCTCCACCATTCAAGTTTTTGTCGTTTTCCTTCAAATTTTTTGCAAGGTTTTTGTCCTTGGAAGCCGGTAAGTCCCTTTTGCCCTTCTTTTTCAAGTTTATTTCTTGTTTTCATGCATTTTTCATGCATTCTCATGGGTATTTTCGGCATCTTCAAACTTTTTGGGGTTTTTGATGATTCAAGCCTATTCTTGTGTAATTGATCAATGGGTTTTTGTGCCATGATGTTATATTGATGTTCCCTATAGTTTAATTTGATCAATTTTGTGGTTTTTGAAAAATTAAAAATTCCAGGGTTTTAAATTTGATCCGAATTGGGGTTTTTGTCAAATTGGCTTAAATTGATGAAATTGGCTTATCCAATTGATGTATTTGGTCATTATTTTTGTTATTATAACATGGGTAATGATCAATTCGTCAATATTTTTTTAAAATTGATCAAGTGGTTTCTATATTTTGGGGTTTTTGTGTTAAAAACCTTAATGTGCAAGCCAATTTTGTAATTTGAACCTTTTTGACTTAATTCACTGCATTAGAACATGCATCATGACATTTAAATTTGTTCATGCATCATATAGATTTTGTTTCTATATTTTGTTTTTGTGCTAACTTGTAGTCCGCCCTTGGTTTTGGTTTGTGGTTTTTATTCTTTCGCTCTGTGTTTTGATCCTTATCTTAGCACCATGCCTAGGAAAACTAGAGCTCATAGGACCACTTCCACTTCCTCCGAGTCTCCATCTAGGGTTGAGCTATTTAAGAATGATAAGTGTAGAGAAGCCTATGACTCTTTGAACTGTAAGCGTAAGATCCGATCTAAGCGTAAGATCCGATCTAAGCGAGCGCTTGTTTTAGATCGCCTTGATCCGGCCATTAGGGCCAATTTTTGAGTCTCGAGGTTGGTTGCCTCTCTTAGAAATAGATCATCCTCCCCCGATCGCCTGATTAGAGAGTTCTACTCGAACCTCTCTTGTCACGTCTATGATTCCAACACCCTTGTTAGGAGTTGGATACGAGGTGTAGAGTTCACCATTACCCCTCGGGTAGTGGCCGAGGCTCTTAGGGTGCCGGTTGTTCGGGATGCTGACTATCCCTATGATGAGTCACCCTCTTTTGACGTTGTCATGTCTTACATCACTGGGTCATCTATCCAGTGGGTGCGATCCTCGGATCACGTCCGCCGAGCTTACCGAGATCGCCTATCTCTTCTTTAGGATTGCGTGTCATTCCTTGTGGCCTATTTCTCACTTCCACACCATCCCTTTAGAGCGATGTGTGTTTTTGTTCGCCTTTGCTTCTGGAGCGTCCATCGCTTTTCCTCACTTGTTCCTTCGTTTTTTGAACGAGGTTTATAGGAGTTCTGCCATAGGGCATGTGCTGATTCATCCTATTTTCATTCATAGGATTCTGCTCTACTTAGGTCTAGATGGTTTTCCGTCGGGTGAGCCTATTCATGTGATGGCTCCCATAGGTGCCACCTTTCTTCGTCAGAGGGCTGCTCGGTTGAGAGTTGCTCCTCCTCGTCCTAGAGGTGCGTCATCTAGTAGTGTTCCCCCTCCTCCCTCTTCTATAGGTACAGTGCTGCTTTGAGACTTCAGTCTTGCTTGCGATCTTGATCTTTCTTTGTTCCTCCACCGACCGCTTCGCCGGATGATTCAGACATTAAATCGCACGTTGGATCATGTCTTGACTGCTCAGGGCGGCTCAAGGACAGATTTTGGTGGACGTACTTGATGAGATCCGTGCCTTGCGTGCGGAGTTGGCACGCTTTAGACCACCTCCCTTTTGATGATGGATATCTTGTTTGCCCTTTGGCATTCCGTCACAAAAAGGGGGAGTACTTGTAGGTTTTTTGTTTTCGAGGGGAGATTATTTGTTTTTGGTTGGAGCTTGTGGAGTTTTAGATTGTATCTAAGTGCTTCACCGTGTACTTAACATTTTTAGCTCTTACCTTGTTTTTGATGGGATATTCATGTTAGGGGGAGTTTTATGTTTTTGTTGGTACTTTATTTGTTTCTTGTTTCAAACTGTTTATTGATTTATATTTATGAGTTATTCATTGATATATGTCTTTATTTGTGTGTTGTTTGAAATCAAGAAGTTATTTTGTTTACTTGTATTATTTCCACACATGCGTTTATGCATTTTGTTTAGTGTTTCAGGAAATATACAGGTTGATTCAATTGAGTCTTTGTCTACACTTGCAAATGATGGATAGTAGTTAGGATTGAATTTGGTTTATGAGCATTATTTTGTAAAAAGGCTTTTCATTTTGTAAAGTTTGAGCTTCTAAGTTGTGTTTTGTCACGGATTGCCAAAGGGGGAGTTTGTTAGGTTCTAAAGTTTAGGATTTTATGTATTTAAAACTCTAATTTGTATTGTTGGCAAACCATGATCAAAACAATGTGTTTAGATGTGTTTAAAGCTAGCTCAAAGTTGTATGTCAATGTAAAGTTGGAATCGAGTTTTTAGCAGAAGCATCAGGGCTTTCGGCCTGGCTCGATCGATCGAAGCTTAGGCTCGACCGATCGAAGCTCGAACAAAATGCTTTTCTGCAGATTTGTCCAACTCAGCCCTAGTTGTTTTAAAACGTTTTTAAGGTTTCTTATTTGTCCTAAGTATAAAAGGCAAACCCTAGCCACGTTTTAGTGTTGCTCATATTGCGGTTTGTGTAAATCTCTTATGAGATCTAAAGGAGCTTCCTTTACACAAACTTAGGGTTTTCAAGGAGGAGATATTTTCTACACCTTGATGATCAATTCAGTTGCTGCCATTAAAGCTTAAAGAATACACAAGCGGGGGTGCTTGTAGCTGGTGGGAATCCAAGAAAGAAGGAGTCCGTGGATTCGGAGCTTGCACGTGGTCGTGTCGGTAAGTTCTCTTTTGGTTAGTAGCATTAGGAAGTCAAGCGGGGTGCTTGTAAGTCCTTTTGTATGAACTTCGATTCTTTCAAGATAGTGGATTCAGTTTACCTTGAGGATAGCTAGGTCAAATCCTCCCCAGGTTTTTACCGGTTTGGTTTCCTGGGTGATCATATCTTGTGTTATTTATTTTCCGCTGCTTTGTATGATTTGATCTTTATTATTGTGATAACCTAGACTTGTTTAATTGGATTAAGTAACAACTTGGCTAATTACCTAAGTTTAATCAATTTTTTAAGGGGTCTAAAAACTGTCAAAAGACTTTGTGAAATGATTTTAAACTGTTGGGGAAATTTTTTAGCTTTATCAGATTATATGGTGTGGTTGTAGAGGAGAAGGGGGGTGGGGTTCAAGATAGAGGAGGAGAAGGCAGCACAAAGTTCAAGTCATTAAACTAACTTGTATATATTGGTGAGGTTCTTGTAGTTGAAGAGGATGACCTCCGTTGCCAATAGTGAGCTTGATGAAAGATTATACAGGCACCATGGATCTCCTCATTTAGAATGGCTTAGCTTGGGATGAAATTTGCAAAACAGTGGTAGATGATGTTGAGCTTTGGGAAGCTAATATTGATGTGTCATTCTATCTCATTAGTAATGTTGCGGGGATAATAGGGTCTCCCCTTTCATTTCCTCCCGTCTATATTATAGCTTTGACCAGTTTAGTTTTTCCCTTTCATTTCCTCTAGTCTAGTTTTATATATCTTATAAAATCGAAGTCTTTGATTTTTTTTTTTTTTTTTTGACCTCTTAAAATTTTGACACATAGCTTTGTAAGCCCCACAATCACAAATTTACACCTCATTATAATTTATTTTATTTTTTAATTTCTTATTTTATTTCATATTTTTTTTATCCCAACTCCTCTTTTTATCTCTTCGACAATTTCATAGCCACAACCACGAATACCTCTCTGTGCAACTCTCCCTTTTTTTGATCCCGACTCCTCTTTATGCTCTCGACAGCTTGATAGCCACAACCACGAATACCTCTCTGTGCAACTCAATGCTTCTTCTATTGCCACCGGTGACAGTAGCTATGGCAGTGGGAGAGCTACTAAAGAGAGACTTGGAAAACGTTCACAGGATATTAACTGATATTGTCCAAGAACATTGAAAGAACAGTGGAAGCTATAGCAACGACCCACCTGCTCTTTCCTTCTGAGCAACTAGATCTATGCGATTTAGGCATCGCAATCTATTGAAATTTTTGTTGAGTAACTCAAAATTGTGATTTTGACGGGGATTTCACAGTCAATAGAACCAAAAATCAAAACCAAAATAATGATACTTACTTTATGCAAGAGAGAGAGAGGTAAAATCAAAGAATGACATCATCAGCGGTACCATTGGTGCTTCACATGCAGGAAAAAGCGAAAAAGAAAAAATCAAAGATCGCTAAAATGGAGGAAGAGAAAACATAGATTTAGTGAGAGAGACAGATAAACAGAGAAGAAGAAAAGAGGATGTGCATGTGGATGTCCATGTCATCTCATTCCTTTAGGAATTTTTACAAAATAGATAAATATATTACCCATAACTATAAGGGAAAAAAAGAAGAAGAATGTGTATTTGTATGTTTTTATGCTATAAATAGTATCTAAATAAGAACATTAATGTGAGATTAGATTATTCTCATGTGGAATCAAATTCCTCTCAAACAATGGAACATTCTAATGTTGCTTTTCTATAATGGATAATTTTGAAGTTTTTTCCTTCAAATCTCTCAATGTTTAATTGTAATGTGCTTGGTATATAAATAAAATTATTAAATATTTAATGACATTTATAGTTTCTTAGTAAATATTAATTTAAGAATTGCCAATTATTTTTTAGGTTTTGGTACCTATGCACTTGCAGTGAGTTCTTGATAACATAAGCACATATGTTTGGTATTAACAGTTTATAAACATTTCTCCTAGCAATCCAACAACATTCTATGTTAGAAAACACTTCTAAATCATGAAAAAGTATAAAAGTTAAATATTTATTCCCATTGTATTTTATTTTATTATGACTATTCTTTTTATTAAAAAAAAAAAAATGCTATCTTGCAAAGTGTCTATAATATGCATATTATTACCTCAATTTTCTATTTCTAAATTTCACTAGGCCTTATTATCAATAGCTTCTCTATACATTGCATAGGTCAGTAACTAGTTATCATTAAAGAGCATCCCAAAGCACGGTGCATGTACAGTTGTAACTTTTCCCCCTTTGATGAAATGACATTACTACTTTCTTCATCAAGTAAATTGAGTGTTTTTGGGTAACATGGAATGAAGCACGATCATATAAATTCTATAATAATCAATGGATTGGATAATTTTGAGTAGCTTTCATTCATTTAAAAGTGATAATTTGCAGGAATATCCTGATGCAACTGCATACAAAGATAGGATCTCATATTTGTGATTTGTGCTTGATTAATGTTAATGAAAGTTAGAATGGAAGATCAAGTTGTTTGGACATGAAAATGGAGCTCAACAATAATGCCCTTCTGATGGGATCAATGATAACTTGGGATATGCAATATCCAACTAGGGAGTTTGAATATCTAGGAAGAGATACAAGAAGCAGTTCACGAAAAGCCATGAGTAGTCAAAACTGATGTGGGTACCGAGAAGGACAAAGACTACAATTCAATAGAATGTATTGTCACGACACTTTAAATTGTTCCTGAGATAGATAAGAAGCTCTTTTTGGAGGCTTGTGAACTTTTAGAAGATGAGAGAATGGCTAGGGAATTTGCAGTGAGAAAATGGTTATTGAGAATGCTTTGACGGTACATATATTTTGTTTGTCAGTTTGGAATTTAACTTAGGTGTGGTTCCAAAGTTTTGTCAATGTAAAGTTATTTTATTAATAAATTTTCTGCATGATTTCATTGATACACTCAAATTATTTTCAAGTGCTGAAGGTTTTGATGGAAGTCAAGTTGATTTTGTTGGGAGCACCTGCATGGTGATGCTTACTGTCTTTCTCTATTCTTGAAAAAAGCGACCAAATTTTTTATTAGTTATCACAATCCTTCTCTAGGCTTGAGAGTTGAGATAACCTTAGAAGGCACAAGTTATTGAACGTACTTTTAATTACACTTATAGTGATTTACTTTTAGAGCATCTTGTATCTATATATTTTAAAAATAAAAATTAGTTGCACGTCTTTTTGGGTTAAAGTCACATTTTTTTAGTGTTTTGGGCTTATGCTTATAAACTTTAACTATCAAGATATAAGTTACCTATTCTTCTTCTCTTACACACTGTCTCATAGGTGGGTTTGGGCTTATGTTTGTAAATTTCATCTACTCATCTCCTTTATTATAAGCAAAATTCATGCTAAAATGGCAAAGAGGGTGTTGTTTGCACCCAATACATATATAACCTATTTGCATTTGGCATTTCTGCCGTTTAGATTAGGGCTAAGAAACAACAACCCAATCAATTTATCCTTGTGGCCTAATATAGTAATATGTCACAAGTTGCCCTATTTCTTAAACGGTATATCGTTTGTTATCAAGGACATAAAAAATTAGATCTAAGTTCAATAAACATTATGATATTTGCAGTGTATACTCGAGTAGTAGACATGATGACTATTGATTGGATGCTAGAACCTACAAGTACTTGTAAGAGCATTAATATTGCACAAGTCAATCGACTATGGAATGGATATGGAATTGGTAGTAGCTGATCGTGGCTAAGAGAAAAATGTAAAGAGAAAGATTAAAAAAAAAAAAACCAAGAAAATAATATTTTGATAGAGGAGAAAAGAAATATCGAGTCTAGCGAAAGGATATATTTGGAAATGAGTTGTTAAATACAAAAAGTGGAGTCTAATTGGATGCTCATAGTAAATTTTAATTATGTTGCATAAAACTGGTGTTGACCTATTCACAGTGTCCTAAGTCCTTACTTCTTAGATAATAGCCAGTTGCTAGGGCTTCTCTCAAAATGGATACATTATTAAGTATATAGATCAAACAATTAAAGGCTAATAAAGTACATTAATATTTTGGCTCTTAAAATTCGAAGCTGTGTTCATATTAGTTCTTTACGACTCAAAATTTTAATTTGGGCTTCTATGTTTGATTCCTTTTTTATATTGGCCCTTTACATTTCAAAATTTATTTTGGCTCTTTCGTATCTGATTCAATTTTCTGTTTGTCCTTTTACGTTTTAAATTTTTATTTTGACCTTATATTTTAGCTCTTCATGAAAATGAAATAATGTCCAAAAACTAAAGTGGCTCGTTTCTTCTAGCTTTTGCTTCAGGTCGCTCTCTTTTTTTAAATACTCTATGTATGTGGCTTTAACAAATTCTTTCAAACACTACAAGCATAATGTTCCAAAAAGTCCCGTCGAACAATGTTTTCGCGTTTGGCAACTATTGCTTTGCAGAAATAGCTATATTTTTTTAGACAATCTATTGTGTCTATGTAGGAGCTCACAGACCAAACAATATTGTGAAATTGTGGGGGAATGCTTCCACATCAAAAGGAAAGACACCCTTAGATTATCCAATAACTTGTTTTGGCAGATGGGATCAGTTGTCTGTAGGAGTTTGATTAATAGTGATGATTTTTGCATAGTATGCTTTGCAATGTACAACCTAATCGGAGTGAAGTTTTCCTATATCATAAAAATAAAAAAATAGATAAAAAAAATTTACAACTTACTCACCTGTAGTTTGATCGAAATTTAAGTTGTCTATCTATGGTTTAAAATTTAACACTTTATCTACTTGAGGTTTGACTAAAATTTAAGTTGTTTATCCGTAGTTTGAAATCCCATGATACAAGCATTTCGCTGGATTCTTTTTGATCTTGTATTTTTATGTTTTTTGTGTTTTAGAAGAGAGAGACATAAAAGTGGAACAAAATTACATATTTAGCCATATTTTTAACAGATGTGGGTTACAAAAATCTAACTGAGTTAACTTCAGGTATGTAAAATGTCAAATTTCAAACCACATGTCAGTAAATTATAATTTTCCCAAAAAAAAAGAAAAGAAAATTGCTTTGAGCCTATTGCCAAAGTGTGTACTGTCCTTGTTTCGAACACGTTAGGTAATTATTGAAAAATTCCACTACTTTTCCCTTTCTTACTTTTGTTTCACACTCCGTCCCAGTGGTCCTAGACTTCTCAACTACATCTTGCGCTGGCCTCCCCGGTCCAGATGTTGCTTCACCCAGATGCAGCCCTTTCTCTAATTTCTTGTCACATTATTGCTTTTGAAAATTTAGAATTTTTATTACTTTTTGTTTTGTTTTGTTTTGTTTTTGAGTATGAACTCTTATTAATTTTATCTTAATTAATTGTATATTGTGTCTCATGTTGTTTAATGTAGGCTTTGAATTTCGGATTGTACAAGAAAATTTCATTTGTGTCAGTTTAGATATGTGCAGATCTTTTTTGAAAAAGTGTGCTAGTGTATGATCGATGCTTTTGTTTGAAAAAGGCAATGTCACATTCCACTTTTTTCAACCAAGCCATCTTTAAATTTATGTGCTTTTGTATGATGGTTGACGATCAAAGTCTTATTAACACTAGCTAAGTCGCTAAAAATTTTCCCTTTTTTTCATATGTGGTAAATGTATAAATCAACCACTAAGAAAATAAAATTCTGTTCCAAGCACTAAGAATCAGCTCAAGATATAAAACACTCAACCACTGTTCAAAATAGCATACACCATTTAATTATCATATGTATGATTATCACAGGAGTTCTAGCATTTTGCCCTTATTTTTTAAAAAATTTTGCAATATGTCCCTGTTTTGAAACTCGATTTTAATAAAATCATTGGTTTAAAATCGAGTTATGCCAAATGAAACTTAAAAATAAAAAAATTAAAATAAATAAATAAATAAAAATTTGTGGAACTCAAGTTCATGGAGCTCTAGTTCCATACCTATAGCTGCGTTCAGGGAGTCCTATAGTGGCGTTTTAAATGGAACTCGAGCTCCGTGAACTCAAGTTCCATGCAATTTTTTAATTTTTAATTTTTTAATTTTTTTTAAGTTTGATTGCCCCATACATAATAGTTGCGTTCGGGGAGTCCTATATTGGCGTTTTAAATGAAATTCAAGCTCCATGAACTCGAGTTCCATCCAAGTTTTTTTTATTTTATTTTTTTTTTTTTTTTTTTTAAGTTTGATCGCCCCATACTTGATTTTCTTCAAATCAAGTTTTACATTGAAACTCGATTTTGAGAAAATCGAGTTTCAAAATAAAGACATGGACCTAAATAGTTTCAAAATAGAGACATATTGCTAAATTTTTTTTAAAATAAGGGCAAAATGCTAGAATCCCCTGATTATCACATAGCATAAAGACAATACAAAACAAAAACAACCAAGTCTTAGTTCCAAATTATTGGGGTTGGCCTAAAGACAATACAAACCAATTGTAAAAAAATTAACATAAGTCCACACCCCACGTTCATGGCTGACCCTTGACCTCAAAGTGGCGACTCCAGGAATTTTTTCCAGAGTGTTCCTTAATGAAGCATAATTTTTTCCAGTAGCGGTTCCAAGAATTTTTCCTAAATGTATTGTTGTTTAGTTGTTTCATTAATTTGTTTGTCTTTTATAAACTATAATTTGTTATATTGTTGTTTCATTAATTATAAAATTATTAAATTTTTTTTTTATAGCAAAATTATTAATTTTTGTTTAGCCTAACATAATTTAATTTGTTTGTCTAATATAATGTATTAGTTAATTAAATTATTAATTATTGTTTATTAGTTGCTTTCTCCAATTAATTATTGGTTTATTAATATTCCAAACAAATAAAATTAATTAGTTCAACTAATTACTATGGTTGTTTGATACTTGGAATATCACACTATTACTTAACAAAAAAAAGAAAAGTCAATAAATTGTACAACACAAAAATATATAGGCAGTATAGCTTAAGTCCAAGTCTAAAAAAGAGTGATTTATTACATATTTTATGATCATTAGTTGAACTAATCAACTAACACATAGCACATAGCCATATTTATTAATTATTAGTTGCACACTTGCACAAGCACTATCACACAGCACATTTGCACTACCCCGGCCCCATGCCCCATCCACCCCCTAATTCAATAGACAAGCCCCAATGCCCCATGGCCCCAATCACAAGACTAGATAGTGGCGGAGCCAAGAATTTATTCCAAGAGGGGCAAGGTAAACACAATAAAATTCTTAAGTATTAATAAAAATAATGATTGAAAACATTCTTTATTTGAAAAATTAACTATAACTTAATAAAGATGTGTATCTTTCATGGTATTAAAATCATTTATAACTGATTTTGAACTAAATTCTTTAGAAATCACTTACTCAAAAACTCATTGTCCATCTTGTTATGAAACTTACAAGTCTAAAAACAATAATTTAATTTAATTATCCAAGCCACTACTATTAATTAAACAAATAATTTAAAATTTTACTTTTATCAAATTAAATAATAAATTTAATTTAAGTGTTAACTAGGCTACCGTATGAAACAATCTGTGGTTGCTTTAGGTTTTTTATTATTTAATTTTTGGTTTGAATTAGATTGTTGTTTAGCTGGAAACCATTAAGTGTTTTTGTGTTGTGCAATGAAGTGTCATCGGTGGTGGTGTCTTGCCTTTTCAAACTTAAAGTACAAATATTTATTGAATTGTAGACTTGTAGTGTGTTAAGTCCAAAAAAGTGAAAAAACTACTTTACTTTAGACATGCTGAAAGTTCAAATATGTGTATAAACACCCTTGAACGTTTAGACCCCCAATTTACAAATTAATCAATTCAAGCTTTATGTCAAACAACTAGTGTGCGGAAAATGAACATAAGCTATAATATAGAATTGGAAAAACTATCTAAGCCAAATTAAAATCAAAACTAACAGCAGATAATAAAAGGCAAAGATAAAAGGGAAGGAAGATGCAAATACAAAGACAACACACGATGTGTTATCGAAGAGGAAACCGAAGCCCTTGGCGTAAAACCTCTCCACAGCCCTCCAAACGGTAAACAATCCACTAGAAAATGTAGTTGGGATACATGGACAACAATAGACCCTCCAAGCCTAATCTACCCAGTGCACCTAAGCCCTCTAAGCTTCTTGCTCCAACGAGGTTCCGTCGAACCTTTTTCTTTTCTAGCTTCCCGGATTCCGCTACTAGACCATAGTATCAACCAATATAGATTGGTTCCTTCCTAATCGCTTCCCACACCAAACAACCCTCTCACAGTGATGAATATGGTGAGAACAAGGTTTTGGTAAAATGCCTCTCAAGGGTCTGACAATGGAGAGGAAGAGAGTTGAGGAATTTGAAGAGACTCTAATGTATAGATTGTAGGTGAATCAATCTTGTTTTACTCTAGGGTTTCTCTCTCAAAATTCTCTCTGTAAGCTCTCTTTCGTTTGTGAGTATAAGGGGCATTTATACTGGGCATTTATACTAGGGTGAGAGAAGAATGTGAAACGTCGGGTTTTTCCAAAACAGGGGTGGCTCGCGGCTTGGCCTCGCGACTTGACTAAGTCGCGAGACCCAATCGCGAGATAACCGTATGGCCAGTTGTCTTATTTTGTCCTGTAGTGCTCCAGCTAGCATGACTGTTCACCTTCTGGCATGCTTGGCACGTGTCTTGCATCCGGCGGCTTGTAGCCGCGAGTCTCTGTTTTCTTGCACACTCTTGAGCAATCAACACTCTATCTCACTCATTACCCTTACAACAAACCCACCTAAATACAGGGTTACTAAATGCTGAAATACAAGCAAATTTGGCACGGAATAAAGCTAATAAGATGGTTGATTAAATTCAACCTTACAATCTCCTCCTTTGGCTATTCCGTGACAAAACCCTAAAACAGACTCTAGACTTAACATGTGAGTTGGGAACAGTTGAGCAAAACTCACTCACACCTAACTCTAAAAGCAGTGAAACACTTGAATCATAAAAACATGAAACTCCTGAAACACAACAATACACCATAATCATTGCATGCAGAAAAGTATGAAATGCATATGAAACAGGCTTAAAGCGATCAAGCAAAGATGAAGTGAGGTATCAAATCATGGCTTGATCAACCAAGTAATCACTACAAGGTAGTGATCACAGTGTCCATTCACACTTGGAATGAACACTTGAACATACAAGTTAACAAGAACAAAGCAAGTTACTTGTATGCCTAACACTCAACCAATGCATAATACACTAAGTATATGCATTTAGGAACAATCCTACAAGGGCACAAGAGTGATAGTACTTAAAAGAAAATGCAATACATTTAGATAGAAATACTGATTTAAACAAAGCATAAAAGGTCGCATAAAGCATGGTACAAACCATAAAGCCTACAAATTATGCATAAAACATAACCCTAAAAGCTTACATAAGCAACATGGGTACAAAAACAATATAAACTGAAAAACATTAACAATATATAAAGAGTAAACCAAGTTTATAAGATAAGGGTTAGAAACAAATATACACCAAAACCACAATGTATCAAACCCATAAAAACACTAAATACCCAAAAACATAAACCTATAAGTTTAAAGGATAAAATTTAAACAAAAGTATATGTGTACTCCCCCTATTACTATGCACACTTCCCTTTGAGCTTTCTCCCCCTTACTCAATGCTCTCCCTCTTTTTGGCATGAATAGCTAAAGGTTGTCGTCCAACTTCTGTTGAATAGCTTCTAGTTGATTCTCCATGGTCTCGAGTCGCATTTAAACATGGTTGTTGGTGGAGTAGAGAAGTGTCACCATCTCATCAACGCGTTTCTGAATATTTGCAAGCAAACTAGCCACTCTATCGCTTTGAGGATCAGCCTGCGCTTGCGGAATGCTAGCTTGTGGAACTTCGGGGATGACACGCGAAGTAGGTGTGGTATGTACAGGTGTCTCTAACTCTAGAGCAGATGGAGTGACCAGAGAGATGTGTGCACTCTTTGGTGTATTAGAGGAGTGACTTCTGCTAGCTTGAAGAGTGTACATGGAGATTGGGCGCTAACGGGTCAACATTTTTCCATCTGTGGGAGGAACAATGCCTTCATGAAGAATGAACTTCATGATGAGACTGCAAAATGGAATATATCCTCGAGCTGCAGTTTGAACCGCGGTCTTCCTCATGGTTTGAAAGATGTGAGCACAGATATCAATGGGGGCTCCTGTAATGAGATCACAAAGGAATTGAGTTTTCCCAAGATTTATGAAAGTAGTGTTGGACAAAGGGTAGAGATTAGAGACCATGATCAACTTCGGTGTGGTTAGCTCTCGTGCAAACTTTGCAAAGTCTTTGATGGATGTGCCTGTATTGGATACTTCATGATCGAAACCTAGAACTTGTAGAATGTCTTGAATATTTGGAGTTCGATCATTGTACGGAGTTAGATCCACATTCTCGAGTCTAGTGATGCAGAGAATATCGGCGATGGAGTTCGGGGAAATGCCAAATTCCTTTCCTTTGACCTAGAAAATGAGTTCAACTCCAAGATCACTTGCATAATAGAAGCATTCCTTAACCAGTTCATCCATTGGATCGACAAAATTCCCAAACAAGTTTGCCCAATCTTGTGGCTCAAAGATTCGAGGGATAAAAGTGGTCCCTAAGGTGTCAAACTCAACCACCCATTCCACTATAGGAGTTGACTTGTCAAAGATGTTTAAGTAGATGTGTGAGGTAAGCGGGGTTCTAAACCTCTCCAAATTGGAGTCCCGAGATGACCGTGATGAGAGTCGAGTCCTTTTAGCAATCTGGGGTTTGGATCGTCAAGACAACAATGTCTTTGCCCTTAGAGGATCGACGAGACATCCGCAAGAGAATAGGCCCATAGCAAAGAACCAAAAACAGCACCACACAAGATAAATATCAACATGATTAGATACAAATAAGAGTGTAAACTAGAGTTTTAGTACACAAATACAAACTTAAGACAGTCGACTCCAAACAAAACCACTATCAATACTAAAGTGCACAATAAGACAGGTGCAACAAAATGGTGAAAGTGCAATAGAGCATAGAGAAACACAAATTCAAAAATAACTCACAATGAGACAATTTACCATGACCATGATATGCAAAAAATTGACAATATTTGAACATTAGGAACAAATAGCAAAAATCAGACCACATAAGATAGGAACAGTGAAAAATATGAAAATGAAAGATCAGAACACCCAAAATAGAGCACATGGCGGTGAGACATAACATTCGAAAATAATGTTATCATAAAAACACAATAATATGAGATAAGTAATCCAATGCCGCAAGCATACTTCAACACACACACAAGTGAATGGAGCAAGTCACAAAGTGTACCAAACCCAGTTATCAAATGAGTTTGAAAATCAACAACAGGCAAATAACGTAACAAAGAAAAAGCACAATGTGACCATCAATATGAAAACGGATGAAAGCAACAACAAACACAACCAGCCATATCCATCAAACCAAGAGAAGAATGATTCTCAAATAGTATCTACTCAAATGGCATGAAAAACATTCATTAAACAGAGAATATGAGATGAGGAAAATAAGACCCATACCTTTTCTTGATGATTTTGAGAAGAAATGAAGCAACAATGGAGTTGGGAGTGGGTAACACGGTGTGTTTGAGAAGTTTGAGAAAGAAAAGACAATGAACAATCACAATAAGTTCAAGGAAAAACTAAAAAAGATTTAAAAACTGCCCCTATTTTTGCCAAACACGCATTTTTCACGACTCAAGTGAGTCGCCAACAAGTTGTCAGGTCAAGCCACCAAAACACTTAAAGACAAAATTATGAAAAATTTTCTAAGTGTTTTTCGCGACTAGAAGGTCTACCAAATGAGGGAGTCGCGATCCGAGCCGCAAAAATCTCTGAGTAACCCTCGCGATTGGACATTCCATTCGCGAACAAGTCGCCAAAATTGACCTGCGTACTCGCGATCGAGGCCCGCAACTTGACGTGCCAGCGATCGAGTCGCCAAAACAGGGCAAAATTTTTTTTTTTGAAATTTTCAAATTTTAAGAACAAAATACTTTCAAAAAACACCTAAAACATTCAAAAATCTTTTTGTGCTTGAATCAACAAAGATTGAGCATGTGAAAACACATTTCAACAAGTATAATCATACAAATGAATATGGCATTTATTGAGCATAAACTTGTGTGTTGTATGTGGATATCAACAATGAGATAGTCCTTACTCTAATGTGAAGCTTTAATGATCAATTCAACCAAGACATACACAATTAGCACTAGATCATGTGACCCATCTCAATTATAGAAATATGTATATATGACCTCCCACAAAACTTGATAACATATCTTAGAGCTTTACATTTGACTCCACTTTAATCATAACATTTGATCTTTTTGATCCTTTCGAGAAAATCACCTCTCATTGTGAGAGTGATAATTGATATTTCACCTTGATGAGATAGCCTTTGGCTTTTTGAATAAACTTTCACTTTAATTTTTAGTCGCTTTCCCTTTTTACTAGTCGAATACTAGTATGTGCGACAGGCTTTTGCAGCTCAATATCTCTTTTCATTTGGAGATTTACATTTGGTGAGCTCTTTTTAGCAAAGACAAAAAATAAAGAGTGGGAAGCTATATAGACACAAGTCTACGCATGTCTCAAAATCATCATAATCATTCACTCATCATTCATGACAAGTTTGAAGATCTATTTACAACAATCACATAGATTTCAAGATTTCTCCCACAAAGATAAGAGTGCAAAGAAACAAGCTATGCTAGAAAATGCACAAAGCCATTAGCACAAAGGTACAAGGCAAAACAAGTTTTGAGGCAAAACTCAACTATGTCAATCAAACTTTTTGATTTCCTAATTTTTATGTGCTTTTTGGATTTTTTGACACAAGAAGAAAAAAATAGATCAAAAACAAAAGAAAACCAAAAGTATGCACAAATAGACAAACAAACAACCATCAACATAAGCAACAAGCAAACAATCAAACAACGTCACAAAGCATAGGAAGTATTAATGCATGGACATGTTGTAATGCTTATGCATGAGTACCCTTTTTCACCCACATGTCACTTGCGTTTGGGGTGATTTCCTTATAGGATTGGGTACAGGAGTTAGGGCTTTCAAACTTTTGTGTGAAGCTTTCCAAGCAGTTGGTGAATGCACCAATCATCTTCATCACGTTCATCATTCCAGGATCACCATTTTGATCTCTTGATGGTTCACCTGCCCAATTTCTTCTATCATTTCTAGGTCCTCGTGACCTTTGAGAAATTGCACTATTCTTTGCTCTCAGCTTTTGACAATTTAGTCGAGTATGCCCTTGAAGTCTGCAATGATGACACACATAATTTGATCTTGGACCTCTTTGTGGTCGTGGACGAGACTTGGCTCGGGATTCAGACTTGCCCACAGATTGATTGCGTGAATTCAACAACCGTTCGTTCCCCACATTTCTCTTCTCCTCTATCTTGGGCTTCTCAAAGAGAGGGACCAACATCAACTGATTCTTTGGCCTTTATAAACTTCACTTCTTTAATGAAATTTCCAGATGAGCTACTTCCTCCGGTATATCCCAATCCAGATTTTTCTGAAAAGCTCTTTTGAGATGATATAACGTCATCTAGCTTCTTGGTAGTAACCCTCTCTATTTTAGCATTTGCTTGCACAATCTCTTGCTCAAGAAATCTCACTTTTGTGTAAACTTCTGACAACTCACCATTCAGTGTTTCTATCTCACATTTGGCCTCCCTATATTGGATTAGGAGACTCTTATAATCCTCCTCTACCTTCTTCATTTTTCTCACAACTGCCTTGGCCACCCTTGTGTACTCACCCGACTTCTCTAGGAGTGAGTTATAATTCTCTTGAAGATTGGCTGTACTTTCATCTTCTTCAGCAACTCCTAGTGATTCTTCATCACTATGTTCTCCAAGGTCTCGCACAAGCAGATTCAACTTGTCTCAAGATTCAACATGGGCAATAGTCATAAAAGCTGAATAGTTCCCCTCTCCATCACAACTTTCTTCAGATTATGAGTCGGATGAATCCGAGTCACTCAATGTCGTGGTATACACTTTTCCTTTCAATTTCAAATAATTCAGACATTCTTTCTTAAAGTGTCTATACCCATTACATTCGAAACAAGTGACACCTTGCGTAGATTGGGATTCTTTTCCATCTTTCTTTTTGAATTCCCTTTTCTCCCTTCCGGAACTTTGGAATTTTCCTTTATCACCAAATTTGCCATTATTTTTAAATTTCAAGAATTTTCGGAAATTTTTTACAAGGTATGCAACATCTTTGTCAACCACATCTTCTCCCGATGAGTCATGATCTTCCACCTTCTCATTAATAGTCTTAAGAGTAAGAGATTTACTCTTCCGTTGATTAGGCAGTGACATCTCATAAGTTTGAAGTGAACCAATCAGCTCTTGGACTTTGATGTCATCAAGGTCCTTGCTCTCTTTAATCGCTGTCACTTTAGCATGAAAACTTTCTGGTAATGATCGAAGGATCTTCCTTACAATTTTAGAATCC
The DNA here is from genome assembly GCA_028216015.1 of Quercus dentata. Classification (NCBI taxonomy): domain Eukaryota; kingdom Viridiplantae; phylum Streptophyta; class Magnoliopsida; order Fagales; family Fagaceae; genus Quercus; species Quercus dentata. Next base: position 101,266,524 of record CP116447.1, read on the forward strand.
TCCATTTTCTCTCCCAAATTGAACTTGCTTACAATCACCTCATTCAGCTTGCTATAGAAAGAGTCAAAGGACTCATCCTCATTCATTTTTAACTCCTCAAACTGAGTGGTTAGCATCTGCAACTTGGTTTCTTTTACTTTCTTCTTGCCTTCGTAAGTGGTCTCCAATATCTCCCATGCTTCTTTAGCAACGGTATTGTGAGAGATTCTGTGAAATTCATCTAGAGACACACCACGAAAAATAGCATTGAGCGTTTTTATCATTAGCATTAGATGCAGCGAGTGCTGCCTTATCCCATGTGAATTTGGCTTTCTCGTGCCTGGTCCAACCTATCTCAACAGCATCCCAAACAAATTCATCAATGGAACACAGAAAAGCTCTCATGCGAACCTTCCAAAAAGCATAATTACTACCATCAAAATATGGAGGTGCATTTAGGGATTGAGACCGATCCATCTCCTTAGGGAGTCAAGGATCACACAATGGTAATGAAACCATAAGAAGTGTACCCGCTCTGATACCAATTGAAAGTTCAAATATGTGTATAAACATCCTTGAACGTTTAGACCCCCCAATTTACAAATTAACCAATTCAAGCTTTATGTCAAACAACTAGTGTGTGGAAAATGAACATAAGCTATAATATAGAATTGGAAAAACTATCTAAGCCAAATTAAAATCACAACCAATAGCAGATAATAAAAGGTAAAGATAAAAGGGAAGGAAGATGCAAACACAAAGACAACAAGCGATGTGTTATCGAAGAGGAAATCGAAGCCCTTAGCGTAAAACCTCTCCGCCGCCCTCCAAGCGGTAAACAATCCACTAGAAAATGTAGTTGGGATACATAGACAGCAATAGACCCTCCAAGCCTAATTTACCTAGTGCACCTAAGCCCTCCAAGCTTCTTGCTCCAACGAGGTTGCGTCGAACCTTTTTCTTTTCTAGCTTCCCGGATTTCGCTACTAGACTATAGCATCAACCAATATAGATTGGTTCCTTCCTAACTGCTTCCCAGAACACCAAACAGCCCTCTCACAGTAATGAATATGGTGAGAACAAGGTTTTGGTAAAATGCTTCTCAAGGGTTTGACAATGGAGAGGAAGAGATTTGAGGAATTTGAAGAGACTCTAATGTATAGATTGTAGGTGAATCAATCTTGTTTTACTCTAGGGTTTCTCTCTCAAAATTCTCTCTGGAAGCTCTCTTTCGTTTGTGGGTATAAGGGGTATTTATACTAAGGTGAGAGGAGAATGTGAAACGTCGGGTTTTTTCAAAACAGGGGTGGCTCGCGGCTTGGCCTCGTGACTTGACTAAGTCGCGAGACCCGATCCGCGAGATAACCGTATGGCCGATTGTCTTGTTTTGTCCTGTAGTGCTTGACTAGCATGACTGTTCACCTTCTCGCATGCTTGGCACGTGTCTTGCATCTGGCGGCTTGCGGCCGCGAGTCACCCGCGAGATCAAGCCGCGAGTCTCTGTTTTCTTGCACACTCTTGAGCAATCAATACTCTATCTCACTCATTACCCTTACAACAAACCCACCTAAATACAGGGTTACTAAATGCTGAAATACAAGTAAATTTGGCATGAAATAAAGCCAATAAGATGGTTGATTAAATTCAACCTTACAGATGCGAGAACAACAACATAGATAGAGAGAGTGAGAAACTCATACCAGACCAAAGATTGCAACGGAGGCGGAGCTGTGGAGGTGGCATAAATGTCGAGTGGGGCTAATTTGTTGGTGGCTGTCATGGCCACTTGCTCGGTTGCAGTTGGCGGCGTAAAAACAATTTTTTTTTTTATACAAATGGCGGTGAGCCTCCCGAAGTGTGGATCTTTGAGGTTAGGAAGTTTGTGGTGTGTTTTTGTGTATTTATTTGGATTTTGGAGTCCTAATTTACAAGGGATTTGAGTGTTTTTTTTTTCAAAATTGTTTATGGGTCAAAGAATGGGTCATGTTTTTTTTTTTTTTTTTTTTTGCTTGAAACTAGACCAAATAATTTTTTTTTTAATTTATTTGAGAGTGTTCCTAATTTTTTTTAAAGGGTAAACAAATAAAAAAAAATTTAATTATTATATATAAAAAAAAAAAATTTCAGTTCAGGGTGTTCCCCGGAACACCCTGAGTTCAACGTGGCATCGCCACCGCGGCTCAAACCATCCTCCATTTACTCAATCAGCCATAACAACAAAGACTCACAAAAACCCTCTCGGATATATTGCTTTAACTTTGCACAATGAAAGACTAACTTAATTTTGTAAAGAATTACTAATTAAAGTCATTGCCCAATCCATCCCCACTTACACAATGGGTGTATTCCTAATTCCCGTAAAGCTTTGCCATGAACTCAATGCCTTGTGTTTTAGATTTTGGTGGGGTCAAACAGGAGAGGAAAGGAAGATTTACTGAAAAAAATTGGGGGCATTATGTCAGCCTAAAAAAGAAGGTGGAATGGGCTTCCATGACTTGTAGGATTTCAATTTAGCTATGCTTGCCAAGCAAGGGTGGAGATTAATTCAACAAAAAGATTCACCGCTATACAGGTGTTTTAAGGCATGATACTTCCCACGGTTTAATTTTTTGGATGCTTCGGATGTCCCTAACAGCTCCTATGTGTGGAAGAGCTTAATGGCAGCACAACCTATTTCGAAAAAGGGGTGTTGTTGGAGGGTGGGTGATGGGACTGCAATTAGGGTCACCTCGGATAAGTGGATACCGAATCAAGTCACAAACCGGGTTCTGTATCCACCTGTGGAGGAGGAGTGGGAGTGGCGTGTCTCGGACTTCATTGACAAAGAAGACAAACTCTTGGGACCGTGAGGAGGTAATGGCTAAATTCCGGAGATCAGATGCAGAGGCTATTCTTCAAATTCCTTTAAGTCGTAGACAGGTCCCTAATGCGATGTTCTGGCTTCATACAAAGAGTGGTGAGTATACGGTGAAATCCGGATATCACACTGAGAGATTAATCTATATATATCTAAAAGCTGAAGCGTAGCATTTATTGTTGCTACGCTCTAGTTGAGCCACATCATCGTCCACCTCATTATCATTTTTTTTCCAATTTTCCTATAATTGTTTTTAACATTTACTTTTTATTTTATTTTAATATTTACACTTTTTCCACACTTTTTCCACTCTTACCTTTTTATCTCCCCACTACCTTCTACATAAATATTATTCTTTTTCTTTTCATCTCCCCACTACCTTCTACATAAATATTCTTCTTCTTCTTTTCATCTCCCCACTACCCTCTACATAAATATTTTCTTCTTCTTTCTCTTCATCTTCCTTTATTTTGTCTCTTTCTATTCACATTCTCTTACTATAAATTTGTAACTATCTATTCCATTCTATGCATGGTTTTCTCTCACAAAAAAAAAAAAGGTTCTCTCTCTCTCTCTCAATTTTTCGATGAATTTTTTATACATTCTTCTATTTATGCCAAATTACTAATCTTTGGGAATCCTTTCTTTTCTTTTCTTTTTCTATACTAGAATCATTATGCTCATTTTCTCACTTAATTTAATCGGGTAGTTTGCCAAAATTCAAAAAAAGGTTTTCTCTCTTTCTCTCTCAATTTTTCGATGAATTTTTTATACATTCTTCTATTTATGCCAAATTACTAATCTTTGGGATTTTTTTTTCTACACTAGAATCATTATTCTCATTTTCTCCTTAATTTGATTGGGTAGTTTGCCAGAATTCAAGTAAAACCATACAATAAGAAATATTATGGCATTGGAGAACGTTTGAATATATACTAGCCAAAAGTTGAAAGTCAGCAAATTAGTGGAGCTATGATTAAGCTTTAAACGGGATTGATGGTATTGCCAATGTTCTTTAATTAGCATCCTCATTTCTATTTCTCTATATATGTTTCCTAGAATTAGTATTCGTCTCATTTTTATTTTCTCTATTATATTCTAGGTAGACCAAGAGTTCTTTAGAACTCCACATTGGTTAATGCCATTTAGATTTGTTTTTTAAATTGTTTTTTTCTCTTTAATTGTTAAATGTTATCCTATTTTTTTTCTTTCTTATAGCTCTCATTAATGTTGATGGTTTTTTTTTTGGTTAGTTAAGGTTGATAGTTCTTTCTTACAGAAGAAAGAAGAAATTGAAAACAATTGAATTCCGTATAAACCTGTACCTAAAGGGGACAGGAGCCTTTGTTTATTTGATTAGAGACAATATATTAAAGGGGCATATCCTTTGGTCATTGCATTGCATTTCTTAAAGGTTAAAAGATAAAGGTTGTCATTATAGGAAAACATTTGGGGTGGATATCATTTTAATATATATATTTTTGTGTATTTCATTAATATTTTTTAAGGTGAACCATATTCTTCTAACTTTGTTGTAGTGTGTTACATTTGCTTAATATACAACTCATCTCTTATGGAATAAGGAAATTAATCATCACAAAATCACAAGGTTAACTTAACCAAAATTAAAATAAAACTAAAGAAATAAAAAAATAGATTTTATAATAATTTATTAGTCAAAAAATTGGTAGGCATATTCAAATTCCTATTTCTAAAAACAACTAAGTATTAATCCAAACCAAAATTCAATGAAAATTATAAAAGGGAAAGAAAAGACTTTCTAATGGGAAATTAAAAAAACACAATACTAAGACACATATTAAAAAAAAAAACCATCAATCTTAATTAGAGTTATAAGAAAGAATAAAAATCTTTTATGTGCAATTGTTCTCTTTATTGGTATTTATTGTTATATATTTTATTTTTACTTTTTTTTCTTCTCATCTTATGTTATTCAACAGTTAAATTCAGTCACATCTATATATATATATATATATATATATATAATAATTAAACATGGAATATTTTATTTAAATTTAAATCAATAAAATTATCCTTAAAAAATTGTACTCTTTTTTTTTTCATCTACACTTTGTCCAAGCTTTTTCCTTAACTTTATCTTTTCATCTCCCCACTACCTTCTACCTTAATATCACTATTCGTCTCTCCACATCTTCCATATCATTAAATTATTTATATTTTAATTTCTCTCTTTTTTTTATTTTTAAAAAATTAAAATTTTAAAATTTTACTTAAATTCAATAAATAAAAATGTCCTCATAAAATGAAGTAATACTAGGGACACACTCATTCTCAAACCCAATACATCAAAAAAAAAATATATATAATACAAAACAAATGCCAATTGGGAAACACTAAATTAAAATAATAATAATAATAATAATAATGAGGATATCAAACCAAATATAATATAAAGAAACTAATAGTTATGGATATACTAACTTAAGGGTAGCAAAATTAAATGAAAAAAAAATACAATGCATATTTAATGCAATAAAATAATCATCAAGTTTTGGAAAACAATAGGTTGCCTGTGGAGAGACAGAGAGAGAGATGGTAAAGAAAAAAAAAATCAAATGTCAATTAGTAACTATTAATTGGAAAACAAAGAGGTTGTAACAATCCAATAAAATCAACTGTTACATTCACTTAAAAAATTGAATCAATAATCAATAATTAAACACAATCATAGCAATATATTTAAACTTAAAACTAATCAAACTCTAATTCATAACTAAAAGGAGATGTTCTCATGTAATAATAGAAATTACATAAGAAATGAAATTATGATAATAGTAAAAAAACGTTATAAATGAAATTATGAAAAAAAGTGATAAAACTAATTAGCTACTATCATTATGAAGTAGTCGTCTATGATTTTGCACATCTAAAGAAGTGAAATATATAGAGTTTACTTAAGGTATATGTAAAGATTGACATTAAAAAAAAGATATGTAAAGGTTAAAAAAATGTATATTCTATAAATAAATAAAAAGGTATATATAAGGTTTTTATAAACTTAGAAGAAAATGAAAAATCAATTATTAATAACAGCAACAACAACAACAACAACAATAATAATAATATAGGGGTAATTACATTCCCCTTTCTTGAGGTTTGAAGAAATGACACTCTACCTCAAACTTGAAAGGAAAAAACATTTTCAACATTTACATTTGTTTGACCAAACTTTGTTAAATTAATATTAAAATATTGTGTACTAACTTGCATGTGCTTAAGGTAGGTTCCAAAATTAACCTTAATTTTAAAATTAAATTCTCTTATTTTAAAATTTTAAATTAAAGTGTATTTCAAAATATTAAGTACTGTCTTTTGCTTCTTCTTTTTTTCCTTTTCTTTTCCCAATGAGTTATGGAGAGATTTGTCATTTCAAATGTTTTGGTATTTTATAAATTTGCATTTTAATTCTAAAATTATGAGTAATGTCTTTACTAACCATGGTTAAACATTTATAAACAGATTCTTAAATAAAGTTAAAATATTTTGTTATTAATATAAACAAAATGGGAGAGTGTTATTATTTATTACCCCAAATATATTTAATAAGGTCATCCAAAAAAAAAAAATCTCTCGCGCAATGCGTGGTCTCTGACTAGTTTCTAAGCTAGAAGCTGACAAGGGAGAAAGCTCTTGGTGGTGATTGGAGGCTTGGTTTGGGCGAAGTTGTGGAAGCTCAAGATCCCAAACAAGATAAAAGTGTTTGGATGGAGAGCTTGCCTTAACATTCTGCCTACACGAGAGAACTTGGCTCGAAGAAGGATTATTGAGGATGCCAGGTGTGGGGTCTGTTTTTTGACCGCGGAAACAGAGTACCATGCACTGTGGGAGTGCAGGCTGGCCCAGGACATATGGGCTGGTTGCACGAGCTGCTTGCAAAAGGGTACGGTGGGCCACGGTGATATGCTCCAGTTGGTTTAAGAATTGCATGGCAGACTGTCCAACGAGGAGCTCGAACTGTTCTGGGTTCAAAGTTGGTTAATTTGGAACCAACGGAACTCCATTTTGCATGGGGGTGCGATCCAAGACCAGGGTAGACTGAACCAAAGGGCTAAAGACTATCTGGAGGAGTTTCAAGTAGCTCAGGTATAGCTAGGCATCACGGTGAACACGGTCTCTGGGCAGTCATGGAGACCTCCATTAGGTTTGCTCTACAAGTTGAACTTTGATGCTGCGATTTTCTCCAACATGAACTCCACGGGCTTTGGGGTGGTTTTCCGTAACAATATGGGGGAGGTTATGGCTGCTCTGTCTGCGAAAGGACCGGCTGTTATTGACAGCAAGGTGGCGGAGGTGCTCGCGTGTAGGAGAGCTCTGGAGTTTGCAGTTGACGTTGGCTTCACGGAGTTGGAGGTAGAGGGTGATAACGCCACGGTTATGAGGACTCTGGCGTCTTTGCGTCCTATAAAGTCCAGACTCGGCAACGTGTATGGGGATGTTTGGGTGCTAGCATCTGGTTGTAGGAGTTTATCATTCAGTTGGGTCAATCGAAGTGCCAACAGTGTTGCACACTCTTTAGCTAGGCATGCAAGTTTGATTGCTGAGGATATTTGTTGGTTAGAGGAGTCTCCACCTCCAGCTGTTGAGGCGTTGTATATGGACTCAGTTTCTTTCAATATTTAATAATATGATTGGTCCGGTTTAATATATATATATATATATATATATATATATATATATATTGTAAAGAAAAGAGAGGCTGCACCCCATTAATGTCCGGAAAGGAGAGAGAAAATGCAAGCTCCAGGACTAACTCTTCAATTGACATTTCTGAAAATTTTGTTCCAAACAACGAAACAAGATTTAGATAAAATGGAAAAATAGGGGCAGAACAATGTAAGACCAAGAGATTAGCAGTGTGGCAGAGCTAGAAATTACTAGGACGAGAGAGGAAAAAGGAAAATACAAAAAACCAAGTTTTCTAAAATACATGGCAAAATTAAATAAAAGGGTAACGCATGTTCTCATTGATCCGTCAACACAGTGTAAAAACTAACTACAAGAACACAATTATATCTCTAGCATGATTTAAGAATTTTGAGAATAAAAGAAAGAACAAAATTTCCCTAGCCGTCACCACAATGTTAAAACTAACTACAAGAACACAATTATATATCAAGAATGATTTAACAATGTTAAGAATAAAAGAAATTTGTGTTCAGAAAGATGACTTCAAAGTTAATTACGCCTTACTGTGGATGTGCAGAAAGCAATAAACCTCCCCTACGTACTTTCACCAAAAACTACATCTCCTCAACAAATGCTAAAAGAAAATCCCAGTTAACATGGTTATAAGGTTTTTCCAAGTCTAGTTAACATAGCACTCGAGTAATCCCTTCCTTCAACCTGCCAAGAGCCTTGGAGTTCAATTGGTTGGCACCTCCTGATGTTTTCAAGGCATTTGAGGTTCAAATCTCCCCTTCCCCATTTGTAATTGTTGAATTATAAAAATTAAAAAATAAATAAAAATAAAAATGCCTTCCTTCAACCTATTATCCAAATACATATTAGCAATGAGGACAGAATTTAAGATTTGTCTTCCATGGATAAAAGCATTTTTGAGTGTTTGAGAAATGGCTCCCCTAACATATCCTTCAATCTAGTGGAAAGTACCTTCACAAGATAGTCCGAATCCTTCACCGTTAACCCCTATATTTTTAGGGATAAGAGCAATAAAATAGCATTCAAGCTTCTCAACATACTTCATGGTATCTTTATCACACTCCAACAGACTCGAAAAAAATCAATTGAGAAGCCATCGGGCCAGAAACTTTATCTCCATTCAAACTTCAAACCTTGAAATTCCTCATCCTCCTCCAATGGTTGCTATGACTGGTTAGCTTCATCTATGCCAAGGGTGTTAAACTGGAACCCATCTAATTCTGGCCTTTTAACGTTTTGATATCTTGTACAGATCACTATAAAATTGCACGGTTTCATCTCATATCTCCTCTTAATAAGTGGTCATATTTCCTTCAACTCTCTCAACTGTCCTATTTGATTATTTCTTCGGTGGGAGTTGGCCACTAGGTGAAAGAAAGCCATATTGAGATCTCCTTCTTTCAACCAAATAGCCAGAGACTTTTGGATCTAGTTGGTTTCCTTTGAGAGCATCATTCTTTCTGACTCTACCTTGGCATTCTCTCTGCACAGGTGACAGCAATATCTCCTAATCTAATCTGTCCAGTAGCCTAACTTCCTCCACCTAAATATTCTTTTGTTTTCCCACATTGTCAACACCTTATTCCAAAATTTCAAACCGTACTTCAATAACTTTATTTCTGAGCCAAAATAGAACTGGGAGAGCCCCTGATTATTATAACTGCCCGCTACTACCTAACTCGTTCCGCAAAGCCTTCCGCTTTAAGCCACATGTTCTCAAATTTGAAAGACCCTCTTTCATTGCTAATACCTTTACCATCTAGGAGAATTGGTCTGACAAACCAAGAACCTATAGAGTATTGATCCTTGACATAGAGGGAGGATTGTGATTATTAGACCATGTGAAAACATCCCCTTCTAAAGGAAGATCTACCAAGCCTAACATAAAGATAAAATTTGAAAGTTCCCACATACCTAAGGACCTGAGGCTGAGGTCACCCTTGTGATTCCTGCACTCTTGCTCTGAAATCTAGTACATTAAAATCGTCTCCTATACTGCACAGATCTCCCCACCAGTTATATACCCCAGCTTGCTGCTCCCACCAATTTCTTATGCTTGTATCTACATTAGGACCACATACTTTAGCGAACACCCAAACAAAATCGTCCAGCTACATTTTTTAATCTACTTTCTTGGTCAATCTTGGTCACTACTTCCTACCCTTGTGTCCCATATTAGTAGAATGCCCCCTGAAGCTTCGTTGTTGATCTACTTCCAACAACCGACCCATCCTCTTACCAATCCTTAATAGCTCTACATTAGTCTACAGGGAGACCCAAACTCGTATCTGTTGGGTGCACTGCACCATGAGTCCAGCCCACATGTTTTTTGTCAAGAGCTCATTTAATGAGCATGTCTTTAATGTTTCTTATCTATTCTTCATCGTGTACAAAAGTCAGCATTAGTAATTGGGTTGGTTGGCTTAGGCGTGTCCAACATGCTGAAGAAAGAAAAGAAAGAAGTAAAAGGCATGGTCATCCGGGTATGGCAGAGCTGAAAGGAAAAAGGAAAGAAACAAGCAAGGCCATTTGGCCAATGAGAGCTAAAGAAAGAGATTTTGTTGAAGCAAAGTCAAAGTAAGTGGCTTGCACTTATTGTGACTTGATGTGAAGAGTGTGAAAGGAAGAAAAGAAGGAAAAGATGAAGAAATAAATAGAGAGGCCATTCGGCCATGCAGAGGTGAAGAAAAGAAGTGAAAGTCCCAAAGTGTGAGGACTAGTGCAGTCTTGAAGAGTGCGTGAGTGAGAGCAAGCAAGAGAGAAGAGAAAATAGAGAGAGTAAGAGAAAATACACAAAGTGAGAAAGAGAGCAGTGAGTGAAAAGAAAAAGAGAGTTTTTTTACTCAAGTTGTATCTCTAAGGTTGTAATCTCTATTTTATATAGTGAAATTATTCGAGTTTGTCCCGTGGTTTTTCCCTTCAAGGAGAAAGGGTTTCCACGTAAATCTTTGTGTTTTTGTGTGGTTGTGCTTCCGTGTGCTTGCTAAAATTTATTCACAAAGAATATAGAATTTTTCCCAACAAGTGGTATCAAAGCGTAGGTTGATTTGGGAGCAATGGCCGGAGCGAAAGGAAAGACGTCGTGAATCGAGAAGTTTGACGGCACAGACTTTGGCTATTGGAAGATGCAGATCGAAGATTATTTGTATGGGAAGAAATTACATCTTCCTCTTTCGGAAGGAAACCGGATAGTATGGAAGAAGAAGAATGGAGTCTTCTTGATAGACAAAGTGCTAGGAGTTATACGATTAACTCTAACAAGATCGATTGCACATAACATTATGAAGGAAAAGACCACAATGGATCTTATGAAGGCTTTGTCTAGCATGTATGAAAAGCCTTTAGCTAACAATAAGGTGCATCCGATGAAGAAGTTATTTAATCTGAAGATGGTGGATGGTACACCTATGTCTCAGCATCTGAATGAGTTTAACACCATCACAAATCAATTGTCCTCTGTGGAGATTGATTTTGACGATGAGATTCGTGCATTAATTGTTTTGGCTTCTTTGCCAAACAGTTAGGAGGCCATGAGAATGGCGGTGAGCAATTCTGCAGGAAAAAGCAAACTCAAATATGATGATATTCGAGATTTGATTCTAAGTGAGGAGGTTCGCAGAAGAGATGCTGGTACAAACAATGCACAAGATCAAGCTCTTGTTATGGAGAACAAAGGGCAAAAATAGAAGCAGAGGGCTTGATGATCGGGCCAAATCCAATGACAGTCACAAATAAAAGGTAGATCTCGTTTTAAAGAGATGAGAGAATGTTTCCATTGTGGGAAAAAGGGTCACATAAAAAGAAATTGCTGGCATTGGAATAAAGAACAAACCGAAGAGAAAGATGAAAAGAATGATGATGAGAAGAATACTGCAGCAGTTGTGTTTCATGAGGATGTTTTGATGCTCTCTCTTGAAGAGCAAAAATGTAACCATGTTGCTAAGAATGATGTTGAGTGGGTTGTTGATTCAGCAGCTTCCCACCATGTTATCCCCACAAAAAGGTTGTTCACCACATACAAAGCAGGCGACTTTGGTGTTGTGAAGATGGGTAACTCTAGTTATTCAAAAATTGTGGGAATTGGTGATGTGTGCATCAAGACAAATGTTGGTTGCACGTTGATATTGAAGGATGTGCGGCATGTTCCAGATTTAAGGATGAATGTGTTGTCTACTTTAGCTTTGGATCGAGCGGGTTATAGTAACCATCTTGGCAATGGAAGATGGAAACTTTCTAAAGGATTATTGGTTATTGCAAGAGAACGTGCTTGTTGTGGTATGTACAGGACTCATGTGAGGGCTTGTAAGAAAAAGTCCAATGCAATCAAAGTTTTTGAAAAAACTCAACAGTTGAGAGTTGATAGTAATAGTGTTGCAGCCAAGAGAGTAAAATTCTGTCTACACGAAAGTGACTTAAATGAGAAAGTGATATTTGATGAAAAATATCATGATGCTAGGAAGAATGATGAACTGAAAGATTGTGAAGGTCTTGAGCGGGGGGAGCCAAGAAATTGGATTAAGGATATCCAAAGTGAAATAAATTCTTTGAAAATGAAAGGAATTAGTTCTGATGAAATTTTCTCGGTGTTAGTGAAGATAATGAAGAAGGTTGAGTCTGGTATTGACTTGGCCGGCATGGATTCTAACTCAAGAGTTGGATCGAAAATCTCCTCCGTAAGTGGGCCGGAGGGGGAGATTGTTGGGTGCACTGCACCATGAGTCCAGCCCACATGTTTTTGGTCAAGAGCTCATTTAATGAGCATGTCTTTAATGTTTCTTATCTATTCTTCATCGTGTACAAAAGTCAGCATTAGTAATTGGGTTGGTTGGCTTAGGCGTGTCCAACATGCTCAAGAAAGAAAAGAAAGAAGTAAAAGGCATGGTCATTCGGTATGGCAGAGCTGAAAGGAAAAAGGAAAGAAACAAGCAAGGCCATTCGGCCAATGAGAGCTAAAGAAAGAGATTTTGGTTGAAGCAAAGTCAAAGTAAGTGGCTTGCACTTATTGTGACTTGATGTGAAGAGTGTGAAAGGAAGAAAAGAAGGAAAAGATGAAGAAATAAATAGAGAGGCCATTCGGCCAAAGGCAGTGAAGAAAAGAAGTGAAAGTCCCAAAGTGTGAGGACTAGTGCAGTCTTGAAGAGCTGCGTGAGTGAGAGCAAGCAAGAGAGAAGAGAAAAATAGAGAGAGTAAGAGAAAATACACAGTGAGAAAGAGAGCAAGTGAGTGAAAAAAAAAAAAAAAGAGTTTTTTTTACTCAAGTTGTATCTCTAAGTGTTGTAATCTCTATTTTATATAGTGAAATTATTCGGAGTTTGTCCCGTGGTTTTTCCCTTCAAGGAGAAAGGGTTTTCACGTAAATCTTTGTGTTTTTGTGTGGTTGTGCTTCCGATGTGCTTGCTAAAATTTATTCACAGTAATATAGAATTTTTCCCAACAGTATCCACATGCTACCGTAGTCAAACTTCACAGTTTGTGGGGGATCCTTTTCTCACACTTTTGAGTGGTAGCATGGGACTGTCCAAATTCCAGGAAACACTTTCTCCATGTCAAAAGCCATAGGGAATTTGAACAGGAACAGGTTTTCACCTAAACGACTGGGAATACTTGCCTAGTGTGAGAGGGAGAGCTCCTATGAGAGGGGAGAAACCACAAAGCTAGAAAGTTAAACTTGGTATAGTAATGGGCTTCTATACTTGGCATTTCGTGTTTTTAGATTAATGCACAAATTTTATTCAAATCACCTGCTTAGCAGGAATAGGTACACCAACATTAAGATTGCAAACGCATCATTTCCTATATACCCAAAATACAACTCAACTAAAAACTCATCACTGCCAAACATGTACAAAATTTGGGACTTCATTGTAGCTAAATAGTATGATTTGATAGTTTAATTATCATCTTAATAAGGCAAATTGGCTATACACCAAAATAAAATGCAAATTAAGCAGAAGTAAATACCTTTTATCATGACAGGTACGTGGGTGCATTATTCCATTACAACGGCAACCGAAAACACCGCGATCAATTGTGCAGATTCCTTTGGAGAGCTCACAATATTGGCATACATCATCAGACTGCCATGTCAACTTGAACCCATATTGCAAGGCTGAAATTCCAGCAGCTGCTTCTGTAGTTGGCCCTGCAATTACCGGGACAGTCACAACGGACGTGCACCCTGCTGGCAGATCCAACTCTGAAATCTTTCCCACTTCGTACATGAATGAGAGCGTATCAGCGTACTGAAGACATTTTATGGAATGATCGGGGTCGGGATATGATGTGCAGTTATACCAATCCAACTGTCACAAATGGAGAGAAGAAATCAAATAAGCTTCCCTTTTATCTATTCCTGCATGTGATAAACAAGACATATATACATGCCGATATACGCAAATAAGTTCATGTGATAAAACTCATTTATAATCTATAAAATATATATATCTGGGAGGTTTCTATCTTTCACAGGTGGATAAAGTTTTGGAGTCTGGAATTACTTTGGTTAAAACATACAAGGTTTTCAACAAAGAATAATGCTTCCCATATTTGACTGGTGGGAATTTAATCCTATGTTAGGGTGAGGGAGAATATTTTTCAGCCTCCTTCCACTCTTCTCAAGTAACCCTCCAATCCAAACAAAAAACAGCAAGATGTGGTACTGGTGTAGAGCCTGAAATGTAATGTACCTGATAACTTTTGTCATCTAATAATCCACTCATGTTGTCACCCCATACATCATCTTTCCCTCACTGATTTAAAGGCACATTTGCTTAGATTGAGTGAATTTAACTTTTAGATGCTTAGCATTATGCAAAAATTATACACACACTTTGATGATAAGCCAATTTACTGATTAAGCAGATACATCCAAAATCAATACTCTGATTTTTTATTAGAAGCAAGTGCTGAAAACTTATAGAAGCAAATTATTGTGTCAAGAAGAGGAAGAGTGTTTATCAAAAAATAAAGAAAAAAGAAGAGGAATAATGGACAATTTGACAAAAAATAAAGAAAGACTATTAGGATTAGTGCCCTTAAATCCTAATGTATGATGCTATGTATGACATTATGTACGACTTAATGTTGTAATTAATAAATTTGTTTTATTATTATCTAAAATAATGGTAACATGAATATTTGGACATTATCATATAGTCCATGAGATGCATAGTATGTGATTTAGTCACAAAAGATATAAATCACAAGTTCTTTATAAACTCAGAATTTTGGTTCGTAGTCGGTGATGAAATTGGGCATTTCATCTACGAAAACTATAATATATCAACTAAGATGATTTGTCTTCATCATGGAAGTGGAGACTTCTAGTTGGTATGTTGATATGTTTTAAGAGTTAAGACATATTGAACTGGATTGCTTTGAGATTTATTATTCTCCTAACGATTGTCAAATGAATAATAAATCTTACGACTTCTATTTACATCAACTTTTAATCCTGAGAGAATAATGGACCTAATCATGAAGTGTAGATTGTTTTGATATATTAGGAGTGAAATCTAAAGTCACGATCAAAATCTCAGTATGTTGGGCAACCACATTTAGTGTTGATGAAATATATATTCTCAAAATGGAATTCATAATCTCTTAACGGAGATATAAAATATTCTCTTGAGATAAGTTTAATGGGTTCGGTTATTTATAGTGTTAGGCCTAACCACTTTGGCAAGGAGTGTAAGCTTGAATTTAATCAACCATGTGTTGGCTTTATTCCGTGACAAATTTGCTTGTAATCTGAAGACTTAGAAACCCTGTATTTAGGTGGGAATCATGTAAGGGTAGTGTGTAAGAGAGTGTGAAGAAATGCTCAAGATTGTGTAGTGAAACAGGGACTCGCGGCTGGATCTCGCGGGAGGCTCGCGGCTTGCAAGCCGCCAAAAGTTGCACACGCGCAGAGCATGCAGGGGAGCTAAACAGTCATGCCAGGTGGAGCACTACAGGACAAAAATCCGGAGCGGCCATTTAGTTAGCTCGCGGCTTGAACTCGCGACTCGGTCAAGTTGCGAGGTCAAGTCGCCAACCAACCCTGTTTTGGAAAAACTGACTCTTCGCATTTCATTCTCACACCAGTATAAATACCCCTCATTCCCACAAAATATGTGTGGCTATTCAGAAAGAAAAACCCTAAGAGAGGTTTCTTTAAAACACCCACCCAATTAGAGAGAGCTACTCATTCTTAGAAAGAAATCTTTGTAGTCTCTTCTCATTCCCTCTCTCATTGTCATACCTATTGAGAGGAAATTTCTATCCAAACACTACCCACACTCATTTAGAGTATTGAGTGTTTTTGGGAGTTTTGGGAAGCATTAGAAGATGCCAAGGATGGCGGATGCTATGGATTATAGCGGAATCTGGTAAGCTAGAAAAGAAAAAGATTCGGAGCAACCTCATTGGAGCAAGAAGCTTGGAGGGCTTAGGTACATCGGGTAGATTAGGCTTGGAGGGTCTATTACTGTTCACGTATCCCAACTACATTTTCTAGTGGATTATTGACCGCTTGGAGTGCGGCGGAGAGGTTTTACGCCGAGGGCTTCAGTTTCCTCTTCGATAACACATCGTTGTGTTGTCCTTGTGTTTGCATCTCTTTTCCCTTTTATCTTTGCCTTTTATTTTCTACTGTGGATGTGATTTTAATTGGCTTAGATTGTTTACCAATTTTGTATTAAGCTTTTGTTCATGTTTCGCACATTAATTGTTTGATATAAAGCTTGAATTGGTAATTTGTAAATTGAAGGTCTAAACATTCAAAGGTGTTTTTTACACTATTTGAACTTTCAATTGGTATCAGAGCGGGTACACTTGTTGTGGTTTAAATACCTAAGTGTGATCCTTGACCCCTTGTGTTTATTTGCCATGGATTGTGCTTTGTATGCCTCTTTGCATGATTTGGTTAGTGATGAATGTAGCATGTCACGTGTTTGTGAAAATGCCTCTATGAGTGTTAATCCTCATAAATGTGATGACATGTTATTTGAATCTATGGGTGTTGTTGACAAACTCTTGAAGAAAAATGCTAAGAAGTTTCAAAAGAATTTGAGCAAGTTATTTTGTAAAAATGATGATTTGATTGCTAAGCTCAATGAATCCAACAAATTGGTTGAGAAATATAAAAAAATTGCTGAAATTTCTCTTGAAAAGTTGAAAGAGTTTGAATGTTTGAATATGGACTTGGATGCTAAACTTGTTTTATCTAACAAACTTGTTGATGATCTTAAATGTGAAAATGAATCTCTTAAGATGCATGCCAAGTGTTTGATTGCAGAACCTATTGTTAAAAAGGATGAAAATATTTGTTGCAATCATGTTGCGGTACCCGATTTTGTGCCTAGTGTGTGTTCTACCTTAAAGGACAAATCGGTGTACATTCCTCCACATAAAAGAAATCAAAAGGTGGAGAGAAAGGTTGTTAAGTCAAAGCTTTCGTTTAGGTCTCAACCTAAGGTTTTGAATGGATCTAAGTTTGTTCCAACTTGCTACCATTGCGGTGTGATTGGTCATATAAGACCTCAATGTTATAAGTTGAAGAGAGAACAAAACCATGTTGCTAGATCCAGTGGCGGAGCTACGTGAGGACCGAGGGGGGCCTTGGCCCCCCCAAAATTTTTCCACTTAGCCCCCCTAAATATTTTTTTAAAAATATCTTAAATAATTTGAAGACTCTTAAATAATTGTCATTTTGCCCCCCCCATCCCCTGATAATATACCTATATAAAGTCTAAAAATAAATATAATTTTCAGTACAATAAAATATAATCCACAAATACATGTAAACAAATTACAATAATTACATATTTAGCATCTTTAAAACAAATACGATATATTAACAATTACCACAACATATTAGGCCAAAAAACAATTATCTCAACAAATAAAAGAGAAAAAATTCTAATTTTCATCCCAATGTATCTAGGTCTTACTTGTACACGGCAAAAAAAATTGAAAAGTCTGAAACTTTGTCTCTCCCACACGCCACCACACGATTGCGGCAAAGAGTCTTGCGATTGCGAGAACAGAAAAAATCTTTCAACAGGTGACTCTCTCTCTCTCTCGCTCTTTCTGTCTCCGTTGAGGACTTGGGCTTTGCATTCTTCTTCTTTTTCTTCTTTCAGTTCTTTCTCTTTTCCTTCAGCCTTCAGCTTCAGCCTCCTTCATCCTTCTCGCCACAGTCACTACACTCGTCTTTGCCCCCTTCTTCTTTCTTTTTTTAATCTTTTTAGATTTTAGATCTTTCCTTCTCATCCCTTTGTTTAAAAGTAAAATTTTTGTCTCTTTGTTTAAAGGTAAAGGTTTTGTCTCTTTATTCTGCACTTTCTAGAATTGTAGTAGTTAAATATATATGTACTTGTGTTCAATTTTTGTTGGGTAAACGTGATATGTGTTGAATTGAGGCCATAAAAAGTGACTAATTTTGTACCATTCTTATTACAATTGTCAGTAGGCTACAGCTGTGGGCCCCTCAATTTGTGACTCAATTTTGTGAAGCATCTTGTGCTTGTGCTTGTGTTTGACAACTTGTGTCTTTGTGTCACCGTGCTCTAGGTATTTGTCTTTTTTTTTTTTTTTTCATTGCTTTCTTTTTTTAATTTCTTATAATATATTATTTATTATTATAATAATCAATATATTATAGACAATATATATATATATATATATATATATATTCATGTATTTAGTTGTTGTTTATTCTATATTTTTTTTATGTATTGACATTTAAATGATTGTTTGTCTTTTATTTAATAAGTGATAATTTAATTTGATAATTTAGGTCATAGGCTAATTCGGATAACTTAGTTGTCTACATTGAAAAGGAAATTGCTGAGAACTTCACTCTTGACTCAATATTTGATGACTTTAGATCTCTTAAAGAGCGTAGGTTACTGTTTTGAACAAAGATGTTTAGCTTTTATGTTATTGTATGTTTTGCGACTTTGCCCATTTTATAGTTGATTAAAGATATTAAATCATTTTTTTTAATTTTGTCTCATGATTGCTTAATTTTAATTAAATATACTTTGGTTTATACATACTCAGTTATGAAATATTATATATTACTATTTGACATTTCATACACACACAAAAAAAAAAAAAAAAAATTTATACATGGCCCCCCCAAATATAAATTCCTGGCTCCGCCACTGGCTAGATCCCTTCCCAAAAAGCCTAGTGAACCTAAACACATTGTTTGTCACCATTGTGGTGCCTTTGGTCATCTAAGACCTCAATGCTCTAAGTTTTATGCTTTTAAAAGAATCAAAAGAAAAGAAAAACTTGAGTTTTTTGGAAGTTGTGCTAAAAAGAGTAAACCGGTTTTGAATGAAAATAGCATATTGTTAAAGAAAATGTTTAATGCTCTTAACTCCTTGACTATGTGCATCTCCGGTTCTCATTCTTCCAACCCTTATCTCACTTCTCTTGAGACACTCATTCCAAACAATCATTCCATTTGGATGAGGAAGGGTTTCTATGGTTGAGTTTTTGCTCTTTTGATCCTTGATCTAATTCTTTCGATCTTTGTAGGACACTTCATGCATTAAATGTCATATCTTCATGCATTTTGTGCATCTTGCATTTATTTGTATGCATTGTTTTGTTTTTTATCTTACCTTTATATTTCAGTTTTGTGTGAGTAAAAATCCAAAACCACATAAAAAGTGAAAAAAAAAAAAAAATTTCAAAAAGTTTAATCGTATATGTTTGAGCATATATCACATATGAGTTTGGCATTGTACCTTTGTACAAATGGCTTTGTGCATTTACGAGCTTAGCTTGTTACTTTTGCACTTATATCTTTGTGAGGAAAATCTTGACATCTTTGTGTGATTATTGTAAGTCGATCTTCAACCTTGTCATGAATGATTAGTCAATAGTCATGTTGGTTTTGATACATGCGTAGACTTGTGCTTATATCTCTTCCACTCTTTTATTTTTATTGCTTAAAGAGTTCAATAAATGTAAATCTCAAAATGAAAAGCGATAATGAGCTGCAAAAGCCGTCGCATATACTAGTATTTGACTAGGAAAAAGGAAAAGCGACTTGTATTGAAAATGTTTTGATGCCCAAAAGCCAAAGGCTTGTTCATCAAATTGAAATATCAAAATTTTCAGGCATCAATCTCAAAAATGAGATGTATTGCTCAAAATGAGTTGTATTGATTCAAAATGATCAAATGATATGAATTGTAAGAAGCCAAATGAAAAGCTTCAATCTTATGTAATCATTTTCTTGTAGGAGGTCATATATGTTCATTTCTATAATTGAGATAGACCACTTGACTTAGTACTAGTTGTGTATGATTTGATTGAATTGATCATTGAAACTTCACTCTAGACTGAGGACTATTCCACATTTGATACACACACACAACACACATGCCTAATGTTCAATGAATGTCTTATTTATTTGTTAGATTGTACTTGTCTAAATGTGATGTGTGTGTGCTCAATCATATATGGTTCAATCCAAAAAGATTTTTGATCATTTTATATGTTCTTGGAAGTGATTTTTATCACTCTTTGTGTTCATGTTTAGTGTTTACTTTGTTTTTCATTGTTTAAACATGTTCTGTATTGAAAAAACAGGTGTCAGAGTTTTTCGCACTCTGTTGGCGACTCGCTAGTCGCGAAACCCCAGTCGCGAGTTCATCCAGAAGCTTTTGGCGACTCACTCGCGGCTTGCTCGCAACTCACGAAAATTTTCGCGACTCAACCTCGCGACTCGCCCAATCGCGAAACGCCCAAAAATAGCTTTTTAAAAGGCTCTTTGTGGGAAACCCGTTTTAAACCTCTCCCATCCTCTCTAAAACCCCTCTTTCAATATTTTGATATCAAAACCCAACCAATTTGAATAATTTTTCATTCCATTGACATTTCTAAGGTAATTATAAACTCTTTTCATTAATTTTGATCATTAGATTATGTTTTGGAAAGTTTTGTGCTCTTGGTTGGGATTTTTATCATAGGGGTTGGGAAAACTTAATTTTTGCCAAATTTCTTCATGGGTTTGGTTTCTTTTACTGATTTGCATTGGATGTTGGCCCCTTGTGGCAGAAAGAACTTGTATTAAGGGTGGATTTCATGATGTTTATGCATTGTTTCACATTATTGTTCATAGTGTGCATGTTAGGTGTTTGATAAAATGTCTTTTAGACATTTTCTCGCTTGTTTGGACTCTGATGAGTACCAAACTTTGGGGTTTCTCATGTTTCCTCATTAGGAACATGTTTCCTTATTAGGAACATGTTTGGTTCATTGGTTGTGTATTTAACACACCTTGCCCCACATGTGCATTTTTCATGCATTGGTCATGCATTGCACTTAGCCACCTCTTGCACACACCTTTGCTACCCTTGTCATGCATTGGTCTTTACCTTGTTTCTTCATCCTAGCATGTCATGTTTACCTTATGCTTTGTAGCATTTTACTTTGTCTTCGATTTGAGCTTCAGTTTCTCATTCATCTCGCACCCCTCATGCATCATTAGCATTGTTCATTCCTTCATCTCTTGCTCTTGTTTCTCCTTGACCCTTTGTCTATTCCCGACAAAAAGGGGGAGAGTATACTCTAGAGAGTATACCAGAGTGTTTTTGTCATTTCTATATGACTCGTGTGCACATCCTTAGGGGAAGAAATTCTATTTCTCATGCACATTTGTAGGGGGAGAGATATTCCATAGGGGAGATGCATATACCAAGGGGGAGAAGACATGGTGTTAATAAGAAAACTTTGTTGTGCTTGTTTTCTTGTTTGTTTTATGGTGCTTTGAGTTATGTTTATCTTTGCTTTGTTGTTCTCATTGCATCGTGTTGGTGTATGATCAAGTTGATCACATGTTTCACATCATGTTTACTTGATCGCAATTTACTTGTTACATTATACTTGTCCTTTTATTACTTGCTTTACCTTGAGGGTCTAATGTGTTTTGTGCAAGTATTTCAAGTTACAAGTATATATGTTCCAAGTGCATCACAACTTTTCATCATTCTCAAGGGGAGAAACTTTAAGCACTTTTAGTTTATATTGTTTAAGTTTATATTCAGTATTTTGTAATTTGTACCCATGGTGCTTTTGTAAGCTTTTAGGGTTTATGTTCATTATCTGTAGGTTTTATGGTCCATACCATGCTTTATGCAGCCTCTATATTTTGTTAAATCAGTACTTCTAACTAAATGTCATGCATTTTCTTGTTAAGTACTCTCACTCTTGTGCCCTTGTAGGATTGTTCCTAGATGCATATACTTAGTGTATTATGCATTGGTTGAGTGTTAGGCATACAAGTAACTTGCATTGTTCTTGTTAGCTTGTATGTTCAAGTGTTCATTCCAAGTGTGAATGAGCATTGTGGTCACTACCTTGTAGTTATTGCCTGTTTGATCAAGCCATGGTTTGTTTCTTTACTCCATCTTTGCTTGATCGCATTATGCCTGCTTCATATGCATTTCATGCTTTTCTGCATACAATGATCATGGTGTATTGTTGTGTTTCAGGAGTTTCATGTTCATATGATTCAAGAGCCTCACAGCTTCTAGATTTAGGTGTAAGTGAGTTTTGCCACTGTTCCCAAACTCACGTTTAAGTCTAGAGTTTGTTTTAGGGTGTTTTGTCACGGAATAGTCAAAGGGAGAGATTATAAGGTTGAATTTAATCAACCATGTGTTGGGTTTATTCCATGACAAATTTGCTTGTAATCTGAAAGACTTAGAAACCCCGTATTTAGGTGGGAATCATGTAAGGGTAGTGTGTGAGAAAGTGTGAAGAAATGCTCAAGATTGTGCAAAGAAGCGGGGACTCGCGGCTGGATCTCGCGGGAGGCTCGCGGCTTGCAAGCCGCCAAAAGTTGCACACGCGTAAAGCATGCAAGGGAGCTGAACAGTATGCCACCGGAGCACTACAGGACAAAAATCCAGATCGGCCATTTAGTTAGCTCGCGGCTTGAACTCGCGACTCGGTCAAGTCGCGAGGTCAAGTCGCCAACCAACCCTGTTTTGGAAAAACTGACTCTTCGCATTCCATTCTCACACCAGTATAAATACCCCTCATTCCTACAAAATATGTGTGGCTATTCAGAAAGAAAAACCCTAAAAGAGGTTTCTTTAAAACACCTACCCAATTAGAGAGAGCTACTCATTCTTGGAGAGAAATCTTTGTAGTCTCTTCTCATTCCTTCTCTCATTGTCATACCTATTGAGAGGAGATTTCTATCCAAACACTACCCACACCCATTTAGAGTGTTGAGTGTTTTTGGAGTTTTTGGAAGCATTGGAAGATGCCAAGGATGGCGAATGCTATGGATTATAGTGGAATCCGGTAAGCTAGTAAAAAAAAAGGTTCGGAGTAACCTCGTTGGAGTAAGAAACTTGAAAGGCTTAGGTACATCGGGTAGATTAGGTTTGGAGGGTCTATTACTGTTCATGTATCCCAACTACATTTTCTAGTGGATTATTGACCGCTTGGAGGGCGGCGGAGAGGTTTTACGCCGAGGGCTTCAGTTTCCTCTTCGATAACACATCGTTGTGTTGTCCTTGTGTTTGCATCTCTCTTCCCTTTTATCTTTGCCTTTTATTTTCTGCTGTGGATGTGATTTTAATTGGTTTAGATTGTTTACCAATTTTGTATTAAGTTTTTGTTCATGTTCTGCACATTAATTGTTTGATATAAAACTTGAATTGGTAATTTGTAAATTGGAGGTTTAAACGTTCAAGGGTGTTTTTTTTTTAACTTTCAAGGAGTTACTAAAGTATATATTTATGAAATTAGATTTCATAAATATATGATGAATAACTTAAAGGATTAAACCGGGTACTCAAGGATTAAGATATAGTAATTTTCAAAGTGGCGATCTACATTCATTACTTTGTATTACTATGAATATTTTATGAGGGGTTGCATGTACAATAAAATCTTGGGATATAATTTATTAATAAGGCCTAAACTACAATTATATTTATATAGTAGTACTAAATATAATTAATGGTAAGTCAAGAGTTGATAGAAAGGCCTATTGGAGCTAATGTCTTATTTGTTACATTTTGGTCCCACTCCAAGTCACATACTAAAGCCCAATTGAAATGACCCAAGAGGCTAGCCCAATTAGATAATTAGTTATAAGAAGAGAAGCATACAGAAATTTGTAAGAGAGAATGAAATTATTTGTATGTGAGTGTTAGACACTCTCTTATTCTCCCTTGAACAAAAACATATAAACTAATTGAGAGACCACACTTTTTGGACATCAAGTGGAACTAGAGTGAAGATTAAAAGTGTTTCCGAGTACTTTTAATCTTTGGTTTTGAATTTCACTGCACCAAGGTACACTCTCTTGTTCTTATATTCTAAAATTTACATAGTACATGTTATCAATTGCGAATGAAGTATATCCGTTAATTTTCCACTGCGTATGTTTTATATGCAATACAAACATGTATTTTTCCATCAAAGACTCCTTGGATCCAGGTACTAATTTTCTTCCTTCTGTTGTTTTAATATATATTTCCCTATTGCCTCGAGGAAAGAAAAGAGATAGTACTGTACTCAAGGGGACTCTACCAATAGGTCGTAATAGACAATTGACTAAGGTCACAAATGAAGAAAAGGCCCCATAATTTTGGTCCTATAGTACAATATTATATTTTATAACAATTTAAAATAAATATCTCATACCTATTAAACTTTTTTTTTGTGGCTTGGAAAAGTGGTCATATGTATAGCTGAAAATGGAAGAAACTCCTATTCTCTTTTGTTCTCTCTTATGTATCTTTTGACAACTAGTCACTATGAAACCCTCCTTTTTTTTCCTCCTCATCCCTTATTCTCACAAGTCATTTAAGTTAAATAAGTTTATTTTATTCTTTTATATGTTATGCTTCATATTCAATTGATGTGAAAAATTAGTATTAATTTGATTTTAAGTGAATACATTTTTAGTTGGGAAGGTTTGGATGATTCTATTGTTAAGTGAAATTACAGTAACACCTTTGATAAGTTAATGTTCTAATTTCTAAGCTTTAAAATTTATTTTATTTTAGTCATATTTTAAATTTTATATTGTAGATGGTGTTTCTTTTATTTGTATATATTTTGTAATTATAAATGTCTAATAGAAAAATATCAATTTAATATGATTTTTTTAAAAAGAAAAATTAATTAAATCTAGAGAAGATCTATTGATAAATTTGTTATCAGCAATAAACAAATAACAAAAAAATTAGGTAAAATATTGGTGGTCTGTATTTATTTTCAGACTAAAAGTTTTTCTAGTGACAAAAATAAATTTGGACAAAATTTAGTTACAAAATAAGTTGTAGTCTAAGTCTACAAACTGCTATAATAAACTGACATGTGTAAAAAAGGGTATATGTATTGCACATGATTACTTAAATAAACTTAACCCAATTAACCCTAGTTAACTACACTACCTATTAAAAAAAATAAAAATTAAAACACCTATATGTATACTCTCTCTCTCCCCTCCGACTTCTCTGTAAACCCAACCCTCTTCTTTGTAACCTAGAAACCCAATCCCCCTCTCTTTCATCAACTTCTCACCATCGATCACCCCCTAATCTCCATCTACCATTACCATGTGAATCTCTCTCTCTCTCTTTTTCTTTTCTTCCCTACGTTTTGTGCTTAATTTTCAATGCACACCCCTACATGGAAGTGTTTTTACTACTTTGCTAAAGCTCATTCTGCATTATATACACCCCAAAATAATTTGACAATGACTATTTTGCCATTAGAATTCCCATTGTTTAAGGAACACTAGGTTGTAGTTCTATTTAATTGCGCTTTGTTTAATCTTATACCGCACCTAGTTAAGTAGACTAAAAGCAATTAAGCCGTAATTTTAATTTGGAGGTTTAAACAAGCTTTATTAATTTTGCTATTGAGCTTTCAATATCAAAAGGGAAAATTATGTTACACATACTTTTTTTTTTTTTTTTTTTTTTTTTTTGATTAGCACCAAGTGTTTAGGACCTTGTCCTCAACAAGGAGAAGATATTTGGAATCAATTGATACCATTTCAGGGGTCTCAAAATTCAATAAATGTGAGACATATTAACAAAAAATAACTACCCAACTAACAAATGAAAGACATGTGTTAGTAGATATTTGGTATCAAATGATACCATGTCAACGGTATCAAAATTCAATAAATGTGAGACATGTCAACAAAAAATAACTACCCAACTAACAAATGAAAAACATGTGTTAGTGGGTAATTATTTTTACACATGTCTCTCATTTATTAGATTTTGATATGAATGACGTGGTCATATTTGATACAAAATACTTTTTCCTCAACAAGGAGTTTCCCACAAGTACACCTCGAGTAATTCAAGGGGCGATTATATTCCCCAAAGACACATACATGGGCCTAAACCACCATATCATCTATATAAATCTTAATGTTTTTTCCTAATCGTGGCTCAAACATCCTGGTCTTCATCCTCCGATAGGTAGCCCCCACATTCTTTAAACCAAAAGGCATCACTTTGTAGTGGTAATTTCCAATGTGGGTGACAAAAGCTGTCTTCTCTTAATCACTCAAAGCCGGTGGTATTTGGTGATACCCCTAGAAGGCATCCAAAAAGCTCATTCGAGGATGGCCTACGATTGCGTCCACTAGCTGATCAATCCGAGGCATGGGGAAAAGGTCCTTTAGACAAGCCTTGTTCAAGTCTCAGAAATCCACGCATACTCACCATTTTCCACTTTTCTTCTTTACTACCACTATATTGGCCAACCATTCAGGGTAGAACACTTCCTTAATAGCCCAACCCGCTTAAGCTTGTTCACCTCTTCCTTGACAAAGATCGGAATGTTCTTTAGATGAGCATCGAGGTGGTTGCTTCTTAGGGAGGACAGCTGGGTTGACATTCAGATAATGGCAAATGAAGCTCGGATCCACCCCAGGAGTTTCATAAGCACTCTACGCGAACACGTCGACGTTCCTTCAGCGAAACTCTTTTAGCTCTTCCTTCTTTTGAGGAGGTAGTTGAGCTTCGACCTGAAAAAACTTCTCCGGATCATCTCCTACAACAATTTTCTCTAAGTCCTCACATTTCACCCCCTTGGTTGTCTCTTCCCCGGGTAACGTTGGAGTCTTTGATTGCTATAAGTTCCTCTCAACAGAGACCGAGGACTCTACACCCGATCGATGCATTATCGGAGCGATCAAGCACTGTCTTGTCATGAACTGGCTCCCAACCAGCTCCTCAATTCGGTTCTCAAACAGATATTTCACCTTCAAGTGCAGAGTTGAAGAAACGGCCCTGAAGGCATGAAGCCGGGTCCGCCACGATGGCCATACAGGGAGAATAAGCATCCACCACAATGAAGTCCACCTCCACTACCTCTGAACCTGCTTGCTCGGGTAGCCTAATCTGACCCCTTGGAATGACAACTTTCCCATCAAAACTTACCAAAGGTAAATCATAGGCTATCAAATCCTCGGACCTCAAATTCAGCCCCTTGTATAAGTCAAGGTACATAATCTTTGCACCACTACCCTAATCTACCAATACTCTCTTCACATCATACCCTCTTATCCTAAAGGTGACCACCAAAGCATCATCGTGGGGTTGTATAGTTCCAACCTTATCTTCATTTGAGAAACTCAACGTTGGTATGATCTCTACTTTAGCCCTCTTCGCCTCGGAATTAGAGTCCTCGGCAAGTAGCCAAGCTATGGACATCGCCTTGGAGGGATGAGAACCGGTTCTACCAGGAGCAGCAAAGAAGACATTAATGGTACCCAAAGGGGGCCTTGAAGAAGCATTCCCCTAAGCCTCTGACCCTACTTGGTCTCCTTGCCCATTGGGTCAATATAAAAACTATTTAACCTTCCATCTCTGACCAGCTGCTCCAAATGATTCCACAAAGTTTTACAATTCTCGGTGGTATGTCCCCGTTCCTGGTGGTACTGGCAATGAAGGCTTTGGTTGTGTCTCGTGTGGTCTCCTCCTATCTTGTTTGGCCATTTTAAGTACAGCTCATTCTTGATCTTCTTTAAGACTTGATGTACTGGTTCTCGGAACACCGTGATCTTGACCATCCGAGGAGTCGTAGGTCCAAATTGCCCAAGAAAATCCTGCGGGATCTATTATTGTTGTAGCTATCTGATTTGAAATCCCTCCTCTCTTGAGGGATAACCTTACCCTTCTCTTTGCTTTGCTGTTGGTCCTCCTCAACCCTCTTATACTTATCAATCCAATCCATATGCTAGCACACACTGGTAGCAAGTTTCCCGATCAAAGACTTCCTCAAGCCATGCTCAGCAGGTAGGCCGACCTTGAAAGTCCCGATGGCTATGTCGTTAAAGTCACCATCTATCTCGTTGAACATCTCCCAATATCTGTTCGAATATGTTTTCAAGGTTTCCCCTTCTCTCATGGACAGGGACAATAAGGAATCTAAAGGCCGAGGAACCTTGTTGTACATAATAAAGCAAGATCCAAATGCCTGAGTGAGTTCCTTAAAGGAATCATTAGAACTTGCTCCTAAGCCATCGAACCACCTCATGGCCACGGGTCCTAAGCTGGAGGGGAACACCTTGCACATCAAGACCTCATTCTTGGAGTGCATAGCCATTCTCTGGTTGAAATGGCTCACATGCTCAACAGGATCTATTCGACCATTGTACATGGTGAACGTGGGTTGGGTGAATCGCCGAGGAAGTCTCCCTCCCTCAATTCTATGCGTGAAAGGTGATTTGGAGATTTGGTTGAGTACTCTGCTTATCACATCATTTCCCAAGCCTTTGGAAGATGAATTCCTGTTTCTACACTCACGGTGGTAGTCCTTAACATACAAGAAAGACTCACCGGGAGGAGTTCTTGATCTGCGTCTATAACTTCCATCCTTTTCACCCTCGGAAGAGAAGTCCGAATTCGAAGGAGTTCATCTTAGCCATTCGTGGCACAGCTTCTTCTTCAAATGATCAATCTCCAGTTGCAAGGCTATGGTATCCTCCTCATGGGAAAGGTGGCTCCCATTTCGGGACTGGCTCCTGCTAGTATAGGTGGTATGCATACTAGCCTTCCGGTCCCTTCCTCACTCAAGGTTGACAAAATGGTCTTCACGTTGGGACCCCATAGACTCTGCTTGGTTTGGACTTGAACCTACCATAACTGGACGTCAAACTCACTAAAACACAAGAAATCCCCACAGATGGCGCCAATTGTAAGGACCATATTTAGGTCCCTAGCCTAAAAGGTGGATGGACTTAGGCCCAAAAAACCCAAAACAATGAATTTGTAGAGAATGGATTGGAAAACTAGGCTTTAGTGAATCAGACAACAAGTAAAGTAGATCTTGATGACAAGAGAATGAAGATAGACTAGTTTAAACTAAAGAAAATCGTCCTCAACATAATCTGAGGAGATCGGTTCTTATATATTGATTCTCAAATTTGATTACAAGTTCAGTTCTTAATTGCTATAGTGTTTTTCTCTCAACTTCTCGATCCCTTCTCCATGGAGGGTTTCTTACCTTATATGGTTCTCTTTAGATGATCTTGGCCCTCCACTTGTTGATCATCTAAGCCACCACTTGATGATCATCTAAGCCACCACTTGAGTTCTTGTCCCATTGGACACCCTCACAGTTCCTCTATGAGTTGGGGCAACCAAGACAACATTGTTCAGGGGTCTTCTCTACATAAATGTGGTCAAAGAGTTAGCTGCAGAGCATTCAATGCGGTGGTAGTAGTCTTTTCTTAGATATTTCTTAGCTCCCACTTTGTCCAAGACATTCACAGTGCATATTCTTATCAACGAAACTTCCTAGAACGTCACTCTGGATAATGGAACTTACCTTTTGACCCTTTCTTCGTTTAGCCGAAGAGATACCCCTCATTGGCCTATCCCTCCCAGCCTATACAATCATAACTTGCTTGTGAAGTTCAAAGTCTTACTCCTTCTTTACTATTGATCTGTTCTTGGACCACTGTGCCTCCTTGGACAAGGCTCATGGCCCAATATACATTTGGACTTGCGTCCCCACAACTTTTATCATGTAGTATTAATAAAAAATTATGAACCATGTTTTGTCCAATATATACTTATTGTTCGCTAAAAGTTTGCTTTATTTTAG
This sequence comes from Quercus dentata, assembly GCA_028216015.1. Taxonomy (NCBI): domain Eukaryota; kingdom Viridiplantae; phylum Streptophyta; class Magnoliopsida; order Fagales; family Fagaceae; genus Quercus; species Quercus dentata. The sequence continues at coordinate 101,296,168 of CP116447.1, forward strand.
CCAAAATAAAGCTAATAGTTTGCTTTAGGTGACTTGCCTCCTTGGTAGACTTCTACACGGAAAGGTGATTCAAATATTGAGCTTTCTGATCCTTTTATGATTTTGTCCCGGGAAAGGTTCGTGACTTAGTCGAGTCTTTGATCAAGCTTATGCTTCATATTCAGTTGATGTGAAAAATTAGTATTAATTTGATTTTAAGTGAATACATTTTTACTTGGGAAGGTTTGGATGATTCTATTGTTAAGTGAAACTAGCTTAAAATCCTATGCATATGCATGGATACACTTAAAGATATACACTAAAATGCATAATATAATTCCTATATATATAATTTAAATACTATTTGTGGGGGCCAGTTAGACAGGAGGTACTATTAAGGCTGTGCGAATTGGGCCTACAGCCCAATCCGAGGACATTAGATAATCCGAGGATGGCCAAATGAGGTTATAAGGGGAATGATATAAAGCGAAAAGTAAAGATAGTACGAGATAAGTCCAACAAACGTCCGAGGAGAAAGGCCATCTCGGAAACGAGAGTTCGAGGTCGATAAGAGTGCCATATCACCCTAAACTTTCTTCAAAGTTACACCATAACTAAGAGTTGAACGTTGGATAAAGAGTAAGAAAAGGGGGCAACAAATATCTCCAAAAAGCTGCTACCTCCACATTAAATGCCTCCCAACTAACTCTCTGGCCGCATTAACGTGGAGGTGATACCTGAACAGAGTCAAGCAGCCTTACAGCTACTAGTTGATGGTTCTGGGAGGTGTTGGATGGGATAAGAAAGAGTTCCCAGAGTCTAATCTACACATGTATGGTAGGAATGATACCAAAGTTGTAGTATATAGCATGGGAAGATGGACTAAAGAGAGGGATCGAAAAAATATCAAGTAATTTTTGTAGTACGACAGTGAACTCTTGTAACTTTGCTCATCAACAAAACATTATAATATAAGTTCCTCGTGCCACGCCGAGGGTAGACTTTCTTATTTCATTGGAGTTTCATGATCTTAAATCAGCCAATTTTACTGTTTTTCTTCTAGAGTAGATCTAGTTTTTTCGTCCACACTCTACAAATTCATTGTTTGGGCTTGTTGGGCTAAAACCCAATCCTATATTGGGTCCAATCCAAATTCAGTCCTTACACTATTGATAGTCATTTTTATATTTTGTTAAATATTTAAAAAAATTTGTAAGGATATTATTAGGTATAAAACACAAATTGTCCAAGTTTTTTTTTTTTTTTTTTTTTTTTTTTTTTTAATTATTGTGAGGCACATTGATAGTCATTAGATTGTTAGATTTATATATCTGAACCATGGCATACTATTTCAGAAAACAACGTGTTTTAACTTATCATATTTCTTGGGTAAAACTCCATAGTGTTCCATTAAGCAACTGAGCATGCATTCAACTACTCAAAAGATTTTCTCAAAAAAAAAAAAAAAAAACTCAATAGATGATGAGAAGAAAAAATAGCCTATTCGACATCACTACATTATAGTCATGATACAAATTCTTACACAAAATTCAATAGACATTATAAGGAAAATTTTGATGTATTCAAGCGGATATATAACTAATCCAAACAGCCACAATACAATTATATACACTATATTGACTTGGTTGAAAAATTAAAATAACTAAAAAAATAGAAATCAAAGATGAAAAACTACCCTTTCCAAGCTCTCCAATTTGTTTCATAGCAATAGACACACCAAAATTATTGATAAAACATGAATATTCAAATAAAATTTAACCTTTTGCATGTTTAACTTAGTTCTATCTCTCTTACAACAGGAATGAAAGAAGTTGAAAAAAATATAACTATAAAAAATTCATGTTTCCTCGTTTTCTTTTATATATAGTGTGTGAGGACACCATTTTTGTTGATACAAATTTAATATTATGCTTTATGTTCATTGTAAGTGGGTTACTTAAAACATATCTGCCAAGAGGGGCGTAATAGTCTCTAAATTTGTGAGAATGTCCTTGCAAGTCAAAATGGGAAATTTCTATTAACGTACAAAATGCAATTAATCCATCCACTTTCAAGCTGCAAATTCCCTCTCAAACTTTGATTTTGACATTAAATCTTGAGTTTGGCATCAAGATGAAGTTGCCAACGAAGAAAAGAAGAAGTTCAATATTGTTTACCCAAGAAAGAAGAAAAAAGAAGAAGCTTGAAATTGGGAAAACAATTCCAAAGGGTAGATTAAGCAGTCTACATAATTCATTGAAATAATCCAATATTAAATCCTAATTTATGGTCAAGTGCAGATTTCTTATTGGCATTCTCTATTCTTATAAAAAAAAAATTTGAGAGATGGCTTAGTTTTTGTTCTTTTGAGTCAAAGTAGTGTAAATCTCATTCAAAACTCTAAATGTGATTCTGATTGACAACAATAATCAAACACATTCAAGGAAATTCATCAAATGACAAAACTCCCAACTCAATTTGCACCAAATCTAAGCTACCTAACTCACTGGCTTGATGATAGAAAGTCCAAAACCTCAGCTAAAATTTTTTCACTACAAAAAGGCAAGTACTTTTAGCTAGGAAAAAAGAAAAGAAAATGGAAGTCTAAAACTCTTCCCAAACCTATATAAAAAAGCGGGAAAAAAAAAAAGAATGAAAGAAAATGTTCATCAAAGTACCTTCATAGTTAAATATATATTAATGCAAGGGCATGTTGTATAGCCCCTCATTTGTCCTACTTGTAGGAATGCTATGTATAAAATACAATATCACTCCATTTAAAATCAACTCCAACTATCTTTTATAGAATTTAAAAAATATATATCATATGTTACAATGGTGTCCATCTAGAAACAAAATATCAAGCACATAGTATGACACAAAACATAAAAATCAGCAAAGATCAAAATACTTGCAGCAAGTAAACTATTTAATAGAATTTACAAATTACAAATTTCTCAAATTAGCATTAAAACAAATTATGCTCAAGTAGAAATTGTCCATCAAAAGAATAATGCCTGCTACAAAAAAGCTTACCATAGATATAGGATGGCAAGATGCAGAGAAAAAAGTTTCAAAGAACAAAATGCCCATGGTTCCTAATTTCCTGCTTCTTTTCCAAGTTTGTATTCTATTACATGTTCAAATATATATTTTTTACATGTTCGAATATATATATATATATATATATATATATATATATATATATTTTTTAAAAGAAAAAAATCAATAGAAATAAAGGGGAAAATCCCTAAACTTACCATTGAATTATGATATTCATTGTAACACAATTACATGCCACATTTTTTAAACCATGAATTTCTAAAATATGTAATAGTTTTTCACTTTATATATATATAAGTGTGCGTGATATCTCATGAGCGTCTTTGTTGTCCTATTTACCAACATCACTATCTCCACTAACCAAAATTGAATTCCCATTTCCTTCATTAATCATTGCCCTATTTTCTTCAACAACACGTCAAATAAGAAACTACCCCATAAATAAACCAAAAAGCAGTCACATCCAAGAAGTGATCTGAATTGCATACATTTGAAATCCTTCATGGCTAGCCCTGTCTACCCATCTCAATTCTTAATGCCTTTACTATGGCTTCATACCAAATTGCTCATGTTCCCTCTGTTTCCCATCTTCCATTTCCAATCCCACCCAATCCTCCTATTTATCTGCCCCTTCAAAAATCAAACACAAATGTGATCTCAAAAGAGATTATTGGATTGTCAAATCAGATGAATGATTTACCGGAAGAAATCTGTATTTCAAAAAGTAATAAACATACCATTGAAATGTAAGTGCATTTATTTTATGATTAAGAATGATTTTCCAATACTTCTATGAATAACAATTTTTTTTTGCTATTGCCATACTGATAGTCTTTTTTATGTTATTCTTTTTCTAAAGTGAATGGGTTAAACAAATCTTCGAATGGCCTTGGGTTTTCTTTGGGCTATCAAATTTAACCTTTTACCTCTCCCTCATTTCCCAATCCATTTCATATAAGAATCAAAAGAATCTCTCTCTCCCAAAAACTCTCTCATATTTCCCAATGGCACCCAAAACCAAGAAAACCTCCTACATGATTTTTGGCAAAGTTTTCAATCTCACCCGCTGGGATGGAGCCACAAGGCCAACAGAGTCCCCTCCACTAATCTTCAGGCCACAAAACCATCTTTCAAAAGGTGCACGGAAGGGATTGGTGAGTTTTGTAAAATTTTCTCATTTTCAAGTTTTACTTTGATTTTCTGTTTTAATCCTTTAGTGCCATTAATAGGAGTATAAGTTCTAAGAGTGGCTACACGTAATTAGATATATTTTTTTATTCACTTTACTGAAATTAAATGATAAAACATGCCTATCTAGCTGATCTCAATCAAATTTAAAGCTGTAGTTGTTTAGTTATATACATATGTTAATAAAGAAGGTGTAGTTCAAAATACATTCCAATTTAAGAAAACTACTAAATTTTGTAATGTTGCAGCTTGGGTTTTTTGATGATGGGAAGTTCAAGTGGACAATGTACTAAATTTCCACTTATGTTGATGACATAGTAGGCCTAAATGCACATTAGAAAAAATGCAGTGACCAACGGCAACTAAAACCAAGAGGTACAAACCATGTAGTGGACATAAACTAATGCAAGAGTAAGCAAAACATTTTGTCAAACACATGGTGTGCACAAAATTTCAGCATTAGAATGTACCATAAAGCCAATAATGAACAACCCAAAGTGTGGGATAAGCATATCAGATGGTCCATTCAATCAAAGCCAAGTCAAAAATCCACACCTCATGTAACAATGTTTAAGATATTAACAATTGTTATTATAAATAATAGGAATTAAAACAGAGATACACAACTTATTGACACATTGAACAGTTCTTGTAACGCAACAAATAACTCAACAACAATAACACGACGAATAGGCAAAACAAACAAACTGAAAAGTATCAAATACACGGAACTACATAACTAATTAACTTATTCCATGAACAGTGTAAAGCCAAAAACCCAACTCTTCATGGCTTTTATATTTTATATCATAAGCCTTGCGGCAATTTTGAACCCAACAAAGTAGGCTGCAAGTGTCTGTAACAATAGTATTTATAATATAAATGTCACTTTTTTTCCAGGTACTTAAATGCTACATTCCATTTCAATCACCCATATTATACCAAACACATAAAGAAACATAAAAATTTATGTCCTGTGACTTCTTTTGCTATTTTTTTATGATAAAATGATAAACTTACCTTAATAGAGACTTAAAAAATACCATGAACTTCTTCTCGCACATGCTTATGCAAATTTGCAATAGTACCCAAACTTTAAAATTAGTATTCAATTTTTTTATCTAATTGATCTAATGCTCTACATCATGAATATATCCTATTTATTTAAATAAATAAAAAATCAGATTCCTTGTTTTGGTATTAATTTTGGTTGGTCATGAAAATAATTTAGAAGCTTCTTATCAAACAGATGGTGTGCGTCTATGGAAAGTGAAACTATTTTTGCCTTTAGGAAAGTTATCTAAACTAAACCTGGGTGGGGTTGAAGGAGAAAAATAAAGAAGAAATACAGAGTATGTTGCAGCAAAAAGTATAGAAGGGAGAATGTGTGTTTTCAAAAAAAATGATCTAATTTGCAATAAAGCTTAGACAACAATTTTATCAAAAGCAAAAATGTATAAATGAAGAAGATAGTTAAATACCAAAAAAAACGTTTATGGTGTTGCTCCCAATCTTGAGGCACTGCCAAGGGTTGCATTCAATCTAGCCTTGGTTGTTCAAGCTTTCAATCCCAATGCGATTTAGGCCATGTCGATTTGGGTTGCATCATTTCCTGCTAGAATAGTGTGTTGGAAATATATAAAGTGCAAATTAAAGTATAATTCTTTACATGCATTGACATAGGTTTTAAACGTAACAATGGAAATAAATCGAAACACAAATCAAATTCATAAATACCTTGGTGAAACAATATTGAGTCACTGAATATCTTTGATGTGTCATTGAGAAGTCCAGGGCTTGTCATCATTGAATGCATCCGGTGATACTCGATAGTAAATATTTAAAATTTCTGAAGAGGGTCGGATAGGATGAGTTGGAGAGAGGAAGATTGGTGTATGGACGGTAGTAGACAAAAACAATTTGGCTAGAAGCAGGATATTGTATTTAAATAGGAATATAATCAGAACTTTACCAAGAACGATTCTGTAGTCCTGACCAAGGAGGTTCGGATGTCACTCTATTTGTGCTTTATAGTCTCAAATTTCTGCCTTTCGACCGCAACAACTATGCACAATAAAACCAATTCTAACTACCTTATTATAAACCATAATCTTACTCCAAACCAATTCTCACTACCATTCGATTGTTTGTTACTATCGCTGTTTAGATTGTATTTTTTTTAATAGTGATGAATCGGTTAAAAACTAAATGGTACACCGTTTTGTTCAAGAGGTTTTTAAATTGTGTTTTGTTGTATATGAAGAGGCACAATTTCTCTGTTTTTGCCCTCTCCAAACCTAAATCATATATAACCCCAAATTTCAAAAAATCAAATCAAAACCTAATGTAACCCAAATACATAAATTAAAATCAATCCAACCAAAATCAATTCAATTCAATTAAATACCCAAACCTAAAACTAAATCAACTCAAACGTTTAAAGCAATATAAAAAATAAAATAAAATAAAATAAAAATTACCGATAAAGGTTTCTCGCATTCTGATAGGAAGATGTCTGATTTCTCTGGTTACCAATGCTCTTTTTGAATAACGAACTCACGTTCTCTCTTATTTCTCTGTCTTTGCCCTCTCCAAACCTAAATCATATATAACCCCAAATTTCAAAAAATCAAATAAAAACCTAATGTAACCCAAATACCTAAATTAAAATCAATCCAACCAAATTCCTCAAAACTAATTCATATTTCATACCCATACCCAGATCTCGAAAAGAAAGAAAAAAAGAAAAACTTACCGGTGGTAGTTCTCTCTATGTCCGTATCTCAATTCCTGCATGTACCTTTAGGTTACCAGTGCTTGGTTCCGTGGTATAATTTTGGCAGGGGAACGGATGGTGGTGCGTACGAACTCTATCTCCTTCTCATCTCTGTATCGCAAGGTTTTTTTTTCCTCCTTCTCTATCTCCACATCGCAAGCGTTGGTGTTTAAAAAATTCAAAAGGAAGCGAAAAGAGAGAGTATTCATGGGAGGAGAAACTGAAATTAGAGTGAGTTTGAACTTTTGATTGGGAATACGGTGATGGCGGAAGATCCGGGTAGCGCCCTTCTCTCAATCTCTGTTTCTATGTTTCTCTCTCTTTTCTATCGATCTCTCTCTCCTTTTTCCGTGTACCAATCTTTGTTTTTTTTTTTTTTTTTTTTTTTAAGCGGTTAGTTTCCTTTTATACCAAGAGGGCTCCAAACAGTATTTTAACATAGTGAAACATTATTGATTATCGCTTTTAAACGGTGTCGTAGCATTACCAAACAATGTAATTTATCGCTTTTTAACTTAAACGTATCTGAATTTTAGATAGTCAATTTTCCTATTTGTCAACACCTCCTTAATTGTAGGAATCCACTTTCTCTCGACCGCTGTTATATATATTAATATAGATATAGATATATAGCGGTGCTCTAAGTTTGGCGAGGGAACTCTCTCTGTATCTGCGTTTTTTTTTTTTTTGGAGTATTGGAACTCTTTCCTTCTCTCTCTGTATCTGTGTTTTTATTTTTTAATAGAAGATTTTAATTGAATTTTAACTAGTTATTTTTCTTTTTTATAGGGAGAGGCTTCTAAACAGTGTTGTAACATTACCAAATAACATAATGTATCGCTTTTTTAAGTTAGACGTGTCTAAATTTTAGATAGACAGTTATCCTATTTGTCAGCACCTCCTTAATTGTAGGAATCTACTTTCTCTCAACTTCTGCTATTATATATAAATATATATATATATATATATATATATATATATATATATATATATATTACAATAATGCCTTTGATAAGTTAGGTTATAATATTCGAACTTCTAAGCTTTAACAATTATTTTATTTTAGTTGTATTATAAATTTTATATTGTAGATGGTGTTTCCTTTATTTGTATATATTTTCTAATTATAAATATCTAATAGAAAAATATCAATTTAATATGATTTAAAAAAAAATTAATTGAATCTAGAGAAGATCTATTGCTAAATTTGTTATTAGGAATAAACAATAACAAAAAATCAGGTAAAATATTGGTGGCATGTATTTATTTTCAGAACTAAATGTTTTTCTAGTGACAAAAATAAATTTTAAGGACTAAAATGACAAAAACAAAACTTAGGGGCCAAAATGACAATTCACATCACCTAGAGGGTGTAATTTGTATTTGAGATTTATATATATATATATATATAAGGAAAAAAATTATTTTAAAATTATCTTCTTAGGCCAAAAATTTTATGAGGGTAGCCTTGATTGTATTTCTTGCCCTATGAATCACTGTGTCGTTTCAAGCATCCTTCCCTGAATGCATTTGTTTCAATATTTGTTTTTCCCACCAAGATACCCACCACAATACCATATTTCTAAATTTGGTAAGTTTCTCTTTTTTTTTTTTTTTTTTTTTTTGTGAAAATAAAATTTAATTATGTGTTAAGTGAAATGTATGGCCTAGAAGTTATTCATGGACAAAGTTTAGTTATAAAATTGGTTATAGCCTAAGGTTACAACTTTACTCAATAAAATAAACACACTACAAGAAATCTGGGTTTAGGCAGCATTTTTTTTAGTGACGTTTTTAAATTCGCCACTATAAGTGGTATACTGTGACGTTTTATACAAAAGTTGCTAAAGAGTGAAAAGGTCACCGTAACCCAAAACAATAGCATCGTTTTAAGAAATGCCGCAAAAAATATAGTTTTAGCAGTGCATTTCTAGTTTATAGTGACGTTTTCTAAAAACGTACCAATTGTTATTAAGGAAAATGTGCTCAGTATGTTATTAAAAAAGAAATACTATATAGTGACGTTTTATAAAGACTCTATAGCGACGTTTTCAAAACGTTGCTATATGTTCTGAACTTTTGGCCGCCACTTTTTTCAGGTTCCCACACTATTTCCCCCCCTTTTTTTTTCTTAATTAACCACTCCGTGTCCCACTTTTTTCTTTCTTTAGTTAACTATTCATTGTCCCCTTCTTTTCTTTTTTTGTGTTGTTTGTTCCTATTGTTTCTTTGTGACCCACTTTCTCCAACACCACCACACATTTTGCTTTCCACCCACTACCATCGCCATAGCCACCACGGCCATCGTCAACCTCCACTAAGACCCACTGCCACCACCATAATTTTTTCCCTCTTTTTTATTGTTCAAGTTTCTTCAAAGTGTAAGTCTTTCTTCTTGACTTATGGGTTTGCATTGATTGGGTATTTATTTAGAGTGTAAGTATTTGTTTTTAGCTAATGGGTTTGCTTTGATTTGGTTTTTCTTTAATGGGTCATGGAGTTTTGTGCTAATTTTTGCTGTTTTTCTATTTTGGTTGGAAATTAGTAGAGAAAGCTCTTATTCAAATTTGGCTTCTTGTGCAAAAGGACTTGAGGATCAAGGGCTGAATCATTGTAAGTATTTCTTTAGAGTGTACATATTTGTTTTTCAATATTATACCTTCTAGCAGTGGCAGGGGATGGATCCTTATCAATAACTAGGATGCTTTTTTTTTTTTTTTTTTTCAATATCTACAGCAAAGTGTCTCCTATTAATTATTTATACACTAGGTGTTTTCCATGCATGTGGAAAAAGTGAAAGCTTGATGAAAACATAACCAAAAAGGGTCCTACACTTCTAGTTGATGGCAAGTTCAGTCATGATGAACACTATCCAATTCAACAAAAAATATTTTCTAAAAAATCATTTTTTGCATTTTCTAATATTTAGTAGAGTAGAAAAATCTAGTCAATAAAAAACATGTAGTCTAATCATTGAAAAACAAGAGATTTGAGGTGGGGAACATTTTCCTTTTCTTTTCTTTCTTTTTGTTGTAAAAAAAACACTTTTAACTTTTAAAATTAAAGCTACTAGAGTTAAAACAGTTTCTATTTTGGAACTATTAAATTAGAAAAAAAATTAATAGATTTCGAATGTAGTAGGACAACACTATGCAAATCTTGGTGTACTTAATAGTTAGCCATATATACACTACATGGGATGGTTTTATTAATAAATTAATAGCAACTAGGTGTACTTCTTAACTTAGTGTTGTCCCACTATAGTTAGCCACATAGTGTTGTCCCACATATACAATATTTTGAATGTACCCATTATAAGTCTGTTTTGGGACGGTTTTATATGTGACTGACTACAAGTTAAGAAGTACTATGCAAATCTTGTATTTTTTTTTTATTATTTCTACTTAATTTTTCTATGGTTTGTAGATTTCGAATTTTTTTTTGGTTATTAGTTTTGTGGTTTAGCTAACTTGAGATTAATTTTTAAAAAGAGCCCACTACCCACTAATGTCTACAACGAGATTCTTCCATTAGATGAGGATTTTCGCTTAAAAATTATATCTTCAATGTGTTATCATTATTCAGCATGTGTGTGTGTGTGGGTGTGCTTGCTTTAGTTTTGATTTTTTAATTGAATGTAGTAAAAGGCTGTTTGTGACTGTATATGGAGTTGATTTGGAGCACCTATTTCAGTTGAGACATTTAGGCATAATTGGTAAGTTTTCATATGTGTACCAAATGAAAAAGTTTGGATACAATTAAACTTCAAATATTATTTGCAAAGTAGTCTTTAATTTTTCTGCCTAATTGTACCAAGTCCCAACTCATTAAATTTTTTTGCAATGATACACTTATTTGCCTTCCACATCATTTAAGTGTCCTCTTTTATTTTATAGGTTAACCACTCACTTATTGTGATAAGTTTGGATTTTTTATTTTTGAAAAGGTGCGTGCTTGGCTTGAGCATAGTAAGTAATTTTTACTTAAAAATTTGTACTTGAGATGTTGATTGTGTTGGGGTGGAATGTTGAGTTGGAGCAAGCAGGTGGCTTGCATGGTGCTATAAGGCAGTTTACATTTACACTAGAAGTGTTTATTATTTTTTGAAAATTTGGATGGATATTTTTGAGTTATATTTGTTGATTAATTGGCTAATCATCCACAGTTAATCCATCAAATGCACCAAATCCAAATTTTTTATATATTTCCAAGATCATGTTTATGATTATGGTTAATATTGTTTGACAAATATCCCATATTGCACGACAATGGCTTTTATTGTTTTATTCTCATTACAGTTGTGCCGCTTCCAAAGATCGTGCTACTCGCAGTGCTAACAAGTACTCATTCATTTGGAATCTCCCTGAAAATCACAAGATTGAATTTCCATTAACTAGTTCAAATCAGCCAATTAAGAAGGCAGGGAGGAACTTCACAGGTTTTTTGGGTACAATTGCATGAAAACCCCATTTGTGCCCAATTAAGTATAAGAATTGGACAAGAATGCCGGATGAATTTAAGGAACAAATATGGGATATTGTTCGTATTCAGAAGTTATAGACTATATGTGTATTATTCTATCTTGTACTTGAGTTTTACACAAGTGTTTAGCTTGATATGGATTTTGCTAATGAGCTATTGCATGTAGTCAAAATGGATTTTGCTCAAGAACCTGCTAGGTTGGAGGCAATGAAGAATAGGACATTGTCCTCAATTGCGAAATCTTGGAAGAACCACAAGTCAGCTTTGAAGAAGAAGTATTTCCTAGGAAGAGGAAATAGAGCATGAGCACCACCAAATGTAATTTCAAGATTATGAAGACCTTGTTCAAGATCGAGTTTACCAAAAACGAAGGTATTATTCTATATTGATATGCTTTAATTGTTCTACATCATCATCAGAACAAGAACATTCATATGGATATCTTTATTCTACATTGAATATCTACCATGAAAAATATATTCAAATAATACTTTGTTTAAATATGTAATTTTTTTTGAACGTAGGAGCTTGCTTTGAAAAACAAGAACAGTCATTCCAAGCAAACAAATGTACATACTGGTGGTTCAAAAAAAATTGCTTCATATGCGGAAGAAATGGTAATGACTTAATAATTATCTTGTAAATGACTTATTAGATTGTTCTTAAGTTTGTATGAAACCATTATTCCTAATTAAATAAATGAAATGACCATAATTTAGGTAACAACGATTGGGCATCTTGTAGAGCGTGCGAATGTATATGTAAAACTCCATCTTCATAAAGATGGTACTCCGATTAACATCGTAGCGTAAGGAAACATTGTAAGTAATATCATGATTTGCTAAGTGTAATATTGAATCTACTAACATTGTTAATTTCTAATGTGTTATTGTGTTCGAATTTTAAATATTAGGAAAAAATCAATGAACTGTTGAGTGAGTCCTCAAATCGAGTATTGCATAGGCACCGGATGATGTATATGCTCAAGTGTTTGGTAATGAGCACAATGGTCGTGTTCGAGGTGTGGGATTTGGCCCAACCCCAAGTATGCATCCCGCCAAGAGCACTTCTGCAATTGCTCAAGTAAGAAGCCAAGAAAGGGATGTTGAAGTGACTCAGTTGAAGAATCAAGTGGCTTCTTTGACGGAGAAAGTGAATCGTTATGAAAACTTGGAGGAGCGAATGACCCAATTGATGCAACTAGTGCAAAATCATTCTTCAGAAGCTAATCAGGTATTAAATTTTAATGTTTTAAGAATGTATTTGGTTTTTAAATTTTTTAAGTATAGCAACTATTATTTTGTTACTCAAAATGATTTCTTTATAAACTTATTAGATACTTTAATTTGCATTCAATGGTTTCGGTTTAAATCATCAATCTCCAACTCCTCACAGATCACAGGCATCATCCCATCAAGAAACTAGCATATAGCGGTACATGCAATGTTTTAAGGACTCCATGGGCTATTACATAGTTATTTTGAACAACCACAATTATTTTGGAACTATTATACTTTGTTTATAATATTGTCATAGTTTGGGTGGTTGTTTTTTTTTGGTATAAGTAGACAAGTGTTTTGTTACAACCACATTTATTTTGGAAGTATTGTACTTTGTTTAATATTGTCATAGTTTAGGTGGTTTTTTTTTATTTTTTTATTTTTGGTAGGTAGACAAGTATTTTGTTCAATTCAAGATGATATATGTATTGGTATTAAACATATATATATATATATATATATATATATATATATATATATATATATATATATATATATTGAATCTATGGTTAATGTGTTATTGTGGAATATTGATGATCAATAGGTATATTTGATCTATTACAAGCTTGTGTTAGTTATTGTTCAATTTTAAGCGAGGTTTATATCGCATTTTTAATATTTAAAAAATATATATATGAGCAGGTTTTTGTGACGTTTTAAAAACGTCACTAAAAAGTAAGAGGAAATCCTTTTTAGCGACACCTTTAAAACGCTGCAAATAATCAATCCTATAGCGACGTTTTTAAAATGTCATTAAAAAATAAGAGGACAAATGCTTTTGCGACATTTTTGAAACGCCGCTAAATGTATTTTTCCATCATTATATACGAAAATGTTATATTATTTAAATGTCACTAAAAGTTTTTGAACGCGACTAAACAATAACATATGGCAACATTTTTTGAAACGTCGCAATAGATTTATAGCAACTGCTCTATTGCGACGTTTTTAAACGTCGCAAAAAAAACGTCACTATAGACCATTTGTGTCTATTGTGACATTTTTGGGTTTTTAGTGACGTTTTTAAAACATTGCCTAAACCCAGATTTCTTGTAGTGACATTATTACATATTTTGAAAATCTAACCATTAAAGTGTATATTCTTTATACTCTTATTATACATGCCAAATTTTTTGTCAATCGGATATTATTTACTATATGATTTATAAGCTTATATTTTATGCATAATTTTAAACAAAAAAAACTTGCAATTTAAACAGTTTATTGATGACATAGCTATTATTCTTCAATTTTCTAGAAATTTTGAAAGTATTGAGGATATAAAAAGAAAATGTAATCTAATGGTAGATTTTTCAAAATTCATTCCTAATAAAAAGATATTGAGTAAGGTTGTAATCTTGTAGCTAAACTTTGTCCCTTATTCATGTGTAAATGGATGTGATTGGTAGTATACAACGCTACATGTAATGCTGGATTTGTGGACAGAAAAATAAGAGTAGAAATTTTCCCCTTCCTCTTTTCTTTTCATTTTTAGTATCTATTTAAATTATTAAGACATAATTGGATAATATTTTAAAAAATAAATTTTAGAGTTACCTTTGAACTCTTAGAATTTAAGAGGATCCTGATCTCCAATATATAAAAAATTCATAAATTAGTTAAAATAGTGAGAAATCATAAATCAATGATGTCCCAATTCTGATTAAGAACCTTGTACCTCAACCAAACTTTTTAGTATTTTCAATGAAAAAAAAAATCAAGGAAACATTGCTTAGTTATAAGAAATAAACTTTGGGGTGGATTGAAGTATTGCGTTGAAGAATTAATCCGAAAGAAGCACGTAGTCAAACAAACATCATGGTATGCTAAACATGTGTGCGTGCACAAACATTCTTTCTTTCTTTCCCCTTTGATGAAATGAATAATACTCTTCATGAAGTAAACTAGATGTTGGTGCGTAATGTAGGGTGCAGAACATAATCTTGTCGATAGTTGAACATTGAACTGTATAATTTTGATCAGCTTTTATTTGAAAATTACATTTTGCAGGAGCATTCAGATGCAGCTACATACAGAGATAAGATCTTGGATGGTTATTGTGATTTGTGCTTGATTTATGGTAATGAAAGTTAGAATAGTAGATCAAGTTATTTCGACATAAAAACAAAGATCAACACCAACACCCTGTGGATGGGGATTGACGATATAATTGGACATATGCAATCTCTAGATATGGAGTTTGAAATATCTCAACCGAGAAGAAAGCGAAAATCTGCTCCTTCGTCAACCTCATCATGTATCCAAGAAGTTTGGGGAACCATCAAGAAAGAGACACAAGAGGTAGTTGAGGGGAAGCATTGTGTAGTAAAAACATATTTGGGTACAGAGGAAGATAGAGACTATAGCTTAATAGAATGTATAGTCGCAACACTTCAAACTGTTCCGGACATGGATGATGAGATCTTCTTGGAGACTTGTGAATTTTTAGAAGATGAGAGAAAGGCCAAGATGTTCGTGGCCATGGATGTCACAGCACAGAGGAAGTAATTATTGAAAAAGCTTTGACGGTAGCATCTATTTTTCTTGTTAATGTGAGATATAATTTTGGTACCATTTTTTTTGGGGAGTATTGCCAATGTAAATTAGATCCAATATTAATGTAAAGGCATTTTTCAATGCAATTTCCTTTATGATTTCCTTGTTGAAATTGGAAAAAAAAGGGAATTGAATTTGTTTTTGTTGGGAGGTCCAGCACATGGTAATGGTTGATTTTAAGCAGGATTTATGGTTGATTGCCTTTAAATGTTGTTGAAATACATTCTCAATTGATATTTTTCCCAAAAACAAAAATCGATTGAAGCCTTAGGGCCTGTTGGGTTTCAAAAAGTGGTGTGTTCACTTTTCATTTTCTTTATTCTATATTCAAATCCTGAAATTGAATATAGAAAATTCACTTATTTTCATATTTGGTAGTGTTTGGTAAATTATTTTGAATACATAATTTGGGTATAGAATACATCATACTTGAGTTTGGTCATTATTTTCTATCACTAAAAAAAAAATAACTCTGTGTTTTTACAATATTTACGAATATGCGACTGTATTTGTATTCACAGAAAACAAAACACTAAAAGGTTGTATTCATTTTTTGTATTCAAATCCAATTTTTAGATACTAAAATTGAAAATAGAATACAAATGTTAAAACCAAACCAGTTTTTAGTGGTGGGACCCACTAAAAACTAAAAATAAAAACAAAAATCAATGCTTTTTTCAGCTAACCAAACAGACCTTTAACATTGAATCTCATGTTGCTTGTATATTTCTTTTAATGCATATATGACGGTAAATGAAATTATTTGTGTCCATGTTGGGGCATAAAAATTTATCTACTAGTGAAAAGGATTTTTTGTTATTTAGCTAGCATATTGATATACAATAAATCTATATGCACTAAATCTTTTAATGGATTTTCTATGCATCACTTTTCCTTTTTTAAGTGTGAGATTTTTGATAAAAAATTATTATGTGATAGACAAAATTGATTTTGGGGAATCTCAAGGAGAAAGGGCATGTTAGGACATATGTGATTCAATGTTAGGAACATATGTCAATATTTTATGTAATTGGTTAATCCTTTGACAAAACGCACTTTACTTGTAATTGAGTAGATCTAGGATGTGTTTAATATTTCAAGGAACAAGGTTTCAAGTTCAAGTGTTAAAGCCATGCAAGTTTGTCCAAGAAACAAGTGAGAAAGTGCTGGATTTTAAAGTTCAATAGTTAGCTCGATAACTAGCTCAATACAAAGGCGGAGCCAGGAATTTATATTTGGGGGGGCCATGTATAATTTTGTTTTTTTTTTTTTTTTTTTTTTTTTTTGTTTTTGTGTGTGTGTGTGAAATGTTAAATAGTAATGTACAATACTTCATAATTGAATATGTATAAACCAAAGTATATTTAATTAAAATTAAACAATCATGAGACAAAATTGAAAAAAAATGATTTAATATCTTTAATCAACTATAAAATGGGCAAAGTCGCAAAACATACAATAACATAAAAGCTAAACATCTTTGTTCAAAACTGTAACTTGCGCTCTTTAAGAGATCTAAAGTCATCAAGTATTAAGTCAGTAGTGAAGTTCTCAGCAATTTCCTTTACAATGTAGACAACTAAGTTATTTGAGAGAAACTTGTCCTCCATTTTGTTGCGCAATCTTGTTTTAACAATTATATATATATATATATATATATTGTTTATAATATATTGATTATTATAGTAATAAATAATATATTATAAGAATTTTTTTTAAAAAAAAGCAATGAAAAAAAAATAAAATAAAAAACTAAACAAAGAAAATACATATACACGGAGCACACAACACAAGCACAAGCACAAAAGCTTCACAAAATTGAGTCACAAATTGAGGGGCCCACAAAAATAGGTTACTGACAATGATAATGAGAAAGGGACAAAAGTAGTCACTCTTTATTGTCTAAATTCAACATATAGTACGTTTACCAAAGAAAAATTGAACACATAGTACATACATTACACTAGGAAAAAACTTAGATGCTCAGGGAGCAATGCTCCCTCCTCTCTCACATAAGGGGTGGGCCCCACGTGTGGGTCCCACCATGGGGCCCACCCCTCATGTGAGAGGAGGGAGCATTGCTCCCGAAGCATGTAAGAATTACCCCATTACACTATTGCAATTCTAGAAAGTGCAAAACCCGACAAAACTTTTGCTTTTAAACAAAGGGATGAAAAGTAAAGAACTAAAATCAGTAAAGATAAAAATAAGAAAGAAGAAGAAGGCAAAGGCAAAGTGTAGTGGCGAGAAGGACTAAAGGAGGCTGAAGGCAAAGAGAAAGAACTGAAAGAAGAATGCAAAGCCCAAGTCCTCAACGGAGAGAGAGAGAGAGAGAGAGAGAGAGAGAGAGAGAGTCACCTGTGTAAGTCTGTAAGAAAGATTTTTTCTGTTTTGCAAGACTGCTGAATCGTGTGGCCATGTGGGCGAGACAAAGTTTCAGACTTTTCAGTTTTTTTGCCATGTACAAGTAAGCCCTAGATTTATTGGGATGAAAATTAGAATTTTTTTTCTCTTTTATTTGTTGAGGTAATTGTTTAAATACCTATGTGTTCATTTTAAAGATGTTAAATGTGTAATTATTGTAATTTGTTGACATGTATTTGTGGATTGTATTTTTTTTCAATGAAAATTGTGTTTATTTTTAGAATTTATATAGGTATATTATCGGGGATGAGGGCCAAAATAACAAGATTATTAAAGAATCTTCAAATTATTTAAGATCGACAGTTTTTAGACCCCTTAAACAATTGATTAAACCTAGGTAATTAGCCAAGTTGTTACTTAGTCCAATTAAACAAGTCTAGGTTATCACAATAATAAAGATCAAATCATGCAAAGCAGCGGAAAATAAATAACACACGATATGATCACCCAGGAAACCAAACCGGTAAAAACCTGGGGAGGATTTGACCTAGCTATCCTCAAGGTAAACTTGAATCCACTATCAGAAAAAATCGAAGTTCATACAAAAGGACTTACAAGCACCCCCGCTCGACTTCCTAATGCTACCAACTAGTAGAACTTACTGACATGACTACGTGCAAGCTCCGAATCCACGGACTCCTTCTTTCTTTGGATTCCCACCAGCTACAAGCACCCCCGCTTGTGTATTCTTTAAGCTTTAATGGCAGAATCTGTTTTGATCATCAAGGTTTAGAGAATATCTCCTCCTTGAAAACCCTAAGTTTGTGTAAAGGAAAGCTCATCTAGATCTCACAAGAGATTTACACAAACCGCAACATGAGCAACACTAAAACGTGGCTAGGGTTTGCCTTTTATACTTAGGACAAATAAGAAACCCTAAAAACGTTTTAAAACAACTAGGGCTGAGTTGGAAAATTCTGCAAAAAGCAATCTGCCCGACGTTCGATTGGTCGAGCCTAAGCTTCGATCGATCGAGCTAGGCCGAAAGCCACACTACTTTCTCGCTTTACACTCGATTCCAACTTTACATTGACATACAACTTTGAGCTAGCTTTAAACACTTCTAAACACATTATTTTGATCATGGTTTGCCAACAATATAAATTAGAGTTCTAAATACATAAAGTCCTAAACTTTAGAACCTAACAAACTCCCCCTTTGGCAATCCGTGACAAAACACAACATATAAGCTCAAAGTTTACAAAATGAAAAGCCCTTTACAAAATAATGCTCATAAACAAAAATTCAATCCTAACTACTATCCATCAGTTGCAAGTGTAGACAGAAACTCAATTGAATCAACCTGTATATTTCCTGAAACACTAAACAAAATGCATAACCGCATGTGTGGAAATAATACAAGTAAACAAAATAACTTCTTGATATCAAACAACACATAAATAAAGATATATATCAATGAATAACTCATAAATATAAATCAATAAGCGCTTTGAAACAAGAAACAAATAAAGTACCAACAAAAACATAAAACTCCCCCTAACATGAATATCCCATCAAAAACAAAGGTAAGAGCTAAAAATGTTAAGTACATAGTGAAGCGCCTAGATACAATCTAAAACTCCACAAGCTCCAACCAAAAACAAAAAGTCTCCCCCTGAAAGCAAAAACTCTACAAGTACTCCCCCTTTTTGTGACAGAATGCCAAAGGGCACACAAGATATCCACCATAAAAAGGGAAGTGGTCTAAACTGTGCCAACTCCTCACGCAAGGCACGGATCTCATCAAGCACGTCCACCAAAATCTGTCCTTGAGCCGCCTGAACGGTCAAGACATGATCCAACGTGCGACGAATGTCTGAATCATCCGTAGCGGTCGGTGGAGAAACAAAGAAGATCAAGATCGACAGCAGCACACAAGGCTCAAAGAAGAATCGTACTGTAGAAAGAGGGAGGAGGGGGAACACTACTAGATGACGAACCTCTAGGACGAGAAGGAGGGACCCTCAATTAAGCAGCCCTCTAACAAAGAAAGGTGGCACCTATAGGAGCTATCACATGAACAGGCTCACCTGACGGAAAACCATCTAGACCCAAATAGAGTAGAATCCTATGAATAAAAATAGGATGAATCAGCGCATGCCCTACGGCAGAACTCCTATGAACCTCGTTCAAAGAACGAAGGAACAAGTAAAGAAAACTGATAGACGCTCCAGAAGTAAAGACGTGCAAAAACACACATCGCTCTAAAGGGATGGTGTGGAAGTGAGAGATAGGCCACAAGGAATGACACGCAATCCTAAAGAAGAGATAGGCGGTCTCGGTAAGCTCGGCGGACGTGATCCGAGGATCAGAACCCCACCGGATAGATGACCCAGTGATGTAAGACATGACAACATCTAAAGAGGGTGACTCATCATAGGGATAGACAACATCCCGAACAACCGGCACCCCAAGAGCCTCAGCCACCACCCGAGGGGTAATGGTGAACTCTACACCTTGTATCCAACTCCTAACAAGGGTGTTGGAATCATAGATGTGGCAAGAAAGATTCGAATAGAACTCTCTAATCAGGGCGGTCGGAGGTGGATGATCTATCTGTACGAGAGGCAACCAACCCCTAGACTCAAAATTAGCCTTAATGGCCGGATCAAGCGCATCTAGCACAACAACTAGCTCGGACCAGATCTTATGCCTACAGTTCAAGGTGTCATAGGCTTCTCTACACTTATCATTCTTAAACAGCTCTACTCTAGGTGGAGACTCGGAGGAAGTGGAAGTGGTCCTATGAGCTCTAGTTTTCCTAGGCATGGTGCTAAAATAAGGATCAAAACACAGAGCGAAAGAACAAAACCACAAAACAAAACCAAGGGCAGATCGCAAGTTAGCACAAAAACAAAAATAGAAACAAAATCTATATGATGCATGAACAAATTTAAATGTCATGATGCATGTGCTAGTGCAGTGAATTGAGTCAAAAAGATTCAAATTACAAAATTGGCTTGCATATAAAGGTTTTTAACACAAAAACTCCAAAATAAAGAAACCACTTGATCAATTTTTTTTAAAAAAAATTGACGAATTGATCATTACACATGATGGAATAACAACAATAATGACCAATTATATCAATTGGAGAAGCCAATTTCATCAATTTAAGCCAATTTGACAAAATCCCCAATTCAGATCAAATTCAAAACCCTAGAATTTTCAATTTTTCAAAAACCACCAAATTGATCAAATTAAACTATAGGGAACATCAATATAACATCATGGCACAAAAACCCATTGATCAATTACACAAGAATTGGCTTGAATCATCAAAAACCCCAATAATTTTCAAGATGCCGAAAATAGCCATGAGAATGCATGAAAAATGCATGAAATCAAGAAATAAACTTGAAAAAGAAGGGCAAAAGGGTCTTACCGGCTTCTAAGAACAAAAACCTTGCAAAAATCTTGAAGGAAAATGACAAAAATTGATGGTGGAGCCAAGAGCCAATGCGGAGAGAGAGAAACTTGAAAAAGTTTGAATAGTGACTTTGAAAAAGTCCTATTCTGCCTTTTAAAAAACCAGATACACGAGTTTCGATCGGTCGAAAATCAGCCTCGACTGGTCGAAACAGACAGAGGCTCCCTCTCTCAAAAAATTTAAAATTTTAAAAATTTCGATCGGTCGAAAAACAGAATGGTCCGATTGAATCAGGCAGAGGCTCACCAATTTTTCTCGAAAAAACACAATTTTTGAAAAACAAAAAGATTTAACTCAAAGCATTAAAATTTAAGATAAAAAATGCATGAGTATGAGATGATATGATTTTCCAAACAAGAATTTTAAGCTCAATATTCCCAAAAACAAAATTTTGCATTCTCCACAAATTTTTAAGTAACAAATATAGTTTGCACATAATTCAAGGTGATTGCAAAAATTGGTTGGTCGGACCATAAACACACACAATAACATGTACAATGTTTAGCAACGAGTAACTCGTGTAGTGTGTGCGACTAGCAAAGACATGAGATACATGTGAAGTGATATGTGAATAGCAATCAATCACAAAGTCTACAAAATTCATCACAAAGAATTTAAAAGAGACTATCAATTAAAGAGTTACATCATATAACTCCCACATCTCCTAGATCATAAGCTTGCAATCATGTAAGTTTCTTGTATTTATGCCTCATAATATACATTCCAATTTTAAGTTTATGTGAGTTTGGCATCAAGCCTAATAGTACACACCAATTAGATTTTAAGAATTAAGCACTTTTACCGAGGCTTCATCTTATGTTCTTTTTGTGCATGTGCTACACTTTCTCGAGCACAAAATCTTATGATATGCACTAAAGTGTTCATGATTGGCTAGTGAACAGTGATGAGATGGTTATTTATGCCTTTCTCTAAAAGTTCAAGTCCAACATTTAAAGACATGTGACTTCAAGATTAAGACATAGTAATCAAAAGCCATCAACATCTTTCCCACACAACATGCACTACAAATCTTCAACTAGTAGAGTGCAATAAATAAGCTCATCAAAGCTAAACAAGGTACAAAAAACATGTTATGTGAAATAAATTGACCAACCTTGTTCTCAAAAACCAAGAAGAATAGTGCAAAAACAAAATGTGCTTCCTTTTTTCCCTTTTTTTTTAATTAAAAATAAAAAACACCTAGAATGAAATGCATGAATGTTATGCTATATAAATCCTAGAGACAACAAAAAAAAAAAAAAAAAAAAAACAAAAAACAATGGTCACAAAGGGTAGAGTAATGAAGCACAAGGACCAAAAAGCCAAAGACAGATTAGGGACACAGAATCACACCAATCACTTGACGAAGAGTCTCAAACTTACTTCTATCAAGAGGTTTGGTAAAAATATCAGCATTCTGACACTCTGTAGGAATATACTCAAGACACACAATTTTTCTTTCAACAAGATCCCTAATGAAGTGATACTTAATCTCTATGTGCTTAGTCTTAGAATACTGAACAGGGTTCTTAGATATGTCAATAGCACTAGAGTTATCACAGTAAACCACCATAGTATCTTGAGATATCCCATAATCTGTTAAAACCTTTTTCATCCAAAGAAGTTGTGAGCAACAACTTCCAGAAGCAATATATTCCGCCTCGGCAATAGACAAGGACACAGAATTTTGCTTTTTGCTCATCCAGGCAACAAGGTTAGCACCAACATAAAAACATCCACCAGTGGTGCTTTTTCTATCATCAGCATTACCAGCCCAATTAGAATCGAAAAAACCAGCAAGAGACAGATTAGACTCTTTGCTATAAAATAATCCATAGTCACAAGTTCCAGCAACATATTTAATTATTCTTTTTACAGCATTTAAGTGTGAAACCTTAGGATTAGACTGAAATCTAGAACAAACACCAATACTAAAAGCAATATCAGGCCGACTAGTAGTCAAATACAATAAACATCCAATCATACTTCTGTATAGTGTAACATCAACAGACTCACCTGATGGATCATTTGTTAGTTTTGCATTGGCGGCCATTGGTGTTCTATCATGGGCAACATGGTCCAGTCCAAATCTTTTGACTAGATTCTTTGCATATTTGGTTTGGTTGATGTAGATCCCTGAATCTGTTTGCTTCACCTGTAATCCCAAGAAATATGTTAGTTCACCAACCATACTCATTTCAAACATTGCCTTCATTTCATCTGCAAAAGAATAAGCAAGAGAGTCATTAGTAGCACCAAAAACAATATCATCTACATAAATTTGAGCTACAACAAAACTATTCTTATCCTTTCTTATGAAGAGAGTAGTGTCTGCAAATCCCCTTTTGAAGCCGTGCTCGATAAGATATGCAATCAATCTATCATACCAAGCCCGTGGAGCTTGTTTCAAACCATACAAAGCTCTCTTCAATTTGTACACATCATCCGGTCTGTGAAGGTCAACAAATCCTTTAGGTTGTTTAACATAAACTTCTTCTTGCAGTATGCCATTCAAGAAAGCACTTTTGACATCCATTTGATATAACTTGAAGTTTAGATGACTAGTTATAGCCAGCAATATTCTAATGGATTCCAATCTTGCCACCGGAGCAAAGGTCTCATCAAAGTCAATCCCTTCCACTTGTGTGTAACCTTGAGCAACAAGTCTTGATTTATTTCGATGATAGTGCCATGTTCATCCGACTTGTTCTTGAAGATCCACTTAGTTCCAATTACATTCACACCCTTTGGTCTAGGAACTAATTCCCACACATCATTCCGAACGAATTAATGAAGTTCTTCATGCATAGAGTTCACCCAATCAGCATCTTGAAGTGCTTCATCTACCTTCTTCGGTTCAAATTGGGACAGATAGCATGAGTGTGTAATTACACTTAAGGCTTTTGACCTTAATCTCATATTGTCATTCAGACTTCCCAATATATTTGAGGAGGGATGATTCAGTCTTATTCTAGAGGAAGGACCTTTAACCAGAGATCTGGATGTACCTCTCTGTTTTGATGAAGGAATAAACTCATGTTGAACCTGTTGAGTCTCATGAACTGGAGTGGATGGTTCAGGACTTGATGGCACAGATATTGCATCATTCAACACCATTAGCTCCTCATCACTATGTTTCACAATATAATCATCGGGAAAGAGTCATTAACCTCCATTGGCTTATCTTGAACCTGAGTAGTACTTTTTGGATGTGCTTCTGGACATACTTCATCATTGATCACAACATTTGAGGATTCCATGACAGTTTTGGTTCTCAGATTGTACACCCTATATGCCCTACTAGTAGAGGAGTACCCTAGAAAAAACCCTTTATCACTCTTAGCATCAAATTTCTCTAGGTGCTCTCTATCACGTAGAATATAACAATTACTACCAAAAATCCTGAAATACTTGACAACTGGCTTCTTCCATCTCTAGAGTTCATAGGGAGTCTTTTTGGAGTTAGGTCCGAAATACACCCGGTTTAGTATATGGCAAGTAGTGTTAATCGCTTCTCCCCAGAAAGATTTTGGCAATTTTGTATTGTGCAACATCACACGTGCCATCTCTTGAACGACCCTATTTTTCCGTTCAACTATTCCATTTTGTTGCGGTGTCTTGGGTGATGAAAATTCTTGATGTGTGCCCTGTTCATTGCAGAAAGTAGCTAGCTTGGTATTCTCAAATTCTTTTCCATGGTCACTTCTGATTCTGGCTACCACCGTATCTTTTTCAACCTGCAATTTCTTACACGGATGTATCATCTTCTCAGGAGCCTCGACTTTATCTTTCAAGAGCACAACCCAAGTATATCCGGTAAAGTCATCCACAACCACTAGAATGTATTTCTTTCCTCCTAAACTCTGAACTCTAGCAGGACCCATAAGATCAATGTGCAAGAACTCCAGAGGTCTTAAAGTTTGAACACTAGCCACAGACGGATGTTTATATTTTATTTGTTTACCTATCTGACATGGTCCACATATGCACTTGTCTATCTTCTCAAACTTAGGTAAACCAACAACAACATCACATTTTGAAATCTTTTCTAACCGCTTATGACTTGCATGCCCCAGCCGTTGATGCCACAAATCAACTTGATCAATCTTTGCACTAAAACACTTGTTGCTTATGCTTGGTGTCAATCCATAACAATTGTCCGCCGTTCGTACACCAACACACATACAAATCACCTCCACCATCAAGTATTTCACATTCATGCTTAGTGAAGAGAACATTTAGTCCATTGTCACAAATCTGACTGATCTTTGAGTAAGTTTGCCTTTAGTCCATCAACATACCAAACATCTTCAAAGACCGGTAACCCTGGGATGTCCACAGTTCCAATGCCTCTGATGACAGATTTGTTTCCATCTCCAAAAGTGACTGTACCAATCTTTCCTTCAAAAAGAGTCTTGAATAATCCTTTGTTTCCTGTCACATGCCTGGAACAACCACCATCCAAATACCAAAGACAAGAATCACGTGCCTTTAAGGCGGTTAAGGTAGTATAACACAAATAATTATTACCACATATGATAAGACCAAGATGTTCAAGGAAAGATTTAACAAACTCAACAAGAGACAAACATACAAAGTAAGCAAGTTGATGAATAAGCAGAAAGAATTTCCAAGAATCCATACCAAGGGGTCAAGGATCAGCTCGGTGATCAAAAGATCAACAACAAAAGAGCTACCTGCTCCGATACCACTTGACAGTTTTTAGACCCCTTAAACAATTGATTAAACCTAGGTAATTGGCCAAGTTGTTACTTAGTCCAATTAAACAAGTCTAGGTTATCACAATAATAAAGATCAAATCATGCAAAGTAGTGGAAAATAAATAACACACGATATGATCACCTAGGAAACCAAACCGGTAAAAACCTAGGGAGGATTTGACCTAGCTATCCTCAAGGTAAACTTGAATCCACTATCAGAAAGAATCGAAGTTCATACAAAAGGACTTACAAGCACCCCCGCTTGACTTCCTAATGCTACCAACCAGTAGAACTTACTGATACGACCATGTGCAAGCTCCGAATCCACGGACTCCTTCTTTCTTTGGATTCCCACCAGCTACAAGCACCCCCGCTTGTGTATTCTTTAAGCTTTAATGGCAGCAACTATTTTGATCATCAAGGTTTAGAGAATATCTCCTCCTTGAAAACCCTAAGTTTGTGTAAAGGAAAGGTCCTCTAGATCTCACAAGAGATTTATACAAACCGCAATATGAGCAACACTAAAACGTGGCTAGGGTTTGCCTTTTATACTTAGGACAAATAAGAAACCCTAAAAACGTTTTAAAACAACTAGGGCTGAGTTGGAAAATTCTGCAGAAAAGCAATCTGCCCGACGTTCGATCGGTCGAGCCTAAGCTTCGATCGATCGAGCCAAACCGAAAGCCACACTGCTTTCTGCTTTACACTCGATTCCAACTTTACATTGACATACAACTTTGAGCTAGCTTTAAACACTTCTAAACACATTGTTTTGATCATGGTTTGCCAACAATACAAATTAGAGTTCTAAATACATAAAGTCCTAAACTTTAGAACCTAACAAAGATATTTAAAAAAAAATTATAAAATTTTTCAAAACTTTGGGGGAGAGGGGAGGGGGCCAAGGCCACCCTTGGTCCTCAAGTGGCTCCACCATTGGCTTGATAGATGGCTATCTATCGAGATTTATGAAACTTAGTTTTTCGGAGCTGACTTTCATTCAATTCATGGGTATATGTTTGGGCTTTCTTTTCTCACAACCCTAAACATATATAAGAATTATTTTAAGGGCTGTATAAGGTTGCATGTGTGTGAAGTAAAGTTTTTTTCATGCAAATTGTGACCGGAGACAGAATTTGCCCTAGTTCATCTTTTTCTTGAAGAAGCTACTATGTTTGTACACCTTAGGGTTTTGTGACCAAGGAGCTTCTTGATCTTCATCGTGAAATGAACTAAAAAAAATTTGCAGTCAACATCTTTCTCAAGTTGGTGATTAAGTAGCATACTGGGATCCGCGCATCTATTGGTTAGTCACGTACTAGAAGCCGTGCATTAAAATGAGAGATTGTCACTATAGAACAAGTCCAATTGGGTATTGGAGTAAGGGTTCAACTATAGGTTGGTATAAGGTACTGGATTCCTTTACTTGTAACCATTTGTTTTGATAATAGTGGATTCTCGGGAGTGGTGACCTTAAAATCACCCGGTGGGGTTTTTGCCGTGTAGGTTTTCTCCATTCGTAAACAAATCACCGTGTCAATTTAATTTCCGCTGCATTTTAGTTAATTGGTGATTTGTTTGTGCTACCACGCATATTGTATGTTGGTTTGATTAATTAATCAACTCGGCTAATTAATTAGTTAATTCGTCACAAGGGATCAATACATTCTTGGCTTATGATGGCGAATTTGTAGGAAAAAGAAAATTTTTACTTGATATACAAGAACGATTGGTGATAGAGTAAAGATAGTTACATTTGAAGAAGGACAAAATTTAGCTACAAAATTGTTTGTAGTCTAAGACTACAACTTTACTCAATAAAATAAAAATTACTACATGTTTTAAAAATCTAACTGTTGAATTGCATGTTCTTTACGTTCTTAATACACATATTAAATTTTGTGTTAATAGGAGATTATTTACTATATGATCTATAAATTTATATTTTATGCATAATTTTTAATTACAAAGAGTTGCAATTTCAACAATTTATTGATGACATAGCTATTGATCTTTAATTTTTTAGAAATTTTGCAAGCATTGAGGATATAAGAAAAAGATGTAATCCAATGGTGGATTTGTCAAAATTCACCTCCAATAAAAATATATTGAGTAAGGTTGTAGCCTTAAGCTATAACCAATTTTGTAGCTAAACTTTGTCCCTTGAAGAATTGTTAAAATTACAACCCCACTATTTGTGTTGATTTGCTTGCTAACTCCAATTACTATAACCATGTTGTCTCTTCCTTGTAGATGATTGCAAGCTGTTTGTTTCCTGCTTCTCAAGGTTCGGTTCAACCACTGTTTCATGAAGCCAACAAATATCTTGATGGATTAGGAAGGATGGGCAATACCAAACTAGTGATATATTAGGGTAAGTTAATTCGGATTTGAATGGTCTGTATGTACGTCAATAGGACTTGTTATAAAACTTGGTATGCTCTTTAGTTTTAAAAAATTTCTAGCTTCTACCA
The DNA here is from genome assembly GCA_028216015.1 of Quercus dentata. Taxonomy (NCBI): domain Eukaryota; kingdom Viridiplantae; phylum Streptophyta; class Magnoliopsida; order Fagales; family Fagaceae; genus Quercus; species Quercus dentata. The sequence continues at coordinate 101,324,541 of CP116447.1, forward strand.
AAAAATAAAAAAGAATAAAAAAGGATAGCAGGGTTTGGATAGGAGAGAAAATTTGATATATAATCTGGTTATTCCATTGCCGAATCACGTGCTGTTACAATTCCCTCCTATATTTATTCTTAGTTTGGCAATCCCATTATCAGGTTATTTGTCAATTTGACACCCTCATTATCGATTGATTCCACTCTCCTCATTCCCCCAAAACTCACAAATATCATAAAATGATGATAAGCTTTCCTATCTACAATATTGGATGAATTGTAAAATATGGCCTGTGTGAATTCTACTTTCTTCACCTTTTCATTTTTCTCTTCTCTTAACCAAACAAAGGAAAGTTAGTATTCCCTTCCCTTCTCTCTTCTTTCCACCATCAGTGTCATGGAAAAAGAGGAGATATCTATAGAAAAATGAGAAACTTTACTTAAAAAAAAAAAAAAAAAAAAATCTTACTTCATATGGTGCTAGACTAAAGATAGCTACTTTTCCAGAAAGACAAAAACATGTGAACCTCTCTTTGAACTTTTTTGTAAGGGTGTGTAAAAAAACGAAAAACATTGGCCAAATCTGTTCAAACCGTGACCAAAATTTCGGTTTGGTTTCGGTTTTAATTTCTTGAAATCGAAATATATCAATTTTGGTTCCGATGTCCCACAAAAATGGATCGACTTGACTGAACTGAAAAAATATATATTACATATTAATATGTATGTACAATTTATTTCAAAAAAGTTTCTAGTAGCATAATGACAAGTACACGCATATTTCCACCAATAAACCTAAGTCCGACCCATAGTAAAAGCCTTTTTATTTTATTTTTCTCCTTATTATACCAATTATACCAAAACTACGTCGTTTTGAGTTTGTTTTATAAACCTACTAACTCTATTTTTTAGCTCAGTAGTAGCCATTCTTAGTTTCTCTCTCTCTCTCTCTCTCTCTCTCTCTCTCTTCTTATTATAGCAAAACTACATTGTTTTGGGTTTGTTTTATAACCCTACTAACCTTATTTTTCATCTCTTCTCTCTTAATTCAAGAGCAGATCGTTCTTAGTCTCTCTCTCTCTCTCTCTCTCAAGCTGCTTCAATGCTTCTCCGCTGTTCTCTTTTATTTATTTTTTATTTTTTATTTTGTGTTTGCTACTTTGCTTGGAGAAAACCTTTTTATTTTTTCTCTCCTTATTATACCAAAACTACGTCATTTTGGGTTTGTTTTATAACCTTACTAACCCTATTTTCCAGCTCTTCTCTCTCAATTCAAGAAGACCCATTCTCTCTCTCTCTCTCTCTCTCTCTCCTTATTATACCAAAACTATGTCGTTTTGGGTTTGTTTTATAACCCTACTAACCCTATTTTTCAGATCTTCTCTCTCAATTCAGTAGCAGCTGTTCTCAGTTTCTCTCTCCCTCTCTCTCTCTTTATCACGCTACTTGAGTGCTTCTCCATTGTTTTCTTTATTTTTTATTTTTTATGTTTGCTACTTTGCTTGGTGCTTGGTGCTGAGAAAATGTGGGAAAGTAAAGGGAAATAGGGTGAAAAATGTTGTTTTCCCCTATTTGGTTGAGGAAAGAAAATAAGAGAGACAGAGAACATGGTAGAAAGTTTTCCCTCTCAGGCCCACTTTTTTTATCCTCCCAAATTGGGAGGAAAATGGGGAGGGAAAAGTGGTGTGAAATGCATTTTACACAGATACCCACTCACCTACCCCTCACTTTTATTCATGACCTAATGACCACGTTGCTGACCACGTTGAATGGTTACAAAATCTTTTGCCGACAAAAGATTGTGACCACACTTTTGCTAACCACATTTTTGTGGGCTGAATGTAGTGTAAATTTGTCGACTATGTTTTTGCTGGTTACAAAATCTTTTGCCCAATTAAATTTATATGCACACTATTGTAATTTTTACATTATAATAATAAAAATAATTATATAAATTTATATGTATGATGTGGTAAATTTTATATTATTTAATGAGTACAAATAAATCTATTTTTTACATATTATGTAACAAGGGTATAATAGTCAATTTATATAAATTACATTTTCCATCCTTCCCTTTTTCTCTCCAATCAAACAAATGAGTTTTCCACCTTCTCACTTTTTCACCCCTCTAACCAAACACACAAGAGGGAAAATCAAATATTTTCTATCCTCCCACTTTTCCACTCCTCCAACCAAACGGACCCTAAATTTGGTAAAACTGAAAATTTCAGTTTGGTGGAAAAACTGCACTTCAAACCAACCAAAACCGACTGATTACACCCCTACTTTGTTGGATTTCATGGAAGTGGGATATATACTTTTATTTACGTATGTTTCTGGGTCTATGTTGGGTCTCTGGTTTATCATTAAAAATAACAACTTTATCGTAATTGTCGGTTTGTGTGATATTTTTTTTTTCCTCTAGTTTTCTTTAACTTATTGATAATTAAAAAAAAATAAAAAAATCTTTTCTGTTCATAGGTATTGTTGTACTTTATGTGTAATTTATTTTTAAAATTTAAAGTAAAATAAGCCTATAAAAATAAACCCTTCCTAATCTATATATATATATAAAACCGAAGCTTTTGCTGCTTCCACAATTTTCCACGTCAGCATTTTTTTTTCCACAATTTTCCACGTCAGCATTTTTTTTTCTAATTTTTAAATCTGATTTATTTATTTTAATTAAATATATAATATATATACCCTCCTTTTCTCTCAGCCTTCACGTCACCCCCTTTTTTTTTTTATTATATTTTTCTAATTTTTAAATCTGATTTATTTATTTTAATTAAATATATAATATATATACCCTCCTTTTCTCTCTTCCACAATTTTCCACGTCAGCATTTTTTTTTCTAATTTTTAAATCTGATTTATTTATTTTAATTAAATATATAATATATATACCCTCCTTTTCTCTCAGCCTTCACGTCACCCCCTTTTTTTTTTTTTTTTTTATATATATTCTTTTTAACGTTTTATCAATTTAGAACCCTACCCTCCTTTTCTCTCAGCCTTCACGTCACCCCCTTTTTTTTTTTTATTATATATATTCTTTTTAACGTTTTATCAATTTAGAACCCTAATACAAGTATAGGACTCCCTCTTCAGCCTTCACGTCCAAACCCCACAACCTCTATGTTTTCTCATATACGCTGGATCCTCCTGCCGCCGCCGCCGCCACCATGAATCACCGCCACCGCATCAATTTCTCTTTGCCTCTCCATCGTCGTTCAATCCAGCCCATCATATTCTATATCGGCAAATTATTTTGAGGTAATTAAAACATGTTTTTTACTCTCCTTAATTTCTATATATTGCTCTCTCTCTATCCGCTTCAATTTTTCATGGAATTTTGTTAGTTTGTGGTTGTGGGTTGCTCTGGATTTAAGTTTTTTTTTTTTTTGTTTTCATGGAATTTTGTTGATTTGTGGTTGTGGGTTGCTCTTGATTTAAGTTTTTTTTTTTTTTTCTTTGTAGGTTTCCACGTTTTACCTAATTAGGTTAGATTTGGTTTTAATTAAGGTTTTGATTTGGTCTCACACTTTATTTGATTGGCCTTTCCAAGTCTGTCTTTGTCTATCTTCTTCTAATTTTTAGAGACCCTGTTTTGACTTTGATTTTTATTATTCTTTTTTTTTTAACAAGATATATTTTTGATGGTGGAATGCTTGAAATGAATAACGAAAACCAAGAGGGTCGTAATAGTTCTTCATCGCATGAGAGGAGAATAGAGGCAACCCCATTACCCTCAAAGTGTTCGGCAAAGTGCTAAGGTATAATCTATAATTAATTCTATTTTTTTTTTTTTTTGGTTATGTGATAACAAAATTATGATTTTAATTATCAAATATAAAAGTTGAATGCTTCTATTAACTATATATGATGGCTTAGATTGATTTTATTTGTTATGCATTATTTGTTTAAAGGGTAGTGTTTGTAGTTTATGGGGGAAAAATAGAGAGATATTATTACTAGAAAAAAAGGTCCCCTGTTTCCCCTAACTTATAACATTCTACCGTAGTGGTGGCTATCACAATTAGATTGCAAAACTAATTTATTACCAGTGCCAGGTATGAGTAGATGGAATCCACCACCTGCTATATGATTTAAAGTATACTAGGCTGTTCATTTTCTGCAAAATACTGATGTTGTTGGTTTAGGAATTGTTATAAAGGGTAGCTTTGTGCAAATAATTGCAGGTCCTTCCAAAAATATTAGGGCTGTTAGTTGTGTCCGGATTTGATCTTAATGTTGGCATTTTTATGTTATTTTTGAAACAGAGTTTAGCAAGTGATCTTTGCTATGCAATCTTCTAACTCCAAATTTCATAGCTACGAACTTTTAGTTGCTGCTATTTTAATATTTTATACTCTGTTGCCAGGATTTCATTAGTGGAAATTCAATTTCATTCCAGCCAATCTCAATAGGGTTGTAATGTTAACTAATTATGCAAGGTGAGGATATCTTCATTCTCATAATAATAATGATTTTTTTGATTGTTATTGAAAAATTGTATGAATCAAATTATAAATAATTGTGGGTTTTTATTTAGTATGTTTGGGATTCAAGCATCTTTATATAGCTATTTTATTTGTTTTATTAATTAGCTACTATTAGTTTCACTATGTGTGTGTGTGTGTGTTAAACTGTTAATGATGGCTGGTACAATGATAAAACAATCACATAATGGACTATGCAAATGGACGAAAATCTATATAGTTGAGGGTATCATGGTGACATTGCTTCTTTGTTTGCAATTGTATTTGTTGATGAAAGTTTTATTTGAGTACTTTCAATTTGTCAATGGAATGTTTTTTAAGTAAAAAAAAAAAATTAATGTGGGATAGTTTATCATCCTAATATGATGCCACTCAATTTTATTTGGTAGTTTATACTTTAGAGCTAATTCATGATAATGTCTTTCTAATCATGATTGAGGTTATGCATTTACATGTTTCCAATTATTTGAAGTATGTAGTAGTTTCATTCTCAAAGGTTCTCGCCGCATTATATTGAACTGGACTGTTTGTGTTTTGAAATTAACTTGAACTCTTATTAAAAACATGGTTTTGTGTCTATTCTATGTGAAACACCATAAAGAAGTAAACTTTGACCTTTTAGTTTTAAATTATTAATTTAAAAAAAAAAAAAAAAGGTTTTTATTCACTTTGATTTCTCTGTAGTCAAACTAAGAAGGGTGAAGGAATTTTTTTCCTTAAAAAAAAAAAAAAAAAAAAGGAAAAGGCTTACAGATTTTATGAGATGTATACATGTTGACTATGATTTTTATGTTGTAGAATGATGAAAAGAACTGAGAAGGAAAAAGGACTTTGTTTAGGAGACACTTGAAATAGGAAAGAAGCCTAAAGGTTGCTTCTAATGTTGCTGCACTTGGATGATTCAAAAATTATGTAGACATGTGCTTATGCATTATATGTGATGTTTTGTTTTGTTTGGAAAAATTTATATTTTTGAGCTTCTTCAATAAATGATTTTATTTTTTTGGAGTTATGTATATATGTGTAATTGTTATTTACCTTAATTCTTACTTATCAAAAACATATCATCTATCCCGATACTAGAATATCTAGATGAAGGATTTCACTTTATTCATTGAGACCAAATTCAAACATGCAAGTGATTCTTCTACCAATAAAAAGATGGATAGTTTGCAACATGCGATTGATTCTTTTACCCAATTTTGTAGTCTAATTTGCAAATGATTCTAATTGTAAAGCTGAATAGTTTGTAACTTGCTTTGGATCCAACGATTTTATGTATGATACAATATATATATATTTTGGAGTTGATCTCATTTTTAGCAATTTCCCGTGCATCGCACGGGTTAGCGACTAGTACATATTAATTAATAAGATGTACATGCTCATAAAGTTCATGGAATTAGGAAAACCAGGTTCCTCTCAATCATCGAATTAAAAAAAAAAAAAAAAAAAAGTTATCCAAGTGCTGAGCGGCCCCACTTTCAAAATGCTAACATTGAAAATTAACCCCTTTTTTCCCAAAAAATGAACTACTATTATGGAGAGTGGGAAATGTTTGATAGGTACTTCATTATTTCCATCCCACTTTGAATACGAAATTACCCTTTCGTTTGACCAGCTCACAATGACCGCTGTAGTGCTTAGAACGTTCAAAGATTTATTTTAGGTTTCACACGGAAAATTGCATGATATTACAATGAAAAAAAGTATCAGTATGGTTCGTCGAAAGTGCAAAGAGTTACTAGTCACACACTCACACCCAAAGCAAGCTACCTTTAAAGGACCCTCTAGCTTTTATTCATTCTCTTCCTAATTTGTCATTTACTTAATTTCTTGTGTTATATTGACAATCCCTTCATAGTTTTCTTTCTCCTCCTTTCAAATCTTTACAACAATCTGCTAAAAAAATCCCCCCAATGGCTCTTGTGACTAGAAAAGGAGTCTCATCTTCATCATCATCTTCCTCTTTCACCCACCAACTCAAGAACTTTGACGTCTTCTTGAGTTTCAGAGGTGAAGATACCCGTCTTGGTTTTATAGGCCATTTATATAATGCTTTGTGTCAATGGGTTATTAACACCTTTATTGATTATAACCTTCAAAGGGGAGAAGAAATTTCTGCAGGACTTTTCAAAATTATTGAAAGTTTAAGGATTTCAATAATTGTATTCTCTGAAAATTATGCGTCCTCCACATGGTGCTTAGATGGACTTGCCAAGATTGTTGAGTGTAAGAAGAATGACCAACTAGTGCGACCAGTTTTTTACAAAGTAGATCCATCAGAAGTTCATAACCAAAAAGGAAAGTTTGGAGAAAAATTAATGGATAACAAGAAGGTGCAAAGTTGGAGGGAAGCTTTACATGAAGCTGCCAATATATCTGGTTGGCATTACAAGCATGAGTATGTTCCTATAATTAATGACTACTTTTATGCCTTACAAGTTCTAATGGTTTTCCTCCAAAAAAAAAAAAAAAAAAAAAAAAGAAGAAGAAGGTTCTAATGGTTTTTCTCATAAAAAGAAAATTTTTAATAGTTTTGTAATGACCAGTAGATTTTATTGTTAAACAACTATTACTATGTGATGGCTGTCCTTTTTTTTTTTTTTTTTAAATTATGTTTTTAAAATTATGGATAACAAAAATATTATATTATCTTACCAAATGATTAGGAGTTTTTCTAACATGTGGTTAATTTTTTTTTTTTTTAGTAGATATTCTTAATAATTTTGTTCAAGTATTAAGTGGGGTTTCAATAAGTTTGTGCCCCTCATCTATTTGGATTTTCCATGCAATTTCTTCCCAAAAACCTATAACTAATTTCCTAGAAAACAATAATTAGAAAAAATCCTAATCAAATTATCATTCTTAGACCTATAAACTACATTAGGTTTACTTAAAAAAAAAAAAATAGTCGTAATGCTTAAACTGAACATCTTGAATTTAGTTTAGGTTCATATTTATAGTCTAACTATTTACATGTCTTGTATGCTTTGTGAATGGCGGTTGTACAGAATTTGAATTTATCCAAGAAATTGGTGAAGAGATCTCAAATTCTAAATTAAATCGGATGCCATTATTTGTTGCTAAATACCCAGTTGGAATAAATTCTCACATAGAGGCCATAATATTGCAATTAGATAGTGGGTCAAATGATGCTCATATGTTAGGTATGTATGGTCTTGGTGGAGTGGGTAAAACAACCATCGCAAAAGCTGTTTATAACAAAAAAAATTACCATTTCGAAAGAAGCAACTTTTTGGAAAATGTTAGAGAAAAGTCGGGGACATTTGATGGCCTTATCCAACTACAAGAGATGCTTCTTTGTGAGACCCTAGGGAATAGACAACTGAAGGTGTGCAGTGAATAGAACATATTTCGCAATAAAAGAATTCTTTTAGTTCTTGATGATGTGGATAAATCAGACCAAATAGAAAGATTGATTGGAGGATGTGATTGGTTTGCTTCTGGAAGTTGAATCATTATAACAACAAGAAATAAACATTTGTTACATACTTTAAGAATATGTCATTCAACTTACATGGTTAATGAATTAGGTGATTGTGAAGCTCTTGAAATATTTAGTATGCACGCCTTTCAAAAAAACAAACCTGAGGAAGATTATTCAGAACTTACTAATCAAGTTATATGTTATGCCAAGGGCATTCCATTAGCTCTATCAATAATTGGTGCCAATTTGCACGGAAGAAATGAAATGGAATGGAAAAGCACATTAGATAAGTATGAAAGGATTCCTGACAAAGATATTCAAAAAGTACTACAAGTAAGTTATCAAGGATTGGATGATACGGAACAAAATATTTTTCTTGATCTTGCATGTTTCTTCAAGGGTCATTTCAAGGATTATGTTGTGGATATACTAAATTCTTGCGATCTATACCCAGTTATTGGTATTCAAAAACTTATTGATAAGTGTCTTATAAATGTTGATCAATTTAACAAATTATGGATGCATGACTTGCTACAGAAAATGGGTAGAGAGATTGTCCGATAGGAATCATCACAAAAACCCGAACTACGTAGTAGACTTTGGTATTATGAGGATGCTTTTGAAGTACTAACGGAAAATAAGCTATAACTTGGTCTCATTCACCTTTTTCCTTTCTTTATAGGAAAAATTTAATGGCTATTTTATTTTTGGTTTTTTCCTTGATATAATTTTTTTCTTTAGTATGGAAGAAAATTCAAGTCTATTAACAAGGTTAAAATTTAATAGGCATTATATTTTTAGTCAATTCTTTTGTATCATGTAATTCACTAAATGTTTTGTCCAATCGGGGATCGGACAACATTCGAGGCATGATGATATTCTTGCCTGAACCAACAAAGTTGCAACTAGAAGCCAATTGTTTTGAAAAGATGAAAAATCTGAAATTCCTTATGGTTGGTAATGTAGATATTTGTAGAGGTCTTGAATATCTCCCTAATGGATTAAGGGTGCTTGATTGGCTAGGGTTTTCTTTATCCTCCTTACCATCCAATTTTCGTCCTCAAAAACTCGTTGCACTCAACATGCCACAAAGTCAGATTATATTGGACAAGCTTTTCAGGGTATAGTAATTTGTTATTTATTTATAAATTATTATAACTTCATTAATTCGTATTTTAACATTTATTGAAGTTAAATTTTGATTTATTTTTCTACAGAGGATAAAAAGTAGAAGCTTGACACATTTGAATATTCGAATCACAACACATTAGGAAATTACTAGACTTATTGAGTGCCACCCCAAATGTAAAGAAATTGGATCTCCATTATTGTAGAAAATTAGTCAAGATTCATGACTCTATTGGATATCTTGATAAGCTTGAAAGCTGGGACCTCTGGGGTTGCCTTGAACTTCAAATTCTTCCAAGCTGCATCGTGATGAAATCTCTTAAACTTTTAAGTCTTTATGGTTGCGAAAGAGTTAAGAGGTTCCCCGATATTCCACAGGAAATGGAGAATTTAAAGTATCTAATTCTGCACACACACGCCATTACAAAGCTTCCTCCATCAACTGGGAATCTCATTGGGCTTGAGCGATTAGATATAGGTTCCTTTTTCCCTTCGTGTCAACTTCCAATTAGCATTTATGAATTGCAAAATCTTTGTCAAATCATACTTTATGGTAATGTCCAATTTCCAAAGGGCGTGGGGATTGGCGGACATGCACCATGCAATTCTTCAAAATATTGTTTTCTGATGTTGAATTTTCTTTAAAAGTTGACTTCTTGTTTCACCCACTCAGAGAAAAGTAAAGATTTGAACCTACGAGAAAGCATTATCAGATTCAATAGATTACGTTGGCTACTAATTAGGGACTCCAAGTTCCTTAAAAAATTTCCAAAGCTTCTAGAAGGTATAAGAAGAATAGATGCAAAAAGTTTCATTTCATTGAATTCAAAATCATTAAGAAAATTAATCCTTCGGGTGCCTCTCCCTTTCTTAAAGTAATATAATAGAAACAATTTTGGTTACCTTTGCAAATACATTTAGTAGATTTGCTAAACTTCAATTTCTCAAAATTTTGAATTGCTGCAATTTGGAAGAAAGTTAGGACTTCCACAAGATATGAAATGTTCAGGTGTAAAAGGGAATGTATTAATGGATTTGCATTCACATCATAAATTATCACATCAGATTGATTTCTCTTCCCGGGTCTCCCTCTCCTAGTTTGACGAAATTAAAGATGAGTTTGTTCCCACTCTTGATGCGTATCTAATGATTGATTTTGGAGAGAGATATGATATTAGAGTACTAGGAAAGAAGATTCCAAAATGGTTTAACCATCAAAGCACAAGGAGTTCCATATTATTCTGGGTTGGGCCTAAATTTCCCACATTTGCTCTGTGTTGTTTTTCATCTAGTTCCGTTGAAAGACAGTTATGCTAATAATGATAGCTACGGTTCTATTCATGATGATATAATCGATTTGATTTGTGATCTCAGAATTTTCATCAATGGTCATAAGCAACCTTTCTTTAAGCCGGCATTCTTTCAATATATGAAGTGTGATCATCTGTGGTTTTACGGTGAGCCTCATAGCCAATTACAGAGGACATTTGGAGACTTGATGCAAGGTGATTAGAATCATGTTGGGATTTCAAGTAAAATCTCTCATTGGACAGGTAAATTCAGAAAATTTTCTCCTATGATTGTGAGGATGGAGGTACATGTGGAATGCATTTGTTCTCCTAAGAATTTCGTTATCATCCAAGAAAACTCTCAAAATGTTGATGATTTTGAAGACACTATGCTCACACCTTTTCTACCTCCTTGGTTCACTTCTAATGGTTCATCTACGAATCTTGGGTGTCTCGGTGGACTCGGATGCGGGAGACCCCGATAACACTAGGTGACATCTGATTCAAGGCTTCCAATGGATATAGCAAGTTGGTTCGACTAAAATTTGGGTATTGACTCAGCAGATGGTAACGGGTTTGACTTGGTTTCTTCTTCAATAGCCCATCCCTTCTAAATAGAAAATTTCCCAAGTAGAATTGTACATTGAAACTATTTTCCATTGCGTCATCTTTATTTGATTTTTTAATGTTGTCGAATGCTAGAGTATGTCTCACTATTTTGCATTGTTTAATTTGCATCTTTGGGGGACTTTGACACTTCTCCCATTCTCTTTCTCTAAATTAATGGGTTTTTTCATACATGGTAATAATTTAGAGAAAGAGAATGGGAAGTGACAAAGACCCCCAATGAGAAAGATCAATGTCTTATTGGCCATTGTCAAGAGAATACTTGTAATTATTAGAATTCTTAATTTTATTAGTTGAGCATATTAGTTATGGGGTTTTGGAGGGGCTCGGTGGTATTAGTTTTGGAAGAAAAAAAAATAGCTTGAGTGAAATTTGGTACAATTTAATTGATGGAATGGGCATGGTTCCAATGATTATATGGTCCACCCATAAAGTCATTTCCCTGTTAAATTTGGTACAATTTCTTTTTTACCTTTTCTTTATTGAATGCATGAGTGCTTCTAACTCAGAGTGCTTCTAACTCATAAATCATAACTTATTTCCCATCATCTAAACCCTTATGCATGGGTTTTTTTTTTTTGGGCGAAAATCCACTTTTGGTCCCTACATTTTAGACTGATTATTGATTTGGTCCCTAAATTGATTTCACTCCTAGGTTAGTCCCCGATTTCAGAAAATCGTCTTTATTTTGGTCCTCATTGTCAAACCCAAGATGTGAGAAAATGCATATGTGGCAAACGAAATGCACTTTGTTTTTACGACGTAACTAATAAAATAATAATAATAATAAATTATATTTAACATTTTTTAAATGCCACATCAACATTTAAATTAATAAAAAAGTCAACTTAGAAAATTAAAAAAAAAATGTAAATTAAAATATATTTTTAAAAAAAACCTTAAATCTAATTTAAACTAAAATCATTTCTTAAAAAATAAAAAATCATTATCTTTTTAATTCTTTTTGATTTTTTTTTTATTTTTCTTTAACATCATTAGCTTTAAAAGAAATCCCTACACCGAAAGACTAATCTCAAATTCTCTCACTCTTTTCATGCTCAATGGATAGAATCTCTCACTCTCCACTATCCATGGCCGGAGCTCATTCGCCCTTCATCTTGAGGTAGAAGACCTTGGAGTTGACGGTGGCGGCAAAGGGGATGAGTTTGGTGTCAAGGAGCTTGAGGATTCCGTCGCAAATGTTAAAGAGCTCCAGCTCGATCTTGGATCTGTAGTCTTGGATCATGGACATGTGGTCCTTGTTGCCGCAGCTCTCCTCCTTCTGCTCGATCGAGGAGATGATGCGCCACAAGGCTCGCCTTGTGACAATCACGTTCTTTTATGCCACAGAGAGAAGGTTTCACTCCTCGACGGTGAGCTCCTCACTCTCCCCCTTTGCCGAGACCTTCTCCATGAACTCCACCATCTCCTTGTATCGCTAGGCTTGCTTGGCAAGCTTTGCCATGTACACGTTCTCTTCGCGAGCCGAGGGTGTCATTGCCATTGTTTTTAATTGGTGGTCCGATCTGTTCATGTGGGTTTTAGATTGCAAGATCGGTGGCTTGATGTGGCTTGATCGGTGGGTTTCTGATTTGTTCACTTGTTGCTATGTTTATTTTAAATTTCTAGGTTTGTCTTTTTTCATGTGGATTTGATGATTTTTTTGGGTTTATGGGTTTGATTTGTTCGAGGTTTTGGTGGAGGATAGGGATTTTGTATGTATTTTAAGCATCAGTTTATTAAATGTGAGTTATTTTAGTGTTTGGTTTGAATGAAAATCTTGATGATTGTTTCAGTGTTTGGTGAATTTTTTTGGGAAAGATGTTGAATGCCTAGGAATTTTGTAATCACGTTCAAATCTGTAACTATGTATTTTTATGTTTTTAATTTTGTTTTTATGTTTTTTTTTTTAAATTTTTTTCAAATTGATAAATTAATTTTTTTAAATTAGACGATGACATGGCATGCTGAGGTGGTTTTTTATTTTATTAGCCACATCAAGATCTAATTTGCAAACAGTGCATTCTGTTTGCCACGTATGCATTTTTTGTTCTTGGGTTGATGGTAGGGACCAAAATAAAAACGATTTTCTGAAATCGGGGACCAACCTAGGAGTGAAATCAATTTAGGGACCAAATCGAAAATTGATCCAAAATTTAGGGACCAAAAGTGCATTTTTGCCTTTTTTTATTTTTATTTTTTATTTTTTTACCTTTTTTTATTTGAATGTATGGGTGCTTCTAGCACATTAATTTTATATAGAAATGCATGTGTATGCTCTCCACGTTGACATAGATCAGAATACCCATAACAAAAAAACATGGACTGTGGTCCATTGGTCATTTTTTTGGTCTAAGGTGTGCGTTTGAATACCGCTTATTTTGCTGAAAACTGAAAACAAAAAAAAAAAAAAAAAAAAAAAGTTACTATTTGAGCTTTGGTTACTATTCATATGCTTGATTATACTGTTCATGTCCCATAAATAGTGCAAAAGGCGCTGGTTAAAAAAAAAAAAAAAAACGTAGGGTTAAGTCGCGCAAACCAAACGGACAAAGGACAACAAAACACAATTAAGTTGAACCCTTTGTCTTCTCTCACATTCCTAAAACGACACCGTCTCACCTTGTTCACATATTATCACCCTTGCCAAAAATCAAAATTTTCACATCAATTATTACCCAATATATATATATATATATATATATCTTATATATAAAAGTGTCAATGCCCCTACAGTATTTTGTCACTGTGCATCCAATGTTTTTCACTGTTTATCTACCGTGCAATTTTGGTGAGCTCTCTATTTTGTCTTTTTGTGAAGCCAAAACATTTCGTTTGACTGAAATGTGAAAACCAAATAAAAAAGAAAAGAAAAAGAAGGCAGAGATAAAGGGCGAGAGGGCTAGAGAGTTCTGGAATCTAGAACTCTCTCTGCCTCTCAAACTCTATTTTTCTCTCTTTCTCAATGTCTAGAGAATTTTTGGAACGAGAGAGCAAGCCATAGTTGCCGATGGCTTTTTTTGGACGTCTATGGTGGTATATCGGCTGATTTGAATAGAGCAAAGGGGGATGGGTAGATCGAAGTGAGGGAAGGCTTTGAGTTGAAAGGTATGATCTTTTGCTTTCTTCCTTTTTGCTTCTATATACTTTGCTTTTATTTATTTCTTTCTTCCTTTCTTCCAGATTTTTGATATGTGTTATGGGTAGGTGTGGAAATGTTTCTCAAAAAAGCACAAACTCTGTGACTAACCGTTTACTTATCTTCTTCTTCTCTCTCTTTACACATGAAGATTCAGATAATAACAAAAATAAAATAAAATAAAAAGTTGAGCTAAAACACTGTTTGTGATATCTGGGGATTGGTGGATGTGCGAGAGACAGAGACGGTTGCGGTTTTGAAACTCTGTTTTATTTACTTATTTTTTTGGTTTTTGATACTACAAAATCATGGTTTCTGGGAAAATTAGGGACTATTGGAATTAAACGGAAGGAAATTGAGGATTTTTGGTTTTCGTCTGATTTGAATTTTTGTATGAAAGTTTGATTTTTTACTCGGATGGGTCAGAATATTTTGTGTTATATGTAGATTATATGAATGAAAGTTCGGATTTTTTTTTTTTTTTTTTTTTTTTTTTAGTCCGATTGGTTGAATTTGTGTTGTGTTTGCTACATGTAGGTGTTCTTTGAATTTATCTTTGTGCGTGGGGTTCACGGTTTGGATTTTTACTCAGATTAGATAATTGTGTGTGTTAATATTTGCTATTAGATGTTCCTTTGTCATATCATGTATTAATATTTTTACTCTCAAGTGTTCTTTCTGCTGAGTAGGATTGGTTTTTCATAAATGAATCACCGTAATCTGTAATCTTGAGTAGAATGCCTTTTTGGTTGTTGGAGGTAAAGAGATTAGAGGCTCTATCTCTGATTTAAAAGGGGCCCTTTGGTTTGCCACAAGCTTGAGTTAGTCGGGGTTTTGGCTAACAACCCACTGTGGTCCTTGAGATGGCACTATGGTAAAAAAATTTGTGACCTATTCCTTATATTTTCATGGTTTTGTTGAATGTTATAGGCTTTTGAGGGTTTTAGATTTAGAGGTTTTTGTTTTTGTTCTCACTCACTGTCATCAATCGGAGGTTTGTGATTCCTTGACCAGATTCCTAGGCTTCAAATGTACCAAGATTGAGTTGTAATTTGCATGTTTGCTTTGATTTCAAGTTTAAATGCTTAAAACTTTTAATATATGAAGAATGGGCTTAGTTTATTTTTGTTTTGCGTATAACTAATTGTTTAGATTTTATTTGATATGACTAGGCATGACTTTGTGTAATTGAACAATCATCTTGATTCAACCAATGAATGAATTACTGTTGTTTATACCCTTATTTTGATTGATCAGAAACCTCTACCTTAATTTTGGCCAAGCAATATGATCATTGTTTGATGGTTTATCTTTATGGCTTTGTTTAGAGTTGTATATCCTTGTTGTTTATACTTTTTACTCCCCATTGTCTCAATTGTTTATTTTATATTTTTATTATATGACTTAGTGGTTTTCTGTGACTCCCTTGTTAGATAAAGGTAAAATACCACTGTCATTATCAATTTTTAGGTTCCTTTAACAGATTATACTTCTCCAATGCAAACGAATTAGTTTGCTTACTTGTTCAGTTTGAATATTCTTACTGATTGCTTTTATTTTTTGAATTGCAATGGTTGAACAATTTGTTTAGGAAGAGAAGCGATGGCAAGAAAAACCTTTTGAAAATGCACATTATAAATTATAGATTTTGCTTTTAGCATTTGCTTGACTAATTACTCTTTAAAATATATTTGTTTCTCATTTTAAATGATAAAAATGTTAGAATTTAATCAAAGCAAGTCATGATAGAGTCAACGCATCATTTGCTGTGAATATTTGTAATGGTGTTTTTTAGGTGCATTTGCACATATGGCACAACTATACACGCTCCTCCAACCACCTCCTTCTGTTTTCCACCCCTTTATTGCCAACTTTCCCTACAACCACAAGTTCTCTCTTACAAAATCTTTTATGTGTATTGTGTACAAATATTTTTCATTTGCCATTTCTTTTTTTGGTTTAATATGGATGTATTAGATATCTATTTGTTTCAGATGAGTTGAGTTTTTATTTCTTTTTTTTGGTGATGTGTTAGATTGATTAGTTTCTTCAAAATGAACTATTACGACTATAGATTCTTTTGTGTGGTGATGTGTGTGTGTAAAATTGAAATAATTTTGAATTTGCTATTTTCAATTGTAAAATTAAGAAATTGAGGTGCTTCCTTGGTACTAGAAATTGTGTTTGTTGTACATGTATATATGCTGATTGACAAAAGCTTCCAATGTTAAATAGCTACTCTAAGTTGAACTCTCTCTTTCTTATATATATATAAAAAAATTAGCTACTCTAAGTTTGTGCATAATCAAAATTCTTATATTACTCAGATTAATATTGTATGAATTATTTGTACATGATTTTATACTTTTTCAAATAGAAGCTTTATTTTAATTTTTTCATCCAAGAGGCAGCACGTGCCATCCAAACTAGTATATATAAAAGCACGAATGCACTAAAACACTGTAGCTACAGTGCTTTGGTTTCGTGAGCCACTTTTTTTCCCAAGTTTTGAACAAGAACTACAGCACTGTAGCTACAACAACTACATTTTTTTTTTCGAAAGAATCGGTTTGTGATTTTTTTTTTTTAAATATTTATGTAAGCTGGTATATATATTGTAATACTGTCAGAACAAATTTCACAATATTTTCACAATTATTGACATGTCAATTTCTTACAAGTCGAAATAAAATAATAAAATATGAGACTGTGACCAACCACAACTAAAAATAAATGTTTTGAGAAAATGTTACAACATTATTGTTATCACAATATTTTCACAATTGTTGAGATCTCGATTTCTTATAGATCAAATAAAAAAATGCTAAGTCCACAACATTTTAACATTAATTTCTACAATGCCTAAAGTTTTTTTTTTTTTTAAATATTTATGTAAGCTGACATATTTATTAACTATATAAAAAGAGCCAAAGGCTCATGAATAGTGTTTTTTTGGTTTATTCAATTAGTGAGGTGCACTTTTTTTTTTTAAGATCTTTATATGTTTACTTTGTACTTGCAATGCAAGTTTACATTGTAAATACACAAAAGTTGTTAATATTATACACATTTGCACAAAAAATGGTAAATATTGTACAAATTTTGTAAATGTGTACAAAATTTGCCAATTTTTTTGCATCTACAATATAAATTTACATTGTAATTAAGTACAATGTATACATAGAGATATTATGAAAATGTTATGACGCATGTGTCAATTCCTTATGGGTCAAAATAAAATAATAAAATATTATACTGAGATCTAGTACAACTAAAAATGCCGTGAAATTTTGTTGTTATTATAATATATTCACAACTATTAAGGTGTAAGTTATAGGTCAAAATAAAATAATAAAATATTGGACTGGGATCTATCATGGTCTTATACGAATGAGATTAACTTTTTATGACAAAATTATCAAAATTTTTAAAATTAATGTCTCTTTTGATTAATGTAAATCTCTATATATTTTAAAAATCAAATGATTTATATCTTTATTTTGTGATATAAATAAAATCTAAAATTGATCCTAATCACTACTCTTTTTTTTTGCATAGCTAGCACGTGCCTTGGATGTGTTGCTCTGACTAGTATATATATATATATATATATTTATCACATTTTTTGAGACACTAGTTAAGAAATGTTTTCGTAAGCGGCATAACATTAAAGTTTTTTGTGAGAGAGAGTTTCAACATATGACGTTAGCTTTTGATGATAACTTTTTATCATCGGACCAAGACACCAATCAGTTTTTAGTGTAGGCCGAAATTGAACTCCAGTTTTCTTATTCAACCATCAAAGACTTTACCAACTGAGCTAACTAAAATCCACAAAAATCACACATTATAAAGAAAGAAAGATGTGAATTAGTAGTATATATATATATATATATATATTCCCATCAAGTCATCAACATCCTTCACTCTACACGTTCTCTCAAAACAAAAAAAAGGTGAGTCGCTTTATGCAAATTGTGTTTCACCGTTTGGTTGCTGAGAAACAGGGGGGAAAATCACAGAAACTTTGGTTTCAATTTTTTTTTTCATATATATATATATATATATATATATATATATATTTTTTTTTTTAATTTTGGTTTCTATATTGAATTTCTTATAGAACTGTTAAAAATGATCGAAGCTTTATTGTTTTTTGAGATTGAATTGGTTTGTGGAATCAGATTATTTTTCTAGGTTTTATTCGATTTTTGAAAAGATTGGATCTCGGATCGGATCTTTGCGTATATGCTTGTTTTTTGGGGGCATTTGGATCGGTTTAGATGGTTGTAGAAGCTAAAATAATAGTGGGTTTTGAATTTGTGATTGTCCCATTGCTAAATTTTCGTGTTAATTGATAGGCCCTTAGTAGCAACTAGCTGCTCTATGCATTCAGTGGGAGCATCTTCATTGCATTCAAGCTATTCAGATGGTCTATTCAGGGATATGCCGATTATTGCTGACTTGAACATCACCGGTGTTTCAGAGATACAAGATACACCAATGTCACCCTCCAAAAACTATCACAAACGCTATGGATGGTGGGGGTCATCCTCGATCCCTCATGACACCGAGCTCCAGCATTTATTTCCTCCTCTGCCTACTTCTTACAGTTTCAACAATGTAGAAGCTTTGGGGGCTTTCAATGGACTAGACAAATTGGGGGCTTCACTCAAGTTTGATGGTCTTTCACAATGATGGCTGTGATTTGGTATCATCATCAATTGCCCATCCCCTTGAATGCAGTGCTTAATGACTCATATTTAACAGAATGTAAACCTCAATCCATATCCACAGTTGAAGAAAATGAAAACGTCTTAGTTCGATCAAATTTCGAAGAAACATGGCAAGGTACTGTTATTTCTTCGAAACTGTTTTCTTTTGCATCATCTTTGTTCGATTTCTTTTGAGTTGTTGAATGCCAGTGTATGTCTCCCTCTTTAGTTGTATTGTTTGATTTGCATATTTGTCACTTCTCACTCTCTTTCACTAAATTAACACACTCATTAATAAAGAGGTACTAGGCCGACTTGAAGGATATAATAATGCAAAAAAAGAGCAGAACTAATGAAAGAAATTAGTAATTTGATCTGTTTCTGAGTTCTATTGCTTTTAATGGCCAAGAAGTTTCCAAAATGCTTCTAGAAAAAAGCATTAATGAGGTTAAAATGAATATAATATTTTATATTGATGATGGTCAACATCTACTTGAAGGGGCAGAGTGGTGTTTGTTTGGCAATTGAGGCCTGCCAGATTTGGCAGAAGTAAGCATTTAAACTAGGGGTATAACTTAAAATTTTAGGAATAGATTTTTCTCCCTTCGAAAAAGGGGGAAAATAACGGTTCTTATTTTCTTTAACTATTTTATAATTTGAATTTTCTTAACATGCACATGAATTGGATGATTGTGATTGTAATGGGTTTCAATTTTTCTTGCCTTAATGCTATGATCACCTGCCTAGACTTCTGCATGGTAGAGAGCCACTTTCCAATGCAGCAATTGCTTAACCTCCTCTAGTCTCTGATCACAGTGGGTGTCTTTCCTTGACATCTGATTCAAGGCTTCTAATGGATATACCAAATGGAATTATTATTACATTGAAACTATTTTCCTTTGCATCATCTTCATTTGATTTATTTTACATTGAATGCCGTAGTATGTCTCCCTTTGTTGCATTGTTTGATTTGCATATTTGGGGGTCTTTTTCACTTCCTATTCTCTTTCTTTAAATTAATGGGCTCTTTCATGTGGGATACTAATTCAATTTGAAAGGACATTTATGCAAAGAAAAGCAAAATTGATGGTTATTTTATTTGTTTTTGAATTTAATTTCTTATAAATTTGTAATGGCAAAAGAACCTTCAAAATTATTTGAGAAAAAAGCATTAAATTGTCTCGTTAATGGACCAGAAAGTCAGAAGGCCTATGCTTTTTCAGACTCACAAAGATACACATCTAATTGGCCATTGTGAAGAGATTACTTGTAATGATTAGAATTGTTGGTTTTAATTAGTTTAGCATATTGTTATGGTGTTTTGAAAGGGCTGAGTGGTATTAGTTCTGAAATAAATAGCTCAAGTGAATGTTGCTCGAAATTTAAGTTTTGATGAATGGAATTCTCATGGCGCCATAAATTTTCAGCTAGAAGACTCAGTTAACCACAATGCACTGTGTATTATGGAGAATAAATAACATACAAATTCAACCAACCGAAATGAAAAATTTAGAAGTCAGAGCAAGAGTGAATCCTTGAGCTTAAATTTTTCGGTTTATATATTCAACTGATAAAGTCATTGCTTGTTAAATTTGGTGCAATTTTAAAGTCGTTTGAGAGTAAAACAATTTTACAAAGTGATTAGGTTTGGCAGATTTGGCATAACTAAATATTTAACTAGGAGTGACTTAAACTCAGGAATAGATTTAACTAGTATACAATTTCACTTTATATACAATATGCAGGAATATCTTGAAGAATATGTTGGACCTAACACAAGAAGAGCAATTTTGTATCAAGTAAGAAATGTTAAAGCTTATCACTTCTCAATTGCGTTCCTTTAACTATTTGTTGTAATTTTTTGAAAACATCAGATATTAGTACTGTGGTTAAACATAGAATTGGATTTTCTATTAACAGAAAATCATTCTCGATTAATTGTTCATAGACTTTACATTAAGATGTCCCTAACTTGACCTGCAACCTGTGGGCTGCAGGAATATGTAAAAGGTATATCAGCAACCGGAATGCAGTCCAACTATGGTTTTGAGGGTCAACTTAATGCTTGCTGGACCCATAAAATGACATGAACAGAAATTGAATTGATCTGTTCGGCAATTTCTTGTTTCAGTCATTCATGGCAGGTGTGCAGGCATATTTTCTGTATTAATTAAACAGTGCTTGGTCACAAAATCTTTTCTCACCTCTTTTTCTTATTGCACTTGAGCATAGTTGTTATGTTCTATGATATTTATCAAGATAATATTCTTTTGGAACCCAAAAAAAAAAACCTTTTATTTTTATTTAACAGATTTTCTTGTCCTGCCTAACTTAGGCTTCTAGGAAGGGGTGCCCTGTCTCAGATCCAATTTTTTTTCATCCTGATTTATTCCCTTTTATATGTTCTTGTTATAAGGCTTTAATTATTTTTATTTGCAAATGAATTTGTAATCATGTTAGCAAGTCAGTGATAAGGAAGGTGGTGGAGCCCTGTCTTAGATCCATTTGCAATCTTGCATTAAGTTAACATGCAGTTGTATCCGCTTCTATTAACTGTGTTGTACCCAAAACAAATCTTTGTTCTTTTGCAATAGCTATGTGATATCCGCTTCATTCCTATTTCTTGTGGTTCAATATTAGGCTAGACATGATCATAATTAAAATATCTTTTTTGTGTGCTAATTACCTTTGATTCTGTACACAAATTGAGTGCATCTTTTTTTGCATTAAGTTATCTTTGGGTTTTAAGTAGTTCTCAATATAATGGTATTTTTGCAACGTCAAGATTCTTATTTCGATTCAGTTCTGGCAAGGATTATTAGCACATGACTTACCAAATTTTTTTTAAAAGGTTTATTTGCTTAGGAGGATATTAATTATTAGAGTTGCACACAATATTCTTGTACTTCTGGTGTCAGTAAGAATGAAACACAGCTTCTGTGACATAAAGTGCACAAATATAGGCATTTATTTCATTTGTTTCTTAATATATGGTATTTGAGCAAAGATGGATAGCATTTATTTGAAGACTTTGCGAAATGATTTTAAACCGTTGGGGAAATTTTTTAGCTTTATCAGATTGTATGGTGTGGCTTTAGAGGAGGAGGGGGGTTGCGTTCAAGATAGAGGAGAAAGCCGCACAAAGTTCGAGTCATTAAACCAACTTGATGAAAGTGGATGATCTCCTCTGCCAATAGTGAGCTTGATGAAAGATTATACGGCCATCATGGATCTCCTCAATTAGAATGGCTTAGCTAGGGATGAAATTCGCAAAACAGCAGCAGCTGATGTTGAGCTCTATGTTGCACGGACACGACACGGATACGGACACGGGAATACAGCAATTTTTGAAAAATAAGGACACGACACGGCGGGGAAACGGCGGTTAAATAATTAATTATATTTTATATTTAGGCATATTTTTTAATATTTTTAGACATAAAATACGTTTATGTCTAGAATTTAAATTATGTAAAAACTACAAATAAGTAAACTAACACCCAAAGTAGTACAATAATACACAATATTTAACTTTAATAAATAAAACTATAGCAGGACACACAAAAAAAAAATCACTAAATTCATAATAAATATTATAATTTATAAGGCAAAACAAAAGGTTGAGTAAAAAAATACATTAACTGTGAGAGTGGGATTAAAAAAAAAAAAAAAAAAGACAAAACGTTAAAACTTATAATCGGCCCAATCTAGCTCCGACGAGGGACAGAGGGCAGCGGCAAATGTCAGAGGGAAGGTGGGTTGAGAACTTGAGAGGTGGGTTTCTAAAAATCAATGTTATGAATACCGTTTCGGACCCTGTTTCGATTTGTATATTGGAACAGAATGTTTCGATATTGACCTATTTCTGCATATCGTTGCATACTGTTTCGGGCTTACCACTATTTTATATACATATATATATATATATATATATATATATATATTATTGATAAAAAAAATCCATATAATAAATATTGAAGGTTTTAAAGTTATAAGTATATAATTTTTTTTTCACCAATCACAATCTATCACATCACAATTATAACAAAAAGTTATAAAAAATTTTATAGTCCTATGCTTTTTCTAATTTTAGTGACTATGGAATCAAAAGGTTGAAAGTTTCTTTTTTATTATGAGTTACGTGAGGTTCACAAAAACAAAACAAAGCAAAAAAAAATGTTAATTAAATTCAAACGGACAAAACAAAAGAGCTTGGAAGGAATGAGTATTACGTGGGGCTCACAAACACCACAAAACAAAGAAAATATCTAAAACCTAAAGACTCCAAAGTCTAAACTCTAAACACAAGTGGAGGACAGCCAAGACACAAATAAAGAAGAAGAGGTAGTCGGGTAGCAGATCGAAACCAAAAGAAGAAGAAGAAGAAGAAGAGGAAGAAGAAGAGATCGAAATTAAGAAGAAGAGGAGGAGGAAGAAAAGCACGAAACCCAGAAGGAGGAGGTAGGATTTTGATTTTGATTTTTTTTTTAGTCAAAATCTTGTATCGGACGAAATTTTCATTTCGGCCGAAATTGGCCGGAATAGCCAGAATGACCCGAAATATGCCGAAATTTTCTTTTTTTTTCTTCACTGCAGGCATGTCGGACTCGTCGGAGCCGTGTTGGCGCGTGTCGGAGAAACGAAAAAAAAAAATGGAATTACTACACGTGTCGTACCCATTCCGGTGTCCGACGCGGCGCCATTCTATCTCATTAGTAATGTTGCTAGGATAATGGGGTCTCCCCTTTCATTTCGTCTAGTTATCATTAACGAGCACCCCAAAGCATGGTGCATGTATAGTTGTATTTTTTCCCCTTTTGATGAAATGGCATTACTACTTTCTTCATCAAGTAAATTGAGTGTTTTTGGGTAAAATGGAATGAAGCGTGATCATATAAATTCTATAATAATCAATGAATTGGATAATTTTGAGTAGCTTTCATTCATTTAAAAGTGACATTTTGCAGGATCATTTGGATGCAACTGCATACAAAGATAGGATCTCATATTTGTGATTTGTGCTTGATTAATGTTAATGAAAGTTAGAATGGAGGTCAACAATAATGCCCTTCTGATGGGATCAATGATAGGGAGTTTGAAATATCTTATCAGAGGAAAAAACAGGAAGTTTGTAACTTCTTAAGCCTCAGCATGTTCTCGAAAAGTTCAGAGAACATCTAGGAAGAGATACAAGAAGCAGTTGACAAAAAGCCATGAGTAGTCAAAACTGATGTGGGTACCGAGAAGGACAAAGACTACAATTCAATGGAATGTATTGTCACCACACTTAAAATTGTTCCTGAGATAGATAAGAAGCTCTTTTTGGAGGCTTGTGAACTTTTAGAAGATGAGAGAATGACCAAGGAATTTGCAGTGAGGAAATGGTTACTGAAAAAGCTTTGACGGTATCCAAAGTTTTGTCGTAAATTTATTTTATCAATACAAATTTCTGCATGATTTCATTGATACACTCACATTATTTTCAAGTGCTGAAGGTTTTGTTGGAAGTCAAGTTGGTTTTTTTTGGAGCACCTGCTTACTGTCTTCTCTATTCTTGAAAAAGGTGACCAAATTTTATATTAGTTATCACAATCCTTTTCTAGGCTTGGGAGTTGAGATAACCCTAAAAGACATAAGTTATTGAATATACTTTCAATTACACTTAGGGTCTGTTTGGATCTGATTGAAAACTGAAAACTGAAAAATACTGTAGCAAAATAATTTTTAAATATGTAAATAGTACCGTGGGACCCATTTTTAATGAAAAAGTTGCTGAAAAAGTGAAATTTGTGGGTACGTGAACAGTACACAATGTGCATTGATTAGCTGAAAAAAGTTTGAAAAGTCTAACTGCGGCTCTTGTTCATTGAACAGTGCATGAACAATGAGTCTGTAAGTCTCAAAAACACATGAAAAAAAAAAAATTGGAAAAACGCAAACGCAAACATTTCAGCCGAATCCAAACGTAGCCTTAGCCTACGTTTGGATAGAGCTAAGAAGTGTTTTTAGTTGTGCGTTTTTTTTGATGGATTCAATGCACTATTCACGGGACCTGCAAGTACTTTATTCAACAAAAAAAACTTTAAAACTGAGTCTTACATTACTATTCATACATTTAAAAATTATTTTGCTACAATGTTTTCAGTTTTCAGCTATAAGCGGCATCCAAACAGACCCTTATAGTGATTTACTTTTAGAGCATTTTTTATATATATATTTTAAAAATAAAAATTAGTTGCATGCCTTTCCAGGTTAAAATAACATTTTTTTTAGTGGTTTGGGCCTATGTTTATAAACTTTAACTATCAAGATATAAGTTATCTATTATTCTTTTCTTACACACTATCTCATAGGTGGGTTTGGGCTTATGTTTGTAAATTTCATCTACTCATATCCTTTATTATTAGCAAAATTCATGCTAAAATAAGCAAAATTCCTGCTAAAATGGCAAAGAGGGTGTTGTTTGCCCCCCAATACATATATTTGGCATTTCTGCCGTTTAGATTGGGGCTAAGAAACAACAAGCCAATCAATTTATCCTTGTGGCCTAATATAGTAATATGCCACAAGTTACCCTAATTGTTAAACGGTATATCGTTTGTTATAAAAGATGTAAAAAATGACAAAGTTTAGCTACAAAATTAATTATAGTCTAAAGCTACAATCTTGCATAAAACTGGCATTAACCTATTCATAGTACCCTTAGTCCTTACTTCTTAGATAATAGCTGGTGGCCAGGGCTTCAATCAAAATGGATACATTATTAAGTATTTAAATAAAACAATTAAAGGAAAATAAAGTACATTTTGGCTCTTAAAATTCGTAATTGTTTTCATATTAGTTCTTTACAATTCAAAACTTTAATTTGGACTTCCGTGTTTAATTGCATTTTTATATTGGCCCTTTACATTTCAAAATTTTATTTTGGCTCTTTCACATTTGATTCAATTTTATGTTTGGCCTTTTACATTTAAAATTTTTATTTTCACCTTATATTTTAGCTCTTCATGAAAATGAAATAATGTCCAAAAACTAAAGTAGCTTGTTTCTTCTAGCTTTCGCTTCCAGTCGCTCTCCTTTTTTAAATCCTCTATGTATGTGGCTTTAACAAAATCTTTCAAACACTACAAGTGATGACGACGTAAGTTGTCACCAATGGGTCACACCGTACTCACGACTCGAGACGAACCTGCACAACAGAAGCAATTAAAAGAAGTCCTTCAGAGAGCACCGGTGTGGTGCCGGCCAAAAACTCTCCGACGGTCAAGTTAGAATTCTTCTGTGTACTTAGAGCGTTAGAGAGGGTCAATTAAAGCGTACCTCGATTTCTGTGGGTATTAGGCCTTTTATAGTGATAAAGGGTTCACTTTTCCTTTTTGGTTTCCAAATCTTTTCAATGTGGGACTCTACTCCCAATTCTTCTAAACGTGGTGAGCAAGGATTCCCATTTTCGGATCTTAGGGTTTTTTTGGGCTATGGACGTTTCGGATCATGGGCCCTTCTTGTGTCGATCGATGATGGGCCTTGAGAGCTGGAACCATCTTTACACAGCCCAAGAGACCCAATCCGTCGAGCCCATTAAGGTAAGCCCATCGGGCTCTATATTTTATCACCTTGATTTGCCCCCTTCACCCCAATGGTCCGTCGACTTTTAGGACAAAGAATCAATGGGGTGACGATCCTAGCGTAGGGGTCTGACGGGCGTTTTATAACGGAATGGGATCCGTGAGACAGAAAAAACGATTTAAGTTTAGTCACAACTGGTTGGCGGATTTATACAAAATAGGATGACGGTTCCAGGCGAGTCAACCCGTCGGAGGAAGAATCATCAAGTTGACGGCTACATGATGGGTACAAATCTGTTGGTGCGTCGACGGGTTGTCAACATTTATTGAGCATGCCACATGTCAATCTCTGAATGGTCGTTGTATAGGATCAAAGCGTCGCTTCGTCTTCCGTGCATCTCCTATATATATAAGGCGCCTCACTCTCTCATTTTTACACTTTTCGATCAGAAATTGTTTGTCAGAGCGAAGCCGTCAACCTTGTCAGAGCAATCCGTCGAGGACGAGTATCTACCGATTACATCAACTGTCATCTATCCTCTGCTAAGTGTGGTAAGTACTTTAATACCATAATCAAGCTTCATTTCCGTCCTTACATTGTTGATAGGTTTACTATACCCGTCAATACTTTCAAACCCGTCGGTCTTAGGTTTCATCGTCAATTGTAGGAAATGTCTAGTGCGTCAAGTAACCAGATCGGTGGTTCGTGACGGGGACGGAATACGAGGATGTATACCCGTCCGGTCATAAAGACCAAGATAGCCCCGGCGAAGATAGAAGTCCGTCTGCCTCCTCTTCATCCTCAACAAATGAGGATGTGGAGATAGTTGAAATAGAGGGTTACGATGACGACGGGGATCAAGCACTGGGGTCCGTTGTAGATGCTGATGGACTAAGGCAGTTCATCATGTTGCCGAGTGGGCGAGTGCATAGGTTCATATCCGTCATCGTGGAGAGACACTTCAGCACTTTTAGAACCAATTTCCAAATCCCGAACTACGTTTCCATCCGTCTACCCTATGTGTCGGAGAAGTGTTACTATGAAGGGGTAGACGGTGTCGGAGTATACGAGCGGGCGTTGAAGGCGGGACTTCGATTCCCGCTCTCAACACTTCATAGGGAACTTTTGCACTATTTGGGGTTGTCCGTCACCCGGATATCCCCTAACGCCTGGAGGGTCTTCATAGCCATGGAGATTCTTTTATGGTGCAATGTCGAATGGAGAAAGGAGACTGACGGTCCGTGAATTTCTTCATTATTACCGTCCGCAGGCAGATTTCTGGATCAAGGGGGATGTATAGTTTTGCTAGTCGGAGCTCCTTGTTGAAGGTGATCTTTGAGACCCCAAACTCAAATAGAGACTGGAAGAGTCGCTACTTCTTCCTGGAGGGCGACGGATGGATGAACCGTCCGGGGGAGACGGAGTACATGCCCGTCAACACAACCTGGCGTGATAAATCAGATCACGTATGCATCCGTCTTAATTTTGTAATGCTTTTCATATCCGTCCATTTTTATGTGTATATCTTGATCATCTTTCTCTGCGGTAGACGGCGCCCGCAAGTTAGCCTTGAGGAATTTAGTTTCCTTGAAAAGGTTTGCAGAAAAACTACGCCGGAAGAAAGGACTTGGGCTAAGTTGGTGAACCCGAAGACCATACATTGGTGCTGCGACTGACGGTCCACGAGCCCACCCAAGAAGCGATTAGATATGACGAGCGAGTTCATAGACGTAAGCCCGTCCACTTTACTTTGACATTTAATTCACTTTACTTAGCTTTAATTTCATCCGTCATTATTTGCAAAGATAGATGACGCCAAGAGGAGAGCTTTAATTAAATCTCAAGCCGTCAAGAAAAAGGAATCCGGCGAGGTGGTGCCTAGGGTGTCGGCTTCGGCTCCAAAGAGGAAACCGACATCAAAATCTGACCGTCCATTTAAGCAACCAAAGGTCTCTCTTGAGCCTGTGGTTGGTTTGATGGCCGAGGGTACCAAGACCGTCACACCCGCTAAGCATGGGACGGGAAAAGGATTGATGACGGCACCGGACTCTAAGCAAGAGAGACCTCCTTCTCTCCTCCGCGACGACTCAAAGTATGCGTTGGAGAAGCTTTCATCTATTATCACGGCGGAAGACTATGAGGACCTTGGAAACCATTCGACGGAGGCCATGGGGGAGACGGGCCTCTTCGCCGTTGCTCAGGTGGGTTATGTCCGTCATATATGTTTGTTTTCTCTCTTTTTTTTTTTTTTTTTTTTTTTTTTTTTTTTTTGTTTAATACATTATCTCGACGGGCTCTTTTCTTGTTTGCAGTCCTTGGTCATGATGAAGGGATTCTTGGACCGGTGTCTCAATCGTGAGAGTACTTTGGACCGGGTCCGTGCAAAGCGGAGCGACGGAGGAAGAGTGGGTCAACTCCATAAATGGAGGTCCACTATGGAGAAGAAGCTGGAGCTTTACGAGAAGCGAGAGGAAAGAGCTGGAGGAGAAGACGGTTGAGGCGGCGACGGTTATAGAAAAGAAAGAGGCGGAGATCAAAGAACTGAAGGAAGAGATCCGTCATGTGAAGGAGGTAGCCGTCAAGGAGTACCGCGACTCAGACTCCTTGGTGGGCGAGCTGGCGGACTCTTTCCTTCGGGGTTTCGACAACTCTCTCCGTCAGGTCAAGAAGGCCAACCACGAGCTAGATTTGTCAATGGTCAAACTTGACGACCAAGGCCAGACTTCTGCCCTCCCCGTCACTTCCGAAAATACGGAGGACCTTTTTGGTGAAGACGCTGTTCAAGGCGACGGAGAATCCGTCCCGTCGAAGGATGTTCAAGTAGCTGAGCCAAAGAAAACGGATTAATCTTTATGTAATTTGTTGAGAACAATCCGTTCTCTCTTTTTTTTTTTTTTTTTTTTTGTTAATTTACTTTTCAGAACAATCCGTCCTTTTTAATTGTATTAAACACTTGCCTTCCGGGCTTTTGGTTTAATGTTCATACGTTTTTTGTTATTGTTTGGTACTTGTTTAAAAGTCCGTCCTCCTTTTTGAGGAAGGATTTTTGTGAGAATATTTATTTATCCGTTATACTCCGTCCATATTGCGGACTTATTATTTTGTGTTGATTGAGCATCTACATCCGTGAGGATTTTCTTTCTCCGTCTATTGTTAGAGGTTTACTATGAGGATCCGTCCACTTTGTGGCGTTGTACATCACTTTTAAATGTATCGCGTATTTAATGGACTTGTAAAAAATTTTAACGTAGTTAGTGGTCCGTCCACTTCGCGTACACGCTCTTCTATTATTTTCGTCCACCTTGGGACTTGAGCTATCATCCCCGTAGGATGTTATTATCCCATGAGGATAGTCCGTCCATCTTATGGACTTTATTTCATGTCCGTCCATTTTGTGTTTTCCAAATTATGGTGACCCGTCTACTTTGTGGACGTGTATTTCAACACTTTAGTGATCCGTCCGCTTTGTGGACAATTTTTTAATCACCTTAGTGATCCGTCCACTTTGTTGACTTATATTCATCACTTTAGTGATCCGTACACTTTGGGGACAGTTTTTAATCACCTTAGCGGTCGTCCACTTTGTGGACCGTTTTTCATCACCTTAGTGATCCGTCCACTTTGTGGACTTATATTTCATCACCTTAGTGATCCGTCCTCTTTGTGGACAGTTTTTCATCACCTTAGTGATCCGTCCACTTTGTGGACTTATATTTCATCACCTTAGTGATCCGTCCTCTTTGTGGACAGTTTTTCATCACCTTAGTGATCCGTCCACTTTGTGGACCGTTTTAAATCACCTTAGTGATCGTCCACTTTGTATTAGTCGATCTTGTTGAAAGTGATAATCCTTGTAGGATTATCCGTCCATCTTGTGGACTTGATTTTGTATCCGTCCATCTTGTGGACTTCAAGTGATCATCCTTTAGAAGGATCCGTCCATATTATGAACTTTATTTTGCATCCGTCCATTTTGTGGACTTGAGTTATTTTGTGGGCAATTGTAATGACATCCAAGTAGAAGATCAAAGTTAATAGAAATGCGTAAAGGAAAAGTGCCTGCCCCCCCGGGCTTAAAAAGGCACGACAAGATTATAGTAAAAATAGTTAAACAGTTAAAAGAAAAGCTAATAATGCCAAAAAGTCTTAAAAGAAAAAACTGGTCATCGTGTCACTATTACTGGTAGTATTTCCTTAAATGCTCGGCATTCCATGGATGCGGTAGCTTCTCTCCGTCTGTTGTCTCCGTGTGGTATGTTCCTTTCCTTTTCCACGACGTAACTCTGTAAGGTCCTTCCCAGTTGGGGCCGAGTTTTCCCTGTGTAGGGTCTCTAGTTGCACCCATGACCCTCCCGAGTACGAGGTCTCCTACTTGGAAGTTTCTGTGTCGGACCGGGGAGTTGAAATGTCCGGACATGCGATCCTCGGTATCTAGCGATCCTTTGCTCTGCTGCCGACCTAACCTCATCTATCGAGTCCAGCTGTAGCCTCATGGATTCGTCATTCTGCTCTCGTCATGGTTGTGAACCACAGCAGCTTGTGAGCCCAACTTCTGCTGGGATGACTGCCTCGCTCCCGTATGTCGGTCGAAATGGCGTCTCTCCCGTCGGAGTCCTCGCCGTTGTCCTGTATGCCCACAGTATGCTCGGCAATTCTTACGGCCATATGCCCTTTGCCCCCTCGAGCCGAGTCTTGATAATCTTTAACGGGGATCGGTTCGTGACTTCAACCTGGCCGTTAGCCTTGAGGATGGGCGGGTGATGAGTAGTGGTTTTTATTCCTAGGCGTGTGCGAAAAATCCCGGAAGTGGCCGTTGTCGAACTACCTCCCGTTATCCGAGACAAGAACTCTAGGAATACCAAACCTACATATGATGCTCCGCCAGACAAAGCTTCTAATGTTCTTTTACGTAATGGTGGCCAAGGCTTCCGCTTCTACCCATTTTGTGAAGTAGTCAATACCCACTACCAAGAACTTTAGCTGCCTTATCGCCGTTGGGAAAGGTCCCATGATGTCTAGTCCCCATCGAGCGAACGGCCATGGAGCCGTTATAGGGGTTAGCTCTTCACCGGGCTGTCCGATAAAATTGCTGAACCTCTGGCATTTGTCGCAGCTTTTAACGTAGGACTCGGCATCCTTCTCGCATGGTTGGCCGGTAATACCCGGCTCGTACCAGTTTGTGCACTAATGACCGCGATCCGAGAATGGTTCCCGTATATCCCTTCGTGTACTTCCCTCATCACGTAGTTCCGCCTCTTGACCCCCAGGCATCTTAGATAAGGACGGGAGAAACCTCTTTTGTAAAGAATATCCTTTATTAAGACGAATCTTGCCGCTTGGACTTTTAGCTTTCTTGCTTTGCCTCCTTTTCTTCCTCGCAAGAACTCCGTCCTTTAACTATGAAGTTATCTGTGTAGTCCAGTTTCTTCCGGAGCGTATCTCCCGCATGTTGTCCGGGTCTATTAGTGGAAAAAGTTGAACAAAAGAAAGTGTATTACCCGGTGTCACCATTTGTTCTCATTGACGGCTTTGGCTAGCCGATCGGCGAGCTCATTTTCTCCCCTAGGGATTTGGACGACCATTGCTTTTAGTCCGTCGATTCTCGCCCTTACTTGATCAAGATATCTCTTCAACCTTTCCCCCTTGCATTCATAGTCTCCGTTTACTTGATTGGTCATGACTTGAGAGTCGCAGTAAATGACCACATTTTCAGCTCCGGCGGCTTTCGCTAAGTCTAGTCCTGCCGCCACGGCTTCGTATTCCGCTTCATTGTTGGTGGTGGGGAAGTCGAGACGGACCATACACTCGATCTTGTCTCCTTCGGTGACAAAGAACACTACGCCGGCTCCTCCGGCTCGTCGATTGGATGATCCGTCGGTGTATATGCTCCACTTGGGGATCCTTCGTCCCCTTGTCTTCGTCACGCGTAAACTCTGCTATGAAGTCGGCTCAGACTTGTCCTTTAATGGCCACACGTGGACGGTATTTGATATCAAACTCACTCAATTCTATTGCCCACAGCGTCGGCCCCTGCGGCCTCGGGGTTACTCGGTGCCCTTCGCAAGGGCTTGCTCGGTCATGACGTTCACGGTATGGGCTTGAAAGTAGGGTTTGAGCTTGCGAGCCGCCGTGACCAATGCAAAAGCGAGTTTTTCCATAGGCTGGTATCTTTCTTCGGCACCGCGGAGCACCGGTGGCGTAGTACACGGGCTTCGTGCCTGTCCTCTTCTCTCGATCAAGATCACGCGACGGCGCCGCAGGGGAGACAGCCAAATAGAGGAAGAGTTCTTCACCTGGTTGCGAGGGGCTCGGTAGAGGTGGTGAACATAGATAGACTTTTAACTCCTCAAATGCTCGCTGACACTCGTCCGTCCATTCGAATGACTTTTTCAACGTTCGAAAGAAGGGTAAACACTTGTCCGTCGCTCTTAATACGAATCTATTCAATGCCGCTACCTTGCCGTTAAGGCTTTGTACTTCCTTCACGTTTCTCGGGGGGGCCATCTCCATTATGGCTCGGATTTTGTCCGGGTTCGCCTCAATCCCCCTTTGAGATACCATAAATCCTAGGAATTTGCCTGCCGTTATGTCGAATGCGCACTTTCCTGGATTGAGTTTCATGTTGTAGGATCGAAGCGTGCCGAATGTTTCCTTGAGATCTTCCAAGTGGTCTTCTTCCTTCCGGCTCTTCACCAGCATGTCATCGACATAGACTTGGACATTCCTCCCGATTTGTTGTGCGAACATCTTGTTCATTAGTCTTTGGTATGTTGCCCCCGCATTCTTCGGGCCGAATGGCATTACTTTGTAATGAAGAGTCCTTGACTGGTTACAAACGAAGTCTTCTCTGATCGGCCTCGTGCCTGTGGATCTGGTTATAACCCGAGAAAGCATCCATGAAGCTTAGTAATTGGTGTTGAGCCGTCGAGTCTACTAGGACGTTGACCCTTGGAAGGGGGTAGCTATCTTTGGGGCATGCTTTGTTAAGATCGGTGAAGTCCACGCACATCCGCCATTTGCTTCTCGCTTTCTTCACCATTACCACGTTCGCCGGCCCGATCGGGATAGTAGACTTCCCTGATGAAGCTTGCCTCTTGGAGTTTGCGGACCTCTTCCGCTATTGCTTGGTCTCGTTCCGGGGCGAACACTCTCTTCTTTTGTCGGAATGGAAACGAGGGCAACGCATTCAACTTGTGTACCATGACCGAGGGATCGATTCCCGACATCTCGTCATGGCTCCAGGCGAACACATCCTTATTGCTCCTCAAGAAAGCTACGAGCTTTTGACGGATTGCGGGTTTGGCAAGCGTTCCAATCTTGGTTGTTCGGTCTGGGATTGGAACTGCCGAGAGTTATCTCCTCTAGCTTCTCTGTAGGTTCTGCCGTCGTTCGGTGTTCTTCTATGTTCAAGGCTTGGATTTGGTCTTCCACCTCCATCATAGCTACGTAGCATTCTCGTGCGGCAATTTGACTTCCGCGTAGCTCTCCTACCCCATACTCCGTTGGGAACTTGATCATTAGGTGGTAAGTTGATGTTGCCGCCTTCCACGAGTTGAGCGTGGGTCGTCCAATAATAGCGTTGTAGGCGGACGAGCAATCGACCACCAAGAATGTTACGTCCTTGGTGATTTGTTGGGGGTAATCTCCTCACTCACACCCGATAACGTGACCGCGCCCAAAGGGAATATCCTACTCCCTCCGAAACCAACGAGCGGGGCGTTTGTCGGTATTAGCTGCTCCCTGTCAATCCTCATTTGCTGGAACGCCGGATAGTACAAGATGTCGGCCGAACTGCCGTTGTTGACCAACACTCGGTGTATATTATAGTCGCCGCCATAAGGCGACGACGAGGGCATCGTCGTGTGGATGGTGTAGGCGCCGTGCATCCTCTTCCGAGAACCCGATAATGGGGCCTTCCCTTCTTGCCATCTTTGGTACTGTACCCGCCAACCGGACATTCTGTACCATCCGAAGGTATGTTTTGCGAGCCTTTTTTGACGATCCGGTCGCAGCTGTTCCTCCAATTATCATCCTTATGTCCCCTAATGGGGGCCTTGGTCGCTCGTTTTCTCGGCGGGGGTGTTGTTCTTGTGGGGGTTGATCGGTTCTCTCCTTGCCGACGAACTTCTTGAGCTTCCCTTGTCGGATAAGGGCTTCGATTTGTTGCTTCAAGTCGTAGCAATCGGCGATGTCGTGACCATGGTCACGGTGGAAGCGGCAATATTTGTCTCTGGACCTTTTGTTGGGATCACTCTTGAGCTTTCCCGGAAACGTCAAGGATCCTTCGTCCTTAATCTGCATTAGGACTTGGTCTATCGGAGCGGTCAACGGGGTGAAACTTGTGAACCTTCCGCCCATGGGTTTTGGACGTCTCTCCTCCCTCCGATCTCCCATCCGTCCTTTCTTCCGCCCCTGGTCCTGTCGGGGATCCTCTTGTCTGTCTCTTTTCTTGGGTCTGTCTTCTCGGGCTAGTAGTGCGTCTTCAGCGTTCATATACTTGGTGGCCCCTGTAAAGCACCTCGACATGGTCTTTGGGTCGTTTTTGTATAGGGAGAACAAAAACTTACCCCCCTTCAGCCCGTTCGTGAACGCCGCCACCAATATCTTGTCGTCGGCTTCGTCGATCAAGAGCGCTTCTTTATTGAAGCGTGATATGTAGGCCCGTAACGTCTCCTCCTCTCTCTGCTTGATATTCATTAAACAAGCCGTGGATTTCTTATACCGATGTCCTCCGATGAAGTGCGTAGTGAACTAAGCGCTCGGCTCCTTGAAGGTGCCGATGGAGTTTGGTGTTAGCCGGCTGAACCAAATATTTGCTGCGCCCTTCGGGGTTGTAGGGAATGCCCTACACATAACTGCGTCTGCCACTCCCTGAAGGTGCATCGGGGTCTTGAAGGTCTCTAGGTGATCGAGAGGGTCCTTGATTCCGTCATAACTGTCCATACTCGGCATGCGAACTTACTCGGCAGGGGAAGGAATTGACGGACGCCGTAAATGGCGAGTCGATCCGGTTGACAAGGTCGTCAAGATCACCGGACACTCGCCCCTTGAGAGCGTTCATCAGCACTTCCATCTGTTCCTTCATCGCCGCATCTCCGCGATGATGGGTTGTGGAGCCGTATCATCATCATCGATGGGATGCTAGTGTCCCGTCGCACCGGTGCCGCTCGGGCGTTACTCTCCTGTGGTCCGTCATTATTTCTCCTTTCAAAGATTGTTTCCCTTCTTGATCTTCTCCTTGGCTATTCACCGCACACTCTTTTTGGTTCACCGCTCTACCAGGTCGTGGTTTTGTTTGGTGAGGCGCTCCACGGCTGCGGCGGCGTCTTGACCTTGTCTCTCAAGGGCGATCGTAGGGGCTTCTTCTTGGACGTCGTTAGTGGTTGCCATCGAGCGTGTGAGTACCATGTAACTCTTTTGTCTAGGAAGCGATAATGTTACCGTACCCGTTTCCCACAGACGCATTTCCGCGCCAATCGATGACGACGTAAGTTGTCACCAATGGGTCACACCGTACTCACGACTCGAGACGAACCTGCACAAATGAAGCAATTAAAAGAAGTCCTTCAGAGAGCGTTAGAGAGGGTCAATTAAAGCGTACCTCGATTTCTGTGGATATTAGGCCTTTTATAGTGATAAAGGGTTGACTTTTCCTTTTTGGTTTCCAAATCTTTTCAATGTGGGACTCTACTCCCAATTCTTCTAAACGTGGTGAGTAAGGATTCCCATTTTCGGATCTTAGGGTTTTTAAGGGTTATGGACGTTTGGGATCATGGGCCCTTCTGTGTCGATCGATGGGCCTTCGTGAGACCATCTTTACACAGGCCCAAGAGACCCAATCCGTCGAGCCCATTAAGGTAAGCCCATCGGGCTCTATATTTTATCACCTTCAACAAGCATAATGTTCCAAAAAGTCCCGTGGAACAATGTTTTTGCATTTGGCAACTATTGCAGAAATAGCTATACTTTTTTAGACAATCCATCGTGTCTATGCAGGAGCTCACAAACCAAACAATATTGCAAAATTGTGGGGCAATGCCTCACATCAAAAGGAAAGAATACACCAAAATCTTAAATAAACTAATTTACTTTGCAGAAATAGCGGAATGAAACTAGTCACATGAAACTAAGAAGGTGTTTGGTAATGTTGTTTGAATAATAGTTTTCGTTATTTAAACAATACAACACGAATTTCCACAACACTTTTTCACAAACACGTATTTCTACAACACTTAAACAACGTTACTAGATCAACATTATCAAACGGATCCTAAATTATTGAAAATCCTAAATACACCAAAATTATTGAATACACCAAAATCCTAAATAAACTAATTTACTTATTGAAAATAAAAAAAGTACTTTACTTATTTCCTAAATTATATTTCTATATTTATTTATTTTTTTTTTCAAAAGCTAAATGAAACTAGGCACATAGGATAGTTGTACGATTAAAGTCCGGTTGATTGTTGTATAGGAATAGGATAGTTGTACGATTAAAGTCCGGTTGACTATTGTATGATTCATCTGTTTATATTTAGCTTTTTAATAAGCTTCATTATTTATATATTAAAAGATAGAAATACAAAGCTTCATTTAGCGGATATATATGTTAAAAAAAAAATGAAAAAGGCTAAAAACCCCAAAAATATGTGTATACATCTTGTGCATGGGTGTAACTGTGTAAAGCCCAAAGAGAGTGTTGGACAGGCCCAAGATTGTTAAATCATTAAGTCAAGAAAAACAGGAGAGAGAGAGAGAGAGAGAGAGAGAGAGAGAGAGAGAGAGCTACTTGACAAAACCAAGAAACTAACCACACCAGATACCACCAAATTCACTACCTTGCTCCAAATCCCACTCCACGTTGGGATTCTGTGCCGACTAATAGCTAACAATAATTTTTTTTTTTAATTTTTTTACAATTTAAGTTTTTACAATTTTTTTTTTTTTTTACATCTCTTTTTTAATTATGGATGCATGACTTGCTATAGCAAATGGGTAGAGAGATTGTTCGACAGGAATCACCACAAAAACCTGAACTACGTAGTAGACTATGGTATTATGAGGATGCTTTTGAAATACTAATGGAAAAAAAGGTATAACTACGTCTCATTCACCTTTTCCCTTTTCTTTATAGGGAAAATTTAATGGCTTTTTTTATTTTTGGTCGTTTCCTTGATATAATTTTTTTCTTTAGTTATGGAAGAAGATTCAAGTCTATCAACAAGGTTAAAAATTAAAAGTTATTATATTTTATTGAATTCTTTTGTATGATGTAATTCACTAAATGATTTGTCCAATTAGGGATCGGACAACATTCGAGGCATGGTGATAGTCTCGCCTAAAACAACAAAGTTGCAACTAGAAGCTAATTGTTTTGAAAAGATGAAAAATCTCAAGTTCCTTATGTTTGGTAATGTAGATATTTGCAAAGGTCTTGAATATCTCCCTAATGGATTAAGGGTGCTTGATTGGCTACGGTTTCCTTTATCCTCCTTACCATCTAATTTTTGTCCTCAAAAACTCGTTGCACTCAACATGCCACAAAGTTGGATTATATTGGACAAGCTTTTCAAGGTATAGTAATTTTTTTTATTTTTTTATAAATTTTTATAACTTAATTAATTTGTATTTTAACATTTTTTTTTTCTACAGAGGATACAAAGTAGAAGTTTGACACATGAATTTTCGTAATCACAACACATTAGGAAATTACCGGACTTATTGAGTGCCACCCCAAATATAAAGAAATTGGATCTCCATTATTGTAGAAAATTAGTCAAGATTCATGACTCTATTGGATATCTTGATAAGCTTGAAAGCTGGGACCTCTGGGGTTGCCTTGAACTTCAAATTCTTCCAAGCTGCATTGTGATGAAATCTCTTAAACTTTTAAGTCTTTATGGTTGCAAAAGAGTTATGAGGTTCCCCGATATTCCACAGAAAATGGAAAATTTAAAGTATCGAATTCTAGCACACACTGCCATTACAGAGCTTCCTCCATCAATTGGGAATCTCACTCGGCTTGAGCGATTAGATATAGGTTCCTTTTTCTATTCGTGTAAACTTCCAATTAGCATTTATGAATTGCAACATCTTTGCCAAATCTTGCTTTATGGTAATGTCCAATTTCCAAAGGGAATGGGGATTGGTAGAAAAGCACCATGCAATTCTTCAAAATATTGTTTTCCGATGTTGAAGTTTCTTAAAAAGTTGATATCTTGCTTCACCCACTTAGAGAAATGTAAAGATTTGAACTTACAAGAAAGCATTATCAGATTCAATAGATTACGTTGGCTTCTAATTAGGGATTCCAAGTTCCTTAAAAAAATTCCAAAGCTTCCAGAAGGTATAAGAAGGATAGATGCAAAAAGTTGCATTTCATTGAATTCAGAATCAATAAGAAAGTTAATCTTTCAGGTATCTCTCCCTCTCTTAAAGTAATATAATAGAAACAATTTTGGTTACCTTTGCAAATACATTTAGTAGATTTGCTAAACTTTAATTTCTCAAAATTCCAAATTGCATGCAGTTTGGAAGAAAGTTAGGACTTCCACAAGATATGAAATGTTCAGGTGTGAAAGGGAATGTATTAATGGATTTGCATTCACATTGCAAATTATTGTATCAGAATGATTTATCTTCCTAGGTCTCCCTCTCCAAGTTTGACGAAATTATATATGAGTCCTTTCCCACTCTAGATGCGTATTTGATGATTGATTTGGCAGAGAAATATGATATTAGAGTACCAGGAAAGAAGATTCCAAAGTGGTTTAACCATCAAAGCATAGAGAGTTCCATATTATCCTGGGTTGGTCCTGAATTTCCCACATTTGCCTTTTGTGTTGCTTTTCATCTAGTTCCGTTGAAGGACAGTTATGCTAATAATGATAGCTACGGTTCTGTTCGTGATGATAGAATTGATTGGGTTTGTGATCTTAGAATTTTCATCAATGGGCATAAGCGACCTTTCACTGAGAGAGCGTTCTTTCATTTTCTGAAGTGTGATCATCTATGGTTTTTGGGTATGCCTCACAGCCAATTACAGTGGAAATTTGGAGACTTGATGCAAGGTGATCGGAATCATGTTGAGATTTCATGTAAAATCTCTCATTGGACTAGTAAATTCGGAAAATTTGCTCCTATGGTTGCAAGGATGGGAGTACATGTGGAATGCATTTGTTCTCCTCAGAATTCCATTATCATCCAAGAGGACAAAGACAACTCTCAAAATGTTGATGACTCTGAAGACACCATGCTCCCACCTTTTCTACCTCCTTGCTCCACTTCTAATGGGTTTGATTTGGCTTCTTCCTCAATAGCCCGTCCCTTTCTAAAAAGAAATATTCCCAAGTATTACTTTTACATTGAAACTATTTTCCATTGCATTATCTTTATTTGATTTTTTAATGTTGTTGAATGGCAGAGTATGTCTCACTGTTTTGCATTGTTTGACTTGCATCTTTGGGGGACTTTGACACTTCACATTCTCTTTCTCTAAACTAATGGGCTTTTTCATACAGGGTAATAATTCAAAGAAAGAGAGCAGGAAGTGACAAAGACCCCCAATGAGAAAGCAGGATCGATAGTCATATTGTTTTTGAATTCTATTTCTTGTAATGGTAAAAGATATTTCAATCTTACCCAAGAGAAAAGCATTTAATTTATCTAGTTAATGGACAAGTCCAAAGGCTTATACCTTTTTAGACTCACAAAGATCAACATCTTATTGGCCATTGTCAAGAGATTATTTGTAATGATTAGAATTATTTGTTATATTAGTTGAGCATATT
The DNA here is from genome assembly GCA_028216015.1 of Quercus dentata. NCBI lineage: Eukaryota > Viridiplantae > Streptophyta > Magnoliopsida > Fagales > Fagaceae > Quercus > Quercus dentata. Next base: position 101,364,738 of record CP116447.1, read on the forward strand.
ATTTATGTGGTTTTGGAGGGGCTTAGTGGTATTAGTTCTGAAAAAGATAGCTTGAGTAAAAGTTGCTAGGAAGTAAAAGTAAAATTGATGGAATGGTCATGGTTCCATTGATTATATGGTCCACTCATAAAGTCATTGCCCTGTTAAATTTGGTACAATTTCAAATTCGTTTGAGGGTTAAACATTTTTGCAAAGTGGCCTGGTTTGCAGGATTTGGCAGAACTATGAATTTCACTAGGAGTTGAATAGGGACCTCAAAGTCATTGCCCTGCTAATATCTAAGGAATATATTTTGCTCCTTCAAAAAGGAGAAAATCATGGTTCTTATTTTATTTGAATATTTATGATTTTAATTGTCTTAAACGCAGTTGAATAGGGACCATATCTTCTACAAGGTCCAAGTTTTATCCCGCATAAGCTGTACAATACCGAGTGGTCAAGTTGTACTTTTCATCGACACAGGCCCTTAGTAGCAACTAGCTGCTCATGTTTGTGTGGAGCTCAAACACGTTGCTGATTTCCCAATGCTGCCTAGACTTTCCCACGGTACATGACCTCAAACACGTTGCTGATTTCTCCATGCATTCAGTGGGAGCATCTTCAGTGCATTCGAGCCATTTCCCAATGCTGCCTAGACTTTGGCATGGTAGAAAGCCATGTCCCAATGCTGATTTCCCTCCAGGTGTTTGTGTGAAGTTGATTAGTAGATATTTTTATCTAGGTTGTACTTTTTGAAGTACAACTTGCTGGGACATAATAATTTTATATCATCATCTTTGTTTGAGGAAAATCCTATATCATTATCTGTTAGATGAATTATGTTCTTGCATTCACATGATAAATATTTAAATAACTGTGTGATAATGTCTCTACGTAGTGAGACATCTTATGCATGGATTGGTCATTTGGTATTTGGACATGGACATGTTTTTACTACATTTCTGCTCAAGATGTTTGCCTTAGAACTCATGGCTGCACCCTTTCATTATATTCAAATTTTGCAGTCTCAGAGCTATCTATTTTTTCTAGCACATGTTTAAGACTTGATTTGATGATTGAGTGAAGTAGTATGATAGTTGCATACTGGTGTTTGTGGAGGGGTTTTAAGGAGTGGGTAAGGCCATATTTGGGGGAGCCATTCAATTCTAGGTAGGTTAATTGTAATTCTTTTTGGATCCTGATTTGTTAAGGACAGACTAGAGTCTATCACCGTACATGAATTCTAACAAATTTTTGTTTAAGATTGTTAATTATTTTTGTTGGAGGTTGGCCATTGGAATTTCTAGGCTCCGAGATTTGTTAGACCCATATTTTGCTATCCGTGTTGCATGTCCTTTTTATTTTGTGGGGAGTGGTAATATGGTTGAGAAGAGTTCTCATTGATATTTGTGGTCAGTGCTGGCTCAATGGGTGAGCTAAATAGGCAACCGCCTAAGGTCCCAATGAAAAAGGCCCTAAATTTTTACCAATAGAGATATTCCTATAGCAATAGAAGTATTAATTAAGCCCTAAATATTCACCAAAAAATAAAAAGTAGTTGTTTTTTATCAAAGAAAAACTAGTTAAAGAAAATATTTTCATTGGATGGGTCAATTATTTAATCTCTCACACATAAATGTTAAAAGAACTCATTAATCTTACACTAGTAAATAAATTTATACTCAAATTCTATTTAGAAATATCAAATATATAAATTTATTAAAATTTTCAATCATAATTTTTTAGTATTTGGTTACTTCATTCAATAAATAGTGTTTATTTTAGTTGTATAGTCATTCAATAATGCGATGGGTTCGTTTTAATTTGTAATTTTTTTTTTCTAAAAAAATATATTTTAAATGAAAAAAAAAAGTTAAATAAATATCCTATTAATATTCAAAATATAAGAATAGACCTCACTTGAAGTTGTCGCCTTAGGCCCCACAGTACCTTGAGCCGGCCCTGTTTGTGGTAGCTTGGATCTCAATTGGAATATAATTTTGGTTGGAGATGTATGATTTTGTAATTTGTAATCCTTGTTGTTTATAGAGCTCTAGTAAGTGTTTGAATAGTTTTTAGTATTTATTGTTTTACATTCCATGGACAGATTATATATGTTGAAGGAAGAAAATTGTTCTAGAGAACTTTCACACGAGTGTGTAATCCTTGATGGAAGGAAATGCCTTTGAAAAATTTCATACAAATAAGAGATTCAAGCTTAGGTGCTGTATGGTAGTTTAATTGTCCCTTTTAATTTGTAATACCAACTAGTTTTTGGAATGCATTTGGAATCGATGTAAATGTAGAAAAGTTGTTTAGGTGACTGAGGTGAGTAAAGTGACCTTTTCTGGTTTTCTAGAAAATTCTTTCAGGTAGTATTGTAGGGTCTTATTTTGGGAATAAAATATGTGAGGAGGAGCCTCTTTTCCAGATATGTTTTCCATTGTTGGGAATAGAGTGCAATGTCAAGCAGGAATAAGTGCACAATAGCAGCTAGTAATATGGGCTTCTCACATTGTTGCCTCCCTCTACCTATTGTTTGCTTACCAAAAAAAAAAAAAAAAAAAAAATATGGGCTTCTTGGGAAGAGTGATGCAGTGATACTAGAGATACATGCATTTTGATTTGGATTTGGAGTCTGGATGTCCTCTTTTGTTTTTTGTTTTATGCGTAGGGGCATGACATGGTGTACATTTATTTGTATTTGTTTCAGATTTGGCTGGTCAAATTGGACTTCTGCTTGTGTGACTGTGTCTCCACTGTCACATTCTTAGATCCTGTTAACAGATTTTCAACAGGCATCTTCAGCATTATACAGATTTCCAGTAGGGATCTTGTAGCCTTTCTCTTCGACTTTTTTGTTATGAAGATGCTGAAAGAATGATTGCAAGAACAGCAAGAAGCATTCTTATAATGTTTCGGGTGGGAAAGTGAATCAAGGTTTCACACTTAATTATATATGATTTCATCATCCTCTATTGGAGATGTACTACCGAGCTAAGCTATCTTAGTTTTCTGCTTCTTTGCTTTGAGAGATTTCTGAATTAAACATGAATATGGGTTCAAGTTAATTGGTTTGAGCAGATGTTGAATCGGCAGGTGTTCTAGGCTGTAAGGCAGGTTCTCTTCCCATGCCATATTAACTTTATGGTTGCTGATAGGACCTTTGTTTTTGGCAGCATGGAATTTGGTGATTGAACAAATGTGGACATAAGGTTTGAAGAAATTGTACTTTTCAGCAGGGGATAGGATTGCTATTTAAGGAGTACTATTTGGAGTTTAATAACGTAAGATAAATTGAAGTATATTTTCCATTTTTGTGTTGGATTTCGTTTGATATATATGTTTTTCCTTTTCTTGGTATTAGATCAAACATTTTAATAGATTTTCTTGTCATGCCTAACTTTTTCTTCTAGGAAGGGGTGCCCTATCTAAGATTCAATTTTTTTAATCCTGATCTATTCCCTTTTATATGTTCTTGTTATGAGGCTTTAATTATTTTTATTTGCAAATAAATTTGAATCATGTTAGCAAGTCAGTGATAAGGATGGAGGTGGAGCCGTCTTAGATCCATTTGAAATCTTGCATTAAGTTAACATGTAGTTGTATCCGCATCTATTAACTGTATTATAAAGTTTTTGTTGAGAAGCAGCTCTTAAGGGGGAGTAATATGTTGAGGGAGAGCAGTCAAAAACAGTGTCCATCTTGTTATCTTTGTTTATATTTTGGATTAGTGTTGTCTCTATGGTTTATGTTTTTTTCTAACTCATAACACATGGATGTTTTTGAAACTTGGTTTACTTTATATATATATATATATATATATATATATATATATATATATATATATATATATATTGTTGATGTTTTTCAGTAGTATAATGTTTTTGTACCCATGTTGCTTTTGTAAGCTTTTAGGGTTTATGTTCTTTTTTGTAGGCTTTATGGTTTGTACTATGCTTTATGCAGCATCTATGTTTTTGTTAAATCAGTACTTCTATCCAAATGTCATATATTTTCTGGTTAAATACTGTCACTCTTGTGCCCTTGTAGGATTGTTCCTAGATGCATATACTTAGTGTATTATGCATTGGTTGAGTGTTGGGCATACAAGTAACTTGCATTGTTCTTATTTGCTTGTATGTTCAAGTGTTCATTCCAAGTGTGAATGAGCATTATGATCACTAACTTGTAGTGATTACTTGTTTGATCAAGCCATGATTTGTTTCTTAACTTCATCCTTGCTTGATCACCTTATGCCTGTTTCATATGCATTTCGTGTTTTCTGCATACAATAATCATGGTGTATTGTTGTGTTTCAGGAGTTTCATGCTCATATGATTCAAGTGCCTCACAGTTTCTAGAATTAGGTGTGAGTGAGTTTTGCTCAATTATTCCCAACTCACATGTTAAGTCCAGAGTCTGTTTTAGGATTTTGTCACGGAATAGCCAAAGGGGGAGATTGTAAGGTTGAATTTAATCAACCATCTTGTTGGCTTTATTCCGTGCCAAATTTGCTTGTATTTCAAAGAATTAGTAACCCCGTATTTAGGTGGGTTTGTTGTAAGGGTAGTGAGTGAGATAGAGTGATTGAATGCTCAAGAGTGTGCAAGAAAACAGAGTCTCACGGCTTGATCTCGCAGATGACTCGCGGCTGCAAGCTGCTGTAAGCAACACACGTGCCAAGCATGGCGGCGGAGTTGAAGCGTCATGCTAGCTAGAACACTACAAGACAAAATAGGACAATCTGGCTGTTTCATTATCGCGCTGGCGGATCTCGCGACTCAATCAAGCCGCGAGTCCAAGCCGTGAGCCACCCCCGTTTTGAAAAAAAAACCTGACGTTTCACATTCTTTTCTCACCTCGGTATAAATACCCCTTATACCCACAAAAGAATGAGAGCTTCTAGAGAGAATTTTGAGAAAGAAACCCTAGAGTGAAACAAGATTGATTCATTTACAATCTTTACATAAGAGTCTCTTCAAATTCCTTAACTCTCTTCCTCTCCATTGTTAAATCCTTGAGAGGCATTTTACCAAAACCTTTTCTCACCATATTCATTCTTGTGAGAGGATTGTTTGGTGTTAAGGGAAGCGATTAGGAAGGAACCAATTTACATTGGTTGATGCCATGATCAAGTAGCGGAATCCGGGAAGCTAGAAAAGAAATAGGTTCGGCGCAACCTCGTTGGAGCAAGAAGCTTGGAGGGCTTAGGTGCACTGGGTAGATTAGGCTTGGAGGGTCTATTGCTGTCAATGTATCCCAACTACATTTTCTAGTGGATTACTTACCGCTTGGAGGGAGGCGGAGAGGTTTTACGCAGAGGGCTTCGGTTTCCTCTTCGATAACACATCGCGTGTTGTCCTTGTCTTTGCATCTTCCTTCCCTTTTATCTTTGCCTTTTATTATCTGCTGTGGGTTATGATTTTAATTTGGCTTAGATTGTTTTTCCAATTCTGTTTTATAGCTTTTGTTCATTTTCCGCACACTAGTTGTTTGACATAAAGCTTGAATTGGTTAATTTGTAAATTGAGGGTCTAAACATTCAAGGGTGTTTTTACACTATTTGAACTTTCAGTACCCAAAACAGATCGTTGTTCTTTTGCAATAGCTATGTGATCCTCTTCATTCCTATTTCTTGTAGTTCAATATCGGGCTAGACATGATCATAATTAAAAGATATTTTTTGTGTGGTAATTACCTTTGATTTTGTACTCAAATTGATTGCATCTTTTTTTGCATTAAGTTATATTTGGGTTTAAAGTAGTTGTCAATATAATGGTATTTTTGCAATATCAAGAGTCGTATTTCAATTCAATTCTGGCAAGGATTATTAGCACATGACTTACCAAACTTTTTTTAAAAGGCTTATTTGCTTTGGAGGATATTATCAGAGTTCCGCACAATATTCTTATACTTTTGTTGTTCTGGTGTCACTAAGAATGACACACCGCTTTTGTGACATTTAGTGCACAAATATAGGCATTTATTTCATTTGTTTCTTAATATCCGGTATTTGAGCAAAGATAGATAGCACTTATTTGAAGACTTTGCGAAATGATTTTAAACCATTGGGGAAATTTTTTTAGCTTTATCAGATTATATGGTGTGGTTGTAGAGGAGGGGGGGTGGGGATCAAGATAGAGGAGGAGGGGGGTGGGGTTCAAGATAGAGGAGGAGAAAGCAGCACAAAATTCAAGTCATTAAACTAACTTGTATATATTGGTGGAGTTATTGTAGGTGAAGAGGATGACCTTCGTTGCCAATATTGAGCTTGATGAAAGAGTATACAGGCATCACAGATCTCCTCAATTAGAATGGCTTAGCTTGGGATGAAATTTGCAAAGGTTGGCCATACCCATTGGGTAATGGATATCCAACCCTACCCGATCCAATTATTCTAGGTAATATTCAGTTCTTAATGGGTAGAAGGTAATTGGGTAGGGTTTGGATATTATCCAAATATTTTGGGTACTGTTTGAATATTACCCATTTACCCATTATTACCCATTTAACTAATTAGATCTAACTCAAACCCAATTCAACCAAATTATTATGGATAAACCTCAACCCACCCAATTACCCAATAATCAAAATTACCAAATTTCTCCTAAAACTTGAAAATGACCAAATTATTCCTAAAATCCTCTAAAATTGCCGAAATGCACTCTAAACCTAAGAAAATGACCAAAATACCCTTGACATCTAAAAATTACCAAAATATCCCCGAAACAAAAAAATGACTGAAACACCCCCAAAACCTAAAAAATTACCAAAATACCCCCGAAAACTAAAAATTACCAAAATACCCCCATAAACCTAAAAAATGACCGAAAGCCCATCAAAACCTAAAAATTACCAAAATACCCTCTAAAACTAAAAAATGACCGAAATACCCCCGAAATATAAAAAATTACTGAAATATCCCCTTAATCCTAAAAATAATTGAAATACCCCTCCATAAACTTATAATTACCGAAATACCCTTGAAACTTAAAAATTACCAAAAAACCCCCCGAAACATTAAAAAAATGATTAAAACACTCACGAAACCTAAAAATGACCAAAATACCCCTAAAACCTAAAAAAAATGACCAAAATACCCTCCGAAAACTAAAAATTATCAAAATAACCCCTAAACCTAAAAAATGACCGAAAGACCAATAACCTCGAAACCTAAAAATTACCAAAATACCCTCAAAACATAAAAAATGACCAAAATACCCTTGAAACTAAAAAATTACCGAAATACCCCCTGAAACCTAAAAATGACCAAAATAGCCCCTATAAACTTAAAATTACAAAAATACCCTCTAAACCTAAAAATCTTTGAAATACCCCCAAAACCTTAAAATTACCAAAATACCCCCTAAACATATAAAATGAAAAGAATACCCCCTAAAACTATAAAATAACTGAAATACCCCCCTAAATCTAAAAAATGACTGAAATACTCTTGAAACCTATAAAATTACCAAAATAACCCAAAACCAAGAAAATGAAAGAAAAAAAAAATTGCCCCTAAAACCTATAAGATGATAAAAATACACCTTACCCTAAAAAATGATTGAAATAATCTCAAAACCTAAAAAATGATCAAAAGATCCCAAAATCTAAAAAATGAGCAAAATACCCTCAAAGCTTAAAAAATAACCAAAATACCCTTAGAATCTAAAAAAGACCAAAATAACCCCAGAACCTAAAAAATTACCAAAATTCCCTCAAAACCTACAAAATGACTGAAATATTCTTAAAGCCTTTAATCTTGACAAAAATACCCTCGAAACATCCAAAATACCCCAAACCTCTATTTTCGTAATTTAAGTGGTTACAAATGTATTTTGGTCATCTTACAGGTTTAGGGTACTTTAGTCACTTTAAAGGTTTCAAGGGTGTTTTGGTCATTTTAGATGTTTTCTGGGGGTATTTGGTTGTTTTAGAGGTTTAGGGCTATTTTGGTCAATTTATAGGTTTTGGGGTATTTTTGGTAATTTTAGAGGTTTGGGGTTATTTTTGGTCATTTTAGAGGTTTTGGGCGTATTTGGTCATTTTACGGGTTTAGGGCTTATTTTGGTCATTTTAGGTTTTAGGGGCATTTTTGTCATTTTATAGATTTTGGGGGTATTTTGGTCATTTTTCAAGTTTACCGGGTATTTCGGTCAATTTTTAGGTTTCAGGAGTATTTTGGTAATTTCCAAGTTTCAGAGGTGTTTTAGTAAGTTTTTAGGTTTCAGAGATATTTTGGTCATTTTTAAGGTTTAGTGGTTATTTTGGTCATTTTTTAGGTTTCGAGAGTATTTTGGTAATTTTTAAGTTTCAGGGGTATTTTAGTCAAATTTTAGGTTTTGAGGGTATTTCGATCATTTTTAGGTTTAGGGGGTATTTTGATAATTTTTGGGTTTTAAGGGCATTTTGGACATTTTTAGGTTTCATGGGTATTTAGTCCTTTTTTAGGTTTCGAGGGTATTTTGGTCATTTTTTAGGTTTAGGGGGTATTTTGGTAATTTTAAGTGGTTTTTGAGCATATTTGATGATTTTGGTAGTATATTGGTCATTTTAGAGATTCCATGGGTATTTTGCTCATTTTAGATATTTTGAGATATTTTGGTCTTTTTAGTGGTTTTTGAACATATTTGGTGATTTTAGAGATATTAGGGATATTTTGGTCATTTTAGAGGTTTCATGGGCATTTTGCTCATTTTAGAGATTTTGAGGATATTTTAGTCTTTTTAGTGGTTTTTGAGCATATTTGGTGATTTTATAAAAACTGGGTTTGGGTAGGGTATGGATATCCATGGGTAAATAAACTGGATAACAATTAGATATGGATACTAATTGGGTAAGATAATTGGATATCCATGGATAACTTAATTGGGTTGGGTATGGATATACCCTACCCATGGCCATCCACAGCAAAACAGTGGCAGCTAATGTTGAGCTTTGGGAAGCTAATATCAAGGTGCGATTCTATCTCATTAGTAATGTTGCTAAGATAATGGGGTCTCCCCTTTCATTTCCTCTTGTTATCATTAAAGTGCACCCCAAAGCATGGTGCATGTAAAGTTGTATTTTCCCCCCTTCGATGAAATGACATTACTACTTTCTTCATCAAGTAAATTGAGTGTTTTTGGGTAACATGGAATGAAGCTTGATCGTATAAATTCTATAATAATCAATGAATTGGATAATTTTAAGTAGCTTTCATTCATTTAAAAGTGACATTTTGCAGGATCATTCGGATGCAACTGCATACAAAGATAGGATCTCATATGTGTGATTTGTGCTTGATTAATGTTAATGAAGGTTAGAATAGAAGATCAAGTTGTTTGGACATGAAAATGGTGGTAAACAATAATGCCCTTCTGATGGGATCAATGATAACTTGGGATATGCGATGTCCAACTAGGGAGTTTGAAATATCTTCTTAGAGGAAAAAACAGAAAGTTTGTAACTTCTTAAGCCTCAGCATGTTCTTGAAAAGTTCAGAGAACATCTAGGAAGAGATACAAGAAGCAGTTGAGGAAAAGCCAGGACTAGTCGAAACTGATGTGGGTACCGAGGACAAAGACTACAATTCTATACAATGTATTGTCACAACACTTTAAATTGTTTCTGAGATAGATAAGAAGCTCTTTTTGGAGGCTTGTGAACTTTTAGAAGATGAGAGAATGGCCAAGGAATTTGCAGTGAGGAAATGGTTATTGAATGTACTTTCGATTGCACATAGTGGGTTTAATCAGTGCAATTACACATAGTGATTTACTTTTAGAGAATCTTGCATCTATATATTTTAAAAATAAAAATTGGTTGCATGTCTTTTCCAGTCAAAATCACATTTTTTAGTTGTTTGGGCTTATGCTTATAAACTTTAACTATCAAGTTACAAGTTACCTATTCTTCTTTTCTTACACACTGTATCATAGGTGGGTTTGGGCTTATGTTTGTAAATTTCATCTACTCATCTCCTTCATTATAAGCAAAATTAATGCTAAAATGGCAAAAGGATGTTGTTTGCATTTGGCATTTCTGCCGTTTAGATTAGGGCTAAGAAACAACAACCCAATTAATCAATTTATCCTTGTGGCCTAATATAGTAATATATCACAAGTTGCCCTATTTGTTATACGGTATATTGTTTGTTATCAAGGATGTAAAAAATTAGATCTAAGTTCAATACACATTATGATATTTGCAGTGTAAACTCAAGTAGTTGACGTGATGACCATGGAAAATTACAATTAAAAAATAAATAAAAAAATTGTTGCGAAGCCTAATTTTGAAAATTTTAAGTATTGACAACATTTATTTTAAGAAAATTACACTTTTTCACTCTAAATTATAGCCATTTTACGTACACTTACCACCATAAACTTTTAGAATGCACGATTATCACCATAGATTAAATTATTTAACAAATTTAACCATTATTTTAAACGACTCAAGATGGACAATTTGGTATTTTCATGTAGTGTCACATATACAAAGTTCTTGTGAGTAGCACATGAAATTATTATTTTTTGTATATATTAATAGCCCAATTGACGATAGGGTGTAAACTGTAAAGTGAAACACAAGTTCTAATTTATGGTGGAAATCATGCATTCTGAAAGTTCATGGTAGTAAGTGTAAATGAGGTTATAGTTTAGGATAATAAACTGTAATTTCTCCTTTATTCTGTAAAGGAAATACTACGAACCATGAAAATTGAAAGTCATTTGTATTATCATTAAATGACCAACATTCTTCAAATTAAAAACTAATTAGTGTTACCAAGTTAGAACAAAAAATAAAAAATAAAAATCCAAAACATACAAAAAAAAAAGGAAAAATAAAAATAAAAATAAAAAGCATCCAAATAATTTTTAGATCAAGTCAGACAGCGCATTATCACTCAAAAGTCAAAATCCAAATTGCCAAACTTTTAATTGGGATCCCATAATATCAAACAAATAAATTATAATTCCAAACACATAATTCTTTAAGCCAATTTTCAATATAATGTCTTGGTACAAAATTTCGGCTTGTACCGGATTGTACCAACAATTCTAGCTATATTACGACCATTTAGGATAATTACGGCAATTTTAGCAAAATTCTAGTTTGTACTCTTATTTATGAGATTTGAATATTTAATTTGTATTTTTTTCCAATGTTTTAAATCTTTTTATTTATGGTGGTTAATGAGATTATGAATTTATGATAAAATTATATGTGTGTATATATATATATATATATATATATATAGAATTTGAGGGGTTTGTTTCAAGGAGACTTTTTATTTCCTTTTTGTGCTTCATATGTGAGCTAGTTTGAAATGGATTAATTTCATGGTTGAAGTTAAATGTCTACATTATAAATTTAAAAATGCATGTATCTTTGTCATGTAATTTAAAATTGAGTGCTCAAATAGTGTGTAAAACACCAATGAACGTTTAGACTCCTAATTTACAAATTACCAACACAAGCTTATAATCAAACAATGTATATAAGGAATATGAAAATAAGCTAAATCAGAATTGGTAAAACAATTTAAACCGAAATTAATCACAACCACAACAATAATTAAAATGCAAAGATTAAGGGAAGAGAGATGTAAGTACAAAGACAACACAACAATGTGTTATCGAAGAAGAAACCGAAGTCCTCAAATAAAAACTTCTATGCCGCCCTTCAAACGGTCAATAATCCACTAGAGAATAAAGTTGGGATACATGAATAGCAAAAGACCCTCCAAGCCTAATCTACCCAGTGCACCTAAGCCCTCCAAGCTTCTTGCTCTAACAGGGTTATACCGAACCTTGTCTTCTCTAGCTTACCGGATCTTGCAATCGTCCATTGCATCAACCAAAATGAATTTGTCCCTTCAATCGCTTCCCAAGTACCAAATTACCTTCTCACGTATATGGGTATAGTGAAATAAGGATTTGACTAATGTACCTCTCAAGGATGTATCAATGGAGAGGGTGAGAGTAGAGGAATTTAAAGAATCAAATGATGAAGATTGTGGATGAGTTAATCTTGTTTTTTTTTTAGGGTTTCTCTCTCAAAATTCTCTCTAGAAGCTCTCAACATTTCGTGGGTATAAAGGTATTTATAGTAGGTCATGTATGGAATGCGAAGAGTCGCTTACAACCAAACAGGGTGTTCTGTTGACTCGAGCTCGCGACTGGAATGAGTCACGAGTTTGAGTCGCGAGCTAACCGCTTGGCTAGACCGGAAGTTTTGTCCTGTAGTGCAACAACTAGCGTGACCCTTCAACTCCCCTGCATGATTCACACGTGTGCCTCCTTTAACGACTCACTAGTTGCGAGATCCAGTCGCGAGGCTCTTCTTGAGTGCACACTCTTGAGCTATTCTTCACACTCTCTCACACACTACCCTTACATGATTCCCACCTAAATAAAAGGTTTCTAAATGCTGAATTATAAGTAAATTTGGCACGGAATAAAGCCAACTAATGATTGAATAAATTCAACCTTACAATCTCCCCCTTTGGCTATTCCGTGACAAAACCCTCAAACAAACTCTAAACTTAACATGTAAATTGGGAATAGTTGAACAAAACTCACTCACACCTAACTTTAGAATTTGTGAAGCTTGAACCATACAAAAGTATATCCTAAAAACAACAACATAATATGATCATTGTAAGCAGAAAACTTGAAATGCATATGGAGCAAGCACAATGTGATCAAGCAAAAAGTAATGAAGCAATAAAGCATGGCTTGACCAAAAACGAACAATCACTATAAATAGTGACCACAATGATCATTCACACAAGGAATGAACATCCGGACATGCAAGCTAATAAGCTCAATGCAAAGTATCATTTGCATGTCCAACACTTAGCTACAAAGCAAGGGTACAAACAAAGTACTTAATATGCAACATAAACCCTGATATATGATAATATTAAGCAACATTGGCCTTTTCTATCTCCTGCTCTTCAACATCAATACTTCCCCTTTGATCAAGCTCTTCCTCACCCTATCATCATCATAATCTCCCCCTTTTTGTCATGGAATAGCTAGTCTTAATTTTCTTCTAGATTCCTTTGAATTTGGTCCAATTGGGTTTGGAGAGAAGTGAACTTCATATCACAACGAATGGTGTGATGGTGCAGGAGAGAGGTGAGACCGGACATCTTAGTGCTTATGTCATGGACATATGCCATAATGTTGTTTAACTTTTCATTATAGGAGGATGAGCTAGAGCGTGAACCACTATGAGATGCTCAAGTCTCTATCTTGATTCCCTTTCGACTATGACTAATGCTAGCATTGAGCGTACAGGTGTTGATTGGACTTGGCTTCATCTAGGGAGACTCATCTTCTGATGGATGAATGCCTTTGAGTTTCAATATCCTTGAAATGAGGCAGCAAAAAGGAATGCAGGTCCTTGAGTCGGTTCTTGCAACCGTTTTGCGCAAAATATGAAAGATATGAGCGCAAATATTGATCTCTTCATCAATAATCAGATCATGAAGGAACAAAGCTCTCCCAAGATTCATGTACCTAGTGCTAGATAGAGGATATAGATTGTGGAACATGATTATTGTAAGCACCCTTAGTTCCGGAGATAGTGAGGAAACACTGATTGAGTTCCCAATTGGTGAGAATTCCAAGTTTCTTCCAAGATTGTCCTGAAGTAAATCCTCATCCGAATTCAAATTGTCATATACCGGAGGATTAGTAAACATCAGCCGGTTGATGTGTAGGACTTTTGTTAGATAAATAGGAGTCACTAAGAAAATCTTTCCTCTAACTTGAAAGATTTAAGCTCCTCTCCCTTAACAATGGCATTAGCATAGAACTCTTTCACCAAATTCTCGTATGCATCATCAAGGTTGGAGAGAAGGAAGTTCCAATCTTTGGTGGCAAACCATATAGGGATGTTGGTGTCCGGGAGAGATGGCTGGTCAACAGCCCTTTCAACCAACAATGAGGCTTCTCTAAAGTAGTTCTCATAGGTTTGAAAAGAAGCATAAGATCTGAACTTGTGAGGGTCATACACTCCCGTCGGTGATCGGGCCCTCTTTGACTTAGGAGAAAGATCATCAACATCAATCACGGGCTCTTTCCCTTTGTTGCTGCCTCCTTTCACAAATGATCTTTTGAACGGAGACATTTTTAAGCTACATTATGTTACATTAAAGAGCAACAGAGACCACATAAGACAACAAACATTATTAGCACAAAGTTAGTCCCAAAACAAGAATATTGAAGAAAACCCTAAAATCATGAGATTAAGGTCTCAATCATGTCACTAAATGTGTGTGTGCCACAAATAACACATTGTGCAACCAAAGGCAGGGTGTAACAACACAACCAACAAAACCCACACTACAATCTCACCAAAGCATCAAATTCCTGTATTCAAGCATCATATTCACATATAACATCAAAATCACCAAATTCAAGAAATCTTAGGCAAGAAATGTGAAATACATTGAGAAAGAAACAGAACCCATACCTTTTCTTGAAGATTGGTGAAGAAGTGAGGAAGAGTATGAAGAGTTTGTGTGTGAGCACGATGATTTTGAAAGAGGGAAAGACGAACAAGAAGATGAATAGTCATAAGATGCGAGGGAAAAATGAATTTTTTTTTTGAAACCTGTCTGAAAAAGGCCCTCATTGTGCAAAACAAGCAATTTTCACGACTTAAATGAGTCGCGAACAAGTCGCTGCACCAAGTCGCCAAAAACTCTTGTGACAAAATTTGAAAAATTTGTTTAAGTGTTTTTCACAACTAGAAATTCCATTTACGAGGGAGTCGCGAAATCTTCTGAGTAACCCTCGTGGATCGAGCTTCCACTCGTGAACAAGTCACCAAACCGAGTAGCAAGATATCTAAAAAACCCAGATTTTTGAAAAAAATTCTAAGTCTTTTTCACGACTCGGACTTTAATCCACCAGTGAGTCGTAAAAGCCTTCTCTGTAAGCTCGCGACTCGGGCATGCGACTGGCTTGACTCGCGAGGTAAGTCACCAAAACAGGGCTACACAATTTTTGACATTTTTTCAAACCAAAATACTTTCCAAAAACAATTAAAACACTCAAAAATCTTTTTGTGTTTGATCAACATATAATTGAGCATGTGCAACATATTTCATCAAGTATAATTACACAAATAAATAAGGCATTCATTGAACATAGACATGTGTGATGTGTGTGGGTATCACAAATGAGATAGTCCTTAATCCAATGTGAAGCTTCAATGATCAATTCAACCAAGTCATACATAATTAGCATGAGGAAAAGTGATCAATCTCAATTATAGAAATATGCATGTATGACTTCCCACAAAACTTGATAACATAATTTTGAAGCTTTTCATTTGGCTCCATATACATCATATCATTTGATTTTTTTGAATCAATACATCTCATTTTGAGATCGACGCCTGAAATTTTTTATAATTCAATTTGATGAGCAAGCCTTTGGTTTTTTGGGCATCATACATTTTCATAAAGATCGCTTTTCCTTTTTCCTAGTCAAATACTAGTATTTGCGACGGTTTTTGCAGTTCATTATCTCTTTTCATTTTGAGATTTACATTTGTTGAGCTCTTTAAGCAAAAATAAAAATAAAAGAGTGGGAAGATATATAGGCACAAGTCTATGCAAGTTTCAAGATCAACAAAACCATTGGCTAATCATTCATGACAAGTTTGAAGATCTATTTATAACAGTCACATAGATGTTAAGATTTTTCCCACAATGATATGAGTGCATAAAGAACAAGTTATGCTCGTAGATGCACAAAGCCATTAGTACAAAGGTACAAGGCAAAACATGCTTGTGACAATACATAATAATGCCAATCAAACTTTTTAGATTTTCTACTTTTTATGTGTTTTTGGATTTTTGACACAAAAACAAGTAAAGGTTTATCAAAAAATGCAAAAACATTTAAAGCAATTTACAAACAAATAGAACATGCTATACATATAGCCAACAAAGTAGTGTGTGCCCTACAATAGAGAAATCAAATCAAAATAAAGAGGTAAAGCACACATCACACATGAGATTCAAGGAATTGTACCAACACCGATGGTCTTATGGAGTGATTCAAACCATGGACCATCGAGAGGCTTGGTGAAGATGTTTGCCTTTTGATTGTCTGTATGTATGAATTCAAGACATACAATTTTAACTTCCACCAAATCTTGGCTGAAGTGGTAACGTATCTCTATGTGTTTTGACTTTGAATGCTGAATCGGATTCTTAGAGAGATTTATAGCACTGGTGTTATCACAGAAAACACACATTGTATCTTCAGGAATCCCGTAGTCATGAAGTAGCTTTTTCATCCAAAGGAGTTATGTGCAGCAACTTCTAGTAGCTATGTACTCTGCTTCAACTGTAGAGAAAGACATTGAATTTTGTTTCTTGCTCATTCAAGAGACAAGATTATTTCCAAGATAGAAGTAGCCACCTGAAGTACTCTTTCGATCATCCACACTTCCAACCCAATCTACATCTGAATAACCTACAAGGCAAGCATTAGAGTCCTTTGAGTACCATAAGCCATAATCTGAAGTTCCATTGACATATCGTATAATTTGCTTCATCGTAGTCAGGTGGGATTCCTTCAGAGTAGCTTGATATCGAGCACAAATACCCACAGAAAAAGTAATATCCGGTCTCATCTGTAAAGATAGAGTAAACTCCCAATGATACTTCTATATAAGGTTGGACTCACTTTAACCCCAGAAGAATCAACATTAAGCTTTGTAGACAAACTCATAGGAGTAGAGGCATGCTTTTTGGAATCTAATCCAAACTTCTTGACAATATTTCTAGCATATTTTTCTTGTGAAATGAATATGCCTTCCTTCTTTTGTTTGACTTGAAGACCCAAGAAAAAATGTAAGATCCCCCACCATACTTATCTCAAATTCTTTCTTCATCTCCTCGAAGAACTCTATAGCTCGAGCATTAATGGTAGCTCCAAATACTATGTCATCAACATATACTTGAGCCACAAGAAGGTAATCCCCATCATTCTTGACAAATAAAGTCCAACAAGATACCCTCTTTTGAACCCTCTATGTAAGAGGTAATGGGTAAGCCAATCATACCAGGCTCTAAGAGCTTGTTTCAAGCCATAAAGAGCTTTCTTCAATCTTAGCACATGGTTTTGGAAGTGAGGATCTTCGAATCCTTTGGGTTGTTCAACAAAAACTTCTTCATTCAGGTAGCCATTTAGAAATGCACATTTCACATCCATTTGGTAGAGCTTGAAGTTCATAGTGCATGCAATTGACATAAGAATGCGGATAGACTCAAGTCTTGCCACGGGAGCAAAGGATTCATCAAAAGCTACTCCTTCTACTGGAGTGTATCCTTGAGCCATTAGCCAAGATTTATTTCGGATAATCTCTCCATCTTCATTAGTCTTGTTTTTGAAGATCCATTTGGTGTCGATGACATGAACATTTTCGTGCCTAGGAACAAGTTCCAAAACATCATTTCTCATAAATTGATTCAGCTCTTCATTCAATGACTCAACCCAATTTTCATCTTGAAGAGCTTCTTCTACCTTTTTTGGCTCAAATTGGGCAAGGCAGCAATGGTATGTTACATGATTGGCCAGAAGTATGTTTCCCTTTCTAAGGCGAAGACCTTCATCTAAAGACCCAATGATGTTACTATCCGGAAGGTTTTTAATCACTCTTGATGATGGCTTCTTTGATGTGGACACTTCATCATTTCGGGAGATAGGAGGATGAACTTCCTGAGGAGTGAGAGGACTTGATCTTCTAGACATTGATCTTGTTTTCATTCTTGAGTTCACAGGAGTTGATTCATTTTCCGATGTAGGTCCTTCAATTTCAATATCAAGAGCTTCAACCTCAACTGTGGGCTCTTTGGTGCTTGGCCCTTCTCCATCATCAACCATCTCTGCATTTGTTATAGCATCATCAATTTCTACATTGATAGATTCCATTATCATCTTTGTTCTCTAGTTGAATACTCTATATGCCCGGCTAGTAATAGAATACCAAAGGAAGATGCCTTCATCACTTTTTGCATCAAATTTTCCAAGGTTCTCTCGATCATTTAGAATGTAACACCTACTTCCAAACACTCGAAAGTACTTTACTTTCAGCTTCTTTCCATTTCAAATTTCATAAGCGGTCTTCTTTGTTCCTCCTTGGAAGAATATCCTATTATGAATGTGACATGAGGTGTTCACGGCTTCTCCCCAAAACTTTTGAGGAATTTGCTTGTTTAGTAGCATAACTCTTGCCATTTCTTGAATCATCCGATTTTTCCTCTCAACCACCCCATTTTGTTGAGAAGTTTTGGGGGCTGAAAATACCTTTTTAATCCCATTATTCTCACACAACGACCCAAATCTTGCATTCTCAAATTCCTTGCCATGATCACTCCTTATCTTAACAATCAGAACCCCTTTCTCGTTTTGTAGTCTCTTGCATAGAATTTCCAATTTTTTACATGCTTCTGATTTTTCTCTAAGAAATTCCACCCAAGTGCATCTTGAGAAATGATCAACAATGACCATAATGTACCTTTTTCATGCTAGACTTTTAGTTCTTGTAGGCCCCATTAAATCAAAATGAAGAAGCTCTAAACAACATGAGGTAGCAATCACATTCACCTTGTGATGACTTGCCTTTGTTTGTTTTCCCATTTGGCATGCACCACAAATTGTCTTCTCTACCTTTCCAAACTTTGAAAGTCCCTCAACAGTTTCAAGTTTAGATACTTTAGCTACTTGTTTGAAATTTGCATGCCCAAATCTGTGATGCCAAAGTTCCAACATGTCAACACGAGCACTTCTATAGGAAATTGGTGCCATAGGAACTACTCCATAGCAATTGTCGGTAGTCCT
Source organism: Quercus dentata (assembly GCA_028216015.1). Taxonomy (NCBI): domain Eukaryota; kingdom Viridiplantae; phylum Streptophyta; class Magnoliopsida; order Fagales; family Fagaceae; genus Quercus; species Quercus dentata. Next base: position 101,383,577 of record CP116447.1, read on the forward strand.
ATTTCCCTCCAAGACTTGGATCCCTTCCTCATCAATGATTATGCACCCCTTCTTTGAGAATTGAACAAGAAAGTCTTCATCACATATTTGAGTGATGCTTAAGAGGTTTGCCTTGACCCTTTTAATGTATAAGACATCCTTCAATAGAGGTAATCCTGGTATCTCAACAGTCCCTTTGCTGAGAACTTGAGCATGACTCCCAGCACCAAATGTCACATAGTCACCAACCTTCTCTTTGAGTGACTTAAATAGTGATTTATCTCCTGTCATATGACAAGAACAGCCACTATCAAGATACCATAAACATGAGTTAAATACCTTCAGAGAAGTGTGCACAAATAAGCAAACATGGGACAAGCATTCTTGACCTTCAAACATAAACTTATCTTAAATTTCCATGCTCTTATTAGATTGAATTTTCTTTTTTCATATTATCAACCTTATCACACAATATTCTATTTCTTCTTTTATACTTCTTAATCAAAGAATTAGACTCACATAGACTATTGTGTAAGATGTGATTCTCATTTTCAGCATGTGAACAAACATTCTAACATGCTTCTTTGTTTTTAATAACACTAGGAGTTCATTGTCGGGACACCCTTCAAACATACTCATAGAGTCATTATCACAAACATTTAAACCACATTCAAAGATAGCCTTTTCCATAACTTCATCCATAACTAAGGGGTCTAGGATTACACTTAGGTAATTAACCACAACAAGTGCACCCGCTCTGATACCAAATGAGTGTTCAAAGAGTGTATAAAATACCAATGAACGTTTAGACCCCCAATTTACAAATTACCAACACAAACTTATAATCAAACAATGTATGTGCAGAATATTAAAATAAGCTAAATCAGAATTAGTAAAACAATCTAAACCGAAATTAATTACAAGCACAACAGTAATTAAAAGGTAAAGATTAAGGGAAGAGAGATGCAAATACAAAGACAATACAACGATGTGTTATCAAAGAGGAAACTCAAGTCCTTAGCGAAAAACCTCTCCGTCGCCTTCCAAGTGATCAATAATCCACTAGAGAATAAAGTTGGGATACATGAATAGCGTAAGACCCTCCAAACCTAATCTACCTAGTGCACCTAAGCCCTCTAAGCTTCTTGCTCCAACAGGGTTATGTAGAACCTTGTATTCTTTAGCTTACCGGATCCCGTAATCGCCCATTGCATCAACCAAAATGAATTGGTCCCTTCCGAATTGCTTCCGAAGTACCAAAATACGTTCTCACAGATATGGATATGGTGAGATAAGGATTTGGCTAATGTACCTCTCAAGGATGTATCAATGGAGAGGGTAAGAGTAGAGGAATTTAGATAATCAAAGGATAAAGATTGTAGATGAGTCAATCTTGTTTTCCTTTAGGGTTTCTCTCTCAAAATTCTCTCTCAAAATTCTCTCTAGAAGCTCTCAACATTTTGTGGGTATAAGGGTATTTATAGTAGGGTGTGTATGGAATGTGAAGAGTCGATTACAACCAAACAAGGTGTTCTCGCGACTCGCTCGCGATCGAACGAGTCGCGAGTTTGAGTTGTGAGTTAATTGTCCGCCAAACGGAAGTTTTGTCTTGTAGTGCAACAGCTGGCGTGACCCTTCGGCTCCCCTGCATGCTTCACACATGTACCTCATTGGGCGACTCGCCAGCCGCGAGATCCAGTTGCAAGGCTCTTCTTGAGTGCACACTCTTGAGCTATTCTTCACATTTTCTCACACAAGACCTATACATGATTCCCACCTAAATACAAGGTTTCTAAATGCTGAATTACAAGCGAATTTGGCATAGAATAAAGCCAATTAATAATTGAATAAATTCAACCTTACAAAAATTATAAATGATGTGACACCATGTACACTATTGGATACAATATTTAAAATCTTAATTGTTTTTTGATAAGGAAAAAAATCTTATTTGTAAAATAAACTTTCACTGGTTTGCTTGAAATAAAGTAAGTCTTATTTTGACTTTTGTAGATTAAGCGGTAGAAAAACACCAAATTGCATTACGATTTGAGTAAGCAATCATTGAAAATTTTGCTTAAAAAAAGTGGTGTTTAAGCCTTTGGTTAAACTATTTTACTTTTAGTCCATGAGACACTTCATAATTAATCTTACGGACCAATAGTGTGGTTGATTGAAAGTGAAATATTTGGATTTAAGTTATATCTCAGGGCAATGAATCCACTATTTGGATACCCCCGTGGGGGGTGCTTAAAGGACCTATTTTCAAGCACGTATAATATTTCAGTACACAATAAAATGGTGGCAACAATTAATTCATGTGAGAAATGGTGTTATTTCAATTATAATTTATAAAAGCATTACATTATTTTTATCATTCATTAATAAAAAATTATGAACTATGCTTTGTCTGGTATATATACTTATTGTTTGCTAAAAGTTTGCTTTATTTTAGCCAAAAGAAGCTAATAGTTTGCTTTATGTGACGTGCGTCTTTGCCTCCATGGTGGACTTCTACGTGCAAAGTTGATTCAAATATTGAGCTCTCTGATCCTTTAATTTATGATTTTGTCGAGTCTTTGATCAAGCTTATGGTTTACATTTTGTTGAATAATAAGATAAGTGATGAGGAAAGGATACAACTCAAACAAGTATTTTACTAGGAAAATCAGCCTTTCTAGAATGACAGTGGACAAAAAACGACAAAGACAATTTTTTTTTTTTTTTTTAAATTCCATTTTCCAAGACAGTTTTTACAACATGCACATTCACTCTTTGCACTTACTTATATTCTTGATACAATGATACCTTAGCAAAAAGGGAGTCAATTTCGTACCAAAAACCATTTTAATTTGATCAAAGGAATGATATATTTTGGTACCAGCCAATACCAATGTACTATTTCGAAATTACCGATATATATATAAACTAAATATTATTTGTAAAATAAAAAAACATTACAAATCATAACATGATTGGTAAATGTCAATTAAAAACATAATAAATAAAATTAAAATCAATTTATATTAGTAATGCTTTAATTTTAATAGTTATATAGTAAAATTTGTAATATTTTTAACATCAATTATTTTTAGATTTACTATGTGCATAATATTTTCACAACACTTTTACAACAAATTATATGTGATTATTTGTTATTGGTTCTAATTTAAACCTACCACTAAAATTACTTTTTTGACCCATCGATAAAAACACGTAACAATATAAAATTTAAAATTTATTATGAAAATACAGTAAAAATATTATAGACATAACATTTTTATTTCTATTTTAGTATACATATCTCAATTTTCAACCGCCACAATCGCCATCCGCCAACAAATTGTTTTTAATAACTCACTTCCTTTTTACCTCTACTCATTCTCTTTTACTTTTACCATTTATCTTTCTTTATTTTTATCTTGATTTTATTCTCCACATGTTTTCCTCCACGTAGTCTTATCTCATTTCAAATTTCAAAAAGCAAGTGTTATCTCCTTGCCTTCGGTCAATCATCATGTGGGCACCCAAAGCAAAACTAAGAATCTTTGAGGAATGGTAAAGACAAAAAAAATGAATTAAAAGAAGATTAGAGGAACACAGGCGTTGCAAAGACCACGAAGAAAAATGAAAAGTTAAGCAGAAAAGAGACCGAGATACGAGAGAGATGCTTTAGATTGTGAAATTTGTTGAGAAATTATCTTAGGTGAGTTAAAAATTACAAAAAAATCTGTGTTTTTGTTTTAGACCGATATCCATTTTCCGGTCGAAATTTGGTATATCTGCCAAGATCAGCCAAAACACTCTTGGTATTTAAACCGATATGAAATGAGGACGTTTTTGCATCATTCCAGGCACCGTTACGGAAAATATCAACGATAACAGCCGGTATGGTACGAAACTAACTACCGTGCTTAGCACTAATATTTTAAGAGTCCTATTAACTAGAGTTGAAAAAAATAATATAATATTCAGTTAAATATATATTTATTTATTAGTTTTTCTTACTTTCTAGTGCAATAAGATATATTTTATTCATCCTTAATAAATGCATTTTCGAGATTCGACAACCATTAACAAAAGTTAGTCTTGATTAAGTTGCTCTTGCAACAGTACCACACACGCGAACTACCAGGAAGGAGACCTTTACTTCATAGTTCATACACAATGTGCACCACCCTTATTTCTAAACTTGCTATTTTCTGCTTATTGGGGTTTCAAAAAAAAAAAAAATTTGTGTAAGCGGTTTATGGCTCAAGCGAGAGGAATACAGAAATTTAGATTGTGTTTTAACCATCACTACAAAAAAAAGGACCTCTGGCCGCGTTTTTAAAACGCGGCTACATGCCAAAAAAACGTGGCTATAGCCTATAGCCACGTTTTTTTAGGCCACGGTTTCTAATGTGGCCTAAAACCCGTGACTATAGGACTGATGGTCCTATGGCCGCACTTTTTAACCGCGGCCCAAGCCCGGGCCCTATAGCCCCGTTTAAAACGCGGCCTAAGGGTGCGGGCTTAGGCCGCATTTAAAACGCTGCCTATGCCTTTACCTTAGGCCGCGTTTTGAACGTAGCCTAAGGTTGAACCTTAGGCCGCGTTTAAAACGCAGCCCAAGGTTCAACCTTAGGCCGCGTTTTAAACGCAACCCAAGGGTGAACCTTAGGCCACGTTTAAAACGCAGCCCAAGGTTCAACCTTAGGCCGCGTTTAAAAAGTGCGGCCATACCTCCCATTGTGACGACCTGTTACACTCATTTAAGCCGCATTTTAACCGTGGCCTAAGGTTCAGTCTTAGGCCGCACTTAAAACGCGGCCTAAGGTTCTGCTTTTAGGCCGCGTTTTAAACGCGGCCCAAGATTACAATGTTAGGCCGCGTTTTAAGTGCGGCCTAAGCCCCCTGAATTCTTATTATGAATTTGGTCTATAGCCACGTTTTTATCGTTTAAAAACGTGGCTATAGTATTTTTTTTTTTTTCCTTTTTGTTTCCTTTTTCTGGGCAGATTTTTACAAACCTCAAAAACAACCTAGAATTCCAATAACAACCCAAAATATCTCTAATAACAACCCAGAATTCCAACAAAATATCAAGTAAGAATTTTCTCTAAATAAATATCCAAACAACTATACATGAAGAGTCCACAAAGAGTCCAAACAATATTACAATTATGTTTACAATATTTTCAATATCCACGAAGTTACAATATTCCGAATATACTAGAAATTATACATGAAGAGTCCATGACGAGTCCACGAAGATATTATACTATGATGTTGCGCTATATCCTGAAAATATTATATACGCAAAATTAGTAGCACATAATATTGCAATAAACACGCAAGTTTCATTAACTAAAACGCAAAGTTTGTATTACCCGAATATCCAATTAAACTGGTTGGTGGCATGTTCTTTTGGAAGAAGGCTACTATTTCATCCATTCTCCACTTTGTATCGGCCATTTCCCGCTTTGTTTCGTCCCAGTGCTTTGCCCGATGCCGTGTTTCGATTCGCGCATTGCTTCGCCGATTCTTTGCTCATGCCGTGCATTTGACTCCCGCTTTGCTTCGGCCGGTTAACCCGACTAGTTCTTGCTCATGCCGTGCATCGACTCCCGCTTTGCTTCGGCCGGTGCTTCGCCGATTCTTTGCTGATGCCTTTGCTCGAGTCGCAAGTTGGTCCCTCATCGAATTTTCCAATGCAATCATTCGTTGGACCGTTTCAAAGGGACGACGGCCCAGGCACACATGGAAGGTTGGACCCACTTCTTCCCGATGGGGTTGGTCCAAAACCGACCCCACGGACACGTCCAGAACGTTCTTCGCCCATCACTTGAGCGAACGCATCATCTTTTGCCCAGAGAATTCCATCGCGATGGTCTCCTACTAGCTTGCCCCCGTTGTTTAAAATTTCTTTCATTTTATCCTGTTTTCATATAAGAACCAAATAACATATTATTTGCTATAAACATTTCACGCACAAATTAGAAAATAAATAGGTTATGATATAGGCTTACAATCTTGTTTCGCACTTCATTACTAATAGGAGTCCCATCTTTCGTGCAAAGTATGCTTTTATGAAAATATCTCGCACGCTCCACCGCTGGCCGTTTTTTCTTTTGCCTACATCATATTCAACAGTCTCATTACAATAGTGAAAATTTATGTCGGTATGAAGCGACAACCAAACATAGCAAATGGAATTTGGAACATAACATGCAATATAACCATAAAACAAATTCCGTAAACATGTAGTTTATTACGTTCAAAAAGACGAGTTGTTTTCTTCATGTGAATGCTTTGTATCAAGCGGTTTTTGGTACCAACACTCTTTATAATATTAGATTTAATAAAATAGCCATTTTATAAGAGGTAACGTTTGAAAAAGTGTGGCCATAACTATATGCCACAACTATCGCCACGTTTCTTAAATGTGGTTATATCTCTTACCTATAGCCACGTTTAAAACGCGGCTATAACCCCCTAACTATTTTTAGAATTTGTCTATAGCCACGTTTCTTAAATGTGGTTATATCTGTTACCTATAGCCACGTTTAAAACGCTGCTATAACCATAGGATACTATTTTTAGAATTTGTCTATAGCCACGTTTTAAACGCAGCTACAACCCCCTAAATATTTTTACAATTACTCCATAGCCACGTTTGAAACGCAGCTACAACCCCCTGCCTATATGCATCCCAATTGCTATATACCAAACTAAACTCTTGCTAACAAAGTGGCAAACATAAATATTAATGAAATCACTAATCAAAAACATGAAACATCACAAGAAATGTCTATTAACAGTCATAAACATGCAAACATAATAATTTCAGTAAACTAGTTTCTTCAAACTCTTCAGATTCATCACACATAATAATTTTAATTCAACCAAACAATATGTACGGAAACTCTTTTGTGATTTTTTAATATTGATTAATTCTAAACCAAGAAGTTTGTATTATTACAGTAATGAAATTGTGGATTGCTTAGTTTGGACCCTACGACAACGTTGGGCATTGCCACCATTACTGTCATCTCCATGCAAGCCCTTCCTCAATGCTAAACTCATGCTTTGACAAAATCTATTTTAATTTCCATGAATTCGAATCGACCATGTTCTTTCAACAACAAAATAAATAAATAAATACAACTAGAATTTATTGATACCACCAATATGTCACAAGTTCAATTAAAATAGTAGAGCATTAAAACTTGGCTAGTTATTGTATAATGCATTTCTTACCATATTGTCAGCAGTTTGTGCAAAACTTATAGGCCCTGTCCTCGCTATATCCGTCTCAAACGAACGACTTCTCTTGTTCCTATCCACTAATTCCTTTACACATTCCCGCCAACAAATATATGCACACAAATCAGTTAAAACACTGTACTCGGTATAGAGCAAGAAAATAGAGCAAGAAAATAGCGCAACCTTCATTTTAGAATCAAACCAATAGTCAACTAGTGCGCAGTAGTCCAGCTCGTCACCCCAAGATGGTTTGTTTTTATACACATCTTCTTTTAACGCATCTTTTGGGTAGCATTTTTTTTTTAACTTACTTCTTCGGTTCCTTCTCAACTCTCCTAATAAATGCATTGCCCAGTTCATTTGATTAGTCAGCTAATAATCTCTGGGTCAATGATCCATTTTTTCTCGAAATGCAAAAATTGAGTTAGCATAGTGCAATAATTCACCCTACAAAAATGTCATTTAGCACATACACGACTATACATAACAATTAAAAATATCTTAATTTGATACAACCTCTATCTCTACCCAAGCGTTTTCTTTGCATTTACGGTCGACATGCGTCCAAGTAGCAGGCATAAGTGGGCAATAGTTGCGGCAGATGCATAAGGTGCCCAACCACCTTTTGAATGTTTGCCTGCTTTCCCCAACCGGTTGCTTGCTCCCATTTAACCCACATACAAGTTTCTTGTTCGGTGGAAGAGCCCATATACGCTGCATTAGCGTTATTCCACGTTTTTTATTTATATTATTGGATATTGGGGATTCCCGAACTGAATCTTCTGCACGCCCATCATTGGATGGTGCGGTTTCTTGGACCAAATCGCCTGCATATAGTAAACCATTATTAGAGAGAATGAAATTTCAAAGTTCACAATTACAGAGAAGTCACCGTATATAGCTCAAGTGCTCAACTAACATGATATATGTGATCTTTGTAAATGTGGAGATTTTGATACTTAAAGAAACTGATAATAACAAATAAGTCGATGTCTCTATCTAAAAGCTGTTTTTATCCCTTTCAAAAATAAAAAACAGTTTTTATCCAAAAAATATATGTAAGTTGCATATAATTCAACCATAATACCATTACTGCTAGTGTCATGTACATGCACAGCCAAGTTGAATATCATTTCCAAAGCTCGTAAATCACATGAATATCATTATTACAGCTTGGGTAAAATAACCTCAAACAAGAACATAATACCCATCAAAAGAAATTAGAACTTTTACCTCAAATAAAGTGATGAAGATGCTTTGGGGTTCCTAAGTATTTTTCTGGTGATCTTGTCGAAAAAATGATGGTGAGGATTGATTGCTTTGGAGTGGAGGCCGGTGGGTGAGTGTGGAAGTGAGTGTGTGTGTGTGTGTGTGTGTTTAAGTAAAGATAAAAGAAAGAAAATGAAACACAGAAAAGAGACAGCCAGCCAAAAGAGAGAAGAGAGATGGGTGAAAATGAGTGATGGGGAGTGGTGTAAGGTGGGGGGCACGTGCGAACTAAAAATCTGACTTGACCCCCTCTTTTCTTTTTGTTTTTTCTCTGATGACAAGGACGTTACACATCCACAAAGAACAAAATATGAGATAAAAGTAATCTGTGCTAAATGGAGTTAGGAATAAAAATATCCTTTAGAGACCGAATTAGTTGTTTTTAAAAGTGTTGAACTTAGTTGATATGAACCCAAACTCCAAAGAAGTTTAGTAAAATTTACTTAAGGACACTCATTTATTGAGTCCAATTTTATTGGAGTTTGTGTTCCTTAGAAATTCATTTACTTTTCCGAGGAACAAGTCCAATTCCTTAGTATTACTTGCTTTTTATTAATTTCTTAAAGAAGTGCACATTTGAAATTGATTTGGTCCCTAATTATGTCAAGTGGTGGTACTTAATTGGATCATTTCCCTAAATCTCACTTCTTCTAGAACCCATCTAGGAGAAGATGTAACAAATTTTGTCCTTACCCCCAAGTTTGCACAGCCAATTTGGTTCCATGCACAACCAAAAATTTTCCATACCCTCAACAAATTGCAAGCTGGCCAAATGCCAAAGAAAAAGCGATCTCCCATCCCACGCGACCTCACCATCTTTTACTAAAAAATAAGTAAGGCCTCCCATGCAAATCAAGTTTCCTCAATATTTTTCACACACGTCTCTACCCTCTCCACAGAGAAACACCCAAACTCCCGGACACACTACAAAAACTATCAAAACCCGGAAAATACACAAAAAAACCTTCTCCCAAACAAAACCTGCAAGAATCCCTCAATCATATAGAAATCCAACCAAAACCCAGCTCTAAACCCCTACAAACTTTATAGAGAAACACCCAAATTCCCAGCCAAGAACACCACCAAAAATACCCAAAAACAATGCCCTTGCAAACCCAAATAGAACCATAAATATCCCTGTTTTAACCCATAAAATCAACCCCAAAATCAACAATCTCAACCCCCACTGAAAATAACCCAGAAATCCTCCAAAACTCTCACTACAAATATCCTAGAATAAGCCAAGAAAAATCCCACTTTGGAACTACAGCCAAAACCCCACCTGTCAAACCCTTAACAATTCTCGGAAGACCCAAAAATAGCCACTTTAAAAACCCAACACCGAAAACTCCATCGGATACCAAGAAAAATCCCTTCATACAAACCAACCAGAAAACCCATTTGAAAACAAAGCATCAACAGAGCATAAAAAAAAAAATGAAAGATAAATGGAGCGAGAAGCATAAGCTAAATACCAAGACATGAAAGCGAGAATACAAAGAAGGAAATAAGAAATTCAAAAGCGAGAGAACCATACAGAAAAATTTTCTTGAATTTTAAGGTCAACAAATTTTCTAGTTTCTTGTTGGGCTTTTTGCATTTAATGTTTAAGAATGCTAAGATATTGTCTAGATAATCATATTTAAGCTCATTTTATCTGTTGAATTTAAAAAGTTTGGGATCGGGAGTTCAAAATTTTATTTCAAAGGGTCAAAAAAATATTTTAAAAATATTATACATAATTTTTTTTTATTTAGCTCTTATACTTTTTTTCTTTTTCTTTTTCTTTTTTGGCTAGCTCGGATGGTTTATTTAAAGTTTTCAACCCCCTAATCTTCACTTGGTGCCGCCCCTGTGACCACCCCGTGACTTTACCATTACATAAGGTAATGTCCCCTAACATTAATTGTGTTCTTTTGTTTACATCTAAATATATCCATCATAAAATTAAAAACGATTTCTATATCAGTAAAAAACGCACATTTTTACAAGGAAAAGTGTGTTTTTTTTTTTTCTTAGAAACAGAAGGGAAAAGTTAATTAAAATGCAGTAAGAGCAGTAGTTTAAAATATATTTTCCGAAATTTTTAATGATAAAATGAAAAATAAAATTAAGAGTTTTCTCAAGCTTAGTGAGGGAAGAGGGAGACTTGTATTTGTATTTGGAGTTAATGAAACAATAATTGTGTTAGGAACTCTAAAATTTGCTACAAGACATCAAGTCATTTACATATGCTTATAGGTTTTATTAGCTTGTTGAAAAATATTATAATGAACATAATTATGGAATAGTTTTTAAGCGTATGACTTAGATTTCGATGTGCACTCTGCACAAATATTGCGATTTAATTTTTGATAATCAAAGCACAAGTCTTAATGCCTCCAATGTACAGTTGTTTGTAATAATTAATGAATTTCTATTATATATATATATATATATATATATATATATATATATATATATATATATATTTATAGTTGACCCTATATCTTCTTCTTGTGGAGATGTACAACCGAGCTAAGCTATCTTAGTTGTCTCCGCTTCTTTGCTTTGAGTCTCCTCAATTAAAAATGAAAGGTTCAATTGTCTTCATTTTCATGGGAGAGTATTGCGGTGTTTAAGGCTATAAGGTAGGTTCTCTTCTCATGCCAATATAAGTTTGTGGTTGCTTTGCCAGAAACTATGCTTTAGGTTGTTTGGAATACTAATGTTATAATCCAAGAATTGAATAGTTGGGTCATGAAATCCCAACTACATTTGTTAATGTGGAACTTAAAAATAGTAGTTCCAAAGATAGATGTCTTTAATCTGTATTTGAACACTTAATGAATTAAATTTGACAGTGATCCTTTGTTAGGCAATAGAACTCATGGTTGTTGATGCTCTGTTAAAAGCAATTGATTTTCTTCAAATTGCATCACCAATTCATCAACCAGCAGAATTTTGGATGGTTTGAACTTTACACATTATCATCAAACTTCTAGGTTTTACTTTACAAAGACGACATAGTTTCTCCGAAAGTGCGGTTAGATGACTCAATCTTAAAAATCATTGAAATTTCTAATGCACAAGAGCGCAAGGAAGCATGAGACATCATTAACGCATTCAAGAAGGGAGCTATATCATGTATCTTATTACAATTGCAAGATGGGGAAGAGGTAGTAATGTTTGAAATTCTTCATGTCTCAAAATATTTAACTTCTCCTATTGAATTTTTTTTTATTACAAAAAAAAAAAAAAAAAAGGAACTTTAGTGAACCAAAAGAGATAAAAAATTGTTAATCTTATTTATACATTTTAAATTTTTGGATCATTGTGTGAATTTTAACTCATTCAATTAGTAAATTTCATTTTACTTGAATAATTAAAGTATGTATCAAGTCAAAACTACTAAAAAATTGAAACCATATAAACATAAGGTTAAAGATATAGGTGTTTAGTCATTAACAAAGAAACATAAAAGTGTTACCCTAAGAATAATTTGCACTTTGTCATTTAATAACTACCTGCGAGGCAGGCAGGTGTCTCATCATCATCATAATCATCTCCTTCCTCCCATCTTGCGTGCTCGGATCATAGGCGGCCCTTAACTCCTCCCGATGATGTCTCGTGAGCGTGATGAACCTTGGCCAACTTGCACAATTGTCAATGGATGGTCCCTCTCCTTTCCCCGCAACAAACGACCGAAAAATTAGTTACAACAATAATAAATATCAAACGTTACATTTCAAGATATGTAAACTACCTGTGGGGTTGTGACCAAAGATCACTAGTATGGGCGGCTTGCAGCTCCTCCCCTCTCTGTCGTGAACTCGAGGGTCCTTCGCCGACTTCTACAACGGCAATCGGCGTTTCTTACCCATTCTGCGTCTAACAACTTTACAAAACAAAAAAAAGTGTTAACTATAGACAACAATCAATTGCATAAAATGTAAGTTAAACATTTTTGGGTTCTGACACCCTTTACAATAATTCAACCATATACACGTTTCGTGCACCAAGATAGCCGGAAGAATACTTTATATTAAATGTCGCAATTTTTGTTAGAATTGAGTCAAGGTTAGGACCTATGGTAATTAAGATCATGAAGGTAAGATATTAAAGATGATTTTAAAACCCCCATAAATGAACCAATAAAAAGCTAGACTTTGGTATATTTACAATCTGCTACAACTCATGTAAATAAATACAATAAGAAAAAGAAAAAGAAAAATTGTCAGTTTTATATCTCTCGGTTTTAAGTTCAATTAAAATTGTCAAGAGTCTCATAACTCAATTAGTGTTTTCAAATAAGACATTTAAGATTCAAATCTCTTTCCTAATCAATCTAATTATCCAAAGAAAAAAAAGATAAAGTTTGGATTGGCATATTATAAAGTTGGTTAGGTAAAACAAAAAAAATTTACAAAAACAAGCCATGATTATTTTCTAATATCGGACTTGGTAAAGAGAGAGAAATGATAGGGCATTCCAAAGATGCCAAAGAGATAGGGTGTTTCACGGAAAACGGAGACAAAAATGGTATTTCTAGCCAATAGGTATAGTCTCGGCTGATTGGAGGGGAGGTTAGTGCGAAGCAAATTGCTAATACACGGGTTCTTTAATATATAGTCTTGCTGGTTACCATCATTGTCAATCTATATCTGCATTTGAAGAACGCAATTGGCAATATCAACATCATTTGATCCAAATTTCAAAATGACATTATAAATAAATGCGACATAATTATGATCAAACTACCCTATAGTTATGATGATAAGCCCCTAAAAAAGACCTTAGGGCTAATAACCCCCCTACAAAAAACCTTAGGGCTAATAAATTCGTGATCCGAAAAGAAAGACAGTTTTTCTCCTAGTGAATATGAAGAGAAAATGTTTCGAAGAGAAAATTTTCAAAATTGGGTTTTGATGATTTTTAGAGGAGAAAGTCATGGTCGTTGCCTTGTAACTAAAAAATAAATAAATAAATAAAAGAAATGGAGTCTTTTTGGTCTATTCTCATCAACCCCATGTTATGTAGCAACAATAAGCATTGCCATATGTACTATCGAGTCCTTAATGAGGCTATTATTATAAAAATTTGTAATTTAACTTACATCTCTTGATATTTCTAACAAATACGTACATAATTCAAATCTCTTTTTAGCTATCAATTTATCAAAAAGAAAAAACCGTCTAGAGATATGACGTTTCTATTAATATCACCACAACTTGTCTAGTGATGAATTAATGTAAAAATAATTGTTTAACATTTACCTTCAATCATCATAATAGTGCACGGTAGTCTTGTATAAAAATTACTTTAAAAGATGAGGTTATGTTTTTAAATTTTTATTTTTTACAATGTCCCCACCAAATGATATACACATTAAACATGAGTCCTCAAAAATAAATTAATATAAATATGAGCTTAATGGGGTGAACCAAACTTTCACTTACAAAAATGGGCCAAAGTTCAAATTGACATTGTTTGTTTATTAATTTTTACGAGACTCTATATGAGTGCTCTTCCATTTATGGTGCCAGTGAAAAGAGCGTAAAATTGTAGAAATCACCATAAGTGGAAAAATCCATTTGGGCAGGTCCCAGAAGAGGGCTTTGTTTACTACACACGCTTTACAAAAGAGCGTGGCGAGTATATTTTCTAGAGGAAGGTTGCGTAGAAAACCAACAGTCAGTTTCATTTTTCCATTGTTTTATTGGGTTAAGAACCTCAACACCGACTCCTCTGTATAAAAAAATTAAAACAGGTCACCCCGACCACAAGCGGACGGGATGCGGTGATATCCACGCGCCAACTCATTGTCAAACTCAATCTTGGTGTGTGTTTAGGTTTGATTTGTAGATGAGCCTCTGATATTAACATTTGCGAAAAACACTGCTTGGAAACGTTTGTTTGTAAACAAGTCAAATCTAATCACAAGCTTAAGCTCGATTATTAGACACGCTAAGCTCAAACAATGTATTGCATTGGTGAACAAAACGAAGGTGATTTGAGTGTGTATATTTGGAGGGGTAGGTATATTCACTTGTACAGTGTTCCTTTTTGAACTAGGACTAGGCTCGAGTGGATTAGCTCCCCATACTTACTTCTTATCGTGATAGTTGATTCAAATCAATATGGTATGACCTAAGCCTAGTTTTGGAATACTAGTTTTGATCCTAACCATACCTATTTATTAACATGATAGTTGGTTCGAATCTATATGGTATGATATAAACCTAGTTTCGGAATAATGGTTTCAGTCCTAGGCATATCAATATTTGGGTAAAATAACTTATTTTAATATCTAACAATATATAAACTACCCTATCCAAGTTTAAGAGCTTCTATTTGCCAAACACTACAACCACAACGAAAAGAAACCCTAACACCACACGATCATATATCCAAGTTCATAAGAAATGAATTTCAAATCCAATAGCGAAGAGGGGAAGGAATTGGATACATCATAAGTAAAAATTAAAGGAATTAACAATATGAAGCGGAATTAACAAATTCAACAAATATTACACAGAGGCATTCCAACTAATTCATGAATGAATACGTTTTCATTAACAACTGTAACATCCAAACACATAATACACTACTAAATTATGACACTACTCATCCTCGGTGTACTCATCCTCGTTGTCGTCTTCATTGTCGGACTCATCGTCAATAAACTCATCCTCATTATTTACTCCATGAAGATCTCTTTCAGCAATGATGGAGGCATCAATTGTCATTCCCTCTAGATCATCCCGAGCCCAACGAAGGTTGTCACTCACAACCTCATTACTACTTATATTGTAGGGAACATTTTCAGAAAAACTATATATGTCATCCTCCTCCTCCCGTTGGGGACCAACACCAGACATCAAACACGTCCCTAGCTTTAGTTTTGACAACAGCATACCAATCTTTGTGCCTTTTATCTTCCACATAAAAACTTGTGTAGCTTGAGATGCCAAAACGTATGGTTCATCTATCATTTTATCCCCACCATGTATGAAGTGTGTAAAGTTTACCATAGGAAACCCAAATTCATCAGTCCTATATCCTCTCCTATGTTGGTCATGAACCCATTTACACTTGAATAACACATGTTTGATATTGTCGAATAATTCAACTCAATTATATCGCTTAAAATACCATAGTAAGTATTGCCCCCATCGGTAGCCACACTAACTCCACTATTCTCGTTTTCCTATTTGCCTCATCATTTACACTCCTAAATTTTAAGCCATTTATTACATAATGCTTGAACCGCTTTACATAAATATACGGCCATTTGGACAATGCAACAAGGGTATCACTAACTCCCTCCCTTTCCTTATCAAAGACCAATGAGGGACATCACCTAACATCAGTTGGCCAAAATAAAATAATTCATATCAAGACAATTAATCATGGTTGAGACAGTGTTACAAGTTTAATAAGTTGAAAATGTCATACGTACGTGACCCCCAAACTAAATACAAAACTTCTCCATGTGGTGCTTATATATAATGGCATCGAAACGCGTTACGATTATGGCCTTTTCAAGTTCATCCTCTATCAATCTTTTGTGCATCCTGTGCGGCAATTGTATTAGGGTTAATAGACCTTACGTACATTGGATTGACGTGCAATTATATTTGTATATGTAATACTTACTCACGAAAGCGGTTGATGTTTTCAGAATTGAATAAAACGTAGCGATGGGCTTGGGTCCACTCTTTATTGTTTAATGTCATGATCGAAACCACCCCCGTTGACTCCTCAATCATCCTGGTGGGTCGATTGAATATAGTTTCCACTCCTTCCATATACCGTGAACAGAATGTTAAGCACTCCTCTACTATGTATTCTTGAAAGAATAGACCCTTCCTGAGCAGCTCTATTTCGTGCGTAAGACTTAAGACGTGAGAGATACCTATAAAGGAATGATAAGATTAATGATTGGCAATGGTAATTCGAACACGCACATGAAATTGGAAGTTGATCAATAATATTACACACATCTTACCTCTCAATGGGATACATCCAACGGTAGTGCACTGGACCACCAATCTTAGCTTCAGCAGCTAAGTGCATGACCAAATGTACCATCACCGTAAAGAAGGATGGAGGAAATATCTTTTCCAATTCACACAATGTCACTGCAATCTCGCCTCACTAGTCACAATATCTCAAACCGTAAGGGTTTTGGAACAAATTTCTCTAAAGAAGCAAGCTAACTTTATCAAAGGCCTACTAATATGAGATGGCAAAGACCCACGTAATGCTATGGGAAAAAGTTGCTGCATCAATATGTGATTATCATGACTCTTCAAACCAGAAATCTTGCGTTCTTTCATATTCACACGCCGTGAGATATTGGAAGCGTACCCATCGGGCAATGTTACATCCTTCAAAACTTGCAAGAAACCATCTATCTCCGATGAAGTCATATGAAAACATGCAGCTGGTATGGTATACTGGTCGTCACTTTTTCGTTGTAGGTGGAGTTCACTCCTTATCCCCATGTCCGCCAAGTCAAGGCGTGCCTTGTAATTATCCTTCGTTTTATCCTTCAAGTTCAACAATGTGCTTAGTATATTGTCCATCACATTCTTCTCTATATGCATCACATCAAGATTGTGTCGCAACTTGTGATCCTCCCAATAAGGCAAGGTAAAAATATACTCATTTTCTTCCAACCACTCAGTCCGCCTCCCTTCTCTTCCTTTTTTTTTTTAAGCAAGCTGACATTTCCTACCTAGACAACGTCCAAGTAAATGTTCGGTTTCCACAATAATGTCAGATGTGACTGGTGGTTCAGGAGCCAATCGAGTATCAATAGATCCATCAAATGACAGACCATCTTTGTGGAAATCGTGGTCAACATCCAACCATCGCCGATGTCCCATGTAACAGAATTTGCGACCATTTCTCAAATATCGAGACTCGATCTTCACGGCACAAGAAGGACACGCCAACTCACCTTTGGTACTCCAACCCGACAAATCTGCGTATGCAGAAAAGTCATTTATGGTCCACATCAATGCTGCACGCAATTGGAATACTTCTTTTGAAGATGCATCGTATGCTTGTACTCCAACATCCCATAACTCCCTTAGTTCTTCTACTAACGGTTCCAAGTACACATCTATAGCAATCCCTAGCGAGGTAGGACCAGGAATAACTAATGATAGAATCAAAGATGACCGTTTCATGCACAGCCACGGTGGGAGATTGTACGGGACCAACATGACAAAGCCACGTCTTCGTGACTAGTACTCATAATTCCGAAGGGGTTGAACCCATCCGCAGCTAATCCAAGTCTGACATTACGAGGGTCGGATGAGAAGTGTAAATGCTTATCACAAACATTTTCCATGCATCTAAGTCAGCAGGATGCCGCATTACCCCATCATCGGTATGACCATTAACATGCCATTTCATAGAACTAGCCGGATCGGGTGACAGAAATAGTCGCTGCAATCTTGGCTTTAAGGGGAACCACCGTAGGATCTTCGCAGCTTTCTTCTTCCCCTTATCGGATGAAGCATGCTTACTAGCAACAGATGCCTCATTTGTTTTCCACCTTGAAGCTTTACAACAAGGACACGTCTCGAGGTTAACATTTTGCTTCCAAAACAAAGATACAATCATTGGGACAAGCATGGATCTTCTCATAACCCAAACCCAAATCTCGAACTATCTTCTTAGCCTCATAATGGTCCTTTGGCAACTTAGCGTCTCGAAGGAAGCATATCCATCGGACTTGAAGCAACAGAGTAAATGACTTATTTATCCAACCACACAGAGTCTTCAACTGGAACAACACGACAATGGCTGAGAAAATGCTAAATTTTGTACAACCTTCATATAAAGGTTTGTCTACATCATCTACCATCTTGTAAAACTTCTTGGCGTCATCATTCGGACCTTCACCCGGACATTGCGCAGTTGGACCTTCTTCCATTGGTTCGGTGGGATTTCATGCGGGGGCACAAATCGTGCAACATCCCATGGAAATCACCATATGGATTTTGGGTTTCTTGCACATGAGAGCTCCCACATTCGGTAGCTGGCGTAGCAGCCGCCGATTCACCATGAAATTTCCAAACTTTGTAATTTTTAAGCATCCCTGAAGCCCAACAGTGCTCACGTACCACATTTAGCGGTTGTATAAGCAAATTCACACATTTCACACAAGGACATAAGATGTTCCCATTCCGCGTGGATGGAGCAGCAAATTCCACGAATTGGTTTACACCTTCAAAATATTCCCTTGTACCCCTCCGCTTCTCCATCCAACTTTTGTCCATTGCGATACAATATTTACGGAATTTTACCTACACCAAGATTTGTTACTACAAAGATACTAATTATTATAATTACATTCATTTGTCATTTGTTAAGAATAGACATACCCAAGTATGCGGCTATTTTCTTAAAACATATAACACTTGTCCTAGACTAACTCAATGTGATAAGTTGTAAAAGTAGTTAAGCATAAGTGTTTACAAAATATGAAAACAAATACCAAATTCATGTAATTGTACTAATTATTAAAAACTTAATAATTGACATTTGTCTATAATACCATGATGCTCAATTACTTGGCTCATAAGGAGTATCTATGCATTTCATTTTTATTCATCTATTGTGAAATTCTGTTTAGGTTATTCGAATGTTATGGCCTATAGTTTTCTAATACTTACAATTCAGACCCGAAAAAAGGGGGTCCCATCTGTCGTGAAATTACCATTAGTTTATTAAAATGTTGTGGAGTTTAGTTTACTAATGCTTTCTGTCATAGAAAAGCAAATGGGGGCTTAAGGGGTACTAACTTGGGCTTAATCACAAACATTAAGATCTTCTTGATTTCAACTTTAATATGTTCCTTCATACCCTCGCACAAATTATGATACCTCAAATTAATGGTTTGCATTTAGGTATAATATCTAGAATGTAAATGGATATTGAACAATTTAGACAAAACTCACGAATTCTTTATCTTGTTTTTCTTTGTTTGTTGCTCGCATTTTACTTTGGTGTAGAATTTTGTGAGACTATTTACTATTGTAGCTTGATGCATTTAATGGATTAATACTACAAGATTTGAATATCATAATATTATAATTATTAATTATTTTTTTGTCGAAGTCGCCTATATTTGCTTCTACGAAAAACAAAGACGCCTATAATCTCTCTTGGTCTGCCATAATTTTATTTTGTTATTCTTTTGGAAAGTCGGAACATGTTTTGAATAATAAATTGTTGGAGTAAAAAAAAAAAAAAAACAACACTTTTTTTCTACTTGAGTGCATGGTTGGTAAAGAAATACAGGTTTTTTTTTTTTTTTTTAAATGTTTTTTATAAATGGTCTATTTATAATTTTGTTGAATGAGCAAAAAATTTCAAGATAAGATTTTTTATTTCTATGAAGGACTCCATCAATTTAGGTTTTTTTTTTCTTGCAAGTAATTATAAATAAGATTATTATTATTATTGATTTTGTATTGTCTTAGTATAAAATGTTTAAATTTTAAGTTCCCATGTGTCTTTTGTAACAAGAAAAGAAGGTATATTCTTGATGATGATGAGTTGTTCTATTTAATGATCTTTTGTTGTATATTTGCTTCTCATAGTGCTTATTACAAGTGGCTGTCTTGGATATTGCATGATAGTGCTAATGCTTTTAAATTGATTTCATCCTTTTCAATTTTGGGCTTTTCTAGGTTTTCTATGTAATTATATTCTTAAAATCTTAGTTAATCTACTTGGGTGATGAGGGGGCAAAATCAAACGTCTTGACTTGAATTATTTGGAGTAGCAAGTATGGTCAAACTATATTTCCAGTGGTGTGCTCAAATAGAATTTTAATTTAAAACTATCTCGAAATTTCTTTGATAGGTGAATCAATCCCAAATTTTCACAAATTATATCTCTGTTATAATGTTATGAAGATTAAATGATTAAAGATAGTCTTATATATGTGTATTTTTTACGATATTGTTTAATCATATTTATGATAAGTATTTGTGCGATATTGTGAACATCTAATTTCTTATCCATTTCTATATCTATTTGCTCTCGGTCTCTAAAATTTTTCTCGGTGTACCTACAATGCAGAAGATGTATATATAAAAGAAAGAGGAGAGGTCAAGCGACTAAAAGGGGCAACATCCCTTCAATTAGCTGCCTCTATTAGATGTGATGGATGCTCGTGAAAATAAATAGTACATAACAATTACGGACTTATGTTAAAACAGAAACGGTACACCAATACTCAAGTTACTACATAATTTAGAACAAACTCAGGGGAAAAATTTCAAACTCATGCTAAAGTTGAAAGTGGATTTTCATATTGTTTTTGTATTCATTTGTGGGCATTAAACAATGTTTATATTATTATGTAATTGCATTATGTTTAATAATAAAATGGCATTCCCGGATTTGCCTTCGTCAAATTTGTACAAAACTTTGTAAGACTTTGTAATGTTGCAGCTTTGAGTGCTACTAGTTAGTTCGTATATATGATCCCTAATAACCCAAAAAAAAAAATTTTGAACTATCATAGTCTTTTGTTTTCATGCTTGATAGTCCCATGAAAAAGCTAGAAGTTTTCATTGGAAAGTAATTGCAAATTGGGATGATCTAGTAGATTTGTGCGGTAAAGATAGGGCAACTAGTCTGTGAGGGTGTTGAAACAGTGTAGAAGTTGTTGATTTGGATAGTGGAACTCGAGTCCAAAAGAATTGTTGGTTGATGATGATAATTTATCGCCGGACTTGGTTAATATTGAAAACATAAGAGCTCAAGTACCAATTGTTCCTATTAGGGCATTCACATCTTGAATTCCTATTTTATTCTATTTTAGCATCTCAAAAAGGTATTTTATTAATTACATCATACTATTTTACAACACCCTCAACATCTCAATTTTTATTTTCCTATTCCACCCATTAAATTAATATATACTATCTAATAAAATAATATAATTCAATCTCTCTCTCTCCCTTCTCCCCCATGCCAACAACAAAAAATATTATTATTTTTTTAGGATACTAGACCAATACAAGGCCAAATGTTGGGGCCTTTTTAGTACTTTAATGGTAAAATTTGCTTACATATGCCATTTGCATGGCCAATTGTGAATGCTCTAGAAAAGAATGGCAAATGCCAAATGCCAAATTTTTGGTATTTGGAAAACAAACACCAAAATCATTGTTCCATGGGTGTTTCAAATCTCAAATATTTTTCCAACACGCAACAATGTGGTTCTATAAATAAAACCGCATTGTGGCGTGGTGGAAAAAATTTTATTTATTTTTTATTCACCTAGGTGGACCCTCTATTTTTCTATATATTGATTTATATTCCCTCACACTCTCTCTCTCTCTTCCCTCTGCTTCATGTCTCTACTCTCTACTCTCTTCCCTTTCCAATCTCCTCTCTTTGATCACCTTGCTCTCCCTTGCGTCAAAAAGTTGAAAAGGGTCCTATAGTTTGTCTGGCGGGGCTGGCTAACAGGGGCCAAGGTTGTGGAAGGGAGGGGCCCAACTATTAATAACATAAAATATACCTACGAAAAAAAAAAAAAAATTTGGGCCGGGGGAGGGTCCGATCCCCCTACTAGGTCCATCCCTAACATAAAATCATGTACTTTAACAACAAAAGACAACTAAATATCCAGAGAAAATTCAGACCTCCCAAACAAAATAAAAATCATTCCATCAAAGATACTATTTAGTGACATGAAGTTGCAAAATATTTCTCTTTGTACGGAAATAAGCATAAATTATGGTTCACTTCAACCTGGTAGCGAATGTCGCTTTTGATGCCCATCTGGATGAAATTTTCACACAGACTTGTTTACTGTTTGCACCTGAAATTAAGAAATAATTCATATTAAAGAACATGAAAAGTTTTATATAAGAAGTTGTAATCATTGCATATATAATGAGACTTATATAATCAGAACTTGGTTTGCCTATGTTAGAAACTTATATGCATATGCCACTATGAATCATGTCGAAGCATTTTCTCCTTACTCGGCAAAAAATACTGCTACAAAGAATTTTTAAATTTCCGGGTAAACCAAAAGGTCATATTAACAAACCAAATATTAATGATTTTTAATGTATGGCTGGCAGTTAGAGTTCTTATAAATTTCAAAGAAATCAACATCTCACGAGATAGACTATTTGCATGACTCCATGATTTTGTGCTGCATAGAAACCTCTAAATTTATTCAATCATTTATTCAGACGCTTCCTTGCATATTTCAGAATTTCAATGATTAAGTCCTGCCACGATTATTATTATGTATATATTTGTACTCAAAAGAATCAGAAAAGGTCAAAGAATGAACGTCTTTGATTTTAGATACATCACTACCAAAGATCAACTCCATCTATGTAGTTATTACCCAAATTACATGTCCAAAAGCTATCAGAATTCAACCAAGAATTACAAATAAAATAAAATATGGGCAGAAGCATACCTTTAGTATATCATAACAAAGACTTAAAATGTGTTTGAAAATTTATCTTCGCAGATGTCTACACCGGCTAAACGACCAGTGAATCGATTATTAACCATAGCACCTATAGTTATGATGCAAATGAGTTTAGAAAATTGAAAATGAGAAAAGACAATAGGAGAAGAAAACCAAAAATAAAATAAAAATAAAAGTAATATTTGTATTGGTAAGTCACATATGCACCAATGACTTTTGACTTAAGGCTCAATGCCAAGAGAGCACAATAATTACACTTTGAAAGCAGTGATGTGTGTGAGCTTCATCTTCATCTATTAAAAACTAGGTGGAAATTAAATTATTGGAAAAATATATCCAAATCAAATTAATTTATGTTGATAAAAACGGATAAATCGAGAACTTACTTGTGAATATCTTTTTGTTTTTGTCATACACAAATTTTTTTCTTTCCAATTGTGGTAGTTAGATAACCCGTGTGTCAAATATTCATTTCATTATAGTTAGGTTGGGATATTTTCATAAATGCATGAAATGTTTATAAATAGGAGAAAACATTAATGATACCATTCAAATATGAGTATATATAGCATTTATGCAAGATACCATTCAAATATGAACGTTAAAAAAAATTGTGATCAAGTGAAACACAAAATATGCCTAGAGAAGTTTCATTCAACACAACTGAATCTGAGGACATAGTATCAAATTAGCAAGTGCTCAAACTCCATATTTGTACTCACTGATTCTCCAAATTTGACATAACAAGAGGGTAACATCCAGAGCCTATAACTAATGACATGGCCTATCTATATACAATTCTAGTATATTTGAGACATTTACAAGACTCACAGAGTGAAAAACTTACAAACTCTTTGCAAGAGCATGCATTGAATATGTGAATAGAGAGTTTACTAAATCATATGATAGACAGAAGCACTCACACCTATTGTGGTTAAAACGTAATGTAATTGTAAAAGGGAGGCGAAAAAACAAAATGTAAATAATAGCCTCCAACTCTGGCATTCCTTTTTCTTCAATTCTTATGTAATTAATGTTATTTCTACAAAACTTCAAGTCTGTGTGAATGAAGATCATATTAATTTTATCACCGTGAGCATGACACAAATTTGTCTATAGCCAAAGGGAAAAAAATCAATTATTCTACAAAGTCCATCAAGAAAATTCTATCAAACAGAACACAAAAATTCTACCCTCAATAGACCTGTTAAAAACAAGTAATTGACAATAGAATACCCAATTCAATGCTCAAGCTCAGAATTGACGACTTTCGTAGATCCGAGTGGCAAAGAATACTCACAATTCTTTCAAGAAAGGATGTTTCTAGAAGTCTGCGTCAATTCTCCTCATCAACTGGTTGTGATCCAAGTACCCGAGATTGAATCAAAGAATCCTTTAAAGTATATACCAAGACAATTTCCTGCCCATGGACATCAACAATAATAACATAATCCAATGATGCATGTATCCAAAAATTTTTAAATGAAGAAAGAAAATGCATTCCATTAATTGCCAACTCAAAGATGCATGCCAGGACAAAGAATGCAAGTTCTGCGTAGGTAAAACAAGCCATGGAAAGTCTTCAAAATGCATCTCTATTTTCCACATTTACAAAGGCAAAAGATTAAAATCTTAAGTCATACTCTAAGAACTTCAAGAATTGGGCATGAAAGACAAAGCCATGGATTAATGAATCATCTAAACAATGCATGTAATGGTATCAAGTGAAGGTTGCATATCCTAATGAAGGCAACAACCAAGACACAAAGTTAGGAAGATTAGTGTGGATCATTTTGAACAAACTCAAGTGTGGCAGACATTCCCATTAAATTTAATTATTATCATTCTTGTCTGATAATACACTGCCTTGGTTGCCAATAGCAAGCAAGCAAAAACAACAACAAACTTAATATTACAAAACATAAAACAGCATTTATATATATCATAAGAACATTATGTCAAAAGGTTAATTAGATAACTGCCTTACTCCACATATATTGACATGGTTGGAGATAACTAACGCTATTAGATCACTTATTTGTAGAAG
This sequence comes from Quercus dentata, assembly GCA_028216015.1. Taxonomy (NCBI): domain Eukaryota; kingdom Viridiplantae; phylum Streptophyta; class Magnoliopsida; order Fagales; family Fagaceae; genus Quercus; species Quercus dentata. The sequence continues at coordinate 101,408,596 of CP116447.1, forward strand.
ATGACATGGCCATTAGATTAATTACAAATCAATGACTTATAAAAGTTGTAACTCTTTCAAAGTTATACCGGATATAACTTGAACTCACTCATATATATATATATATATATATATATATATATATAAGTTAATTAAAATGAAAATAAGATTAATATGTCTATGAAGTCAATTATGCATAAAAATTACATGACCTTCTCAAATCAAACAAAGTCTGTTGATGAACAGTATCTCTATAAGTGTGTTGAGGTATTATTCATAAATTATTTTGGTCCATAGTTTGTTGAGTATAAAGTATTTCTGTCTTTGGGTAAGTTTAGCTATATTTAGTAAAAGCGGGGTTTATTGAGCCTAATGGGAATGCTCTTATGCCAAAAGAACTTATATAGACATATGTAAAATAAGTTTGTGTTTTCTATTAAGTCTATTATCACGATCTATTTCAAGACTGTTTTTGTATTTTTTAATTTTTTTTATTTTATTTTTTTGCCAATTTCAGATTGGTAAGAAAAAGAAAAATGAAATAAGAGAAATACAACAAATTTAGCTAGTTACAAAGGTTAGCAAATTGACTAATATCCCACTTCAATCAATTTAAGATCACCTATCGAAACTAATATATGTAAGGAGAGGATTACTTGTAAAAATAAACCATTTGAGGAAGTGGCCAAGATGAGATGATGATATCTCTAACATGAAAATGACGGCAACAAAAATGAAATAAACATATGTTATATGCAATTTGCACTTTATTCTTTTGGCAAATTTACACTGCCCAATGAGAAAGACATAAGGGACTTTTCAAACCCATAATTAATATCGTATATGGAAGCAACATGCTTTTATTGACTTATACATATATATGAATAGTTCACATGCATATCGTATTTGAAACAACATAATAATTTCTTACTACTGTGAGTTTAAACTTGAAACCACCAATTATTTCCTTTCTCACACTTGAGAATTTAGGGTATGATATCAACTTATCACTGAACCAATGAATCTCAGGCAGAGCAAACATTAACCTGAATACGTAATTAAAACTGTGTTTTCTAAAGCAACTTCAAGAAGTAATGACTAATGACAGCTATAATGACCCCTAAACCGTTACGATTGTCCTCTTCATTTTAATATTAAAGTCGTAAAGTAACTATAGACTTAGAAGGAATGCTATGGAATTTCAAGGATTACATATTATGATTGGGCTTGGAACTTAGAAACCACTTCTTGTTCCAAAATAAATAAAGGGGGTCAACTGTTCATAGCTTTGATGAGTTATAAAATAAGAATGCCGCATTGCCCCCTTAAAAAAAAAAGTCGTAAAAGGAAATTCATACCTACTAATTGCTTGGTGTGAGTTAAGCTATTGGTGCCTTCAGTAGGGTCAAGCTTGATAAGATTGTGAATTTATATTTAAATATTTATGCCGTGGAGCATTTCACTTAATTAGTATTTTTTATATGGCTAGACCACGTTGGTTGACACAATAGTCACAAACACATTTAGCCCAAAAAGTGAAAAAGGTCTCAACACACACCCGGACTTTTCAACACCAGCCCATGGGCTGAAGAGTCACTCGTAGGCTCATAGCGAGTGCCTTCGGCTTCTTGCCTTCGTTTCCAAACAAAAACAAATTAAAAAGAGAAAACATAAAAATATCTTTGTGTATGGAGATAAAGATAATACACCTGCGAAGACTGTCTTTGTTACAATATACAAGACTTCCCCAATGCAATCATTAGGAGAAAAAAAAAAGTTTTTTTTTTAACATTTATATACGCATTGATTTGTTGATTCTAGATTAAATTTCTTTAATCTCTAATCCAGTTAATGAATTACCTTATTCACTCATTTTGATTTACTGATAGGATAATTATCTATACATGTTAAATACTATGCCGAAATAGTTTTCTAGTTTCACTTTAGGTTCCATCACTTTTATGAATTGTAGAGCAAAACTTTCACTACACAATTCAATGCCCCGGATTCAATAGGACTCATAAATCATAACCTTATTAAGCATCAACATATACTGCAAATCGAGACCTAACCCCTTCTTCCCAAACTTTAGTACTATAGTTTATACAACCACCATAAGTTAGTCAATTTTTATTTTTAATACAATAATATTAGGAGTACTATAAATTTTATCATATAAATTTTATAAACCTATGTATGAAGATTTAAAAATAAAATAAAAAATTAATTAAATTCAAATTTAACTCTCCAAGATAAGCTTTTCTAGGACTAAAACATTAGGTATTGGCTTTTAAAAAAAAAAAAAAAAGTGCTCAAATTCTTTAAGAATTGGCTCTCCTTCCCTACCATTTAAAAACCCACATAGCTTGAGGGTGCCAACCAAAACAGAAAGTGCTCAAATTCTTTAAGAATTGGCTCTCCCAACCATTTAAAAATCTCACATTCACTCCCATTTTAATTTAAATGACTACCACGTAGCAGACAAACAATCCAAAAGTTAAAAAAGAACCGTGTCATACTAAGTTTTTTCTCTCTCTTCCTTTGTTCTTTTTCTTTCTCTTGTTTGCCTCTTTCTTCATGAGTCAATGGAACAAAAAAAAAAAAGTGAAGAAAGGTCATTTATTTATACATTATTGTATTATCAATTCTCTCTACGTTTCAAATGAATCGGGTTTGGTGTGGCCCAATCATTCATTTTGTGGGCTTAACTAGATTTTTGTCTCTCTTGGTTCATAGCATAGTGTTGGGCTACTGAGTTTGCTGGGTTTGCTCATACAATTATTTACATTAAAATTCTAAATTGGGCTAGATCACTTTAACCATCCAACTTGCCTAAAAAAAAAAAAAAACACCAGCAAATGCCAGCACAACCTAGTCAGCTGTATCTTTCTACTAAGTAATTTTTACCTAAACAATTTCTACCAGCATGACAAATTTCATAACTTATCTACAATGGATGCAAGCTAAGATTAGAAAATATCACTTTTACAGCAGCTATCCTTGGCATCAATTTTCGTCTACATTAAGCAAAAGTTACCATCTCATGGGAAAAGTATCATGAAATTCGTTGAAAGCTAATTTAGATCTTATTTTTGATAATCTAAATTTAGATTCTTATTTATGGTTTATCCATGGTAGAAAGAAACTAAATCTAGATTTTTATTTGTATTGTATTTTTTTTTTTTTTTCAAACAATAGCTAAGAGTGTTGTATCGTAATTGGTTGGTATATTCTGTTGCGTGCGAAATTTTTTTACCCCTTTTAGAATTACTCTTATCTTATATGAGATGGATCTTTTGACGTGTGAGAAAATTTCTACCATTTTTAAAATTTCTCTTATCTTATATCTTAAATGAGATGGATAAAATCTAAATTTAAAATTAGATATTGTTATTTTTATAATAAAAAGAGTTTTAATCGGATTCTTTTTTATACAAGATAGAATTTCTACTCTAACCTAATCTAAATATATATATGTGAATGTTTGTGGAATGACCACTACAAGAAGGAGATACGCGGTGGTAGTTTTAATTATATTCTACTCAATGATTTGTCAAAACCACTCATTAATTATTGCATATGCAAATAATAATCATATTAGTTTTAATTAATTAAAACAAATTAGTAATAGTAATTCTCCTAATATCACTCAATAAAAAGGAATCTAAAATTTGAAGAGTAATAAAGATTAGGTTTAACAACAACAACCGTACGTGTGAGTTTGTGATTACTGATTTATTACCCTACAAATCTCCCAGACACCAGTAAAACCAAAAAGGAAAACGTACAAAGCCGGTATTTTATAATGCTACATATTAAGAAAAAAAAGTAAAAACAAAAACAAAAACAGTACAACACACAGTCACTCACACACAGCAAGCACGCACGCACCAACCTTTTTTTTTTCCTTTTCCTTATAACGCGCTTAATAATAATCTCCCAATATCTCTCTCTTTCTCTCTCTCTATTCATCACCACTCCTCTTCTTCTACACCTCTGAACAAAGACAAAAAAAAAAAAAAAAAAACCGTGGATCTATCTATATCCCCATTCTCCACCGCCATTTCCAATTCCCAGCTCACATCTTTCGAACTCAAAATCTCTGCGAATCGAAAAAGAGTTTTGTTCTATTTCTGTTTCTAACAAATATATGTATATATATAAAACAAAGCTTATCTTAATTTGAAATATAAATTCAAATTTAACTCTCCAAGATAAGCTTTTCTAGGACTAAAACATTAGGTATTGGCTTTTAAAAAAAAAAAAAAAAATGCTAAATGTTTGGGTTAGAGAGTGGGGTTTGATTGAGTTGTCTAAGCTGTTTTTACTCAGGAAGGAAATGACGGACCTACTATTATGATGCATTTGTAGCTCTCTTGAAAGCCAGTGGCTATTTTTTCAATTGCATATAGTATTAATGTTAGCATCCTACCTTGATAATATTTATAGCCGTTAACCAAGCAAAAATACTATGTATTAACTGGCAATTTATACTTTTTTTGTGCAGATATTGGTGTTTGAAAGAAGCATATGTTAGAGCCATATGAAGCAGATTGGCGTATGGGTTGAACAGAGTGGAGTTTTTGACTTTTTGAGCTGGGAAAAAAGACATTGGGTTAGTTCCTGACATAATATCATGTTTTAAGTCTTGGATCTTGAAGTGTGTCAATCCTGTATAGCATAGGAATGAAATGAGGCATATTTGGAGCTTCAACAAGAGTATCTTAATATTACTATGCACATAACAAACAACATTTTCATGCTACAAGACCATAAGATCATATAAATAGCAGCTTCACCAAAGAGACCCACCCATTTCTTTTGACCACTAGATTAGTTTCACAATAAAATTTTCAAAATTATGAGAAGCCATTCTTTCTTAAAGTTACAAACATGATTAGCTCCATAACAAGGCAGAACTCTAGGTCATCATCCATCAAACAACAATGCAACATATTGAACAGAAAAGCATCAAATACACTTGGGGCAAAAAAAAAAAAAAAAAAAAAAAAAGCTCCAAGAAGCTTAGGTTAAGAGCAACCAAATAAGCAATCACTTGTATGTCTTGTTTTTTGTTTCTAACATAACTTATTCTATTGGCAATCAAGCACTTACACAGTTCAAATGTATTCTTCATAAAATATTGGGCAAAATGACCATTTTGATTTCAGGATATAAGGACAAACAACTCCAATAAACAAACTGACATAAGAGGGTCTGGGTTAATTGAATGATACTGCCTACAAGTACACAGTGGACATAACTTGTAAGTTCATGGCTCAAACATGGAAAAGAAAACGTAGGTGCACAGCCATTGAATTAAAGGTTTGTTAGGTCTGATTATTATAGCTTCAATGGTAGCAAAATGCCAAGCAAAAATGTCAACAGAAATGCTTGTAAAGGTGCAAGGAGGGGGAGAGGCTTGAGATTAAATTGGAGCATCAACTGCCAGCTATTCTGGAGCTTAGTTTATTCTGTGAACAGTAGATTTATCTAAATATTGGAGTGGACTGGAGTGGCTGTATCTTTGAAGAAACTTTTGGAGTTATCAAAACCAGGAGTTTCAGTTAAAATGATTGCATCCTGCAATTGGCAAACAAATATAAGTGGAGTGGGTGTATCTTTGATGAAACTATTGGAGTTACTAAAGCCAGGAATTTTCAGTTAAGAAGATTGTGCAGGAATACATGAAATTTCTTACAATTGAGTGGCTAATTAAAGTTCTACATTATTGACAACTTAGAATATAGCTTCAAGGAGAGTACAGAAATTTGGCATCATAATATATGTATGCATATAACAAACCACTTTTTCATGCTACAAGAGTAACAAGACCATAAGATCATTTAAAAAAAAAAAAAAAAAAAAAAAAAAAAAAAAACCAGCTTTTTTCTTCTCCAAAACAATCGAAATACCAGCTTGACCAAACAGACTCACCCACTTCTTTTGAGTTTTGACCACTAGGTTAGTGTCATAATAAAATTTCGAGTTTCGGAGAAGCCATTTTTTCTCACAGACTACAAGCATTATGATTAGCCCCATAACAAAGCAAAGACACTAGTGTGTCATTGCTTTGCCTACAAGTATGCAATGGGACATGAACATTTAATGTCATTGCTCCAACATGAAAGAAATGATACATTGTACAGTTAGTGGATTAAAGGGTTTTTATGGTGTTTACTAAGTAGCCTTTGCTTAGGGTTGATTGTTACAAGCTTCATAAGTAGATGCCGAGTCAAAATGTCAAGGAGGGGGGAGTGATTTGAACAGTAGTTTAAGTAGAGTGGATGAAACTATTAAAGTTTTCAAAACCAGATGTTTCGATTAAGAAATTTCACACGAACACAATAAATTTCCTACAATTTCTTAATTGGTTGCCGATAATAGGATAAATGGTAATTTAAGGGCTGGAACTGTAAAAGGGTTTTGAGATTTTATATGAATACAATAACAGTCTCAGAGGGATGAGAAGTCATCAAATTGTGCGAGAAACAAGTCATAACAAATTTACTGGACAAAGAGCAGAGGCTTTAAAATAGAGTGGTTTAAGGAGCTAATCGAGAAGCTAAGGCACGCATTATAAGGACAGTTCAACAAATAAGACCTAGGTTTGTTTCAAATCTTAAAAGAGGCTTGCGAGGTAAAACTTTGAGTTTTTCCATAAGTTTGAGCAATACTTGTAAACTATATTAGTCAACTGTATAGTTTATTTCTTTTTCACAAATACACCATTTTAGGCGAGTTATTTACGAACAAAGATATCGAAGCGAGGTATAACCATTTCAAATGTATAGTTTGAAAGAGGCTTAAGACCTAGGTATAACCATTTCAAATCTTAAAAGAGGCTTGCGAGCTAATCAGAAGCGAGGTAAAACAACTGTATAGTTTGAGCAATTTCTGAACAGCATAAGGATGCATCAAACCATTTGTTATTTAAGAAAAATTTACAACATCGATAAAAAAGTCGTAGAAAGAAAGGGATAGGAGAAAAGGAGAGAGAAAGGGAGGGTGGGGGGAAGCATATTATGGCAAACATCCTATCGAGGAGCTATTGACTAACATAAGAACTTGATTATTCTCAACAGCCGCAAAAGTGCAGTTATTTCTTTTTCACAAATACACCATTTTAGGCGGTGCGGTATAAGTATAACCATTTCAAATCCCATTATTGTTGTGCCTTCTACACCTTCCTTCCTATCATCCTAATATCCCAACAACCTACTTAGTCAGTAGATGAACCTGAAACAAGGAAACAATTGCAGCCATAACCAAATTATAACTAAACACTGCAGTGACATCTTATCAACATTTTCTCTCCATTGCCATTGGACATACAACAAAAGTCCATACCAACAACTAAGAAAAGGAAGACACTAACTCTACATGCCTTTTAAGTTCTACCTCATTTGCCAAACAAGTTTAATGAACCTTAGCATGTTATTTAGTATAAAGAACCTTAGCATGTTATTTAGTATAAAGAACACAATAGCATTGAAAGAAACAGATAATTTAAGCACTTAAACAAGTTGATGCACATCCACCGACAATAAACTTGTGATTGGACCCAGCTAAGCATGAGAAAATAGCATTCCATATCAAGATACAACTAGGCAAGAGAGATAGGATTGCTTATCTTGGAACCAACTCTCTCTCATATAAAGTAGCTTCTTATTATCAATATTAAGGTTAAAACTCTCTAAAAAATAAAAAATGTATTTCTACACACTTATTTAACTACTTGCTGTTACAAATAGTTTATCCTATCCTTGCTTCCTACTTTTTAGGTCCTGATTTTACTGATGTTGTACGGCCATATTTGATATATTTGATGATTTGGCTTGTCTCTAGTACATTTTTAACCGACTATATCATTTTGTTTCAAATATACAATGACAAATGATGGTATTTTTAATTCCTACATTTTATCATTAAAACAAAAAATAATTTTAAAAAATATATATTCTGATAAACCAAACCTTATATTTGACATAACCATATAGTCGCTTTGTAATAATTCACTAGAGAGAGAGAGAGAGTACATACGCTTGTCGGCGATGGGCTCAGCGGCGTTGGGTATGGGTCGCCGATGGGTATGAGAATTCAGCAGGGTGAGTTGGGTTCGGCCTTGTCGGCGTTGGGGTCGTCGGCGCTGGGCTGGTCTCTCGGCGGCGTCGTGGAGAGTAAACTCAAATGGAAGGATAAAAAAGTGGGTTTCTCTGAAGAAAGAAAAAAATTTTTAAAAAAAAGTGGGTGAAACTTAGGGTTTTATCTTGAGATCGGTTGAGATCGGATGGAGGGCGAGGGTTGAGATCGGATGAAGGCTTGAGATCGGATGGAGGGCGAGGGTTGAGATCAGATGAAGGTTGAGATCGGATGGAGGGTGAGGGTTGAGATCGGATGAAGGCTTGAGATCGGACGGAGGTGATGAGGGTCGGATCGGGTGGAGCGTAGATCAGAGATGGGTTGAGATCGGATGGAGCACTTGATCCGATGGAGGGGTAGATGATGGGTTGGAGAGTTTCATTAATATTTATACTTCCCCTAAAGCCGCATTTTTAACATGCGGCTATAGGGGAAAAATCAAGCCCCGTTTCATAAACGTGGCCCCATCCCGAACTAGAGCCGCGTTTTTAACACGCGACTTGAACTAGTCCCGAGGCCGCGTTTTGTTCTCAAGAAAACGCGGCCTCGAAATCAAACTAGAGCCGCGTTTTTACACGCGGCTTGAATCTGATCCTTAGGCCGCGTTTTTATCTCAAAAAATGTGGCCTCGTAACTTGTCTATGGCCCCGCGTACAAAACGCGACCTTAAGGTTATGTGAAGCCGCGTTTTTCGAAACGGGGCTTTAGGCTCAACCTTGGGCCGCATTTTAAAAATGCGGCCACAAAGAAAAAAAGAAAAAAAAAAAAAAAAATAGATTTGAGAAAAAATAAAATGCGGAAGTCCTTAGGCCGCGTTTTTATCTCAAAAAAAAACGCGGCCTCGTAGAACCATCTATGGCCCAGCGTATAAAACGCGACCTTAAGGTGGGCCTTGGGCCGCATTTTTGAAACGGGCTTTAGTCGGGCCTTGGGCGCGTTTTTTTATGGTCGCGGCTTAAAAACGCGGCCCAAGGCCCCCGCGTTTTGTAGTGCATTTGTGAGCAGTGATGGGAGAGAGAATTTAGGGATGATTTTTAACACGATTTGCCCTTTGTATACACTATGCAGTTGAAGCATAAAAATTTATAAACATGGATCTTTCTTAAAATTTCTTGGTCAATAAGCTGATCATATGTTACTTAAAAAAGATGACTTTTTTGGATGAGCAAAACTTATATACAATATCTTATATATTGTTTCTTAGGTTTCTTACATATATTTTAGCCACCTGTCATAGTTAAAAACTTCAACAAACAGTGTTAAATTTTTCTCTTTATGTTAATATAATTAGTTTTTCCCCTCTCACCTGCAGTAAAACATCCATTTGTCTTCGCATCTCTCAAACTTCAAGTTGGACAGTATAGAATGGCTGGATTTTTCAAAATTTTATTAATACTCTATCCTACATTTGTGTCATCATCATCCTTAAAAGCCATTAAAAAAATAGCTAGTTCTTTTCTCTCTCTCCCATGACCTTCCTGGAAATCCAAATCTCCAAAATCAAAACCAATAAGAAATAAATGCAATCTAAACCCAGCGAAACCAAAATTGATTTCCTTTGTTTTCATGCTTTGTTCTTTGTTTTTTGATTTTTTTGGTTTTAGTAGCATGTGGATTTTGGTCTTGACCGCCAGAGAGGAGCTTGCACCAATGGCTTGGGGTTTAGAGTGAAGTCCTGGTTGTGGGACTAGGTTGGCGGTGGTAGGTTTTTATGGTGGCAATTTTCATTCCTTGCCTTCTTCTTGTTATCCCTGGCCTTTCGTATTCTTTGTTTGACTTTACTAAAGCCAAATTGGTTTTTTCAGTTCTAGATTGAGAAAGTTGGAGAGATAAAAGGCTGAAGTTTATTGATGACTAGGAAAGATAAAATAAAGAACAAAAAGGGAAAAAAAAAAAAAGAAACAGAAAGAGAGGTCTTTAACGCCGTTTGTTAAAGTTTTTAATTATGATAGGTGGCTAAAATATAGGAGGATAATTTAAAGAACTGTATATAAGATATTGTATCTAAGTTTTGTCAATTTTTCGGATATATAACTATTAGTATATGAAAATCTCCCTTTTTTTTTTTTAATGTTTTGCTTGTGGATAAGTTGGACATACTATATATCATAACAAACAGGTTTGCTCAAGGTCTCAGTTGCATGAACGTGCAAAAACATAGAGCCATGAACGTAGTACGTAGAAAACGAACCTAAACAAACATCAAATGAAACCTATGGGGAGGAGTGGATGATGGTTACCAAAGACGTACATTTACGTAACAATCTATCTCCTGAGAAGAATGTGTCAAACCAGAAATTCATTACCGTAAATGGAATCACCAATCCGTGATACATGCAAATCCATTCAAGCCCAAGATTACACATCAAAACAAATTCACCCATTAAATAACCTAAAAGGACCATCCGTAGAGGATACCAGTATGCCACTAATCACTCAGACTACTTTCACTGCAAAACTACTTATAATCACCATGAACCCTGAAGAAATTTGAGACCTTTTTCTTATCTCAGTGATGCAAGAGTATGATTCAACAACAAGTACAAGTACAATTACAGATCGAAGCTAGAAATTTAGAACAGAGATTAAGAGTATGATTGAAAGAAAAACAGAGAATGAAATTGAGAGAAACACAGAGAAGTTTTTGGAAATCTAGAGGCTCTTGCATAAAATGAATTTGTACAAGGGAAAGAGTTTATATACTGTACAACCCAATTGATTAGCCTCTAAAACAGACCTATATATCTATGTTAGTTAGCCTAGATGGGAACTAGTAAGAATTTTCCACAACAATAATTTATAAAAATGTTTGTGTATGTAACATTACTCAAATCAAATCTAACTAATTCTAATAAGTTTCTAACAAACTCTAACAGACTGATAAATCACCATTCTCAACAGCTTCTAACAAACTTTCAGAATCCAACAGTTTCATCCAGAGTGGAGTTCTCTTGGTAAACTCACATACTCTTGATTTTGTTCTAATGGCTACATATACTTATTCTGAGTTTCAACGTCAGTTAAGGTTGTGGGATCATCTTAGACAATTTAGGTATTGGAAAATTATTGAATATTTTGGGAGTATAATAATGGATACTCTCTCTCTTCTCTTATGTGAATAGTGAGTTATACTAAATAAATTTAGGAAAAATTATACTGACCTCTTATGGGGTTTTCTATATTATTATACTCACCTCTCTAAAATGTAAATTCTAGTCTAAAACCTAATGGTCTTGGAAATCCCCTTGATTGTGTTGCGTGTATAAAATAAGAATCCACAACTGAATATATGTCTTTATAAATTTATTTTGATGGAAACTACACATGTTTATTGACATTGAATTGAAGTACATCATCGAACTAAAAAAATAAAAAATTATGTGGCTTCGGTCCTAGATAAAATCTAAGAAAATATAAAAATTACATCTCTTTTTATCCTATTACAATTTACAAAACATAAAACTACACATTGCTTTGATTCTTTTTAGGAACTTGGTGGTTTCTAATGTAGATGGATGAAAATTATATGAAAAAGGATGTGAAATGCATGGGTTTTTAAATAAATTTGAGATAAACACCACTTGAAGAATTATTAAAAGAGAAAGACATAGAGAGAGAGATAAATGCACTAAGTAACGAATTGGTATTATATGTAACTATGCATACAATTCTATGCCTACTAATTTAACATGTGCTGTAATTAATTAGCCCATGCAATAATCAAAGTTCTCAGACTTGGACCGGTTTATACGGTCTAACCCAGTTAACCATGAACCTCTCTCCATTGCAATACTTATAACCCTAAGAACATTTCTATGCTAAAAAGCATGAAACTGCTCAAACCATGTTCGGATCGTATGGTTTTGAAATAGGCCAGTATTGAAATATTTTGTTCCAGTGGACAATGGTATTGATAGATTGACACCTTGTTACCATGCAACAAATACATTTGATATTTCTTATTTGCCTTGTGAAAGTTATGATATGAAAAATACATTTGAAAGATGGATCTTTATATATCTCTATAAATTAAGAGGATACCCAGAATTAGTTATCACATTTTTTACTCCCTAAAATACCCTTAATATTCCTTGTTTCATAAACAAAGAAACAATGGTATAAAAGTAACTGACAAAAATTTTGAGTAAACGCCACAAACTCAAGTACAACAGCACAAGAATAAAAATCCAAAAAGAAAAGTTCTCAACTCAAGTACAACTCCTAAATTTGTATTGAATAATATGTATTGCAATTGTATCAGACTAATGACTGTTGAATGCAAACTATAGTATATCATGAAATACATTATGTGTCGAGTAATATGTTTGTAAATCTTTTCTTCTTCTTTTTTTCAGTCAAACATTTACTACAAGTTGAAGAATTATAATTATGCCAAAGGTCTTGTACTATCTTATTTTCTAGGTTGAATGGTGTTTCTTTATGATTTTCTTATATTTTGTGGATTCTAACCATTCTTTGTATTATTTCATTTGTTTATTTGTTCTCTGATGTGGGTCCATTCTTTGTTTTTAAGAGAGTTCTAGGACTCCCTGATATCCTATCAAATTGTGATTTATGAATAATTATGAAACTAAACTCTTACAAAAAAAAAGAGCCTCATCACACGTGCAAAGCGCATGTGATGAGGCTAGTGTGTGTATATGTTTATTGATAATAATATATTTTTATATTTAATTGGACTATTTTGGTTCATTTTTCTATTTATACTAATTTAATATATTTATTTATATTTTAAGTAATTATTATATTAATTATGATGTTATCATGGTTCGACTTGTCTGACCTCAAAACCTTGAACCACTCTCTTTTATGGTTCATTAAGAGGTTTGAGTTTGAAAGCCATGGTGATAATTTGTTATATGAATTAAACTGTAACTAATTATCATGGGTGTAACTCTAACTAACTTAATCCTATCTATTCTACTTGGATATAGTTTGGTTAACATGTTTATATAACTCTAACTAACTTAATCCTATCTATTATACTTGGATACAATGGGGTTTCTAACTGAAAGCTCTAAAATGTGTGAAAATAGAAGAGCAATTTAGACCTCCAAATTAAAATTACAACTCAATAAATTTTACTCTAACTTTTACTAAATGCGGAAAAGAGTAAATGTGAGCATATAAACAAACAAGCTACTCTAACCTATATTCATAATAACACAGTAGTAAAATGAAAGGTAAAGAGTAGGGAAGAAAGATGCAAACACAAAAACAACACAACGATGTGTTATCGAAGAAGAAATCAAAGTCATTAGCATAAAACCTCTCTACTGCCCTCTAAGCGGTCAATAATCCACTAGAGAATAAAGTTGGGATACATGAATAGCAGAAGACCCTCCAAGCCTAATCTATCTAATGTACCTAAGCCCTCCAAGCTTTTTGCTCCAACGAGGTTACGCCAAATCTTTATCTTCTCTAGCTTACCGGATCCCACTATAGCCTATGACATCAACTAAGCCTCATCGGCTTCTTTTGGCAATTCCCAAAAGCTAACCAAGCTTAAAAACACTCTCTACACTCTGAATAGGTATGAGTTGTGTTTGGGTACAAATCTCTTCTCAAGGTATGACAATGGGAGAAGGATGGAGAAGAGACTACAATGATTTCTCACTAAGGATAAGTAGCTCCCTCTCAAAAAGATTGGTGTGTGTTGTAGAAAACCTATCTAGGGTTTTTTCTCTCTATATGGCCTCTTTTACATTTGTGGATAATGAGGGTATATATAGTATGAGTGAAGGGTAAGAAAGTTACTCTTGAAAATCCTCCAAGCAGAATATTTCGCGACTACCTTGCGAGAAGGCCTTACCCGTGAGATACTCGTAAACCGATGACCCTAGCACGACTCTTCGCTTTCTAGTCATGTACTTCTCACATGCCTTTTTCGCAGGAACCCTTCTCGCGAGCTAGTGCACTGATCTTCAATTAAGCTTGAGTCTTCACCAACTTAATACTAAACCCAATACAATAAAATCCCACAAAATACAAGGAACAAAATTAAAGCAATTACAACTTAAAGCAATTACAACACTTTTTATCATGGAATAAAGCCAATAAAAAACATAGTTGTAACATTTCTCCTTCAAAGAAAATTGTCCGCAATGTGTTGATGTAGTTGACAACTTCATAAGGGTGACCGACCACTAAACTAATACTCCAAGGTATCTTGACCGTTGAATAAATCAACTAATCCCAATCATTTAATCATATCCCTTAGTTTGAGCAAGCAAGTTTCAACTCACCAGAACTTATGCACACAACTGTGGGCCTACCAACTATCTGGATAGCCTTCAATTGTGTGTGATTGCCACGAATTGGATAGCCCTCAATTGGATGAAATTCACCAGAAGAATGTGTTGCATTGTTAGGTGCACTACTTCCAAGTTTCCCTTGGTTTGATATATGATGATTGTAGGGCTCTTCACCCTTTTAGGCTAAGGCCTTCTACGAGGGTAAGAGATTTGGGTCCAGTTCTTTATGTAGGGTTCTTCCAAAACTAGTCTATGCACAAGAGAAGACACTCCAAAAGAAACATGATATATATATATATATATATATATATATATATATATATATATATATATATATATATATATATATATATATATATATATATATATATATATATATTGTGTGTGTGTGTGTGTGTGTAGAGCAACAAAAATAAATGTCAATCTAAATAAACTTTCATTTATAAATGCAGTCTAAATAAAGGCGTTTAGACATGATTAGAGTGGCAAATATGATAAAATAAGAGAGGAATCTCCGTAGAAAATAGGCTAAAAAGAGCCTAAACTCCAACTTATGCAATCTTATTATCCCTTTTAGGCCATAAAGTTGCACACTTTTGAGGATAGGCCGGAGTAGCTACTTTGTCTAGTAAGATTACAAAGAGTGAGTTTGCTACGTGAGGGAGGGAAAAGAGTTACCTAGTGATGCATCCTATTTCTATTGTAATCACTCCTCTCTTTTCACTTCATATTTCCTTTTTCTCTCTTTTTTCACTTTCAATTTCCTATTCAGGCTACCTAGCTTACTATTGTTGTTCTCCTTATCGGTACTGTTCCTATTTATATGCTACATTAAGCTTGTGAGATTTCTCCCTTTTACCCTTGTTTCTCACCAAACACTTTTTTTTTTTGCAACATACACTTACTAGGTTAAGAGAGTGTCCACTGCTCATCTCACGACATATTCCATTTTGGGTAAAATACCTTCTGCTGTGAATACCTCTCTCTCTTCCCGAATAGTAATACCTCTTGTCCCTCTTCGTCTTTTCCCTTTAGCATGCATCATATGGTCTCAGCCAGCTTGTTATTGGTTATGGCAAAGATGCCTTCCCAATAGAGCATCTCCCAAAAGAGGTCCTTACAGAATACCATAACTAGGCTCTTTCCCCTCTCCACCAAATCACACCCTCTGTAATCTCTTCAATCGTAAGCCCACCTTCCTTGCATTGGATGAGTTATAGGTCGGTGGTGCTCCAGTCAAGACATTGTTGTTTTCTTCCATGTGCTTTGTCTTTCCTTTTATATGCATTTTTTGCCGCTACTGCTTGGTTTGTCTTGTTTCTTCTTTCTCTTGTTGAGTTTGGAGTTTTCTCACTCATATCCATTTTGTATAAAGATGATGTGGACTCATTAGGTGTGCTACATTTCATTTGGGATGATCCCAATGCCTCTTAATATCCTCCTTTCTTACTTCTCATAGGTTTCTATTGTGTGAGCATGTTGGACCTTTATCCTATTCTTTCTTTCTTAAACCTTTTCAATGCCCATTCTTATTCTTTAAGGAGAGCCATCCCACTGTGATCGTCTCCCATACACTGCCCATACCCTAAAGTGGGCCAATGGGCTCTATCTCGTCCTTCATGGGTATTTTTTCTCTTTGGGCCATCGTTTGGGCCATGCTTGCTTACTTTCCAAGTTTTTGAAGCACAGCCTAATCGCCTTTCTTTTTCACTTCTTAGTCCCTTCTTTGGGCTGCTTTGGGCTTTTTTTGCCATTGGGCCTTTGGGTCCATATTAGCAAAAATGGGTATCAACAATGATCAGTTCCAATACAAAGATTTGGATGGAAAGTATGTGCTCCATGAACAACGGCTAACAGATAAGGCTGAAGTGTTAGATAGTCAAGGGGTGATCTTAAAATAATCATTGTCCATACTTGCTAATGCATCATTAATTCTACTTGCTCCATACCATGTTGGGCCAAGAAAATCCAAGTCATCTCAATATTCAAATGTACAAGACCTTTATTGATAGGATCATAACCCGTTGATAGAAACAATGCTGAATCTCAAATTCAAGTGCTCCAAGTTCGGAAAATTGACCCCAAATTCACGTTCATAGGCTCCAGTTCCTTCACTGCTCGACCATATCTTCTTAACCCCCATCAACTTTTACAGTTTGTCTTGCTAGAAGTGCAAGCACATAAACAATTAACATTGATTGTTAGGATTTCCATAAGAAATGGCAATGTTTTGCAGTTCAAAAGCCCTACCTCCTAACCATCTAGGTTTCTTCCAAGGTTGTATAGGCCTGGGCCATATAAAAGAATAGAAAATGTTGCAAAATATGAGTAATGGGCCGAAACAGTAATCGGGCTTTTCCTTACATTGGGTTTGTAGGATTTTTGCAAAAATAACCATCAACCCATAAATTTCTTATTCTTATCTGTTCAATTTATTTTAGATTTTTCCAAATGCATGAATATTAAAGAGAGGGAGAGAGAGAAAGGGGACATAATATATGTTCAATTTATTCAAGATTTTTTCAAATATATGAATATCTCAAACATTAATGACAATCTTCCACTTGTTTGTCATGCATTTAAAAATAGATAACATTCAAGTGAATGACTAATAAGGACATAAGTTTAAAATGAATAGGAACATTCAACAAGCATCAAGTTTTTGACACAATACCCCCCTCAAAAAAAAAAAAAAAAAAAAGTTTTTAACACTATAAATGTACAATTGGACTTGATATATATAGTCAGTAGATAGTATAAGGATTTGAATAGAACAACACAGCAAAAGTTTACTCATGGAGAGAAAGTACTTTGAGCTCATGTTCTTGCTCTTCCTTCTCTTGGCTTCTCGTAAGTCTCTCTTTCCCTGTTCTTTTTACATTTTTAGTTTATTAGTATGATTTGTAGACTCGGACTATTCAATAAACCGTAAAAGGAAGTGATTGAAAGTTTTTGAGGTCAAAACAAATTCAAACCGTAATGATGTCATAACAAATATAATAATTATTTAAAATATAAATAAATATACAATATTAGTACAATTAAAAAAAAAAAAAAAAAAAACGAAAAATGTCCAATTAAATATAGAAATCTATTCTTCTCAAATATATATGGCCACCTATTAGATTTATTTGTATATGTGCTCATATTTAATTATTAAAAAATATATATATATAATAGTATTTGTGTTGCATGGCCACAACGTGGCACACTAGGAAGGATTCACTGATTTTATTTAAAACAAAAAAAAAAAAAAAAAAGAAAAAGAAAAACTCTAACCACTAGTAATGCAAAACGTGGCATCTCCATTAATAATCTCACGTACCCTACCTACTACACCACTTAATCATTACTCTTTCTTTTCTTTTGTCCGGTGAAGCCATATTTCATTAGTCCTTCTCATTTTTGTTCCCCTTAACTCTCTGTCTCTCTTTGCAGCAGATCCGAAGATTGAGTCTTTCTTTGCTTCAGATTGAAGTTTATGGATTAATGAAGCTAAAATACTTCAAAAAATTATCGGAGACTTGTTCCTTCAATTTTTCTTTTTCTTTTTTCACTTCTAGATCACTTCCTACCAATATATTAGCTGAATTTCACCAAAACAAATGAAACAAAAAGAAACCATGTGAACTGCTAGAACCGTTCACAGTTTTCTCGAACCGGGGCGGTTGGACCCCGGCTCATACAGGTCTCTACTTTTTTTACATAAGATGATTCTTGATGTTAAATAGACACTAAAAATGAATGGTTTTAGGTTTTTCCGATCGGACCATATAGTCCAGTCCGGGTTTCAAAACCAAGTTTATTAGGTCTAATACTTAAAATCTCCATAGGCCGAAAGGTCTCAAGTAAATTGTATAATAGAGACCCATAATCTTATGGACCTCATATATATATATATATATGTGTGTGTGTGTGTGTGTGTTACGGTTTTTCTCGGTTTTCTGCCTCGTTGTAGTTGGTAGTTGCAAGCTTCCTTCCTAGCAGCTAAATGTATTTTTACTTATGTTAAGTATTCAAAATTTTGTTACAACTAAAAAAAATTAATTTGTTAATAAATTAAGTTATGATTAGAGTGATATTACTTCCCATTCTCTATTAATATTGCTATATAAATCAATTAAAACAACTCACACTTCATTTATTTTTAAAAACATTGTGTCACTAATTGTTTTACAAAATCTATCAACAATTTCTTTCACCAGTAAAAAAAACAACTAAAGAATTGCCAAAAGTTTACCAAACAGGCCAAATTTCTCCCTTCATTTTCAAAAGAAAAATTACCCTCACATTCTCCCTCGGTATAGAGTTACAGTTATATATAGCTAGTGATTGATACAAAATCTTTAACTGCGTCTATAAACTACTACCTCATGTACTTGATTCTTATCATTACAGAAGAGACACCGATGCAAACCGAAGCAAGAAGTGAACCATGTCAAGGCTGGAGCAAAACATTCCATAATCCATGCTACAACTATCATGCCTGTACAATAGCTTGCAAAACGGAGGGTTACCTTTATGGCCAATGTAATTATGAGAATCGTCCCCTAAATGCATGTGCAAAAATCCTTGTTCATTATTGTAAAAGATCTAGGTTTTCTTTGCCTGTTCATCGTGGTAGTAACTTTTTGTTAATAAAGATGAATCAGCTTTCTATATGGGTGTATTTGAACTCTTCTTTAGCCATTCAAGTTTCTATTATGAGCTTAGTTATTACTATTACTAGTGTTTAATTCCGTGCATATGCACGGGTACATTTAAAAACAATATATATAAATATATATATATATATATATATATATATATATATATATATATATATATATATAAAATCTAATTAAATTTAAACTCTTCAGTTTTTACACCCAATAATTCATTGCCACAAAAACTAAAAATTTAGATAGGACACATGGTACAAATTTGAACTTACAAAACAATTTAGAATCTAATTGAATTTTATACTCTTTAATTGTCACACATAATAATTCACATTATATACAAATTTAAAAATTAGATGAAATATGTGGTGCAAAATTAGACTTCAATTTAGAATTTAATTGGATTTTCTTTCAATTTTATCTATTAAGATATATATATATATATTTCTTTTTCTAAAAATGGTTCTAGTTAGCTCAACTAGAAAATTCTCTAATGGTTAAATAAGAAATCTGGAGTTCAATACCCATATACACCAAAAACCAATTGATGTCTTAACTTGATGATATAGAGTTATTATCAGGAATAGACGTTATAGGTTGAAACTTTCTATAAAAATAAAAATAAAAAAATAAAAAACTTTTCTAAACACATGAATATTATTTTCAAACATTTATGATAGACATGCAAGTAAATGACTAAAATGGACATAAATTTAAAATGCAGTATAACATTCAACAAGCGTTGAGTTTTAACTTTTATCACTACAAATGTACCATTTGTATATGGTCTATAGATAGAATACGATTTGAATAATAAAACACAGCAAATATTTACTTATGGAGACGGAGGAGAGAATTTCGCACTCACATTCCGTATCTGATATTTATGAGAGAAATGGTGAAGAGAGGTTGGTAGAAGGTTCTTTTCTGGGAAAAGGCTTTCTCTTTCTCTACAAGGTTGAATTGGATGAAATGGGCTCTCTCAAGGTCTATATACCCGTATCACACTCCCTAGCCCTATCCAACATGCACATGGTGTGAGTCTTGGCATACATGATAAAGATAGAAAAGCATATTAGAAAAAGAATAATGTTAGAGATACAAACTATTTTACAAAAAGTTTTACAAATTGTTGATATAGTGAGTGATTATTGGTAAATGAAAAAACAATATTAATGGTAGGTCTAGATGAAAATTAATAAGAGATTAATCACATTAACATTTTATAAAAACATTGTAATATAATTTGTGACTGTAGTATTACTCCAAAAAAAAAAAAAAATCTTATTGCATGCCAGTCACAACCAGTCGACTAGGCAAGTTGTGAAGAGGTAGCGACGGGCCTTCTCAGACAGCTCTCATTCTTATCTGCCATGTGTCATCTCGCATGCTAGCAGTTTGCATAAGACCGTTTTGACCACAATTTTTTGTTGAAGAATGTAAACCGATATTGTAAAACCCTCATTTCGGCTTTGTACAAATTTCGGCTTTTACTGGATTGTACGAACAATTCCAGCTATATTACGTCCATTTAGGCTAATTACGGCCATTTTAGTAAAATTCTAGTTTGTACTCTTATTTATGAGATTTTAATATTTGATTTGTATTTTTTAATGTTTTATTTATTTATAGTGGTTAATGAGATGATATGATTAGTTATAAATTTATGATAAAGTTAATTATATATATCCAAGTTAATTAATTCAATTATCCAAGTTATTTAATTAAGTTAAATTGCATGAGTGGAGTTGTGGTGTGCATTTGTTAGAACTCATTTCCCTCTTTCTTGTGTGTGTGTGTTTGTTTCTCAAAAAAAAAAAAAAAAAAAGTTAAATTGCATGCAAATTGTGAAGGTACCAACAAATCATCAATCAATATATATATATATATATATATATACACATATATATAATAGGTGAACCTGAGAGAAACTCAAATTAAAATTCCAAATTAAAGTTCCAATTTTGTACCATGTGTCCTAAATTATTTATTCTCAAAAAGTTTATTTCTTAATTTTAGAATAAAATATGGACCACATCATAAATATTCATCCAAGTGAGCTATTACGTACAAAACCAAAGAGTCTAGAATAAATTAATCGTATAAAAAAAAAGTGCATCACAATAAATATATATATATTTTTTTAAATGGACAATTTACATTTTATACCTAATAATATCCTTACAATTTTTTTTAAAGAGTTAAAAAAATATAAAAATGACTATCAATAATATTTAAATTATATATATATATATATATAGGAATTATATTATGCATCTTATTGTATATCTTTAAGTGTATCTATGCATATGGATGATGTTACAAGCTAGTTAAATTAAATGCAGCAGAAATTAAATTGACATGGTGATTTGTTGACAAATGGGGAAAACCTCTCACAAGGTAAAAACTCTACCAGATGATTTTAAAGTCATTACTTCCAAGAATACACTAATCAACAATCAAGTTGTTACAAGTATAAAAAATCTTATCAATTGTGGACACAAGGGGTCTTTGGAGTCACCGCCTAGTAATATGGTCTAGGAACCATGAATATAGCATCCTTTCGAGGAATGACCTTTGATCTTACTACCAGCGTATGAGTTTGGAGTTTAAGTACATTCTTGGGAAGGTGTTAGGCATCCAAGATTACCCAACCCTAAGGTTGGCCTCTCATCATTATGTCTTACATCTTAACCTTATTAAAAACATGTTCAACACTTGCATCTATACTCACACAAACTATCATACATCTAAGCATACAACATGACATCTTTTATCCCAAACAAAACATACTTATCTATCCACCCAAACAAAAAAGAGCCAAACATATCAAAGAAACCCTATCATTCTCCTATAATGTGAAAACCTATCATGCATCTACAACATATTATGCATATCATAAACCAAGCATTAACAAACTAACCCTAATTATAGATCTAAGCATATTTCATCATATCACAAGACCAAGGCACAAATGCATGGACATTGCTAATGCATAACTTACCCTTTGCTTACTCTCAAGAGTTAGCACAATACCTATGGCATCAATGCATGGGCATGTGAATGAATGGCATAGCATTAAAACTAAGAAACAAAAGATAAACCCTAATCTAAACATGTTGAAGACAAACAAAGAAAATAAACATGTGAAACATAGGCATTGAAAGCATAAAAGCATGGAAAAAGAGGCTAAACAAACAAACATGTGAAAGTAGAAAAAAAAAATTTATAGTTTCTGGGCAATGGCATCACCAACAAGTTTGTGTACGCAAATCCTTGCCCAAAAAACCTAAAAACACAGAAACAGACAAAAGCTTTAAAACAACAATTCTAATAACCTAACATCAAGGTTTTCAAAATCGGATCGACCGAGAGGTCGGATTGTGAAAACCGACAATCGGGATGAAAATTGGTTTTTTAAGCCTAAAGAACCGGATTTTTTTTAATTCCATGAACCCCTAAAACCGGGGTTGGACTGCACGAACCGGTGAGAACCATGCGGTCTAACCCCTTTGCAATTTTTTCTTTAAAAAAAAAAAAAAAAACCAACAACAACAATAACAACTTAACACTATTCTACTTAATTAAATTATCCATCTCTTACAAGGAATAAAAAAAAAATTATAATTAAAATCCTTCAAAGATATTCAACTTTACTTCAAAAATTAATCATAAATTTTAATGTCTATTATTTTATTTTATTAACTTTCTTATGTAATTATAAATATATGCTTAAAAATCATTAAATTTCCCTCACATATATAGATATATTGTCAATTTTGCAAGTTTTCTAAATTTAATATCTATATTTAGGTTTTAATTAATTATAACATCATCACAGTTCGACCCCGGTTTGACCTCGGTTTGACCTCAAAAACCTTGAACCTCTCCCTTTTATGGTTTAATGAATGGTCCAGGTTTGAAAACCTCGTCTAATATGCATTTTAAGCATACAAAAATCTAAACCTAACCTAGAAAGGCATATTAAGACATATTCTAACAAACAAAAATGCAAACAAAAGGATTTAGAGGCAAAAATAAAAGAAAAGGAAAAAGAAAGGCTTAGACTAGATACCTCACAAAAAAGCTTTCCAAGCTTGATTTTGACCATTCACTTCAGTGAAATATATTCACAAACCAATAAGAAAGTGATTAACAATACTAAACTAAAAAATTGGGGTCAGAAAAGGTCCTAAACAAATAAAATTGACTTGAGGATGTTTTGTGAAAAACTCCCTTTTGATTCACTATTTTCTAGTGAATCTTAGGTTTTTCCAATGGGATTTTTGTGTGTTTGGAAAATGTACCATGTAAGGCTTTTTATAGTTAAAAAAAATAAGGTTTGGAATGGCTCTCGGACGATGCGGGATTCATTCCAAACCTCAACCATTATTGCAGAAAACTTGCATTTTCCATGCATTTGAAACCCTAGTCGCATATACAAGAATATGCCTGTCTACGCATGCTTTGACCAAATGAATACAAGTCGTTGCCCACGCATGTGGGCCGAGGGCCACTTGGATCATTTTATTTTCAAAAATAGATTTTTGTGCATTTAAAAGTGATATTTTCCATTTTAACACTCTTCAAGTCAATTTTAATAACAAGTCTACGTTCGCAGATCCTTGCCTAAAAAACCTAAAAACGCAAAACATAGCAGAACTTTAAAACAACAATTCTAATAACCTAACATGCATTTTAAGCATACAAAAACCTTAACCTAACCTAGAAAGGAATATTAAAACATATTCTAACAAACAAAAAAAGCAAGCAGAAGGATTTGAAGGCAAAAATAAAAGAAAAGGAAAAAGAAAGGTTTAGACTAGATACCTCACAAAAAAGCTTTCCAAGCTTGATTTTGAACATTCACCTCAGTCAAATATATTCACAAACCAATAAGAAAATGATTAATAACGTTAAACTAAAAAAATTGGGGCTAGAAAAGGTCCCAATTAAATAAAATTGACTTGACGGTGTTTTTGTAAAACACTCTCTTTTGATTCACTATTTTCTAGTGAATCTTAGGTTTTTCCTGTGGGATTTCTATATGTTTTGAAAGTATACCATGTAAGGCTTTTTATAGTAAAAAAAATAGGGTTTGGAATGACTCTCGGACGATACGGGATTCATTCCAAACCTTAGTCATTATTGCATAAAACTTGCATTTCCATGCATTTGAAACCCTAGCTGCATACGCAGGAATATGCCTGCGTATGCATGCTTTGACCCACGTCGCAGGCCGTTGCCCATGTATGTGGGTTGAGGTCCACTTTGGCCATTTTATTTTCAAAAATAGATTTTTGAGCATTTAAAAGTGATATTTTCCATTTTAACACTCTTTAAGTTAATTTGATATCTGATTGGGCTCTATACTGGCCTTGGGCCTTAGATTTCGAGCATCATTGGGGAACGGGGGCCCGAATCGTAAGGGTACAAAATGCGATGTCTACACCATTACCCTAGCCTATCCCGAAATACCAACCTACAGTTGAACCTTTACTTCAATACCCAATTGAACTTAATCTTATAGTAGTCTTCTTTCCTTTGATGCATAAATCTCTAATCTGTGACTAACCTTTTTGTATGGATTTTAGTACGTGTCTAACTCCAGCAACTTGAACAGATATTGTTGGCTGCAAAGTTCTTCACTTCATCAACAATGAAGATCGGGAAGCACTTGGCTATAAAACCCTATGACGTACAAACACAGTAGCTTCTCATAGAGAAAATAAAGCTTTTGGTCTCTGTATCCGTGTTTGATGGCTCTTAAAATAAGCCTTATATATGTCTAGGGTTGTGAGAAAAGAAACCCTAAACAAATACATAAGATTGGGCCGAATTTCAGATCTGGAAAACTGAAAAACGTAATTCTCGATAGATCGAGCTTCTATCAAGCCATCTGTCGAGCTTCTTATTTAGTCTCAATAGCGGTATTTGTCAAGTTATCTATCGAGACTTAATGAAGCAGCTTTTTTTCACTTGTTTCTTGGATCAATCTTCATGTCTTTAATACGAACACTTGATATGCTTGAACAACATATTTTTTGATGTATTAATTAAACCCAACTTAAATCTACCCAATTGCAAGTAATGAGCATTTTGTCAATGAATTAGCCAATTACATAAAATTATGACCCTAACACATAGTGTACTTCAAATGTGAGGTAATTTGAAATGGATCAATTTCATGGATCGGGTTAAATATCTACATTACAAATTTAAAAATGCATGTATCTTCTATCATATAATTTAAAATTATAAATAATATAACACCATGTACACTGCTGGATAAAATATTCAAAATATGAATTGTTTTTTCATAAGGAAAAAAAAATCTTTTTGTAAAATAAACTTTCACTAGTTCACTCAAAATAAATGTAGTCCTATCTTGACTTTTGAAGATTAAGTGGTAGAAAAACACCAAGATTGCATTATGATTTGAGTAAGTAATCATTGAAAAATTTGCTTAAAAGAAAGTGGTGTTTAAGGGTGTGTTTTGCAACATGTAAAATAATTTTCAAGTGTAAAATATTTTCAGTTGAAAATATTTTACAGAAAGGAAAACATTTTCATATTTTTGATTGTGTTCTGAAAAATATGCCGAAAAGTATTTCTAGTGTTTTGTTTTGTATGTAAAACATTTTCAAAAAAATAACTATCAATCCATAATTTTCTTATTCTTATCTGTTCAATTTATTTTAGATTTTTCCAAATGCATGAATATCAAAGAGAGAGAGAGAGAGGCATAATATCTGTTCAATATTTTCTAGATTTTTTTAAATATATGAATATCTCAAACATTAATGACAACCTTCATGCATTCAAAAATAGATAACATCCAATCGAATTACTAATAAGGACATAAATTTAAAATGAATATGAACATTCAACAAGCATCAAGTTTTTAACACTATAAATGTACAATTAGACTTAATATATTTAGTCAGTAGATAGTATAAGGATTTGAATAGCACAACACAGCAAAAGTTTACTCATGGGGAGAAAGCACTTTGAGCTCATGTTCTTGCTCTTCGTTCTCTTGGCTTCTCGTAAGCCTCACTTTCTCTATTCCTTTTACAATTTTAGTTTATTAGGTCTATTAATTAAAATCTCCATAGGCCGAAAGGTCTCAAGTAACTTATCTAATAGCGACCCATAAGCTTATGGACCTCAAATAGAATATATATTACAGTTTTTCTTAGTTTTCTGCATCGTTGTAGTTATTAATAAATTAGATTATGATTGGAAGAACATTACTTCCAATTCTCTATCAATACTGCTAGTATACATCAATTAAAACAAGCCACGCTACATTGATTATGAAAAAAAAAATTTGTGTCACTAATTGTTTTACAAAAGCTATCAACAATTGCTTTCACTAGTAGAAAAAACAGCTAAAGAATTGCCAAAAGTTTACCAAACGGGCCAAATTTCTCCCTTCATTTTCAAAAGAAAAATTAACCTCACATTCTCCCTCGGTTATAGAGTTACTCTTATAGCTAGTGATTGATGCAAAGTCTTTAAGTTCTTCTTTATGCTATGTTTGGATGTTGGGGGAAGGAGGGGGCGTAGAGTAGAGGGAGGGAGAGTTATTTAAATACCTTGCTTGGATGTTTTTTAAGGAAGAAGATGGAGGGATTTGGAGGGGTTTGAACTACTTCCAACCCCTCATTTTTAATTCCCCCAAATTGGAGAGATTTGGAGGGAGAGTGGAGCATAAAAATGCTTAACTAAATGAATTATCAAATTTACCCTTACCATATTAACAAAATTACAAATGAAAAGACTAATTATTCTCCTCCCCTTAATTTTAAAAACATCCAAATAAGGTGGAGGATAATCATTCCCCTCTACTCTCCTCTTCACTACTCTCCTTCCCTCTACTCCCCTCTACTCTCCTCTCTCCCAAAACTTCCAAACATAGGGTTAAACTACTAACTCATGTACTTGATTCTTGTCATTACAGAAGAGACACTGATGCAAACTGAAGCAAGAAGTGAACCATGTCAAGGCTGGATCAAAACATTCCATAATCCATGCCTGAACAATTTTGAATGTACAATAGCTTGCAAAACGGAGGGTTACCTTTGGGGGCAATGTATTTTTGAGAATCGTCCCCTAAATGCTTGTGCAAAAATCATTGTTCTTTAATGTAAAAGATCTAGGTTTTCTTTGCCGGTTCATTTTGGTGGTAGCTTTTTATTAATGGGATGAATAAATTTTCTATCTATGGGTGTATTTGAGCTCTTCTTTAGCCATTCAAGTTTTTCTTATGAGCTTAGTTATTATTATTATTATTATTATTATTATTTTAATAATTCACTAGTTACAACTTACAAAACAGGTGGGGAATTTGAAGCTTGGATAACTCCATTATTAAAATCATTAAAAAGTATTAATTACTTGTGGTACAAAGCTTTTAACGAACTTAGTTATTCGATCTTCCAAAACTTATTGCTTAGTTATGAACTAAAGTTTTAATATCAACATATATCAATGACTTATAAATTTTTAAATATTTTAATTTTTATATTGAAAGGGGTATAAAACACATTAATATAATCGCATCTGATTAATTTCTTGGTGAGAATCGGACATACATAATTAAAAAGGTTATTTAAAATTTCACTTTTTTATGATATATACACATTACGCAGAACCAATCAATTTCTGGCTTTATTACATTTTAATGTAAATTTTCAAGATAGATTATTGTTTAGACATATTGATTCTTAATTCTAAAATTTTTCATTACTAATTAATTATATAATCTTATATGTTGTTGAATTATTTTTCTTTTCCTAGGATTATGCTACGCATGCTATATATATGATTAATACCAAAGTGGAATTATAGGTTGTAATTAATATTCTCACAAAATGAGATTTGAGGCTCTCAATTTTCATTTTAATTAATTTTTTCCCATTTCATTCAATAAAACTAGAACACTTAGGTCAATAGGTGAAAGTATGTGTGTTTCTCTGTTGCTAGCGAAAGCTAGGGTTTTCCTAAGCTTCTCCTAGGCAATAGAATTTTCTTGTCCCTTCTTCTTGAAGGCTTGTTTTGTCCCTGTAGTAGACTCCTGCCTACTATAGGCATGTGGTTTTTTTTCTTCGTGGGGGTTGGGAAACACTTTTTCTTATCTCACCACAATGGATGAGATTACCGAAGGCTGGAGTAGATTATCTCTACAAGGGCTGGAGGGAGATGGTTTTAAACATCGCTTTGAGATGGGGTCTGAGGAATTTGTTTTGGTCGCAAAATTTTTTACGAAAAGAATCCTCAATACAGATGCCATTGCGAGAAATTTCTCTCCACTTTGGCGCTCTCGGAACGGTTTTAAGATCAAGGACCTGGGAAATCATATTGTTCTTTTCATCTTTGATAACAAACTTGATGCAGATAGAGTTCTAGTGAGCCAACCTTGGAGCTTCGATAAGTTTCTGGTGGCCATTCAATGGTATGAAAAAAGTACACCTGCATGTGATTTAGTTTTGACAGAGTTCCCTTTTGGGTGCAAGTATATGACATTCTCTTTCAGTTCGCAAATAAGGCGGTGGTTGAAGGGATATGTTCTGGTATTGGAGAAGTCTGCCCATCAGATTTCTTGGAGGGTGGTGATTTTTGAGAGTGCGAGTCATTCTTGATATTTCAAAGCCCCTCAGTCGTGGACGTAAGATTACTCTTGATGATGGTTCAGTGGGTTGGGTGTCCTTCAAATATGAAAGACTACCTAATATTTGCTATTGGTGTGGGTGTATTACTCACGGTGATAAAGATTGCGATCTTTGGACCGACAGTGAAGGCACTCTGCCTGTTGAAGCTCGTCAATATGGAGTGTCGTTACGAGCACCTCTGTTTAATCCAATCCGAAAATCCACAGTGGTTGTTCTGAGGTTTTACAAGCAGAAAAAGAGAATTTACGCCCAACCACTATTGGTGGTCCAGCACCCTCGTCTAAGCCGCAAAATCCACTGATGTCACGATCTGCTCTGGCAGCTCATACACAGAAGGTAACTACTGAATCTCTGCCCCCCCATTATTACTAATCCTATTTTGAATAATGATTCGAGGATTTCTGAGGATTTTCCTCCAGGTTTTGAGGGTCAAAATTTCAAAAAAGGAAACTTCACACAGCAATTACAAGAGATTGATGAGGAGTTGACAAAATTTGATGGTATAGAGGGAATTGACATTAATGCAGAATCTTTACCTAATCAAACTCTAATACTTTACTCAGCCCTGTTTCTTCGGAGATTCACGTACCACAAATTCCCATACTTCCAGTAAATGGGTTTTTCTCTTCCCAAACTTTAGAGTCCACGTCAGTCATATCTCCTTTGCGAGATATTTCAAACTCACAGGGAACTCACCAACAAGGCACTCATCTACCTGGACCAAAGTGGACACATGTTGCACGGACTGCCCCAGGAGTTTCTGAAATTTTGGATGTGCACGCAGGGGATAAAAGAGTTTTGCATTCAGCTCTCAATCATCGTGGGTTACAAAAGAAGTTAAAATCGGTTTCCCAAGATGATAAAGAAAATAATCTGCTATTGGCGGTGGCTGGTCTCTAGCCCTATCGGAGGCCATGAGTCTCATTGTGTTGGAACTGTTGGGGGCTTGGGAACCGGCCGACAGTTCAGGAACTTGGCAATTTCATCCGAGCACAAGATCCCTTAGTGGAATTTTTGGTCGAAATGCTACTGGATGAAGCAAGGCTTGGTAGTATTCGTGATTCTCTTCAATTTGGTCATCATCATAGGGTTTTAAAAATTTCCCATGGTGGTGGTCTAGCTCTCTTCCGGAAAAAGGATTTTCATTTGTCACTCAAATCCTTTTCTCAGAACCACATTAATGTAGTGATAAACAAGGGTAAGGATAATGCTTGGCGTTTCACAGGAATTTATGGGGTGCCTGAAACTCACCTTAAAATGGAAACTTGGAATCTGATACGTGAGTTACAAAGTTAGTTCTCACTGCCTTGGCTGTGCGGCGGTGATTTTAATGAGCTTCTTAAATCCCATGAGAAGCATGGTGGTCGTCTACGACCTTATGGACAGATGGAAAAATTCAGGGAGGTATTGGATGAATGCAACTTGTTAGATTTGGGATACATGGGTAATAAGTTCACTTGGTCTAAGAATTTTCCTAATGGTGGGATGGTGTGGGAGAGATCGGATAGGGCCGTGAGCACGGCGGATTGGATTGATCTCTTCCCTGCCGTGAAGGTGCAAACCTTATCTTGTGTGTCCTTTGATCACAATATGATCTTGACTTTGCCGGACGGTTTTGGTGTAAAATCACAATGGCCCTAGCGCTTTGAGCAAATGTGGCTCGAAAATAGGGGTTGTCATGATACAATGGTGGAGGTATGGGATAGGGCGTGATCGGGTTCACCCATGGCAGCGTGATGGTATCCAAACTTGAAGCTTGTCAACGTAAACTAACACAATGGAGTAAGCACTCCTTCTACAACATCTCAGAGAGCTAAAGGAGAAAACGAAATTGCTTCAAGGTTGTCGAAAGGGAAGCAGCTCAAGGGAAGAACGTTGAAGTTCTCATGTAACTTAAATCAAGTCGGTGATTTACTAAGACTAGAGGAGAAAATGTGGTAGCTAAGGAGTCATGTACATTGGATGGTATTTGGGGATAGAAATTCAAAATATTTTCACAACCGGGCTTCTCAACGATTTTGGTAGAATAACATTTCAGAGCTCCATAACTCCGAGGGTGAGCTAGTTTTAGGTGAAGAGAATATTTCGGCCATAGTGACAGATTGTTACTCAAGCCTATTCACCTCATCAGGTCCGGTTGGAATCGAAGATGTAGTGCGATTCACAAAACCGATGGTGACAGTAGAGATGAATAGCAATCTGATTGGGTCTTTTTCTAGGGAGGAAGTGGAACTTGCTTTAAAGCAAATGGCACCCCTTAAGGCTCCCGGACCCGATGGCATGCCCCTTATATTTTTCCAAAAATTTTGGAACACTATTGGAGATGACATGGTTGAAGCAGTTCTCTTATGTTTGAATTACGGAACTATTTTGCCAGGTTTGAATCACACCTTTATATCTCTTATTCCTAAAGTTAAAAGCCTTGAGTATGTCATTGAATTTCGGCCTATCGCTCTTTGTAATATTTTGTATAAGCTTGTGTCAAAAGTGCTTGCTAACAGACTGAAAAAGGTTTTGCCCCATATTATTTCAAACTTTCAAAGTGCTTTTCAATCGGACAAGGCAATATCCGATAACATTGTTGTGGCTTTTGAATTACTTCATCACATGAAAAGGAGGAAATTAGGGAAAACAGGGCACATGGCTTTGAAGTTGGATATGAGCAAGGTGTACGATAGGTTGGAGTGGATTAAGTCAGTCACTTA
The DNA here is from genome assembly GCA_028216015.1 of Quercus dentata. Lineage (NCBI taxonomy): Eukaryota > Viridiplantae > Streptophyta > Magnoliopsida > Fagales > Fagaceae > Quercus > Quercus dentata. Next base: position 101,440,035 of record CP116447.1, read on the forward strand.
CTCGGTATTGATAAATGGTGAGCCAAAAGGTCACATTGTCCTAACGAGAGGTATTCGCCAAGGGGATCCCCTTTCACCTTACCTCTTTCTTTTATGCTCAGAAGGTTTGAATGGTCTCATTGAGCAAGCGATGAATGAAAGACACATTGAGGGGCTTTCTCTTTGCAAGTACAGCCCAAAAATATCTAATTTATTCTTTGTGGATGACAGCCTCCTTTTTTGTCGAGCATGGGTGGAAGATGTGTTAAAAATACAAGAAATATTGAGGAAGTATGAAGTTGCCTCGGGTCAAAAAATAAATTCGAAAAAAACTACCATCTTTTTTAGCAAGAATGTTCCTATGTTTGCAAAGGAACAAGTGAAGAATTTGCTTGGGGTCCTAGAAATAAGAGAATATGAAAAATATTTAGGTTTGCTAGTAGTGGTGGGGCAAAATAAAAGGGCTAGCCTAAATTATATCAAAGACAGAGTTTGGGGCAAACTTCAAGGTTGGAAGGAAAAATTATTACCACAGGTGGCTAAGGAAGTTTTATTGAAAACAGTAGTTCAAGCCATTCCGACTTTTGCTATGAGTTGCTTTTGATTACCGGTTGGCCTTTGTCAAGATATTGAGATGCTCATTCGTAAGTTTTGGTGGGGTCAGAAGGGAGATAGGAGAAAGATTCATTGGAGTAAATGGGAGGTGTTGTGTAGAACAAAAATGGAAGGGGGTTAGGTTTTAAGGACCTATGTAAGTTCAATGAAGCTATGTTAGTAAAACAAGTGTGGAGATTGCTGCATGACATGGACTCTCTATTTTACAAAGTGTTCAAAATGAAATACTTCCCAAATTGTTCTCTATTTGAAGCAAAATCCTCCTCCGGCTTTTTTGCTTGGAAGAGTATTTTGTGGGCAAGACACTTGATAGAGAAGGGGGCACGGTGGAGGGTGGGTGATGGGCAATCCTTTAGGATTTTCCAGGATGCTTGGTTACCAATTGAAAGTGGTAAAATCTCTTCTCATTAATATGATTTTGGTCCGGATGCAACTGTAGCTATACTTATAAACTCGGTCTTGGGTTGGTGGAACACTCACCTCATTGACCGACACTTTTATCCACCAGATGCAAAGCTTATAAAATTTCTCCCTTTGTGTTCAATCCCACAGCCAGATATCTTTGATCCGGCCAAAGGAAAAAACAGGAATTTATTCTATTAAATCGGGGTACAAGCTTTTGTGTGAGTGGCAAAATGAGGAGTTGAATCAACCACAGATTCCCGACACTAAAAAGTGTTCTTGGAGTAGTATCTGGAAGATAAAAGTTTGGTGAAGATAAAGCATTTCCTTTGGAAAGCATGTTCCAATTCATTGCCGAGAAAGGAGAATTTGATGAAGCAAAGAATCCTATAAGATTCTCGTGTGTCAAAGACTTGTTTGAATGGTTCGAGGGGTGGTACACTCATTGTGGACCTGTGATGGTTTGAGGGAGGTTTGGAATGTGGAGTTTGGTTGGGTGCATGGTTCAGGAGTGCAGTGGACCTCTTTCTCTAAGCTTTTGAAGCTCATTTAGACAAAACCACACACGATTGCTCTGTTTGCGGCTACGGCGTGGTCTATCCGGTATCACAGGAATAAGCTTCGCCTAAATGAACCTTCTAGACCATTGGGATGGATTAGGAGATTTGCTCGGGATTACATTCGTGATTTTCAAAATCTGACTTGTATTCCTTCTTGCTCAATTTGTATAGCCCCTCGGAGATGGTGTCCACCAGTAGATGATGTGTGGAAGGTAAACTTCGATGGCGCAATGTTTGGTGAGTCCGATAAAGCTGGAATAGGTGTGGTTATCTGAGATTCCAGGGGTGAAGTGAAGGCTACTTTGTCCGAAAAGATCAAGAAGCCACCTACCGTAGATGTGTTGGAGTTGTTTGCTACCAAGCAAGCGGTGACTTTCTCACTTGAAACCGATACTACTCGGGTAGTGGTTGATGGAGATTTTGCTACGATGATCAAGGCAATCCAATTCGGTGGTTGGGAGTTAGCTTAGGGGGGTCACCTTATTCATGATATCTCTACTTTAAAAAACTCTTTTCAGAGTATTTCTATCTCTCATGTTATACGGCAAGGTAATGCATTTGCACATGCCTTAGCCTGAGAGCTAGACATTCTTTTCCTTTATCTGTCTGGGTGGAGTATGTTCCACAAGACATTGTTTCTTTCTTTTTGCATGATCTTCATTTTTCTTAATAAGAAGCAGCAACACGGGTTTTCCTTCCCATAAAATTTAAAAAAAAAAAAAAAAAAAAAAAAAAAAGAACACTTAGGACATGTTTGGTAGATTGTAATAGACACTGTAATGTAATAGGTTATAGTTATTCCTATGGATTAGCTATTCAATAGTTTGGTTACGTTTTTATTATAATGAATAATCATTCTTTATGAATAGTTATTCTTTAAAATGAAGAATAAATATTCCTCCCTAAAAGGGTTGTAATTACTATTACTTAATAGATGTAATAATTTCTAATATTAATATATTTCCAAATAAAAAAACTTTTCATATCCATCTAACAATTATGAAAATAAAAAATCATCAAAAAATAACTAATCTCTCTAAAATTTAAAATATATCATTTTTTAGAGAAATATAATTGTATGAATAAGATATTTCCTAAAATAGATCTAAAGCTTTATTCTAATGTTATAACTAACAACTAAACTAATTAATAAATTTAGTTATTCTATTGCAACACATTTTATTCCCAGTAATAAAGATTACAATTCATGTTATAATCTACATTTAGTGCACCAAATGTGCCCTTAGGACATGTTGGTAGATTATAATAGACATTGTAATGCAATAGCTATTCAAATGGTTTAACTATTCAATAGTTGGGTTATGTTTTTATTACTGGGAATAGTCATTCCTTATGAATAGCTTTTCTTTCAAATGAGGAATAAACATTCCTCTCTAAAAAGGTAGTAATAGCTTTCTTAGTAGATGTAATAATTTTTAACATTAATATATTTTCAAATAAACAGACTTTCCATATCCACCTAACAATTATGGAAATAAAAAAATCAACAAAAAATAGCACATCTCTCTAAAATTTAAAATATATTATTTTCTAGGAAATATAATTATATAAATAAGAAATTTCCTATAAGAGATCTTAAGTTTTATGCTAATATTATAACTTATAACCAAACTAATGAATAAGTTTAATTATTCTATTAAAACACATTTTATTCCCAGTAATAAAAATTATCATTCTTGTTGTAATCCAAATTCAATATACCAAACGTGCCCTAGTGATTAGAATTTCAGGCTTATCCTTGCACATTGCAAGTCATATTCTCAACTAAACAACAAAAATCCATTGCTGGCTTAAATGACACCATTAGGAGTATTGGTTACAATAAAAAAAATATTTTAGATCGTACCTAACCTATGTTAGCATATGGCTGTTATTCCATCCGTATATGTATTTTAAACACATGTCGAATGTATACTTGAATCAAGGAACATTAAATTCATCATTGATTCTAGCATAATCAAAGCCTCCAAGGTGTATAAATTGAGTCCTGGTTGCAAAACTTAAAATTCAATAGAAAAATACAGATTACACATTTTGTTTCATTTTCCAACCAAAGCTCAGCTCATCCATTGACCGCCTTTGACTGTCATTGGCCACTGTTGTCCAGCCACTTCCGGTCATGGTTTTTCTTTGAATAGAGAACTTTCCCAAGTCACACAACCTTGCTCAGCCATTGATTGCCCTCGGTATCCATTTTCCTATTTCATGTTCCCAGGTCACACAACTTGGCACATCACTTATTATTTTTGGGTTCAATCTATGCGAAATTTGCTAAGTCACTCATGCATTTCACCACGATGTCAATCTTTGCCTATATTCCTCAATTCGCCAGTGTAGCCATCATCCACTTTTTGGTCACTAGTGCAGTCATTCTTAAGCACTATAGCGGTCTTCCAGCAAGCAACCATCTTTGTTGTCCATTGCTATCACTAACATTTTGCACGATTTATATCTGATCCTATCACTTACAGTCATTTTCAAGGTATCTTCACGAGTTTATATTCCAAATCTAGGACATCGCCTTGATTATGAAGGGGCTACATTAGTGCATCATTCATATTACTTTGATGTATATGTTTTTAATTCAATATTTTAAGAGCTTTTTTTTTTTATTGATCTTTTATTTCAATCCTTAACTTCCATTTATTTCTTATGTAGTCCCTCCATCCACCTTTCATCCAATTTGTACCGTTAAATTCACCAAAACATCATAGTTTGGGAAAGTAATAAACTACTTAAACTAATGGCAAGTTTAAGTATATTTTGTATTTAATATTTTTTTTGGATTAATTAGACTCACTCTTGTAAGATTTGTAAAGTTGTAATTTTTAATTATATTTTGTTGGCTTTAATTCCGTATCAAATTTGATTGTATTTAGTCAACCATTTCTCTGTATGCTTGTTAGATTTAATAGAAGGGTTGAGTGCAAGAGTTTTGTAAAGAATTGTAAAAAATAGAGAACTTTGTGACTTGCTCATGACTGGCTCGTGAGTGGACAACCCACAAAAGGCCATGTGAGAAGCACATGGTGGAAGCTAAAGAATCAAGTGTCAAGAGGCATGCAACTCATCTCGTGATCGGGACTAACTCGCAAGATGACCCACAAGATGCACTGCTAGGCTATTTTAATGTGCTTTCCTAATTTCTTTACCTACACTATAAAAAGTGACATTACCCACAATTGTGAGGAGAATCTCAAAGAGAAAACCCTAGAAATACACCTGAGAGTTAAAGATTGTAAATCCACAATCATCTACACAATTTCTCTTAGTTTTCCTCTACTCCTACCTCTTCAATTACAAATCCTTGAAAGGTTCTTAGCCCAAACACTTACCTTACCCAATCTAAGTGTTGAGAGTGATTTTGGTGCATGTGAGAAGTTTTGGAAGAAGCCATCGCTTGGCAAATGCAATTTGGAGCTAATTGTGGGATCGGGATAAATAGTGAAAAACTGACTCGGTGAAGTCCGTTGGGTGTTGGAACTCGAAGGGTTCAAATACAGTGTGTAGATTAGGCTTGAAAGGTCCTTTTGATATTCTTGTATTCCAACTTTATTCACTAGTGGATTGTTTTGGCTTGGAGGGCTGTAGAAAGGTTTTTTGCCAAGTACTTCAATTTCCTCTTTGATAACATGTCTCAATGTTATCTCGTTGTTTATATCTCTCTTCCGTTACTCTTTGTGCTTTACATTTGTTGTTTATTGTATATGCTTATGCACTAGAGAGTAGATCTGGTTTTATTGTGTTACACTTACTCTTATTCCTCACTTAGTTAAGTAGGATAAAAGCAGTTTTAGCGATTAATTTAAAATTGGAGGTCTAAATAAGCTATAGTATTTTACACTATCGAGCTTTCATGATTAAGTGATGAATCACTGGCTGAATTATTTAAAATTTTAAGCTTTATACCACTAAAACACCTTCTTCTTCTTCTATTGTTGTTGTTATTGTTATATTAGTATCTTTATTGATATGTTTAGAACTCAAATCGTTCAGTTACAGAATCTTAGCCCTATGTGTCATCTTCCTCGTGTTCTTATATATCAACCTTATCAATGCCACTTATGTACAAATAAGCAACACCAATTAATTGGACTACTATTGACTATGTGAACGATTTCAAGTTGACAAATGACTTGTGTGAATCATGTGGGAGCAGCACTAACGGAACCTAAACAATTTACACTAGCACGTCATTTTAACAGCAATGATCCAATCAATGGCATTTGCTTCTGCAGATTGCGTGAGAAGACACTCATTTGACATGTATTAATTAATGAGCATATTAGTAGCTGCTGTGCAGGTTTTTCCTGTTTTCAGTTGTGAGATGTACCGAGTTATGTTAGGAGTAGTAAGACAAAAACTCTAGACTCAAACCAAGTTCTGATACCACTATATTGGCTATGAAATAAGTCGGTGCAAAGACTTTGATGAGTTCTAAAATTTTGCAATCAAAACCAAACTTTTCTAAGGGAATATAAACCATTTTCCCTGAACAAGGGGAAGAGAATTATTCAACCAAAGGCGTCTTGGGGTTTGGCAGTAGCTATTGTACGAGTGATTGCTTAATTATCCTAGAATTTATTGCTACGGACTAAGAAATGGGCTATAAATTTATTCTTTAAATCCAGTTAACACATTCTTATAGAGAATTTGTTAATAGGTCATTTTAAAAAAGTTTTTATACAACTTTTATGAAAAATATAAAAAAAACAGTTTAAAAAAAGTCATTATTTTCTTTTCACATAAAAAGTTTCCAAAAATATTTCTTAAACTAAAAGTCTTAGGGCATTCATTAACTTTTTCCTTTCTTCTTTTACTATTTTCAATTCAGTTTAGATTTTTCTAAATACATGAATATTATTTTCAAACATTTAATTCCCCCTCTCTATTATGCATCCAACAAGAAAACATGCAAGTAAATGACTAAAAAGGACATAAATTTAAAATGCATTATAACATTCAACAAACGTTAAGTTTTAACTTTTATCACTATAAATGTACAATTTGTATATGGTCTATAGATAGAATAAGATTTGAATAAAACAATACTACAAAAATTTACTAATGGAGAGAATAGAGTCAGAATTATGAGAAGCTATAAAAAAGTTTTGAATTTGTTATGACTGGTAAGGTTTTCAAGTCTTGAATAAAACTCGAAACACTCCGTATATGGTGATTGAGGTGAAGGTATAAATATTTCTCTCAATGTCAATGATATGTCATTTGTGAGAGAAATGATGAAGAAAGGTTGGTAGAAGGTTCTTCTCTGGGCAAAGACTTTCGCTTTTTCTACAAGGTTGGATTGGATTAAATAAGCTCTTTCAAGGTCTATATACTAATTTCACACTCTCTAGCCCTATCCAACATGCACAGAGTGTGAGTGTTGGCATATATAATAAAGCTAGGAAAGAATTTATCAAAAAAAAAAAAATAGAACATCTTGTCTGCATGCCATTCACGACCAGTCGACTAAGCAAGTTGCGAAGAGGTAGCAACGGGCTTTCTTAGACAGACCTCATTCTTGTATGCCACGTGTCATCTCGTGAGTTGGCAGTTTGCATAAGACAGTTTTGACCACAGTTTGACCAGCTCAAGAACTTTCTACCTAAATACGCTTTAGTCTAGAAAAACACATTAGAATTAGAGAAATAAATACATAAACTTTGTCACTGAATTAAGCCAATAAAACAAGGACTAGGAGAATTGATGCCAGTTAAATGCGGACATAATCACAATTCTATAAAGCTACCAGTACCATTGCCTAAAAGCTAGGCAAGGGTGGTGAAGTGAGATCAGTGAGATGATCACCGTGAGTTAGGTCCTATTGAGGGCCGGCCTAAGGTATTTTGAGGCCTTAAGTGAAACTCTTAAATGAGGCATTTTTTACTGTTTTTATCTACCTTATATTATTAATTTTATATAAAATATTTTTATTTAAATTTTATTTTTCTTTCTTGTTAAAAAGAATATTTTTCTTTCTTTTTTGAAATATTCTTTTTAATTGATAATAAGTGCAATTATTTCATTATTATCCTCTAACTCTGTTTTATAAATTTATTGTTCATTTGTGAATGTTCGAAAATGTGTGAAAACACAAGAGCTATTTAGACCCCAAAATTAAAGTTACGACTCAATTGATTTTATTCTAACTTAATACTAAGTGCGAAATAAAATAAATGTGAGCAGATAAACAAACAAGCTACTCTAACCTATAAACATTATAACACAGTAGTAAAATGAAAGGTAAAAGAGTAGGAAAAAAGAGTACAAACACAAGATAACACACCGATGTGTTTTTGAAGAGAAAACCAAAGAACTCATGCGAAAAACCTCTCCGCCACCCTCCAAGCGATAATCGATCCACTAGACAATCAATTGAAATACATGAGTTAGCAAGAGACCTTCTAAGCCTAATTTACCCGATGTACTTAAGCCCTCCAAGCTCCTACTCCAACAAAACTTCTCGGAACCATGTCTTGTCTAGCTCTTTGGATCCCGCAACAAGCTCCATGTTGCATCTGCCATCCTTGACTTCTTCCAATGTTTTTCAACAAACCAAAACTTCACCGAACACTCTGAAAGGGTATGGTAAGTGTTTAGGTTATTAACTTCTTAATGGTATGAAAATAGAGAGGTAGGAGTTGAGGAAAATCCACAAGCAATTGTTTAGAGGATTGTGGGTAATGTGGGTATATATAGTGTGGGTATAGAAAGTGTGTATCATATAGCACAGTCTGGCAAAATAGAATGTTTTGCGAGTGTCTCGTGGGAAAGCCTTACTCATGAAAAACATTTGTCTCTATCTGTCCCGACTCTTTGCATTCCAGTCATGTGTAGGGCACATGCATCATTTCACGAGATGCTTAGTCGCGAGCTATCTGCGAAAACTCTTCTGTCTTCAATTGCTTGAGTCTTCACACACACACACACACACACACACTCTCTCTCTCTCTCTCTCTCTCACACACACACACACACACACACACACACAAACCCTTACAATTAAATCCCACAATAAATACAAGATACAAAAGATTGAATAAAATTACAATCAAATTTGACACAAAATTAAAGTCAACAAAACATATAGTTGTAAATTACAACTTTACAATTTATAAGATTTTTTACTGATTTTTTAGTTATATATTTTTATTGCTAGTGACAAAGTAATCTAGAGAACCATTTTGAGATTTGGTTTAAAAATGTTTTAAAATTTTTTTATACCAAATTGACAGATTTATTTAATAAAATCAAATTGAATAAATACTTTTCAAAAAATAAAGATTAAATAACGCCTAATTGGACCAAGAAACAATGAATTATGTAGCTAGTGTTTGACTTTTCTTTATATTTTAAAATAAGAATTTATGAATTTAAAAAAAAAAAAAAAAAAAAAAAAAAAAAACAAAATGATAAATCTAGAAGAGTGTAGTCATTATAATACAGCCACTAGAGGAGTCTTTACTCTTTACCAAACATTTGCCTCAAAACCCAGAGAACCTCTACCATGTTCTTTGAAAAGAAAAAAATATTGTCTTCTTTTTCCCATTCTTTTCTAAATAACCTAGAGAAAGTAAAATAAGAAAGCTATGTCACAAAAAGGTAGAAAAATTTTTGGAAGAGGAGAGGCTTTGTTTTACCTCTTTAAGCGACTGCCGATTGCTAAGGGAGTTGCTTGTAACTGAATATCATTTTAAGTAGAGACAGAAGATCTAGCGGCAATTTTTGATTATCCGGGAGAATATTTCAGCCTCTTCAGGTAATCAATTTTAGTTTAGGAGTTCTAGAGAGATAGAGAGAGTTTGGTCTATATTTTTACTTTTTAGTATGTACCGAGACTCAAATTAGTTCTAAAGAATTCTAACTGTTTGAAAGAGAGAGTCAAACAAAATACATGCATATTAAGATTGAAATTTTCATGTATTAGCTAAATTTAGGGGCTTAATTAATATTACTCTCCAAGATAATTAATAATCCAAAATTTTCTTCTACCGATCTTTGTTTTTTAAATATAGTATTGGATAAGTATTGACTAATATTTTAGATTATATTTTAAAATTTTGTTGAATTGGGGCTTGATATTGGGGACCATTTATCACTTGGGGGCCTTAAGCAACAAAGATCGCTTGCTTCTCTGTTGAGCTGCCCCCTCCTATCCAAATGGAGGTGATATGTTGTTGTTGTTGATAACTTCAATCTGCTTTAGTCTTTACGTTTTGGAGATATGCTTAGACTCCCTATAATAACAATGTTAGGTTTTGAGTTTGTAATGTTGGCAAACCATGACAAAACATGACAAAAACTAAGTCTTATTAGTTTAGAATGGTCTACATTGAAGCCTAAGACAAAAAACTCAATTTTGGGATAAAAACAAATGAGTTACAAGCTAGTTGGTTCGATCGATCGAAAGACAGGCTCGATCGATCCAAAATCGCATATCAACAAAATCAGCAAATGTAAAAAGGCCATAACTTATTCGTTTGAAACCCAAATCGCGAACCGTTTTTTTCCAGTATTTAAAGGACATTATAAGCTAACCCTAGGTGGGGTTTTGAGAGTTTTTAGAGAGATTAGAGTGCATCTTGTGCCTCTTTTGTAGATCTAGGGTTTTGTACCCAAAAGCTCTCTTATGTCTTCTACCGGTATTATTCCTTGAAGAATCTCAAGATCCGGTATTGTAGAAGTTCTTGCCTTCTCTAGTCATCAAAGGTGCTGATGATCTAAATCATCAAGGGTGGTCTTGGAGTCATAAACAAGAGAGTTTGTGTTGCTAAACCTTTGAGTGGGATCTCAAAGTCACAAACGTGAGTGTTTGTGTTTTGCAAAGGCCAAAAAAAGAAGGAGTCCGTGGATTCGGAACTTGCATGTGGTCGTGTCAGTAAGTTCTACTGGTGGGTAGCAATAAGAAATCGAGCATGGGGGTTTGTAAGTCTTATTGTATGAACTTCGATTCTTTCTAGTGGATTTGCTTTTTACCTTGAGGATAGTTAGATTAAATCCTCCCCAGGTTTTTACCGATTTGGTTTCCTAGATGATCATATTTTTGTGTTATTTATCTTTCCGTTGCTTTGCATAATATGATCATTGTGATTGTGATAACCTAGATTTGTTAATTTGGACTAAGTAACAACTTGGCTAATTACCTAGATTAATCCAATTGTGTTTTAAGGGGTCTAAAAACCAACAAACAACTATATTTTCAAAGGTCATGCTAACAAGTGTCCTTAGGTCAATGGTTAATAATTTATTTTAGGAAAGTTTTGACACTATTTTTATGGGAAATGAAAAAATCTATCAATTTTTTTTTTTTCTTTTCCCATAAAACCTTTCTTTAAATGGACTGTTAACCAATACTTTAAGGGTATCCGTTAGCATTTTCTTATTTTCAAAAGGACAAAATTTATGTACAATTCCTTATATGCTGTTATTTAGGTTTTCCTCTTAAGATTCTATCATGTAGCCACTTAACTAAAAAAATAAACTTCCATCCATGAAAAAAAAGCCACTTGGCAAAATTTTAAGAGGGATACTTAAGGAATAGAACCTAAGTACTCTACCTAAGTCTTATCTATTTCAAAAAAGGGGAGAAAGAAAGGGGTTGTAATTTTCATTTTTCTTATTTATTCATATGGTCCTTAACTTTTCCAAATACATGAATATCTTTTTCAAACATAATGACAACTTTCCACTTGTCTATCATGCATTCAACTAGATAACTTGCAAGTAAATGACCAAAAAGCACATAAGTTATAATGCATAGGAACATACAAGCATTGATTTTTAACGCTATAAATGTACAGCCAGGCTTTAACATATATAGATGGTCAATACTCAATAGATGGTATAGGAATCTGAATAGAACAACACAACAAAAGTTCACTCATGGAAAGAAAGCACTTTGAGCTCGTGTTCTTGCTCTTCCTTCTCTTGGCTTCTCGTAAGTCTCTTTCTCTCTATTCTTTTTACATTTTCAGTTTATTATATATGTCAAATATTTAAAATCCCCAATATTGTCCGAAAGGTCTCAAATAGGTTATCTAATTCCGACCCAAAAGCTTGTAGTTGGTTAGTTGCAAGCTTCCTTCCAAGTAGTTAATTTAATGTATTTTTACCAAAAGTAATCTTAAGGAACCAGAATTTTTTTCTTCTTTTTTAAATTATTAATATAGCAAGTTATGATTGGAGCAATATTACTTTTAAATGAATTCTCAACCAACAAATCAATTATTATATATATCAAATGAAAAATGTCACTTTATTGATCATGAAAAAAAAATGTGGCACTAAATTAATTGTTTTATCAAACCAATCAACAGTTGCTTTTGCTAGGAAAAACAACTAAAGAGTTGCAAAAAGGTTATCAAAGGGGCCTAATTTCTACAATAATTTTCAAAAGAGAAATTAGGCTCATAGTATATAGGTAATGATTGATACAAAGTTAAACTACTTCAATATACTGCTAACACATGTACTTGATACTTGCAATTACAGAAGAGACAGTGATTCACACCGAAGCAAGAAAACAACAATGTCATGGTTGGAGCCAAAAATTCCTTGGTTCATGCATCAACGATAGTGATTGTACCACAGCTTGCCGAAATGAAGGTTACCTTTGGGGCAACTGTCATAGGAATCCAACCCCTATATGCGAGTGCCTCAATCCTTGTTGATTATTGTAACCAAGTAGTAATTGTAAAAGATCTAGGTTGTCTCTGCCTTTTCGTCGTGGTAGTAGCTGATTATATTAATAAAGATGAACAAGCTTTCTATCTATGGGTGTATACTATTTGAGCTCTTCTTTAGCCTTTCAGTTTCAATTATGAGCTTTTATTATTATTATTATTATTATTATTATTATTATTATTATTATTTTAATAATTCAATAGTCACAAAGGAAAGGGGAATTTAAACATTGGTTACCCCGTTAGAATAACAAAAAAATGTCAACTAGTTGAGATACAAGGTTTTTAACAAACTTAGTTATTCAATCTACGAAACTTATTGCTTCATTATGAACCAAAGTTTTAATATCAACGTCAATGACTTTTAACTTTTTAAAAATTTTAATTCTATTTTGAAAGGGGAATAAAACACAGTAATATAATTGCATATGATTAATTACTTTGAGAGATACAAAAATGAAAAGGGTTTTTAAAATTTTCACTTTTTTATGATATATTCACATTACATAGAACTAATGAATTTCAAACTTTTGTTGTGTTGTAGTGTAAATTTTCAAGATAGATTATTGTTTAGACATATTGATTCATAATTTAAATTTTTTTCATTACTATATAATCTTATAGCTTGTTCGAATTCTTATTTATTTTATTTTTTTGGACTATGTTGGGCATGCTATGTATGTTAATAGCGTGATGCATTGCTGTTAAAAGTTTGGGTAACTTAGGCTATGAACTGATTTAGTTGATGCGTTTTAACTTTTAAGTTGAATGGATTTGTGGGTAGTTTTTTGATCGCATTATATGTAGGGAGTGGTTACTGTTTATTTGTTTAGATCCCTTAAAAACAGATTAGTTTAACCTAATGATTTGACCAAGTATTTACTTAGGTTAATTATGAGATCTAGGTTAACCAATGAAACCAATCATTTCAGGGTAAAAACTTGGGGAGAATTTGACCTAACTAGTCTCAAGGTAAACAAATCCACTAGAAAGAATTGAAGTTTACATAAGATTTAACCCTAAACTTGATGCTACCTCCAGTAGAAATTACTAACACGACCACATGCAGCTCCGATTCCACAGACTCTTCTCTCTTGAATTTGCTTAACACAAGCTCCCACACTTATGATTTTGAGATCCCACTCAAATATTTAGCAACACAAACTCTCTAGTTTGTGACCCCAAGACCACCATTGAATCTTTAAATCATCAGCTATGTATGATCTTGATGCAGCAACTTCAGACCTACCGATTATCTAATAATATGCGGATGGAATTCCGATAGTGACTTTGAAAGAAGAAGGTACAGAACCTTTTAAATTTCACAAGAGCGCCTCCAAAAAATATCCCAAGAACCTCTAAAACGTAGTTAGAGTTTTCTTTTTATACCCAAAAGTGTTTCACTTCAAACCTTAAATGTTTTCACGAGCTTGGGCTTGATTCAAAATCTAAAGAAACTAATTTTTTGTGATTTTCGATTGATCAAGCTTCACAAAATTTGAACTCTTCTTTCTGCACCTTGAATGTTCTCTTATTCTAACTTGTAATACATTGAGTATTGTCTAATTAAACCTATAGACTTAGGAATCTATATCTAGACAAATTTGTGTTCACAGTTTGCCAATTGTTCTAAACTTTTAGAACCTAATAGTTGCAACAATAATGCATGGTGTGTTTAATAAAATGCCTAAAAAGATTGTATTATGTGGCACAAATGATAACAAAAGTGAGTGTCAAGTTTGTGGCCTCTCAAGATGGAAATCAAGTGAAGGGAGAGTAAGGAGTAAAAAAGTCCCTCACAAGGTATTGCATTATTTCCCAATAACACCAAGGCTTAAGATATTTTTCTTGTCAAAAAAGACATCTTCCTACATGACTTGGCCTCATTATAAGCGTGTTGATGATGGTCTATTAAGACATCCAGGTGACTCTAAGGCATGGAAAAATTTTGATGAGATACATGAGTCATTTTCTTCTGAGAAGCGCAATGTTAGGTTGGGTTTAGCAAGTGATGGGTTTAATCCATATGGAAACATAAGCACCAGTCATAGCACATGGCCTGTTGTCCTTGTTCCGTATAATTTACCACCATGGATGTGTATGAAGCAATCTTATTTTATGCTAGCATTGCTCATTCCAGGACCAAAAGGTCCAGGAATTAAAATTGATATTTATTTGCAACCATTAATTGATGAGCTGAACAAATTATGGGAAGTTGGTGTTACTACTTTTGACTCCTCTAGAAATCAAAATTTCAATATGCCTGCAGCAGTTTTATGGACAATTAATGACTTCCCATCATATAGGAATCTTTCTGGTTGGAATACAATGGGTTCTTTGGCATGTCCTTCTTGTCATAATGAAACAAGTTCTTCTTATTTGCAAAATGGAAGAAAGTTTTGTTTCATGGGGCATCGACACTCCTTCCAATCAAGCATAGATGGAGATTGGAATCTAAGAAATTTGATGGTCGAAAAGAGATTGGTTTATCCCCTAAACAACTATCCGGAGATGATGTGCTAAGTCAATTATGTGATCTTGAATTCTTGATATTTAGGAACGGTGCAAAGAAGAGAAAACATGATGAGTTAAATGAAAAAGATAATTGGTCGAAGAAGAGTATATTTTTCGAATTACCATATTGGAGAACCTTATTATTGAGAAATAATTTAGATGTTATGCACATTGAGAAGAATGTGTGTGATAGTATAATCGGGACATTGATGAATACTAAAAAAAAAAAAAAAAAAAGATAACTTAAATTCTCGTCTTGATCTGAAAGCCATGGGCATTAGGGAGGAACTCCATCCAATACCATGTGGGGAATATTTAAAGTCGTCATTTGCATGTTATACTTTATCTATCGACGAGCAAAGAGATTTTTGTGGATTCTTAAAGGAGGTAAAGTTTCCTGATGGTTATTCCTTAAACATTGCTAGATGTGTGAATCAAAAAGACAGGAAGATATCCGGACTTAAGAGCCATGATTGCCATATCTTATTAGAGACCTTACTTCCTTTAGCAATAGATGGATTGCTGCCAGAAGAGGTGTCTAAACCACTAATTGTGCTAAGTAATTTCTTTAAAGCAATGTGCTCAAAGGTGCTAAGTGTGGATGACTTGGAGAAAATGGAATCTAAAATTGCAATAGCACTTTATCAGTTGGAAATGATATTCCCTCCATCATTTTTTGATGTTATGATGCATTTACCTGTTCACCTAGCCGATAAGGCTATGATTCTTGGACCTGTCCAATATAGGTGGATGTACCAAATAGAAAGATACTTGCAAACACTAAAGAACTATGTTCGTAATCTTGCTTGTCCAGAGGGTTCTATTGCAGAAGGGTATTTGATAGATGAATGCTTGACATTTTGCTCAAGATACTTTCATGGTATTGAGACTCGATTTAATCGAGTTGAACGAAATTGGGATGGAGATCATTTACAGCCATACGAAGGATTGCCCATTTTTTCTCCAATTAGTCGTGCTTTAGGTAGGGGATATGTCTCACGTCAACTTAGTCAAGAAGAGTGGATGCAAGCACATTTATATGTCTTGAAAGATTTCGATGAAGTGCTCCCATATATTAAGTAAGTTGAAATGTAGTTAATATTAATTTCTCATAGAGTTAGCTTTCTTCTTAAACTTCTAAGTTGTTTACAATGTAATTGCATCTTGTGTTATCTAGGGAGCACAAGTACATGGTTCAACAAGCAAGTGTTAAGAATGAAGAGAATCGACATAAAAAACAGTTTTGAGAGTAGTTTGAAAGTCACATAAGTTCTATCTATATGGAAATTATTATAATTGTTCTATATGCTTAATTTGAGTCAATTATAATGATGTATTGATTTTGAACTTGTTTTGAATAGATTACTCAATTATATGATGAAAGGAAAGTGAGGAAGCAACTCTTTGATTTGGCTCGTGGACCATTAGAAGAAGTTGTATGTTATAATGGGTACATCGTCAATGGTTTTAGATTTCGAAAAAATGAAGTCGATTGTAACAGAAGAACTCAAAGTTGTGGAGTCTTGGTAAAAGGAGATGCAAGTAATGACAATCGTGATTATTATGGTGTTTTAATTGATATCATTGAGTTACACTACATGGGACGCAATAAGATTGCAATGTTTAAATATGATTGGAGGGATGTTGACCATTGTGGTAGAGGAATTATGGTTGACAAGTTTGGTTGAACTCTTGTGAATGTAACACGTTCATTAAAGAGTAATGAACCTTTCGTGTTAGCATGTCAAGCCGAGCAAGTATTTTATGTGAAAAGCATAAGGAATCCTTAGTGGCATTTTGTTATAAAAACAGAACCTCGAAATTATTACAATATGCCATCTCCAAAGGAGGAAAATGATGAAGAAGAAGAGGATGATGATCAAGAGCCATACCAATAGAATGATTCACATGGTCATCAAATGGGTTTCATAAGTACTGATGATTAAGATGATGTTATTATTTCATTAGATAGGGTTGACATACCTAGCAGACTTGTGGATATGGATGATGTTGATATGAATTAATGAGATTAAACATTTCAAAATGAATGTAATTTACTTACTTGAAAGTTATGTTCTTGACTTATCTAAATAGTTACATGTTCATTTGTTTTATATCGTGTATTTATGTATATGTTTCATTTATATAGTAATATGCGTGTATTGACTAAACTAATTAAATATGTATATGATGAATAGTGCTAACATATATTGAATTGATCAAAGTAAGGGATTCTACTAATGGCAAACGGAGGTAGCAAAGGTGGAGTTGGCACAAGTGATGCTAATGGAAGTAGAAATGATCCGGCTCATCAAGGTAAGTTTTAAATTATGCTTTCAAGTTTTTTAATACTGTATTGAAGATACTATTCTAATAAGTCGAGGTGATCTTTATTTTTCTCCCCATAGGGAAGAAGAAAGGGCAAGGGCCTACTCGGAATCTTAAATTGGCCAAAGAGTTCAAGGAAGGGAAAAGATATGAGATTGGTTGGCTGAATGGAAGACCCGTAGGGCCTCATGCTCGTGATTTAATAAATGAATGTACAAAACTTGTTAAGGCACAACAAAATGTACCTCTAAAGTTCACAGATTGGAAAAAAGTACCCTATATCAAAAAAAGGAAGCTTTTTGATAAAGTATTGGTAAGTAGTATAATAAAATCTAGTAGCAACTTCTATGATTTTTTTATTATATTCTTATTTGTGTATTTATGTTTCATTCTATTGTAGGAGTATTTCAAAGTTGAGGGTCGAGAGCAAGAGGTTTGGTAACAAATGGGTAGTTCTTACTTGAATTATCATGACTCCCTAAAGAAAAAGTGGTTTAAGCCATATGGTGAAGTAACAGAAGAGGCACGAGCAAATGTTCCACCAGGACAAGAGAAGGATGATTGGAATTGTCTTGTGGATTTGTGGAGCAAGCAAGATTATATGGTACCATTACAAAGAATTTATTATCAAATTTATTCTTAATTATTGTCCGGTGGATTTGTTGGCTTATGGGACTGATTTATCATTCTTAAATGTAGGACATGTGTTTGAAAAACAAGGAAAATCGGGACAAAAACAATATTATCCACACTTCTGGTTCAAAAAGTTTCCAACAACGTAGTGCAAAAGAGGTATTTGCCAATGACTACAATATCACTGCTAATGATATTGTAATCAACATGTTTCTTGATTTTGTTTTTCTATCTATTACTATCACTATTGGAATGCTTTCTATTTGTTGTTTTTGGAAGAAAAAAAAAATGATAAAAATTTGTAGCATAGGTGGAATTTCGTTTTCCTAATTAAGTAAAAAATATCTTTATTAGCTGCAAATAAGACAAGTCTAAATGAGGAGATTAAAAAACTACTAAAAGTAGAATAATCAACAAAATAAAAAGAAGTCGGAGTGCCGGATGATCATTGTATTAGTCATTGTTTGTACGATAATATTTATGTTATAAAAATTAGGGGTTGGGGGAGAGTGAAAATGAAAGGTGGGGGTGACCTGTCACCCCTCACCGCTCCATCGCCGATCGGCACTTTGCCGCCAACAACGACTTCTCGGCCACTCAACACCTCTACCCGTACCACCCCATTTTGTTTTTCTATCTGTTACTATCACCATTGGAATGCTTTCTATTTGTTGTTATTTGACTTTGTTTTGCTGAGTTATTGCATTATTCATCTTCAATACTTAATTACTATATGCTTTCTATTTGTTTTGTCAAATGGTAGAAATAGAAGACAGTCATAGCCCTAGTAGAATTGAATTACTTGACATCACCCATGTGCAAGCTAATGGGCAAAGCGATAAATGAACCAACACAAGATGCATTGGTACGAAATCCTCCAATTATATTAATATAGATAGTATATTTTTATGTGGTTTTGTTGTAAGTTACTTTTCTTTTTAGGTTGCATTGAGGAATCTTACTACTCAAGTGAATGAGGGGGCATTACGAATGAGGGGGCATTACAAATATCTCAAGATCAAATGTTTGTGGAGGTGTTTGGACCTGAGCATCATGGACGAATTCATGGCTATGGGGCTGGAGTCACTCCTACCAAGTTATGGGGTTCGTCCTCATCTAGAATGTATGATCTTGAGAAGCGACTCCAAGAATCAAACAAAAATGCTTAGAATCTGAATAGAAATGCTTAGAATCTAAACAAAAACGCTTAGAATCTGAACACAAATGAAGAGAGGCTGATGCAGAGTTGAAAGAAGAAGTAAAGCACCTCAAAAGCATGCTTGAACAACAAGCTATTCAAATGGTAGAACAAAGAAGACATTTTGAGGAACAATAAGCTAGTCAAATGGCAGCACAAAGAGCACATTATGACAACATGATGATGCAAATGTTGAGTTGTATGACCTCGCAATCAGCCCAATCTAGTAGTGATCACTAAGGTATGAAGATCATCTCAAGCTAGTCACTGTTTTTTTAGTACTATTGGATAAATTTGGAATGACTTGTTAAGTCATTGTTGGTACGAGTTTGCTTTTGCAATCCTTATCTTGAAAAATCTTTGAAAATATCCTTGGTCCCAAATTCATATGTTGTCTCGGTAATTGGTGTGGCTCTCCGGAAAAACCGAGATCTAACTTTATTTGTAACTGAAAAATGATAACTCAAATGTAACTAAAAAGCTAGGTGTCTAGCGGTGAAGAGTGATTTGCTTGGGAAGGCACACGTATATGAAGCTATGCATGTAACCGATTTTTATTTCCTTTCATTACCTTTGGCCTTATATAGGATGTATTAGGATTTGTTCTGTTCACCTACTACCATGTTAGATTGTGCAAAGAACCTTGTTTTTACAATTTAAAACTCTTGCCCCTGTTGACTATTGAATTGGATCATATAAATATTGATCGGGTTAATCTGACTTTTGGTATCATTCTCTCTTTTTCGAAACTTGAGGGCACCCATAATGGCTGAAATGTTCAATTATACTAGTGATAACTTCTTGCTTTGGAGATGATGATGAAGAATAAAATGTATCAAAACTTTTAACTCTTAGACAAATTTGGTCTTTGTACAAAGTGTGGTTTTTGTATATGTATATATATATATATATATATATATATATATATATATATATATATATATATATATATATATATATATATATTTGTGCATGATTGTGGTTTTTTTTTTTTTAAAAATAAAATAAAATCTTATTTTGAGGGTCAAGAGACCCCTTAAATAACCTTATTTATCAAGGGTTGTAAATATAAATTTTTTAAACCTTGGTAAAAGGTTATTTAAGGGTCTCTTGACCCTCAAAATAAGATTAGAGCACTTGTTTTAAGGGCCACGAAGGCCGTTAAAATTTCCTTTTCGATGGTATATGTTTCGAAGGTTATCAAGGGTCAATTGGACTCTTAAAATAATTTTTTTCAGGGTTTTTTAATACTTTTTTTAAGGGTTTTGACCAGCGTGTTGAATTCGAGTCGTGTCAAGGTAGGGGTATTCGACTAAATTACTCAACTCTAACCCGACCCATTTAATAATCGTGTCATGATCCTTCAACCCTAACTCGACCTATTAATAAGGCAGGTTGACCTAACACAACCTATTTAACATGCTTAATAAATGAGTCGTGTTGGGTTGATACGAATGTAATACAACTCATTTCAATCTACATAATATTAAGTATAACATCCATCTTGAAATTTTATTTATTTATTTATTTTTATTTTTTTTACATTCCAAAAGCAGTGCATACACTTCAAGTTTTCAACCCACATTCAAAATAATATAGTTCAACAGAAATATAAGATGGCCAACAAGCATAACGTCAAGTAGTCTTATCATTCAAAGAAACTAAAACAAGTGGGCCATATCATGCAATCATAAAACTTTTCATATGATATCAAAAGGGAGTATTACAACGTTACACGTAGTTGTAATCTTTAAAAGCAATACCTATTAGATCTAGTTTATAAACTATCTCAATAAACCCACTTGCAAGATATGCAAACGGTGTCCAACACTAATACAAACACACACACACACACACAAAACATAGCACAACACAAAAGCTACAACCGTGGCCCTAATCAACAATTAATATGTCTCATATATTTATAGCAGCACATGGGATCAAGTTTATAGAACAAAAACATTATGCCTAAAAAATTACTGCAGAATTTTGAAACACCAAGAAAACGGTTTTTTTTTTTTTTAATTCTAAAACTCACTAAACACATGAGAGAGAGAGAGAGAGAGAGAGAGAGAGAGAGAGAGAAAAAGCAATAACCAGTTTGAGACTCTGAGTTTGAGAATTGGGCGTAAGACTATAAGATAGAAGAGTGAGTACCGAGTAGTATGGCTGAAATAAAAAAATTAAATTAGATATTTATAAGAAGGTTTAGAGATTTAGGGTTTGTAGGATTTAGAGATCTAGGGTTTGTAAAGTTTCAATTTTCAATTATATCCCTTGTAAGTTTTTGTAATTCCATGTCGGGTTTGTGTCGCGTTCACGGGTTAGGTCGAACATTGACACCCCTAATTGAGTACTCTCAGTACTATATATATACGTGCTCCCTCCTCTCACATAACTGTTGGTCCCACTAATTAAATTTATGGTAGGACCCACAATTCATGTGAGAGGGGGAGTACGCATTTATGGTACTCTTGGAGTATTTAATAATTTTTCTAAAAGGAGAAAGACTATTTTATTCTTTTTAATTGTGGTGATTAATAAGCTAATATGAATTAATTTAGATATTGGACTAGATGTGCCCAAGGAAAAGGTGAGAGGAGGAGGTGTCAAATATTACGTTTGCACCAACAGGCTTTAGAATCCAAAAATTCATGGCCAAAAAAAAAAAAAAACTATCACTCTGATTTATGAGTTATATATGCGTACTATTGTGCTAATATTTAACACGCAATATATTGAAAGCAACATCATCCACTTCAATTTTCATTGTGTATATGACCCGTATATATTATGTTGCATGTTCATTTTCATTTTCCAAGGAAATTTTCTAAGCATCCAAACACACATCCAAAAGATAGCTAGAGATGAATAAACACTAACCTGGAAGCATATTTCTCTAATAAAAGTCCAAACAAAATATGAAGGACACTTCGGTGTAACTTTGTCTAACAAATGAATGTTTTGTTGTTGTGGGGGTGCAAAAGTACTAGTAGAACATCATTCAAACATCACTAAAATAAAATATACTCTCTGTTACATGATTGACACACCAAAGTACATAATCTTCCTAGAGTGACCAAGAAAATAACAAACTCATACGAAGTTTAGGCACTTGTGTTTTTGCACATCACAATAGGAGCTAATACCCCATTTAGAATCGCTCCACTAAAATTGCACAATCACATAATGTCAATCTAGAAAACTAGTTCTCCTATTTATACTTGTCACTACAAAAAAAAGGTTCTATGGCCGCGCTTTTAAAACGTGGCTATATGTCAAAAGAACGTGGCTATAGCCTATAGCCGTGTTTTTTTAGGCCACACTTTCTAGTGTGGCCTAAAACTGTGACTATAGGACTCACGGTCCTATGGCCACACTTTTTAACCGCGACCCAAGACCAGGTCCTATAGCCGCGTTTAAAACGCTGCCTAAGGTTGTGGTCTTGGGCCGCATTTTAAACGCGACCTAAGGTTGTGGTCTTGGGCTGCGTTTTAAACGCTGCACAAGGTTTAACCTTAGGCCACATTTAAAACGCTGCTATATACCCTTAAAATTTTTTTTTTTAAAAAAAACCTTTGATTACCAAAAATTAATTTTTGGTAATCAAAAGTTTTTTTTTTTAAATTAAAATTAAAATTTTTAAAATTAATACTTTCAAACTTCAAAATTTCAATTTTAAATAAATAAAGAAATTCAAAACAAAAATACAAACCCAGCAAATTCAAATTCAAACAAAAACCCAGAAAATTTCAAAATTAATCAACCACAACATGTTCTAAAATACAAGAAAACAAGACAAGAACACAAACAAAACATCTCCTTCAACGAAATCAACCCAAACTAAACACAAACTATTCAAGGAAAACAAAAGCACAAGCTCAAAAATACAAAAATCCCCATAACAAAAACACAACCAAAAAGAGTCCATATGCTCAAACAAAAAATTAATCAAAACACAATCAAACAAAAGAATCAAACAAAAGAAAATAAGAATTCCCGACCCAAAAAAAAAACTTGTCTATCGGCGGCACTCAAGAGGGCCAACGGCGCGCTCAGCGTCGCGATCGCGACGCTCAACGCGACGCTCAAACGGCGACGCTCAAGCGTCGCGATCGCGACGCTCAATCGCGACGCTCAACGGCGACGCTCAGCGTCGCGAACGGCGACGCTTGAGCGTCCGCGATCGCGATGCTTGAGCGTCCGCCGTCAGCGACGCTGAGCGTCGCCGTCAGCGACGCTTCAAAGATCGGGCGATCGGCGTCGATCGCGACGCTCGGTGTGGGTTGGAGTCTCGGCGTCGCCGTTGAGCTTCATCGGCGACGGCCGAGCTCAATGGCGGCGGTGTTTGTGGTTTGTGTTTTTTTTTTTTTTTTTTTTTTACCGAAATGGCTCTGGTTGAATGGCTCGGGGTTGTGGTTTGTGTTTGTTTGTGTTTGTTGGTGTGCTATTAGTATTGAATGGCTCCATTAAGGAAAAGAAAAAAAAAAAAGTTTGTCAAAAAATAAAATACGGAGGTCCTTAGGCCGCGTTTTTAGCTCAAAAAAACGCGGCCTAAGAACTCGTCTATGGCCACGCTTCTAAAACGCGGCCACAGTTAAAGAAAAGAAAAAAAAATTTGCCAAAAATAAAACACGGAGGTCCTTAGGCCGCGTTTTTAGCTTAAATAAACGCGACCTAAGAGCCCGTCTATGGCCACGCTTAAAAAACGCGGCCTAAGAACAGTCTATGGCCTCATTTTTAAAACGCCACACGATTAAGGAAAAGAAAAAAAAAATTTGCCGAAAAAAAAAAAACGGAGGTCCTTAGGCGTTTTTTTAGCTCAAATAAACGCGCCTAAGAGCCCGTCTATGGCCATGCTTAAAAACGCGGCCTAAAAACTGTCTATGGCCTCATTTTTAAAATGCGGCCACGATTAAGAAAAAGGAAAAAAATTTGCCGGAAAAAAAACGGAGGTCCTTAGGCCGCGTTTTTAGCTCAAATAAACGCGGCCTAAGAGCCGTCTATGGCCACGCTTAAAAACGCGCCTAAAAACTGTCTATGGCCTCATTTTTAAAATGCGGCCACGCTTAAGAAAAGGAAAAAAATTTGCCGAAAAAAAAAAAACGGAGGTCCTTAGGCCGCGTTTTTAGCTCAAGAAAACGCGGCCTAAGGTCCCGTCTATGGCCACGTTTAAAAACGCGCCTAAGAGCCCGTCTATGGCCCGTTTTTATGAAACGCGGCTTGATCCATCTTAGGCCGCGTTTTTTATAGCCACAACTTAAAAAACGCGGCCTAAGACCCCCGCGTTTTGTAGTGTGTAGAAAGTCGGGGTTTTTAGCCTGACATTAAGCAACCATCATGCCAACAATAATTGATGCACTAGTTGTGTGAGCTTGTAGTGGCGGCTCTAAAAATATTTTTTAAGGGTGTCATTCAAATTTGTGTTGAAGAGGTTGATAAGGATCTTTTTTTGGAAAATATTTTCTTATTTAATTTTAATCAATATACGATGATAAGATGAAATCATTTTTTGTAACCAATAATCCGAAGGAAGACTTTTCAAGCCAATATGAGTTCTCTTAGAAGATGAATATTGTGATATACATGATTTCTTTATCATAAATTTTTTAGCAAGATAATCTATATAAATATATATATATATATATATATATATATATAAATCGAAGCCTTTGAAATTCTCACAATTTTCCACGACAGCATAATATTTAAATAAAATTAACATTTTATTTAAATAAAATTATTATTTTTTAGTTCAAACTTAACTAGGAGTGAAACTCTATCTCTCTAACAAATTCAACTTAAACTCAAACTTATCATTATCATTTTTTTAAAAAAAATAAAATTATTTTTGTTTGATAAAAACTTAACAAGGAGTGAAACTCTATCTCTCTAATAAGTTTAATTTAAACTCAAACTCAAATGTTGATAATCTATATATAAAAAAAAAAAAAAAAAATGATAGGACTAAAAAGTAAAAAAGAGACTCACATTGATATTCGTGAGTTTGGTTTTTGGGTTAAATTTCTACTAATTTTTTTTTTTTTTTTTATTGTACATGGTAGACAAAGTATCTATATATTTTTGGAGAAAAATCAAATATGCATCCTATGTCTTCCAAAATTTAGGGAACGATAAATTTTTATTTGGTATGTTATATATAAATTTGTTGAATTTGGTTTGGTTTTGAAGTAGAATTTAGGGATTCTATAAATTTTGAAGTTTTAGTTTTGGGGTTTTTGGTATTTGGGTCTCGGAAGGTTGATCTTAATTCTTCACCTTAAATGTTTTTTATTTAGGTTCATGTGATTTTTTGTTTTCTTATTAAAAGCTATGATTTTTGGTTGATAAATTATTTGTTTGGATTCATTTCGATTAATTATTTGTTTGGATTCAACATAAAAGATAATAGAATTAGATATTATAATTTTGATATTGTTCCATGTTTTGAATTTTCTATATTGTTATTACTACGAAAAAGTCATATTGCTATTCAAATTTGAAACATGGTGTGTCTTCCTCATATCATGGTCTTTGTTTATCTATTTGCAGTTTATATTAGTTTTGAGTGTGTGTGTGTGTGCGCGCGTGTGTGTGTATATACTAAGAACTGTAAATTATTTTGTAGGTTTCAGTAATTATGCACTTGTAACTCATTAACGTTCAATGTTATACAACACTTCTAAACTATGGAAAAATAGAGAAGTTAAATATTTCATCATTTTTTTTTTTAAATACTAACTAGCAAAATGCCTATTTACTCATTGTTGGATTTTTTTTTCCCGAGTTAATAACTTTTCCGTGCATCACATGAAATCACATCCATAGTAAAATTAAATGGCAAAGATTAAGGGAAGAGAGATGCAAACACAAGAACAACACACAATGTGTTATCGAAGAGGAAACCGAAACTCTCGGCATAAAACCTCTCCGCCGCCCTCCAAGCGGTAAGTAATCCACTAAAAAATGTAGTTAGGATACATGAACATCAATAGACCCTCCAAGCCTAATCTACCTAGTGTACCTAAGCCTTCCAAGCTTCTTGCTCCAACGATGTTGCGCCGAACCTATTTCTTTTCCGGCTTCCCAGATTTCGCTACTTGACCATAGCATCAACCAATGTGAAATTGGTTCCTTCATAATCGCTTCCCAAAGTACCAAACAGCCCTCTCACGAAAATGGATATGGTGAGAAAATGTTTTGGTAATAAGCCTCTCAACGATTTAACAATGGAAAGGAAGAGAGTTGAGGAATTTAAATAGTCTCTTAATGAAGATTGGGGATGAGTCAATCTTGTTTTTCTCTAGGTTTTCTCTCTCAAAATTCTCTCTGGAAACTCTCTTTTTTTCGTGGGTAAAAAGGGTATATATACTAGGGTGAGAATGGAATGTGAAGAGTCAAGTTTTTCAAAACAGGGCTGGCTCGCGGCTTGGCCTTACGGCTTGACCGAGTCGCGAGTTCTAGCCACGAGGTAACCGAACGGCCAGTTGTCCTATTTTTTCCTGTAGTGCTTCACCTGGCATGACACTTCAACTTCTAGCATGCCTGGCACGTGTGTGCGGCTTTTCCGGCAGCTTGCAGCCGCGAGTCACCCGTGAAATCCAGTCGTGAGTTCCTATTTTTCTTGCACACTCTTGAGCATTTCTTCACACTATCTCACTCACTACCCTTACAAGAATCCCACCTAAATACAGAGTTACTAATTGCTGAAATACAAGCAAATTTGGCACGAAATAAAACCAACAAGATGGTTGATTAAATTCAACCTTACAATCTCCCCCTTTGGCTAATCCGTGACAAAACTCTAAAACAGACTCTAGACTTAACATGTGAGTTGGGAACAGTTGAACATAACTCACTCACACCTAACTCTAGAAACTGTGAAGCTCTTGAATCATATGAACATGAATCTCCTGAAACACAAGAATACACCATGATCATTGTATGCAGAAAAGCATGAAATGCATATGAAGCAGGCATGATGTGATCAAGTAAAGATGGAGTTAAGAAACAAATCATGGCTTGATCAAACAAGCAATCACTACAAGGTAGTGACCACAATGCTCATTCACACTTGGAATGAACACTTGGACATAAAAGCTAATAAGATCAATGCAAATCAATTGCATGTCCAACACTCAACCAATGCATAATACACTAAGTATATGCATCTAGGAATAATCCTACAAAGGCACAAGAGTGACAAGACTTAAAAGGAAAATGCATGACATTTAGTTAGAAATACTGGTTTAACAAAGCATAAAGGTTGTATAAAGCATGATACAAACCATAAAGTCTACAAAATCATGGAAACAAACCCTAAAAACTTACAGAAGCAACATGGGCACAAACCACAAAATACTAAATATAAACTTAAACAATATAAACTAAAAGTGCTTAAAGTTTCTCCTCTTCAAAGTAATGAGAAGCTATGATGCAATTAGAACATATATACTTGTAACCTCAAACACTTGCACAAAACACATTAGACCCTCAAGGTAAAGCAAGTAATAAAATGACAAATATAATGTAACAAGTAAATTGCGATCAAGTAAACATGATGTGAAACATGTGAGCAACTTGATCATACACCAAATCAGTCATATAGAAATGACTACAATGATCACATAGCAAAGCAATTGATCATCCAAACATACATTCAATGAAGCACAATAGCATAAGGAAGTATGCATGTCCAATACATAAACATGAGCGATGAGAACAACAAAGCATAACTCAAAGCACCATAAAGCCAACAAGAAAACAAACAGAACAAAATTTTCTAATTAACACAATGTCTTCTCCCCCTTGGTATATGCATCTCCACTATGGAAAATTTCTCCCCTTACAAATGTGCACGAAAAATAGAATTTCTCCCCCTAAGGATGTGCACAAGAATCATATAGAAATGACAAAAACTCTCCGGTATACTCTCTAGAGTATACTCTCCCCTTTTTTGTCAGGAATAGACAAAGGGTCAAGAAGAAACGAGGGCAAGAGATGAAGGTACGAACAATGCTAATGATACATGAGGGGTGCGAGATGAATGAGAAAATGAAGCTCAAACCTAAGGCAATGTAAAATGCTACAGAGTATAAGGTAGACATGACATGCTAGGATGAAGAAGCAAGGTATAGACCAATGCATGACAAGAGTAGCAAAGGTGTGTGCAAGAGGTGGCTAAGTGTAATGCATGACCAATGCATGAAAAATGCACATGTGGGGCAAGGTGTGTTAAATACATAACCAATGAACCAAACATGTTCCTAATGAGGAAACATGAGAAACCCCAAAGTTTGGTACTCATCGGAGTCCAAACAAGCGAGAAAATGTCTAAGAGACATTTTATCAAACACCTAGCATGCACACTATGAACAATAATGTGAAACAATGCATGAACATCATGAAATCCACCCTTAATACATGTTTTTTTTTGCTACAAAGGGCCAACATCCAATGCAAATCAACAAAAAGAAACCAATCCCATGAAGAAATTTGACAAAAATTATGTTTTCCCAACCCCTATGATAAAAATCCCAGCCAAGAGTACAAAATTCTCCAAAACATAATCTAAGGATCAAAATTAATGAAAAGAATTTATAATTACCTTAGAAATATTAATGGAATGAAAAACCATTCAAATTGATTGAGTTTTGATGTAAAAATATTGAAAGAGGGGTTTTAGAGAGGATGGGAGAGGTTTAAAACAAGTTTCCCACAAAAAAGCTCTTTAAAAAGCTGATTTTGGGCATTTCGCGACTAGCAAGTCGTGAGTGAGTCACGAAACCCCTCTGTATGAACTCGCGACTTAAACTCGCGGCTTGCAAGTCGCCAAAATGAGTAGCCAAAACTGGCAGCTTGCGGGCAACTCATGCAAGTAGCCAAAATGAGTAGCCAAAAATTCTGACACTTGTTTTTCAAAAACAGAATATGCTTAAACAATGAAGAACAAAGTAAGCACTAAACATGAACACAAAGAGTGATAAAAATCACTTCCAAAAACATATAAAATGATCAAAAATCTTTTTGGATTAATCCATATAAGATTGAGCACACACACATCATATTTAGACAAGTACAATCTAACAAGTGAATAAGACATTTATTGAACATTAGGCATGTGTATTGTGTGTGTGTATCAAATGTGGAATAGTCCTTAGTCTAGAGTGAAGTTTCAATGATCAATTCAATCAAGTCATACACAACTAGTACTAAATCAAGTGGTCTATCTCAATTATAGAAATGAACATATATGACCTCCCACAAGAAAATGATTACAAACAATGAAGCTTTTCATTTGGCTTCTTTACAATTCATAACATTTGATCATTTTGAATCAAAATATCTCATTTTGAGATTGATGCTTGAAATTTGTGATATTTCAATTTGATGAACAAGCCTTTGGCTTTTTGGGCATCATAGGAACCCTTCCTCATCCAAACGGAACAATTGTTTGGAATGAGTGTCTCAAGAGAAGTGAGACGAGGGTTGGAAGAATGAGAACCGGAGATGCACATAGTTAAGGAGTTAAGAGCATTAAACATTTTCTTAATAACATGCTATTTTCACTCAAAACCGGTTTACTCTTTTTAGCACAATTTCCAAAAAATTCAAAAAAAAAAATTTCTTTTGATTCTTTTAAAAGCATGAAACTTAGAGCATTGAGGTCTTAGATGACCAAAGACACTACAATGGTGACACACAATGTGTTTAGGTGCACCAGGCCTTTCGGGAAGGGATCTAGTAATATGGTTTTGTTCCCTCTTCAACTTATGACATTGAGGTCTTATATGACCAATCACACCACAATGGTGGCAAGTTGGAACAAACTTAGATCCATCCAAAACCTTAGGTTGAGACCTAAACAGAGGCTTTAACTTAACAGTCTTTTTCTCCATCTTTTGATTTTTTTTTTGTGTAGAGGAACGTACACCAATTTGTCCTTAGAGGTAGAATACACAATAGGTACAAGATCAGGTACCACAACATGATTGCAACAAATATTATCATCCCTTTTATCAATGGGTTTAGCAATCAAACACTTGGTGTTGACACCCCATTTTGCAACTCGCATTTAACCTCACATGGAGGGTAAAAGGGTAATTTCACCTTGGAAATATGCATCTTGATTATGGTCACTATATCCTTAATCTCAATTCACTAAAATGATCTTGATGTTGTAACAATTAAATCAACTGGTCATAAGCCCTAATCGGACCATCAGATTGAAAGTTATCATCAAATCAAGTTCTAATGGTCGAGATGCACAATCACAAATTGAGTCCGACTATATGTGATTATGAACAATTGATTTCAATTGATTATAAGTATAATCAATTTGAGAATGATGATGTGTCATAATTTGATTGGTTAGGACTACATTTTATGGTAGGGTTGCACACACCTAATTAACTAGATAGTTAAACATTAATTATTCAATGAGTAATTTGTGCAATTATCTTTTAATTAGGATAAATTTGGAACCAATTAAGTCTGAAATGAGAGTAATTGGAGCCATTTAATGTTAATTGGGAGCTAATTTGAGACCTATTAATGTTAATTGTGCTGAAACCATTTTCTAACAAATGACCTCTGCTAACTATTTCATCAATATCTTTCAAAATATTTTGAATCCATGAATGAGGTTAATTTTCCCATAAATTAGACATCCGGGGCTTCAATTTGAGTACAAGAATGAGACAATTCTGATCAGAATTGAGGCAGATATGATTTTTCAAAGTTAGCTCTACAGGCTGTTACAGTAGCTACGGGAAAAACGAATTTTGGCTTGCTCCTCACTCCCACCAATCTTTCCATTTAATGCACCAGATTTCCCCCAAGGTTAAAATGAGGTCTAAGTTCATGATTCTTTGTCAACCCTCATTAAATGGCCTTCCATTCATATTTCCTCCACCACTACTACATAAACCCCCCATCTTCTTCATTCCAAGACATGAAAAAACCCCTCTCTCTTCTCTTCTCTTGAGTTCTAGTAAAGTTGAGTAGTCTTGTCACATCTTGGTCTTCCTAAGATTCAAGGTATTGAGTAAGACTCACACTCTCTCTCCTAGCTCTTCTTTTCCTCCACCCTTAGGACTTCCATCAAGATTCCTCTCTTCCACCATATGGATCTTGCATGAAAGTAAAATCCCCTTCCCTAACTGTTTGTTTATGTTGCCATGATGAGAATTTAAGATTAAAGCATGATAATTCCCTTGAATATGTTTGAATGTTCTTAATTGTTCTTATGTGTTCTTCACATGTTCTTGGTTGTTCATCACATGTTCATGCATATCACTAGATTTAATCTTAAATTCACATCAAAAATATGAAAAATATGTTTGTTTAGTAATTCTTTCAAATTCTTAAATCTAGGTTATCACCATCCACACACATTCACTAAAATTTATTTGTCAATCTAAATGAAAATGCTTAATAAATTGAATTAGGGTTTATCACATGCATACACTTTAAATTCAACATGCAAATTGATTGATAATATATTGGATGATGTGATATGAATGTTGGCCACCACAGTCTAGAAGACCGGTTTCACCAGGCAAAGTGGGTGCCTAACACCTTTCCACCTTATAACATAGCCTCCGAACTTAGATCAAGGGGTAGTAGATCAAATACTTATCCATGTAATTTTCAATTTCTAGATTGTAACTAGGAAACAAAGTCATGTACTTTATTTTAAATTGTATCTAGAACCAAAGTCATGTAATTTTCCTAAAGTCAATGTAAATTCAATTTCAAATTAATAAAATGAGGAATTTTTCAATTTTGGTTTTCTTATTTATTCCAATAATTAAATAAGTGGCAACTCCATTACAAAACCCTTAATCTAAAGGGAAAAATATAACTAGTCGAACCTCCATTTTGAGAGGCAATAACACGACTTCACCCATTCACGTGGGTTTGGCCCAACGTCCTACAAAAACGGGCCGGGGGCGCAGTCTCTCACACTTGGCATGCATCTTAAGATATTCATTTTCACATTTTAACTCATCAACAAGTTTGTTAGACAAAACAAGTTTAGCATCCAAGTCCATATTCAAACATTCAAACTCTTTTAGCTTTTCAAGATAATCTTCAACAAGTTTTTTATATTTCTCAACCAATTTGTTGGATTCATTGAGTTTAGCAATTAAATCATCCTTTTCACAAAATAACTTGCTCAAACTCTTTTGAAACTTCTTAGCATTTTTCTTCAAGAGTTTTTCATTTGGAATATCAACAACATCAAATGATTCATGCAACATAGCATCACAATCATGACGATCCACACTCATAGAGGCATTTTCACAACATGTGACATGCTACATTTATCATCAACCAAATCATACAAAGACGCATACAAAGCACAATCCATGGCAAATAAACACAAGGGGTCAAGGATAACACTTAGGAATCTAAACCACAACAAGTGTACCCACTCTGATACCAACTGAAAGTTCAAATAGTGTATAAAACACTATGAACGTTTAGACCTCCAATAACAAAATTACCAATTCAAGCTTTATGACAAATAATAAGTGTACGGAACATGAATAAGCTTAATACAGAATTGATAAACAATCTAAACCAAATAAAATCACATCCACAGCAGAAATTAAATGGCAAAGAT
This sequence comes from Quercus dentata, assembly GCA_028216015.1. NCBI lineage: Eukaryota > Viridiplantae > Streptophyta > Magnoliopsida > Fagales > Fagaceae > Quercus > Quercus dentata. The sequence goes on from CP116447.1 coordinate 101,472,600, forward strand.
TAATGGAAGAGAGATGCAAACACAAGGACAACACACAATGTGTTATCGAAGAGGAAACCAAAGCCCTTGGCGTAAAACCTTTCCGCCGCCCTTCAAGCGGTAAGTAATCCACTAGAAAATATAGTTGGGATACATGAACCGCAATAGACCTCCAAGCCTAATCTACCCAATGTACCTAAGCCCTCCAAATTTCTTGCTTCAATGAAGTTGCGCCGAACCTATTTCTTTTCTAGCTTCTCGGATTCCGCTACTTAACCATAGCATCAACCAATGTGAAATTGGTTCCTTCCTAACTACTTCCCAAAGCACCAAACAGCCCTCTCACAGAAATGGATATGGTGAGAAAAGGTTTTGGTAATAAGCCTATCAAGGATTTAACAATGAAAAGGAAAAGAGTTGAGGAATTTGAAGAGTCTCTTAATGAAGATTAGGGATGAATCAATCTTGTTTTTCTCTAGGGTTTCTTTCTCAAAATTCTCTCTGGAAGCTCTCTTTCTTTCATGGGTAAAAGGGGTATATATACTAGGGTGAGAATGAAATGTGAAGAGTCGGGTTTTTCAAAACAGGGCTGACTTGCGGCTTGGCCTCACGGCTTAACCGAGTCGCGAGTTCCAGCCGTGAGGTAACTGAATGGCCAATTGTCCTATTTTGTCTTGTAGTGCTCCAGCTGGCATGACGCTTCAACTTCTGGCATGACACTTCAACTTCTCGCATGCATGGCACGTGTGTGAGCTTCTTCTAGCGGCTTGCGGCCGTAAGTCACCTGCGAGATCCAGTCACAAGTCTCTGTTTTTCTTGCACACTCTTGAGCATTTCTTCACACTATCTCACTCACTACCCTTACAAGAATCTCACCTAAATACAGGGTTACTAATTGCTGAAATACAAGCAAATTTGGTACGGAATAAAACCAACAAGATGGTTGATTAAATTCAACCTTACAATAAATATATTAATTATTATTACTAAGATTAAATCTTGGAAATCATCTATTATCTCTTACTATAATAAAGTTATTAGTTATTGTTGTTAAGTGAACTTTAGTTATTATTGCTTAGAATACTTTAATTTATTATTTATTAGTTTTTATCTTTACTCTTTTCAATTATTTTATTTAACAATTCAACTCAAATTTGACAACTTATTGGTATTTTTTTTTTTTTTTATTTTTTACTCTATTAAGAATTCAACACAACAATACAATTATTAAATAAAAAATAAAAAATTGTCTTCACTTCACACTGTCCAATGCCCCACTTCCACTACCTCACACTTAATTATCTTCTTTTTTTTTTTTTTTTTTTTTTTTTTTGAAGATTTAAGATCAACAAATTTCTAATTTTTGTTATTGGGCTTGCTACTTTTTTTCTCATATTTTAGATCAAATTGATTTGTTGTTGAGTTCTTTCTTTTGTTCTAAAAAGACCAAGATAAAGGTTTTTGTTGAATTGGTTTGTTGTTGGGCTTCTTTTAGGAGGCACAAATTTTTATTTTAGGGGTCAAAACAATAAAATTATATAATTAGTCTCAAGTCAAAGTATTCATTTGAACCCCAGTAATTAAGCAATGTGATGTTGCCACATCCACTAACACACTTTTTAATTTTTAAGTCGGTTTTGAAACGAATTAGAATTTGAACTCTTACAATTCCTACATACTTAGCAAGCTTTTCCTTATCTATAAGGCAACCTTCCTTAATTCTATTGTTTTCTTTTTATTTGTTGCCAAATTGAGAAAGAGACGCTTGTGAAATTATTTGTGCGCTGAGAAAAAGCTTTCTGGAGGAGATGGAAAAGCAATAGTTAAAGCTTGTTTAGATTTGAGGAAGTTCATTCCATAATCCTTATGTAATATATATAGCCATGCGGCCAAAATGGACAAATGCCCTTTTCGCATAAAATATACAACATTCTGCCCTATTTCCCAAACTAATTAGGAAAATGTCCCTCTTTTGTGACTCGATTTTCTCAAAATCGAGTTTCAATGTAAAACTCAATTTGTAGAAAATTGAGTATGGGGTGATCAAACTTAAAATAAATAAATAAAAATTGCATGGAACTTGAGTTCTATAAAAATGCCACTATAGGCCTCCATGAAACGCAGCTATAGGTAAAACTTAAAAAAATAAATAAATAAAAATAAAAAAATTGCATGGAACTCAAGTTCGTAGAGCTCGAGTTCCATAAAAACGCCACTATAGGGATTTAAAACACCACTATAGGACTCCCAATGGAGCGATCAAACTGAAAAAACTTGCATGTTTTCAAATGCCACTATAGGGATTTAAAACGCCACTATAGGGCTCCCTATGGAGCGATCAAACTAAAAAAAAAAAAAAAAAAAAAAAAAAAAAAAAAAAAAAAAAAAAAACTTTGCATGTTTTAAAACGCCACTATAGGAGTTTAAAAAATTGCATGGAGCTCGAGTTCCAATAATTTTTTTTTTTTTTAATTTTCAATTTGTTATAACTTGATTGTGCAAAAATCGAGTTTCAAAACAGGGACATTTCCCTAATTAGTCCGGAAAAGGGGGCAAAACGCTGTATATTTTGCACGAAAAGGGCATTTGCCCATTTTGGCCATAGCCATGCAAATGTTAGGTTTTGCATGCCATTGGAATTGCAGGATATATTGGTAAAATATGACAAAGTAAATAGTTTCCTAAGCATTATTGGCACCGGAATCTTAGAGGAGAGAAGTAAGGAATTAAATCAAAGTTTTGTGAGCTAAGAAAAACTTTTGAGAAATAAATGACATCTTTTGTTCCCTTAAGTACGTACCTCAGGGTGACCGAGGGTGATGATATAATCACAGCTCACACAGATTGAGTAAGAACAAAAGAAAAGTCACCATCTTTATGCATGGCATATGGCTTCATTGTAAAGCAACTTGAAGTGTTCCCCAATGACTTCTAGAGCATTCCCTCCTTAATGAGTTTATGTGAGATTTATGTTTGTTTGCCTTTAAAAAGGTGAAGTGTTTCACTTTAGAGAATACATTCACAATGACTTGGTGCAAACTCCCCTCTTTATATATTCTCCAATACAAACATAAACATGTTGCCTCAGCATTTTATTAATTGAAAGATGATCAATATGACATGCTGCACCCAATCATTCCAATTATTTTTTAAACCTCTTCAGATACTATCTATTCCATTTTGGGTTACTATTATTAGTGATTTTGTTAAAAGGGTTTTAGACTCATTCTAATGAATGTTACATATACCAATTTTCGAGACACATTTGATAAAAGTGTTTATTAAATTAGTTTTAGAATACCAAATATTACTTGTTTTACTTATTCTTGTCATGAGTTACATGTTTACACTTCACATAGAAAATGTAAGGTTGAATTTAATCAACCATCTTGTTGGCTTTATTCCGTGCCAATTTGCTTGTAATTTAGCAATTAGTAACCCCGCGTTTAGGTGGGAATCATGTAAGGGTAGTGTGTGAGAGAGTGTGAAGAAATGCTCAAGATTGTGCAAGAAAGTAGGGACTCGCGGTTGGATCTCGCGGGTGGCTTGCGGCTTGCAAGCCACCAAAAGATGCACACGAGTGAAGCATGCACAGAAGCTAAACCGTCATATCAGCTATAGCACTACAGGACAATAAGTCCAATCGGCCATTCGATTAGCTCACGGCTTGGACTGGCGACTCAATCAAGTCACGAGGCCAAGTCACCGATTCGCTCTGTTATGGAAAAACTGGCTCTTCGCATTCCTTTCTCACTCCAATATAAATGCCCCTTATACTCATGAAATATAGAGAGCTTCCAGAGAGAATTTTGAGAGAAACCCTAGAGAAAAACAAGATTGACTCATCCAAAATCTTTACATAGTGACTTTTCAAATTCCTCAACTCTCACCCTCTCCATTGTTATATCCTTGAGAGGTACATTAGCCAAAACCTTTTCTCACCATATCCATATTTGTGAGAAGGATATTTTGGTGCTTGGAAAGCAGTTAAGAAGGGACCAATTCATATTGGTTGATGCTATAGGTTATAACGGAATCCGACAAGCTAAAGAAGAAATAGGTTAGGCGTAACCTCATTGGAGTAGGAGCTTGGAGGGCTAAGGTACACTGGGTAGATTAGACTTGGAGGGTCTTCTGCTATTCATGTATCCAACTTGATTCTTTAGTGGATTATTGACCACGAGGGCGGGGGAGAAGTTTTACATCGAGTGCTTCGATTTCCTCTTAGATAACACATCGCTGTGTTGTCCTTGTGTTTGCATCTCTCTTTCTTAATCTTTGTCATTTAATTTCTGTTGTGGATGTAATTTTATTTGGTTTAGATTATATTATCTATTCTATATTAGCTTATTTACATTTTCCGCAAGTACATTGTTTATTGATAAGCTTGAATTGGTAATTTGTTAATTGGGGGTCTAAACGTTCATAGGTGTTTTATACACATTTTGAACATTCAATTGGTATCGAGCGTATACACTTGCTGTGGTTTAATTACCCTAGTGTGATCCTTGACCCCTTTTGAAATTGACCGGTCTTAATCTTTAAATGCTCCACCATATTTTGATGGTAGCAATTATGCCTTTTGGAAGGTACGGATGAGAGCATTTTTATGTTTGATAGATGAATCTATTTGGGATGTTGTTGATATTGGTCGGACTAGGCCGGAGGCAGCCAAATCCACATGGGATAAGGCAGCCCTCGCGACGTCAAATGCTAATAGCAAAGCACTTAATGCTATTTTTTGTGGTGTGTCTCCGGATGAGTTCCATCGGATTTCTCACATTACCATTGCCAAGGAGGCTTGGCGGATATTGGAGACCACTTATAAGGGAACGAAGAAAGTAAAAGACACGAAGCTATAGATGCTGACCACCCGATTTGAGGAGTACAGAATGAGTGAGGACAAGTCCTTTGACTCTTTTTATAGTAGGCTGAATGAAGTGGTCATCAAAAAGTTTAACTTGGGAGAGAAAACAGAGGATTCCAAGGTAGTAAGGAAGATCCTTCGGTCACTGCCGGAAAGCTTCCGTGCCAAGGTGACGACGATTGAAGAGAGCAAAGATCTCGATGATACCAAAGTCTAAAAACTAGTTGGCTCGCTTTAGACTTATGAATTGTCGCTGCCCACTCAAAGGAAGAGAAAATCTCTTACTCTTAAGACCATAAATGAAAGGGTAGAAGCACACAGCTCGTCGGATAAGGATGTTGTCGAGAAAGATGTTGCTTACCTTGCAAAAAAATTTCGCAAATTCTTGAAGTTCAAGAACAATGGGAAATTTGGTGATAAAGGGAAATTCACAAGTTCCGGAAGAAGGACTTCAAAAAGAGAGACGGGAAGGAGTCTCAATCTAATCAAGGAATCACTTGTTTTGAATGTGATGGACATGGCCATTTCAAAAAGGAATATCCTAATTACTTAAGATCGAAGGGCAAGACGTATGCCACCACTCTCGGTGACTTATATTCCTCTATATCTAATTCGGAGGATAGCTGTGATGAAGAAGGGAACTTCTCAGCATTTATGACTATAGCTCATGTTGAATTTTCAGAAGACTTGAATTTGTTTATGCAAGAACTTGGGGAGCATAGTGATGAGGAATCCATGGGAATTGTAGAAGAATCGAGATCTTCAAGAAGATGAAGATACAATTGGTCTTTAAGAGAATTATAACTTTCTCCTTGAGAAGTCGGGAGAGTATGCAAGGATGGCCAAGATAGCTGTGAAGAAGATAAAGAAAGTAGGGAAGGACTATAGAAGTCTCCTAATAAGATATAAGGAGGCCAAGTGTGAGATTGAGACGCTAAATGGTGAGCTAACCGAAGCTTACACCAAGGTGAAATTCCTTGAGCTTGAGGTGATTAAAGCAAATGCCAAGGTAGAGCGAGTATCCACAAAGAAGCTTGATGATGTCCTCTCTCATCAAAAACCCTTCTCCGACAAAACCAGATTCGGATACACAGGAGAAAGTAGTTCAGTCGTGAATATCTCCAAAGAAGTGAAGTTTGTGAAGGCCAAAGAGCTAGTTGTAGTTGCCCCTATTGTGGAGAAGGCAAAGCTTGAGAAAAAGAAGAATGTGGCTGACTAACGTGTGTTAAACAAACCCCGTAACCAATATGTGGTCAAAGAGGTCTGAGAACGAACCATGTCTATCACCATTATGGACTTCAAGGGCACACCAAACTGAATTGTCATAAGCTAAGAGCATTGAAGAATGCAAGTGATCAAAGGTCAAGAGGACCAAGAAATGACAAGAGGACTTGGGCTGTTGAGTCATCAAGAGGTCGAAATGGTGATCCTGGTATGGTGGACGTGATGAAGATGATCGGTGCATTCACCACTTGCTTGGAAAGCTTCACTAGAAGGTTTGAAAGTCCTAACTCTTGTACCCAATCCTATAGGGATATCACCCTAAACGCATGTGACGTGTAGGTGAAGAGGGGTACTCATGCATAAGCACTACAACATGTCCATGCATTAATACTTCCAATGCTTTTGTGACGATGCTTGGTTGTGTGCTTGGTGCTAGTTTGAGTTGAAAATTGTTTGTTAGTTTGCTTTTTCTTTAAATGTTTTTACTTTGGTGTTTTTGATCAATCTTTTCTTGTTTTTATGTCAAAAATCCAAAAAACTCATAAAAAGTAGAAAATCTAAAAAGTTTGATTGACATCGTTGGGTTTTTGTCTCAAAACACATTTTGCCTTATACCTTTGTACAAATGGCCTTGTGCATTTACAAGCGTAGCTTGTTCCCTATGCACTCCATATCTTTGTGGGAGACATCTTAACATCTATGTGACTGTTGTAAATAGATCTTCAAACTTGTCATGAATGATTAGTCAATGGTTTTGTTAATCTTGAGATATGCATTGACTTGTGCCTATATATCTTCCCACTCATTTATTTTATTGTTTTTGCTTAAAGATCTCACCAAATGTAAATCTCCAAATGAAAAGAGATATTGAGCTGTAAAAGCCTGTCGCACATACTAGTATTTGACTAGGAAAAAGGGAAAGCGACGTAAAATAAAATGTATGATGCCCAAAAAGCCAAAGGCTAACTCATCAAATTGAAATATCAAAAATTTCAGGCATCGATCTCACAATGAGATGTATTGATTCAAAAAATCAAATGATATGATGTATATGGAGCCAAATGAAGAGCTTCACAAGTTATGTAATCAAGTTTTGTGGGAGGTCATATATGCATATTTCTATAATTGAGATGGGTCACTTTATCTAGTGCTAATTGTGTATGGCTTGGTTGAATTGATCATTGAAACTTCACGTTAGACTAAGGACTATCTTATTGTTGATATTCACACACATCACACATGTCTATGTTCAATGAATGCCATATTCATTTGTGTGATTGTACTTGATTAAATGTGTTTTCACATGCTCAATTTTTGTTGATCAAACATAAAAAGATTTTTGAGTGTTTTAGTTGTTTTTGGAAAGTATTTTGTTTTTGCAAAAATTGTCAAAATCTTCAAAAACAGTGTTGCCCTGTTCGCAACTTAGTCGCAGGTTGGTCCAGTTGCATGCCCCACTCACAAGCCCACACAGAGATTTTTCGTGACTCACTAGCAGGTCAATGTCCCAATCATGAAAAATACTTAGAATATTTTTCAAAATTTGGGTTTTAATGTTTCTCGCGGCTCGATCTATCAACTTGTTCGCGGGTGGAAGGTCTAGTCGTAAGGGGTACACAGAAATCTTCGCGGCTTACCTCGTGACTTCCTCACGAATAGAACTTCCAATCGCGAAAAACATTTAGAAAAATTTTCAAAAATTTTGGTTTCAAAGAGTCTCGCGAATTACCATGGCAACTTGCACGCAACTTAAATGAGTTGTGAAAATCGCATGTTTTGCACAAATAGGTCAGTTTTTAAAACTTTTTTGAGTTTTCACATGCTCAACTTCAATCTTCAAGAAAAAAAGGTATGGGTTTTCTTTTTCTCACTATATATCTCATGTTCTTTGCCTTGTTTTTCTTGATTTGTGAGTTGTTATTGAGTATTCAATCATGGGTTTGCTCATTTTGTTGAGGTTAGGTGTTTGGGTTTTGTTGCTTTTGTTTTTAGGATGCTAGATATTGTTATTATCATGTATGATTTTCATCCTTGAGTATGCTTACTGATTTTCCCTGTGTTGAACATACCATACCCATTGAGATATGTCTTATAGACATATGATTATTTTTGGAAATTGTTGTAATAGACTCTGTTTGAGAGTATGGTTGCTTCACATTGTTTGTCTATTGCATGTTTGGTGTATGAGTTTGACTATGTTCCCTAGGATGTTGATGTTAGGTTACTATGTTTAATGTAACAATGTGGTATGCCCGAGAATTGTTGATAATTTGTTCTGTGCTCTTCTGTTTTGAGTAATCTCATTCAATGTTGATCCCGACTTGTGTTTGGTTTGAATGTTTGGTATAATACTCTGTCCTTTTCTATGCCACTAACATGTTACTAATGTTTTGAGTTTCCATCTATTATTTTTTGGTTTTGTTGGGCTTTGCTGCTATGTTATGCGATGACTCCTACCAAGAAGAAAACTACGCCAAGAAGGGTGATAAAAGGTCAAGATGGACAATACCAAGTTCAGTCTCCTCATCACTTTGAGAGATATAGAGAGTTCTACTTGAAGGCACCTCTTATCCAAGAGAGATTTATTGACTTGGTGGATTTGAAGGACACTTTCATTCCAAGTTGTTTTGAGGGTAGGGGTTAGGATAAGCTTTTGAGTGACCTGCCTAGAGTTTGTGATCCTTTGATCAAGGAGTTTTATGCCAATGTAGTGTTAAGAGTGCATGAGATAAATTGTTGGATACAAGGAAAGGAATTTACCAAAGATGTGGATGACATAGATGGTGTGTTAGGTTTTGAAGACATGGATGATCATGATTTCACTCATTATAAGGATAGGATATTGTCCTTAGAAATTGTTCAAACATATATTGGTGGAGTGAGAGAGGGGAGATGCCTCAACACTGTAGCCTTTCCAACAAATATGAGGTGACTAAAAGTGATTATGATGTTTAACCTATACCCAGTGAAGAAGTCGACCACAATCAACAATGCCAGAGCCACCTTCCTCATGGAGCTCAAGCGGAAAACCTACATAGACATCGATGCTCACATCTTCTACACCATTGTGGATGAGACCAGAACAACCACCAGGATCAAGCTGATTTTCCCTAGCCTTCTTATTAGGCTTTTTAGGTTGAAAGGTGTGGAGATCCCTCAAGATATTAGCCTAATGCCTACTCCCTCAGCAATTAACAAGCTAACCATCACAAGGATAAGAGTTTGTCTTCCGGGTAATGAAGAGGAAGGTGACTAAGAAGAAGGTGAACCAATGGACACTAAGACGAAGGTTGCAGGAGAACCCTCAAGCTCGAGAGGTCGTGGCAAGAGGAGCAGAGCTTCATCTTCATCAACTGTACCTTCGGATGCATTCCAGATCATCCTAGAAAGGATTGATGGGCTCAGAGATGTCCAAAATGAACAATCTGACAAACTGGCTGCACTTCAAGATCAGATGAACATCCTCTTAGCAAAGTTTGATAGCTTCTCCACCCAGCAGTGACCCTTTGGCCATTCCGGTCAAAAAGGGGGAGATTTTTGGGGTAGCCGTTGAGGGGGAGTGCCAGTTTGAAGGGGAGCCTACATAAAACTTACATTTAGCAGTTTTTACCTCCATTTTTATTTTATGTTTATGTTGATGGAGTTGGTACCATGTTTTGAACAATATTTTAATTATGGGTTTGCTACATATGTTGCTAAACATTTTTAAATCTTGTATGTTTATGGTTTAATGATTATAAGTTTATTTTCGCTTTCTATGTACTTTGGGTTTTGTACCTATGCTTTGTAGCATAATACTTGTTGTTTAATGTTTTGCATTTTCTTTAAGTGCATCATTCTTGTGCCCTAGTAGGATCTTGTTCCTAGATGCATATATGTTTTGTGCATTGGTTGAGTGTTGGACATACAAATGATACTTTGCATTTAAGCTTATTAGCTTGCATGTCCGGATGTTCATTCCATATGTGAATGAGCATTGTGGTCACTATTCTATAGTGATTGCTTGTATGGTCAAGCCATAGTTTATTGCTTTATTCCATTTTTGCTTGATCGCATTGTGCTTGCTTCATATGCATTGCAAGTTTTTTCTGCATACAATGATCAAATTGTGTTGTTGTGTTTCAGGAGATACTTGTTTTTATGATTCGAGAGCTTCACAGATTTTAGAGTTAGGTGTGACTAAGTTTTGTTCAACTATTCCAAACTCACATGTTAAGTCTAGAGTTTGTTTTAGGGTTTTGTCACAGAATAGCCAAAGGGGGAGATTGTAAGGTTGAATTTAATCAACCATCTTGTTGGTTGTGCCAAATTTTCTTGTAATTTAGCAATTAGTAACCCCGTGTTTAGGTGGGAATCATGTAAGGGTAGTGTGTGAGAGAGTGTGAAGAAATGATCAAGACCGTGCGATGAAAGCGAGGACTTGTGGGTGGCTCGCGGCTTGTAAGCCACTAAAAGATGCACACGAGTGAAGCATGCAGAGAAGCTAAACCGTTATGCCACCATTAGCACTACAGGAAAAAAAGTCCATACTGGCCATTCAATTAGCTCACGGCCTAATTCGCCACACTACAAGAAATCTGGGTTTAGGCGGCGTTTTTTTTAGCGACGTTTTTAAATTCGCCACTATAAGTAGTAAATTGTGACGTTTTTGAAAAACGCCGCTAAAGAGTGATCCTTTCGCGACGTTTTTATTAAAACGTCGTTGTAACCCAAAACAACAGCAGCGTTTCTTAAAACGCCGCAAAAAGTACTGTTTTAGCGGCGTATTTTTTTGTTTATAGCGACATTTTCTAAAAACGTCGCTATAGTTTTTAAAGAACTCCCACCATATTTTCAAAAAAATTTTGGGGAAACAAATAGCGATGTTTTGTATAAACATATAGCGACGTTTTCAAAAACGTCGCTATATGTTTCTCCAAAATTTTTATCCTCTTCCCGTTCAAAATTTCATTGAGTGGGAAAGTTCCCACCGTTTCTTCTTTTTGTTTTGGATAAACATATAGCGACGTTTTGGATAAAGATATAGCGACGTTTCGAAAACGTTGCTATATGTTTCCCTTTCAAAATTTCACTAAGTGGGAAAGTTCCCCCCATTTTGTCCTTTTTTTTTTTGGTCTCCTTTCCTTACACGTTTTTTTAGTCCATTTTCTTTCTTATCACTCTTTTTCTTTCTCAAACAAACTTCCCTTCCCACTTCCATATTCTCCCCCCTCCCACCCTTATCACTTCTTCACACTTAGCTATTGCCAGCCATTGCCGCCGCCACCCTTGCCACCGCCAACCCATTCATGTACGAGTTCTTCCCTCTCTAGCCACCACCTACTGCCACTACCATTCTTTTTTCCCTCTTTTTTGGTGTTCAAGTTTCTTTAAAGTGTAAGTCTTTGTGTTTTGGCTTATGGGTTTGCTTTGATTTGATTTTTCTTTAATGGGTCATGGAGTCTTTGTATTTTGGCTTATGAATTTGCTTTGATTTAGTTTTTCTTTAATAGGTCATGGAACTTTTGTGCTAATTTTTTTTGTTTGCTTGTTTTGGTTGGAGTTTGGTACAGAAAGCTCTTATTCAAATTTGGATTTTTGAGCAAAAAGTCCTAAGCATCAAAGGCTAAATCATTGTAAGTTTATGTACAAGTTTGTAAATCTTGGTTTTTTTTTTTTTTTTTTTTCCTACAATTTTTCTGTAGTATGTAGATTTTGAATTTTTTTTGTTATTAGTTTTGTGGTTTAACTAGCTTAAAATTAATTTTTTAAAAAAGCTCACTACCCACTAATGTGTAAATAATCTCAACTAAATGCTCTTTACATGTATATATATATATATATATATATATATATATATATATATATATATATATATATATATATATATATATATATATATATATATATTTATATATTTATATATTTATATATTTATTGTTACTAAATTTTCAAGCGCCATGATTCATTAACATTGGACATTTGATATTGTCGAATAATGATGATAGGTCTATTTGATCTATTACAAGCTTATTGCAAGCATATGTTAGTTATTGTTGAATTTTTAGTAGTTTTATGTAGCATTTTTAATATTTGAAAAAAAATATAATGAGTAGGTTTTGCGACGTTTTAAAAACGTCACTAAAAAGCAAAAGGAAAATGCTTTTGTGACGTTTTTGGAACGTCGCTATTGGTGTGATTATTTGCGACGTTTTATAAACGTCGCTAAATGTATTTTCTTATATTATGTACGAAAATATTATATTATTTAGTGACGTTTTATAAAACGTCACTAAAAGTTTCAAAACGCCAATAAAAGTACCATATAGTGACGTTTTTCAAAACGTCGCAATAGACCTATAGCGACTGCTCTATTGCGATGTTTTCGAACGTCACAAAAAAAAAACGTCGCTGTAGGCCATTTGTGTCTATAGCGACATTTTTGGGTTTTTAGTGACGTTTTACAAACGTCGCCTAAACCTAGATTTCTTGTAGTGCCAGTTCACTCTGTTATAGAAAAACTGACTCTTCGCATTCCTTTCTCACTCCAGTATAAATACCCTTTATACCCATGAAATATAGAGAGCTTTCAGAGAGAATTTTGAGAGAGAAACCTTAGAGAAAAACAAAATTGACTTATTCACAATCTTTACATAATGACTTTTCAAATTCCTCAACTTTCACTCTTTCCATTGTTACATCCTTGAGAGGTACATTAGCCAAAACATTTTCTCACCATACCCATATCTGTGAGAAGGCTATTTTGGTGCTTGGGAAGCAGTTAGGAAGGGACTAATTCATATTGGTTGATGTTATAGGTTATAGCGGAATCCGGCAAGCTAAAGAAGAAATAGGTTCGGCGTAACCTCGTTGGAGTAGGAGCTTGGAGGGCTTAGGTACACTGGGTAGATTAGACTTGGAGGGTCTTCCGCTGTTCATGTATCCCAACTTGATTCTTTAGTGGATTATTGACCGTTTGAAGGGCGGCAAAGAGGTTTTACGCCGAGGGCTTCGGTTTCCTCTTCGATAACACATCGCTATGTTGTCTTTGTGTTTGCATCTCTCTTCCTCAATATTTGCCATTTAATTTCTGCTATGGATGTGATTTTATTTGGTTTAGATTATATTATCTATTTTGTTTTAGCTTATTTACATTTTCTGCAGGTACATTGTTTGCTAATAAGCTTGAATTGGTAATTTGTTAATTGGGGGTCTAAACGTTCATAGGTGTTTTATAAACATTTTGAACATTCAGAAAACATTAATGTACACTATGCATGGTGGCATCACCATTATATTACATGGATGAAAAGACTAAAAAAGGTTGAGTGTAGATGCCCTATTTGTTGTGAAAACATTGTGAACTATTAATGTTATGGTTGAAAACCTGCCACGCCAGCTTACCTCCTAGAATTTGTCATGAAATTGTTGTGGACATAGCATTATTTATTTATTAAGAAATCAAAGTGTTCATATAAACACCCTAAACAAGTAGTGGCGTTATCGCTAAGGACTGCATTGATCTTATAAGGTTTTAGGAACCACGAGGTAAACCCCTTAGGGGTAATTTAAGAATTTCTTTCCCTATGCAACATTTTCTTTTACTCATGTTATGCAACTTGTGCGATATAATTGAAGTTAGGTTCCAAAAACATGGATATGTCAAATAACTATCTATAAAACTTGGGTTCTAGAAGCCATGGTTGTGCCAAGTGGCAATACTCATTAATTATTAAATTATTTACCATTGTAGCTATGAACAAAAGTTAATAAATAAAAGGCCAAAATGCATAAACACCTTTTGATTTTTGGTCGCAAATTGACTCCCTAAGCTTTCAATTTTTCTTTCTCTCCTGAGGTTTTTATATTCATGAATTGACTCATGAACCTTACTTCTTTTTGCTATCAATGAAGAAAAGCATCACATGTATTGTACATGATCCTTTTTGTTTGAATAATTAGACTGGAGTACACTTTTAACCCTTAAAGTTTGAGATTTTTTACATTTTGGCCTTTTACATTTCAAAACTAAATCAAATATGAAGGGCCCAATGAAAATTTTGAAAGAAAGGGTCAATATGAAAATGAATTAAATATGAAAAATCAAAATGAAAATTTTGAAACATGAAAAACCAAAATAAAACAGTCCAAAACTTTAAGGTAAAAAATGTACTTTAGTAAAAATATATATATATATATATATATTTAACAAAATATAGCATATTTCTATTATTAGTAGCTAGTAACTCATAAATTCATTATTATTACTAGTAAATAGTTGTTTTTATTACAATCATTATCCTTTCACACTCGTCAATGTACACTCCGTAATCAGTATACACAACATCCAAAATTTTAAGCGCAATATTCTCAATTTCTATTTTTGTCCCAAGGTGTGTATGAAAAATGTATGTTAAGAAATAGGGAAAACTTTGATACAGTATCTTAGATATAGTACCTTAGGTTCTCCTCTTGAAATTAAGCCACTTGTCAAATTAAAAAAAAAAAAAAAAAAAAAAAAAAAACGGCATTAAAATTATGCACATCTTTCTTTCTTCTTCTTCCTTTTTGCCTGACTCGTGAGAAAACCCAATGGCTTCACAATTTAGATCTCTTAAACTTCTCACCCCAATCTCATAACACCCAATGGGTTTAGGACTTCTCATCAAAATCAAGCAAAAGAAGGACAAAGGCACTGAAAATCGTTGTTGGGGAGGATCAGAAACAGGCTAGCTCTTGTTGTTGTCAGCCATCAACTGCTATTGCTTTCAAGAAACTGTAATATGATTCAAGCCCTTATATGCTAGGATTTATGGAAGCTATTTGCATAGAAGATTTTGTTGTTCATGTGGTTGTGTCTAGCTTTAATCCTCTTCAATCCATATCTATTAAAATATAAAAATTAATCCTAAACCAACACTCTATTAAGATTTGGGGTTTTCTAAGAGAGGTTATTCATCTATAGGCGGAGGCGTAGAGCATTGAGATGTCTTTTGAAGAAACAATGAAGATCAATAAAGCCACTTAAAGGGAAGGAGCAATCCAAAATAGTCATTTCTTGGTATAAAGCTCCAAATCCCATTTGAAGCCATTAGGTTCTTATGAGATTTTTCTGAGAGATTTAAAGCCATCGATGCTTCTAAGATTGAGTGTGAGAAGTTTGAGAGATTTGAATGAGAGATCTAAAGCCATCGATGCTTCTAAGATTAAGGGTGAGCAGTTTGAGAGATCTGAAGTGTAAGCCATTGTGTTTGTCACGGGTCAAAAGAGAAAAAAAGAAAGAGTATTTTTAATGCTTTGTTTGTCTATTTATTTTTTTAACTTGATAGGTGGCTTAATTTCAAGAGGGGAACCTAAGGTACTATACTTAAGGTACTCGTATCTAAGTTTCGACCTAAGAAGCAAATGAGGATCAATGGCCTTTTTATTCTTTTTGTTTCTATTACGGAAATGTTAGAACATATGTGATTCACTTGTTAGGAACATATGTCACTATTTTATGTAATTAGCTAATCCTTTGACAAAACGCATTTTACTTGTAATTAGATAGATCTAGGATGTGTTTAATATTTCAAGAAATTGTGTTTCAAGATCAAGTGTTAAAGTCATGCAAGTCTGTCCAAGAAACAAGTTGAAGAAGTGATGTTCATTAAAACTCAACAACTAGCTCGACAAAATTAGCTATCTATCAAGACCTATAGAGTCATTGAAGCCCATGGCTCGACAAAGAAGCCGCGACAGATGGGGTATCTATCGAGGTTTATGAAAAACAATATTCCAGTTCTGTTTTGACTCCAATCCGTGATTATGTGTTTAGGCTTTCTTTTCTCACAACCCTAGACATATAAAATGATTATTTTAAGAGCCGTCAAAGAGTTCACAAGTTGCACAAGTTTTGAGCAAAATTTGTTCAAGCAAATTGTGACCGAAGACAAAATTTGTCCTAGTTCATCGTTCTTTTGAAGAAGTTGTTGTGTTTGTGCACCATAAGGTTTTATGGCCAAGCATCTTCTTAATCTTCATCATGGATGAACTGAAGAACTTTGTAGCCAACAATCTTCCCTAGTTGGTGATTGAAGTCATGTACTGGGATCCACGCAATTGGTTAGTCACGTCTTCGAAGTCGTGCATCAAAAGAAGAAATTGTCACTACTAAACAAATCCAATTGGGTATTGGGGTAAGGATTCAATTGTAGATTGGTATAAGGTACTGGGATTCCTTTATTTGTAACCGCTTGTTGTGATAATAGTGGAGTTTCGAGAGTGGTGACCTTAAAATCACCTGGTGGGGTTTTTGCCGTGTTGGTTATCCTCATTTATAAACAAATCATTGTGTCAAATTTATTTTCCGCTGCATACTTAGTTTATTGGTGATTTGCTTGTGCTATCACGTGTTTGCATGTTAATTAACTTAATTAATTCACTTGCCTAAATTAATTGGTTAATTTATCATAAGGGGTCAATTCATTTTTGGCCTATCAGGAAATATATACCATCTCGTAAAAGCATGTCATGGCAAGGCTATACAAAGTGGCGGATGCTACACCAGTTAAAAGTTCACATAACAAATTTTGAAAGAGAGGATCAATATGAAAATGAATTAAATATGAAAAATCAAAATGAAAATTTTGAAATATGAAAAACCAAAATAAAATAGTCCAAAACTTTAAGGTAAAAAATGTACTTTAGTAAAATATATATATATATATATATATATATATATATATATATATATATATATATATATATATTTTAATAAAATGTAGCATATTGCTATTATTATTATTATTTTTTTTTTTTATACAAGATAGAATTTTACTCTAGCCTCTAGTCTAATCTATGTGTATATGTGTATGAAACTCCATCTTGGAGATTTGAACTCCGGCCCTTATCCCCTCCCACACCTCACAAACACTTATATTTGTGGAGTGACCATCACATCAAGGGTGTGCGGTGGTGCATATTGCTATTATTAGTAGCTAGTAACTCATAAATTCATTATTACTAGCATGTAACTCCATGCAAACGCACGGATGCATTTAAAATTAAAAAAAAATTATTATAAAAATATAAATAATTAGTCAAATTATTATTATTTTTTTTAAGTATGTAACACATGCATTCATGAATACATATAGATATATTATAAATTAATCACAATTTTTATCATAAAATATAGATAATTAGTAAAATTATTTTTTTAAGTAAATGTAATTAATCACATATTAAAATTATTAACTAAATTTAATACTACTTATGATCATTTTTTTCTAATTTTTAATAAGATAGAACGTGTGGTGATTTTTGTTATATGGTGATTTTTTTTTAAAAAAAAATTATAGTTAATTAATATTAAATTCTTAGTATTTTGCACTCATTAACTCACTTGACACAAATATTAAAAAACTTAAGTAAACACATGGCACAAGCTTAAGTGGATAATTAGGATGTAGTTCCCACATAAATTTAAACACATGGTGCAAATTGGATTATAATTTCAAATTCTAATTCAATTTTTTCTAAGCTTTACCTATTAATATATATATATATATATATATAGATGACTTATGAATTTGAATTGTTTTTAGTTATATGATTATATTTTTTATGGTTTATTATATTGAACTCCTCTTTTTCTACACTAAATTAACTAATTTGGTACAAAAATTTAAAAATTTAGATTAGATGGGATACGTGGCGCAAAATTAAACTCTAATTGAAATTCAATTTTTACACTAAATTAACTCACTTTGCACAAAATTCTAAAATTTAGATTAGATGAGATACATTATGCAAAATTAGACTTTAATTGAATTCCAATTTCAAATTTAATTGGATTTTCTCTCTATTTTACCTATTATTATATATATAGATATAGATTACTAGTAAATAGTTGTTATTATTACAATTATTATCCTTTCACACTCGTCGATGTACACTTTGAAATCTGTATACACAACATCCAAAATTTCAAGTGCAATATTCTCAATTTCTATTTTTGTCCCATGGTGCGTACGAAAAATGTATATTAAGAAGTAAATGAGAATCAATGGCCTTTTTATTCTTTTTGTTTCTATTATATACTATCTCGTAAAAGCATGTCATGGCAAGGCTATACAGAGTGGCGGATGCTACACCAGTTAAAAGTTCATGAGGAAGAGACCACGATCGGACCAGTTGATTCACACTTTGTCTAGAGGATCAGTCTCAACTAACCCTTGGAAAGGTAGTATTATTTCTTAATTTATACATACAGAGTCTGAAAAACAAGGAAACATGCACAACATAACAGCTCATATACCACTGGCCATTACATCTTAGGAACTGAAAGGAATATTATTTGAATAGCAACTTCTTATGCAATCGTACATGTGTTGCAAGTGCAGAAGCAAATATATTTACGGCTAAAATGCAAATTGCACCCCTTAAGTATGACTAAAATTTATTCCAATCTTTTAACTTTAGTCTCGTTAGATTAAGTTCTCAAAGGTTCAAATTTATTAAATTTCAGGTCTTTTATCCTATTCCGTTAAAAATTTTCCATTAATATAAAATATTTGTATTAATTTTATAGAGATTTTTTTTTTGTGAGAAATATATATATATTTTTTAATGTACTTTTTAACAAAATTAGATAAATGACCTGAATGGAATATATTTGAAACTTACAAGATTCAGTTCAACGAAAGTAAAGTTAGAGAATTAAAATAATTTCAGTCATACTTAGAGATTCCAATTTGCATTTTAACCTACATTTAATTATCTTGACCGTTACAATTAATGCGATGCATTATTCCATTGCAACGGCAAGCGAAAGCACCACTAGAATCATAGGCGCAGGCTCCCTTTGTGCTCTTACATGATTCACACAAATGTGCCAAATCAGCAGTTGTCAACTTGATAAGGGTGATGAGGAGGATACAGATGAGAAAACGAACGATATCCATGGAGCCCATATTTTCAAACTTGGCTCTGAACCTATCAATTGAAAAAAAAAAATGAAGAATATATTGTTAGTGCTAAAAACAGTAGATGAGGGAGAGGGGACAACATAGTTTTAGAATGAACAATGATTATTTTACACACTCTGGCCATATAGACTCAGTGTAAAGAGTGGACATTTCTAAAAATATGGATATCTAGATTTGCAAAATGTGGACATTTTGTAAAAAGTGTATATCAAGGAGTGTAAATCAACAATTTTCTTTTTAAAATTATAGTTAAATAAATATATTCATCATTTTTCTAAGAAATTAAGGTTCAAGGAAAATCAATAATCTATATATATAATAATAGGTGAAATTGAGAAAAATTTAAATTAAAATTCCAAATTAGAGTTCTAATTTTGTGTCATGTGTCTTAAATTATTTATTTTTAAAGAGTTTTATTTCTTAATTTTATAATCAAATGTGGGATCACATCATAAATATTCATCTAAGTGAGTTATGAAGTACAAAAACCAAAGAATCTAGAGTAAATGAATCATAAAACAAAAAAAAAAAAAAAAAAAAAAAACAAAAAAAAAATGCTTCACAATAATAAATAAAAAAATGGACAATTTATATTTTATACCTAATAATATTCTTACAAAATTTTTTAAAGAGTTGAAAAAATATAAAAGTGACTATCAATAGTATTTAAATTATATATATATATATATATATAAATTATATTATGCATCTTATTGTATATCTTTAAGTGTATTCATGTATATGCATGGAGTTACAAGCTAGTTTATCATAATATTAAAGCAGGTGGTCTAAAGTTTGAATTTTGAAATGTCTACACTACTACTCTTTGTTGAACCGGATGATCATCCTTCATTGTCATCCTCATGAATCATGAAATTAAATAACAAACACGTAAAAGTATATTGAATCATCGTCAAAAAATAAATATTTTTTTTTTTAAGAGGAACCCAAAAGCATCATATGGAAGACGAAAACACCATACCTCCTAGGTTGTTGAAATCTGAACACCACGAAAGAGAAGAGAAGGAAGTCACGCTTTTAAATTTAGTATAGGCAGTATGGTTAATTTGTATTAGCACTTTCTCTCTTTAACACTTTCAGGCTTGTCCCTCTTTCTCTTTCATTCCTATCTTATAAATAAGAAAATTTAGGACGACAAAATATCTCTAGCCTAATATGCCCCACTTCCACCCTTCTTGGATTTTTCCTGCCAGAAGAATCCCATCCTTAATTATAATCCCTAATGCAATTCTTAGTTTCCAAAAGCAAAGAATATATCAATAAATGATAACATTTAATATGTATAGTTGGGGTTGAGAAATTTGAACCTTAAATGTTTTTGTTGGAAATATCAAAAATGCTAACCAGTTGAGTTACAAGACTTTTGACAATTATATATATTATCAAATCAAGCTAAAAGCAATGTAAACTTACATAAAATAAATTTTCCAATAAAGTATTCACACCACGTAATACAAAGTAAATTTGCATGAAATACATTGAAAAATAACTAAAGTATAAAATGAAAAAATATATATATATAAAATCAAATACATGACATTCAGTATGTATTAGAGTATAAAGTAAAACAAAAAAGATAGATAAGATATGTTCATGTGATACATTAAGCAAGGAATGGGAATAACTATATAAAAATATTCTTCTTGACTTTGTTCTCTAAAATTCCCTCAAAAACTGGTTCTCTTCTTATAATCTTTGACAAAATTTCCATTGTTGATACGGAAGAATATTGTTATTAGCATTTAGTGGTAGTTTAATGGCTCACAGATCATTTACTTTGTGACAAAATATCCTTTCTTACTTCGGAAGATGCCTCCCTCATGCATTCCATGCATCTTTTGCTTTCATCCTTTGACTCCTTAATTGTGCTGTATCGTAGATTTCTTGTGAATCATATTCATATGTATATTGGGTGCCGAATTTCATCTTTCTATGCATTAATTGGAGGTAATGAAAAGTGAGTTAGCTTTTGATGCGCTACATCACCTTTTTTTTTTTTTAGTATGTAATTTTATGGAGAAAAGAAAAGGTGGACATTACAAGAAAATAATAACTATTCTCCAAAAGTGGTTTAATAACTATTCAATAAAAGTGAGTTTCAGTTAACTCAATTAGTGCTGGCTCAATGGGTCAAATAGGCAACAGCCTAAGGCCCTCAATGAAAAATGACCCCTAAATTTTTACCAATATAGATATTCTTGTACCAATAGAAGTATTAATTAAACCCTAAATATTCATCAATAAATAAAAAGTAGTTTTTTTTTATCAAAGAAAAACCAGTTAAAGAAAAATGTTTTCAT
The DNA here is from genome assembly GCA_028216015.1 of Quercus dentata. NCBI lineage: Eukaryota > Viridiplantae > Streptophyta > Magnoliopsida > Fagales > Fagaceae > Quercus > Quercus dentata. Next base: position 101,493,941 of record CP116447.1, read on the forward strand.
TGGATGTGTCAATCATTTAATCTCTCACACATAAATGTTAAAAGAACTTATCAATCTTACACTAGTAAATAGATTTATACTCAAATTTTATTTAGAGATATCAAATATATAACTTTATTAAAATTTTCAATCATAATTTTTTAGTATTTGGTTACTTCATTCAATAAATAGTTTTTTATTTTATTTTAGTTGTATAATCATTGAGTAATGTGATGGATTCATTTTAATTTATAATTTTTTTTCTAAAAAAATAGATTTTAAATGGAAAAAAAAACCAAAATTTAAATAAATATTCTATTAATATTTAAAGTATAAGAATATAACTCACTTAAAGTAGTTGCCTTAGGCCCTACATTATCTTGAGCCAACCCTAAACTTAATTGGTAAAATCTATGATGGTTGAATAAGAAATCTAGGGTTCAATCTCAACCTATACCAAAAACTGTCTTGATCTAATGATAAAGAGCTATTATCGGGAGCATTGAAACTCTCTTTAAAAAAAAAAAAAAAAAACTATTCAATATACAGGAAAACATATATTTTCTTCTTAAAATATAGTCTTGGTTTTATTATTTTAGAAACATGAGGTTTGAAAATAAATTGGCAAAACTGTAATTCAATCATAAATCTTGTGCATGCAACCGTAACTAAATTGGAAAGGACAAATTCCAGAGTGTTCGGTTGACAGGAATTTAGGGAGAACCCAAAATTTTTGTAAGTTTCCTAAATTATGTGATATTTTGATTAACACAATTCTTTAATATGCTTAAATTTCTTGCTATACATTGAGATTTTTCCCGGAATAAACAATTTTTATCCACATGCCTACTTTTACAAACTTCACATTTTTTTGAGTGGACTCCACTTTTTAAAATTTCTCCTTCCTCTTTCATGTCTTCCACACCTAGAAGATTCACCTTTGTACTGATCAAAATTTTGAGTCTTTTTTTATTTGTTTATAATTTTAGGAGTCAACATTGAGCTTGGATTGAAAGACACTTTCTAATTTCTATTGATTTTTCGGAGCGCCTACTCTCAACCTTTACTCAAACGTTTTAATTAAACCCGTTAATTCTTAACTACCCAAATCATTAATATCTTTAGTTACTTCAATAATGGCAACAATATGATCATACCTTTTTCTTCTTCTTTTTTTCTTTTTTGTTGAGAAACCAGACAATAAGCCCGGGAATATATTAAAAAAACCAAACTAATGAACATCAAAACCAATCGAAGGCACAATGTCTTCAGGCATAGCCTCAAACGAAACCTGACAACTTACTTTGTTCTTAGCTTTTTTAACCAAAGCATCAGCCACCAAATTACCAGTACGGTGAACATGAATGAAATCAAAAAACTGAAAAGATGAAACTAAACATCGAAAATCCTCCACGAAACGTAAGAAGCCAGCGCTGCATTTCTCTGAGAAACCGCGTTGATCACAATAGCCAAATCCCCTTGGAAGATTACTCTGTGAAGACCAAGTTCAGCAGCAAACTGAACTGCACATACTTTTTCAGTAAACAAATTAGAATCTTTTTAACAATTCTTTGATTGGGAGGGAATATTTTCTCCTTATGTTTTCATTTGATTTACAACCTCAATGACCATGAGTTTAGAAAAATAATCTTTCAAAAGCTCTCCTTTCTTTTTTCATGTTTTGAAATTTATTCTCAAAGATTGAATTTTTAAGGTTCCTACCTTCATGGTGCCTCTCTACTCCTTTTGAAGGGTGTCCCATGCCTTGTTTGTTTTAGTTGCATTGATAATTCTTGAAAAAAAATGTGTCGGCTACTGCCTGTTGAATGGAGCTAAGAACTTCAGCATCTTTCTTCCTATGCTCATTCAGCTGTTTTTGAGCATTTGACAAAGTTATCTCTTTCTCAATTTCATGTGAATGAAATATGGTTCTCATGTTCACAAACTAGAAATCACAGTTTTCCCCAACAAAGAAAAGAAATGAAGGTTGTAGGGCTCCCATATTTTGGTTGCTTGAACACTCCATTGTCGTGGCTTTCGCACGAACTTTTTTTTTCCTATCTCAAATCCTCATGCCCAGCTTATTCTTTAATCAAACCAAAAGCTCTTATACCACTATGTTGGTTTTGGAACAGAGGAGCACAAAGACTTTGATTAGTTTTTCTAAGATTTTTTATTCTTTTTTTTTCTTTTTATCAAGGATCAAATAGTTTTAAGGGGGCAACTATAAGATTGCAAGGCATCAAAAACCCAATAGTACAAGGTCAATCGAAAGTCAAACGTCTTCGATTTTTTATATATATTACTAGTCACTAACTCGCACGATGCAAGAGAAATCTATAGAATATGAGAAGTTGTATTATGCCTAACAATCTTGATGCAAGGATTATCCTCCTATAATCCCATTTATTTTCTTTAAACCTACAGGCCAACCTCCTCTAACAATGCAAGAAGACGTGAATGATAGAACCTACAATATGATATAATTCAGTGCTTAGCACCCTGTGTAATTATGAACTCAAATTCATTGTTTCAAACTTTCAATACCATTATAGTTTTATATGCAGCTGCTACTTTGGATATAGCAACCTATTCTTAAAAATAGCAACTAACATAAGTATTTCACAAAGGGAAGAAAATCCTAAATGACAACTCTTCCTAGAAGATTTGCCAACTTATGCAAGGCATTTGGAGCAATCATAATTGATGATGAGATCTACATCTCTATTTTGTTGCACCCACAAGAAATCTAGGTTGAATCCTGTGAAAGCCATAAAAACTTATAAGTAAAATGCCACACACAGTTTGCTCTATTATTAAGATTTGAAGGTCTATAGTACATGATCCTATGAAATGCTTCCACATTCTCTTTAAATTTGTATTTGGCCCTAAGCTCCACCAGCATAAAAATCATAGTGCTTGTTTTTTGGAAGGACTTCCCTACCCAATTATAGGAACTCTTTCACACATTAATTGCCCTACCAGATGTTTGTGCTTCAAGTGGAGTGTGTTGACTGACTTTGGTTAATTATAATATTCACTTTTAGCCATTGCACTAGAATCCACAAATAGTCCTTCCTGCCGTCTTTGAATTTTGAGTGCTAATACATGCCTCATTTAGAAAGGTACAAAAGAATCAAGATCATGCATAGTAAGACTTTGGAGGACGCCTCTTTGAGTGATACCACTTGAAAAAGATGTTTTATTTTCATGATATACACTTGCCTCGAATCCCCAAGTCTTAGGCCAAGCCTCCTTTTCAGTTTGGCTTAGGCATTTTGTCAATCATTTTTAGGGTGATAAAATTGGCCACTCTTTACATGCAATGAAGAACTACCAAAAATACTAATTTCCCTGTCCAAAAAGTTGTCATAAATGCTATACAAGATTCTTCAAAGTCTTGTGTCATCCTTTGATGAGTTTGAGCTCTACATAAAAATATCATAATTAAAAATAATAATAAATAAAAGAATATGACGAACTTCAGTTATAGAAAGTATTTGATTCAATTGTGGTAAAAAGAAACTTTCTTGAAACATTCTTGTAGAGCTAACCATAGGGTAATCACAACACATCTCAGGTGGAAAAAATAAGGCTGCAGATTCTCCTAGACAAAGAGGAATAAAAGCAAAATTAAAATTAATTGATAAAATTAAGGAAAACAATATTTGAATTAATAGAATTGAAATTACCATGCATCATAGAACTAGCTTGTGGAACTTGAGAAGTGGTTGCACCTTTAACTTTTTTTTTTTTCTTTCCCTTTTCCAATAGACCTTTTATTCTTTTGATGGTTACCCCCTTCGTTCTCACATGTGGTGGATCAAGAATTGGTTTATCACCAACTAAGAAAATTTGTAAATCATCATCATTTGTAAGATCTTCTTGATGACTTTATTTACCAACATTTTCTACCTTATTCATAGCCATAATCATCTGTTCAGCCTCCCATGTCACTTCACTCAACTTCTTTTTGACAAATTTGGTCACCTCATTATAGGAAGCAACTTTATCAAAAAGATTATACCCCATATGACTTAACTCGCTCATTCACAATGAATGAGTAGATTTCTCATTTAATTGACATGAATTAGCACAAGTCAACCTCTTCTTTGCATCTCTTCTCCATTTACTTGATATATATTTGCCCGGTATCATGTTCACATTATTCATAAGAAACACCCTTAAAACATGGCAACATAACAAGCCCAAAGTCTCAAATAACTTGCAACCACAACAAATAGTCAAATTAGATCGGTTAAAATGCATGATATGCACGCTATTACTATCATTACCAACTAGTGAAAAAGTACATTCATCGTCATAATGGTTAGTTTCAACACAACTCAATCTTGTACCTAAAGAGAACTCATCTTCAAACATTTTAAACAAAACAAGAGTGTAAACATTAGTAGCATGCTTCAACATACCTCCATACCTGTTAACTTTTGCGGGTACACCATTCTTGCAACGGAAATCTTTATTTGTTTCTTCTTGACGCATTTGTGCCACTTTTTCCTCATAAAATTCAATAACTTGAATAAGCGACAAGGAAGTTTTCATGATTTTATGAAAAACACTATTTGTGCTCTCACTTCATTTGGTGGACTTCAACTTTGCTGAATAGAAGTCTATATTAAAACTTGAACACCACTTTTCTTGAACATGGTATAACCTATTAAGCCAATCATTATTTTTTTGCTTATGTGCTCAATCATCGCACTCCAAGTTGCCTCAAACTCCATTACATTCATATTTCCATATAAGCATTTATTGAAACTTTCATGGAAATCATGATTGTTATAAAGCCCAACAAGTTTTTTTTTTTTTGGCATTTTGACTAATATGCCACAAACAAAGTCGATGTCGGGACTTTGGGAAAACCTCCTTAATTGCATTTGCCATTGCTTGGTCTTGATCTGTAAAAATGGATATTGGTTGTTTACCTCCCATTGCAGTAAAAAAGTCTCAAACAACCAAATAAATGACTCAATAGTCTCATTTATTAGAAATGCACAACCAAATAAAATATTGTTCCAATGATGGTTAATCCCCACAAATGGTGCACAAATTAAGTTGTACTTATTGGTTTGATAAGTAGTATAAAAGATAACATCTCCAAAAGAGTCGTAATCTAATTTTGACCTACCATCTCTCCCAAAGAAATTTGCCATTCTCTTGATCTACTTGCATTGAATAGAAGAACATTAGATCTTCACTTCGCCTTTTTTTGAAATGATTAATGATAATTTGCCCATCTCCAACTTCAATTATTTCTTTTCTTACAGTCTGCAAGAAGTTGTGACAATCTCACCTTAAGAACCCAAGGTTATTTGCACCACCAACTTTGTTTGCTAAAAAGGAGTATGACTTTGTTGCTTTTATACCCGCACCAACCATATTGCGAAGTGTATTCCCATGTCTACTATGCACCTTTCTACCTGATCGCAAATTACACATTTCTTCAGGACTTGCAAATTCATGAGTATGTATATCGTTGAACTGTGACACGGTCAAATATCATTCTTCACATCAAACCAAATCCTAGCACAACAACCTGCCCTTGTCTCTAAATGATTGTATTTTTTTTTTTTTCATCAAAAGGGTTTTCATATTCTTTAAAACCTTGTTTCCTAACAACACCATTTTCCTAACAAATTTTATTTTCCTAACAACACCATTTACTATTTGTCTAGCTGCTTTCCGAATGCTAAACCCCTTCTTTAAAGCATATTAATTATACATGTTATATGCCTCTTCTTCGAAACTCACTTGCATTCCTATTTTGATTTCACCACTTTCAACAAAAGTTACATTCTCAATATTTTCTCCTTGATCATTTCCTTCATCCACATCAATGACATTCTCATTTTTTTTCTCCATCATTGTTCTTAGCCACATCAATAACATTTCTTTGAAATTCCATTGCATTAGTCTAACACAAACAAGAAAAAAAAATAAAAATAAAATAAAAATAAAAGAGCATTGCATAGAAAAAAATTAGAAAAGACAAAGGGGAGCCTTTTTTTTTATAAAAAAAAAAAAAAAAAAAAAAAAAAAAAAAAAACCCACATAACACACAAAGATAGTAAACACACATATACTAATGCTCATATACTCTGTTGAAATCATAGATAGTAAACACACAACACACAAAGTAAATACTATGATGCCCAGACAAAGGGAAGGGGGTAATGCTCCCGTATCTCGACCATAAACACACAACACACTCAGCTAGGCATCATACCCATAATCAAAATATTATAATTTCCACCTAACTCAAATACTAACAAAGTATTTACTGTATTATCTCAAATACCTTTTATATATATATATATATATATATATATATGTAATATTTCATCAAAACTTATATTACAAATGAGAATGAATTGTTAAAGCCTGTTGATCAAGAATCAAATCCTCCAATTAAAAACAAAGGTCCTACATAGCAACAATATAGAAATTAAAAAACAACCAAAGGAATTTTTCAAAATGAATAAAAAATGGAATAGCCACTTAACAAACTTACTATTGGATCAATAAGGCCCTAATTAGAAATAAAGGAACTAGGTTCCTTTTGGGAGGTCATTTGACGAACTGAAAAAAATAAAAATAAAAATAAAATCACAAAAACAAAACACAAAAACAAAAACAAAAACAAAAAACAAAAAAAAAAACAAAACAAAACAAAACAAAATAGTGCTACAAATAAAAGAAATGTGACTTCAAAATATCCTCAATATATCTAATCACATTTTTTTTGGGGTGGATTTTGAAATAGAGGTGAGGTGGGTGGTGGAAACAATCAGTTCACCGCCGTTCAATCGCCAAAACCTCTACTCCGATGTTTCACGGTGTTGTCGTCAGTCGAGTAGTTTTTGGAACTTTTCTAGGTGGAGCAAGATTGCTAGCAACGGTAGATGTGATTTTCGTCGGTGGCTAGAAGTGATAGGGAGTGTATTTCTTGTTTTTGAGAAAATTATGTTTCTGAATATTGGAAAAAAGAAAAGTGTTTGGTGTTTCAGTGGCAAAAAAGTGAGAAAAATGGGCGGGCTATTGAAAACTTCAAGAGTATTATGGTATTTTTATTTTACTACACATGTCCTATTTTTAGTGGGTAGTCCAACCAAACAAGTTGCTGAAATGGAGAGAGTGTCCAAGAGGATACTTTCTCCTTATTTACTTATTGTAGGTCTTGCCCACGTATAGCACATCTAGTAAGCTTGGCGTCCATGATGTTTCGACAACGCATGAGGAAGCTCAAAGTCCCCCAAACGCACTTACTCTTGAGAAATGTGCATACAAGACAAAACAATTTTGGACAATGACCTAATACAGTAATACGAATTGGACACTCATCTTTTAGCTAGGATGAAGCTTGAATTAATTACACACGAGTGTGACTGCGTGTTTCTAGGGGAGGATTTAGTCACAAGTTTTGGTTCTTGTCTAAGCACGGACAACCCCCACATGTTTCTAGGGGGTTTAACTTTTTTAAATATATATATATATATATATATATATATATATATATATATATATATATATATATATATATATATATATATCTCTCTCTCTCTCTCTCTCTCTCTCTCTAAATACTCTCATGGAGACTTAAACCCCGATCCTTATCTCCTATACTCCAAAAGCACTTATACTTGTAAAATGACTATCGCACTCCAAAAGTTATTTAAGCACAAGCACTTAAAAATTATTCCACATTACCTTACCTTTTAAAAAAAAAAATATATATATATATATATATACAAATGGTTATTTATATATCACTTTTAAAATTTATAACATTAAACCCAAAAATAGATAAATAAAAAAGCTTTATTACATGCTAAAAGCATGTGTGATTACTCTAGTGTGTGTGTGTATATATATCCTTAATTTTTGAACTATATAGCTAAACAGTTCAATATTCAAACTAATTAGGAAAATATCACTATTTTGGCACTTTGTTGTAGTAATGTCGAGAACCAACTCAGGTACACAAGATCATTCGGTCTACATAGCCGACATAAGGTTGTGGCAGTTCAAACTTCAAACCAACCACACCATGCCCCGCAAAGTAAAAAACACTACAGTCAACAAAAATTAGTCAAAGTTGGAGGCTTGAGACCCTAAACTCTGAGTTCATGTTTGACATGAAATATTACATGAGCATAATCCTTTTGGGATTCTGGATTGATTAGTATATTGTAGACACTTTAGTTTGTAAAGACTATGTAACAAAACTAGTAATATCTCTTTTTCTTTTTTTTAATAATTCAATAGTTAAAAGGGGAGAGAGGTTTAGACCCTGGATGTATCAATTGGCTAGAAATAAAAAGGTACCAAATAATTAAGTTATAAGACTTTTGGTGAAATGGTAATATCCTTATTCCTTAAAACCACTCATACAATACTAGAAGATGCTAACTAATTAAGCTACAAGACTTTTGATAAATTGGTAATATCCTTAATAACACTCATGTTATTCAAATGAATCTCTAGAGTTAGTTCTGATAATCTAGCGTCCATTGTTTATAGTCTTAGTTTATAACTATAAAGGTTAGACTCTTTTATAGTTGTACTCTGGTTATGTAATGTATTATAAACTCAGTTTAAAACATCAGTATTACTATTTTCATATATGTTCTAAAATGTATTAATGTTTACTTAAAAAAAAAAAAAATTAGAGATGTTTATCCCACATTGGTTATGTGTGTCTAGTATCTGCTATTTATAATCTCGAGTCTCAGACTACAAAGATTAGGCCTTTTTGTAGTTGTACTCTTGTTATGTAATGTATTATAAACTCGGTTTAAAATACTAATATTATCATTTTCGTGTGTGTTCTATTATGTGTTACTGTTTACTCCAAAAAAAAAAAAAAAAAAGTTTTGATGATCTATAATCTCATGATTCATGGTTGTGTTTGAATACTTGAATTTGGATTTGTATTTGTATTTAAAAATGTGAATTTTAAATGGTCGATTTGAAATGGCTTAATTCCAAATCCATAAATGTTTAGTATGTCATATTGATTTCTTAAAGAGTCTAAATTTAGTAAGGATGGACTGTCTAATAAAAGATTGTCACATCAGTTTTTTACGTAAAACTCAATACATCCTACCACACCTAATAACATTTTAATAAACTCTAATTTGGATTAGATTTTCAAATGGGTATTATAATTGATTGGATGTAGTTGTGTCTATTTTTTTATATGTGATAAGATGATGTGGCATGTTGAGATTAGAGGGTTTAAAACTTAGGTTTTATATCACATCCTTATAGAATTTAATCTCATGTTTAGAAGTTATTTAGAATTCAAGGATTTTAAGGTTGAAAATCCTTGGTTCATCAAATCCAAATCCTTCACCCTTTGTAAACTATTCAAATAAGGTATTTAGATTTTAATCACTTAAATCCAAATTCATGTGCTCAAATCCTGCCATCCAACAACACTACAAGAATCCTTTATATTTCTTGAATTTATGCAAAGAAAACATAGATTTTGATGGAAAGCACAAAAATTGTCCAACAATGCATATATGTATGTGACTATTAGCAATGGGTGGGTTGAGAAGAAATGAGTAAAGGGAGAAAGAAAAGAAATAGGGAAAAAATTAAAAATGTAAATGCATAAAAAAGTGCATTAATATCAAAATTTTTGTAGTTTAACTAGCACTCTCTAGTGTTTCCAACTAGAAAAGGGTTTAAATTTCTCTCCCTCAACTATTAAATTAAAAAAAATTCAAAAAAAAAGGTTTATTAATATTTGGGTGTCGAGGCCTAGCTACGTGTTTCACTTTCACCCATATATATATATATATATATATATATATATAAAAGCGCCTTTTCATAGGCTGGGGATTAAACTAAAGAGGAGCCCTTCCTTATTAGCTAAGAAATATCAAATATGTTACCATTTGATGATGCCGTAAAAATCACCAGTGAACTACACGATCCTCGCACGCTTGAAATAGCGACATGTAAGAAAAAAGAAGTGACCTAACAGAGAGCACCGGTATGGTATCGACCAAATACCCTCCGAAGGTTAAGTTAGAACTATTCTCAACTCTAGAGTGCTAGAGAGGGGTAAAATACACGTACATTGATTTGTGAGGGTATTGGGGCTTTTATAGTAGTAGAAGGTTGGCCTCTATTCCTTGATGTAGAATTCTTGTCCTTATAGGAATCCTCTAGAATAATCCTAAACGTGATGGACAAGACTTTTCCTTGTAGAGAAGACCTTCATTAATGCGCGTATCTTCCGGAATTCTTCTTGTGCTAGGATTCCTACTTCCTTTGGGATTCTACGAGGATTCGTGCATGTGTTGCGAGTATTTCAAGTCAAGGTTTCTGTTGTGCCCTGGGCTTATCCATTGTCGGCCCATGGGCTAGGAACCGTCGTGCCCAACATTAAGAAGGTCCGTCACGCCAATTTTCACCCCTTCGATTGCCCCCTTCACCCTATGGTCCGTCATGCTCGAGTGGACGAACCAATAGGGTGACAGTTCAATATTTTTGGGGTTGACGGTTTTAAGGTTCCCGGGGTTAACGGTATAAGGTTCCCGGGGTTGACAATATAAGGTTCTTAGGGTTGACGGTTTAAGGTTCTTGGGGTTGACTGTTTAAGGATCTTGGAGTTGACGATTCTAAAAGAGGACGACGCAAACTACGATCATTGTTGACAAGTTGTCAAGCATTTATGAGGTACGACACATGTCGCTTTTTTATTGGATTTTCCCCCGGATCGAAGCGTCGCTTCGTCTTCCATGCATTTCAAATATATATCACACTTCTCCTCTTTCATTTCTCCACTTTTCAACTAAAACATATTGTCGTAGCGCCATCATCAACCTTGTCAGAGAGCGATCCGTCAAATAGCTATACCCATCATCTATACAACCGTTGACCTTCACTTATTCGGACTTGGTGAGTATTTTCTTTTCATAAGTCCTACAAACGCACATTTTATTTTCTTAGACCTTTTTTACACACCCATCATCACTTCTAGATCCGTCAATCTTAGGTTTTGTCGTCACGAGTAGGAAATGTCTAGTGCGTCAAGTAATAAGTCAGTCGTTCGTGACCAGGCGGATTACGAGGAAGTATACCCGTCCGGTCATAAAGACCAAGAGAGTCCAGGCAAAGAGAGGAATCCGTCCGCCTCTTCCTTGTTCTCAACAAATGAGGATATGGAGATGGCTGAACTAGAAGATATTTATGAGGACGGCGAGGAACATATAAGATCCGTCATTGGTGATGATGGACTTAGGGAGTTCATCATGCTACCAGAGTGGACGGTGCATAACTTCACATCCGTCATCAAGGAGAAACATTTCAACACTTTTAGGGCTAATTTTCAAATCCTAGATAATATTCCAATCAATCTACCCTATGTAACAGAGAAATGTTATTACAAGGGGGTGGAAGGTGTCAAAGTATACGAACAGATGTTGAAGGCGGGACTTAGATTTCCACTAAGTACCTTTCATCGAGAACTTCTCAAGTATTTGGGTCCGTCCGTCAACCAAATATCCCTGAACGCTGAAGAGTCTTCATAGCGATGGAGATTCTTTATGGTGCTATGACAGACGACGCTAGGAGGCCGACGGTGCGAGAATTTCTTCATTGCTATCGTCCCGATGAAAGAGACAAGTCAACGGGGATGTATAGTTTTGCTAATAGGAGTCCGTTGTTGAAGGTCATGTTTGAAACCCCCTACTCAAATAGAGACTAGAAGAGTCGTTACTTCTTCCTAGAGGGTGACGAGTGGATGGGTCATCCAGGGGAGACGGAATATATGCCCGTCGACACAACCTGGGGAGTACTAAATCCATCTAGTACGCATCCGTCCTAGTTTTTTATTCTTTTTACATTCGTTTAGTTGCGCTTTCTCCATCTCTTTTTAACCGTCCATTTCTTTTACAATTAGATGGCGTCCACAAGTTGGTATTGAGGAATTTAGTTTTCTTGAGAAGATCTTTTCAAAGACCAAGCCGGAAGAAAGGACTTGGGCGAAGTTAGTGAATCCGGATACCATCCACTAGTATTGTGACGGTCCCAACCCACGCCGGAAGCCGTCAGATATAACGCCAAAATTTACAGACGTAAGTCCGTTAACCTTTATTTTGCATAAATGGCTCTAACTTTTAGTTTATAACTTCATCCATCCTTCTTTACAGAGATGGACGGTGCTAAGAGGAGGGCATTGATCAAAACACAGTCAAAAAAAGAAAGGAGTCCGGCGATGTGGTTCCTAAAGGGACAGTTCCGTCCATTAAAAGGAAGCAAAGAATCGTCAAAAGGGGACCGTCCCCATAAGCAACAAAAAGTTCCTCCGGAACCCATTGTAGGGTTGATGGCTAAAGGTGTGAAGACCGTCACCTTAGCAAAGCATGGGTCAAGTAAGGGCTTAATGAAGGCCTTGTCTACTAGCCAAGAAAAGCCACCTCCCCTCCTCCGTGACGACTCCAAATATGCCCTGGAGAAACTTTCATCTATCGTCACGTCGAAGGACTACGAGGATTTGGGCAATCACTGACGGAGGCCATGGGGAGACGGGTTTCTTTGCTATAGCACAGTAATCCTTGTCCGTCGACTTACGTCCATCCACTCCACCTAATTTTTTTCTAACTTTTTCTAACTTTGTTGTCCACCCGATTATGATGAAGGGCCTAATGGATCGGTGCCTTAACGTGAGACGGCCCTAGATCGTGTGCAAGTAAAGGCGAGCAAACGGAGGAAGAGTCAATCAACTTAACAAGTGGAAGTCCACTATAGAGAAGAAGTTTGACCTTTCGTAAAGGTGAGGAAGGAGCTTGAGCGGAAGACGGATGAGGCGAGGAAGGCCTTGGAGGTCAAAGATAAAAAGATCCAAGACCTGAAGGAAAAGCTCCGTCAAGCAAAGGAGGTAGTGGTCCGAGAATATCGTGACTCCAACGCCTTATTGGCCGAGCTGGGAGACTCATTCCTACAAGGTTTTGATGACGCGCTCCATCAAGTTAAGAAAGCCTACCCCGCCCTGGATGTGTCTATGATAAATGTTGACAATCAAGCCCGGACGTCTGCTATGCCCGTCGCCTTAGAGAACACAGATGACCTTTTCGCTAAGGAAGTAGCTCAAGGCGACGGAGAGTCACTCCAAAAAAAAATGTTCAAGATGTCGACCCTAAAGAGTAGATAGTTTTTTTTTTTTTTTTTTTTTTGAGAACAATCCATCAGTAATTTTGTGTATTGAACAATTGCTCCTTGTGGGTTTTATCCAAATGTTACTTGCTTTCTTTCACAACTTTATGCATGCCTTATCTATTTTTATCATTTGAATGAGATGTATAAATCTCCGTCTTCTCCAGTTGTCCACTTTATAGAGAACCGTTCATCTTTGTACATTCTAGGCGCTTTATCTAGGTAATTGGTGGGCTTGTATTCGTCCATTTATGTGAATATTAAAGGACTTGTTATCCATCCATTGAAGGAGTTTCATCCATCCGGGATGATCTGTCCATCTTATGCACTCTATGTTAACCGTCTAACCTTATCATCCGTCTAGTGGACTTTATCTGTTATTAGTTTATTTTTTATGGATTTCGAATATCACCCGTCTAGAACGGTCCGTCCACTTCGTGGACTTTGTAATGAATTCACCGTATAGGTGATCCATCCACTTTGTGGACTTGATAATGAATTCACCCTATGGGTGGTCCGTCCACTTTGTGGATTTGATAATGAACTCATCCTATCGGTGATTCGTCCCCTTTGTGGATTGATAATGAATTCATCCTATGGGTGATCCGTCCGCTTTTTGGACGTTGTTTTCTCTAGTTCGCTTATGAACTTTTGTAAGAATTCAAGTAGAAAAACACAGTTGTCTCAATATTCCTCTTTAAAAATAAAAATACGTTTGTAGGAAAAAGTACCTGCCCTCTTGGGCTTAAAAGGCACAAAATATTGTAGCAAAAATTTTCAAAGAAAAACTAATAATTGTAGCTAAAATTAAATAAATTGGGAAATTAGGGATTGTCGATGTTCTTCATATCATCTCTACTGGTAGTATTTTGGTAGATGCTCCATGTTCCATGGGTGCTACGACTTTTGTCCGTCCGGGGTCTCGAGGTGGTAGGTGCTCTTCCTCCGCCATGACGTGATCCCGTAAGGTCCTTCCCGATTGGGACCAAGCTTTCCTTGCGAAGAATCTCTAGTGGTGCCCCATTACCTTCCATAATACAAGATCACCGACCTAAAAGTCTCTATGCCTGACGTTGGAGTTGTAGTGCTTCGCCATGAGATTCTGATAACGCGCCAACCTTTGCTCTGTTGCTGCTCCGACTTCGTCTACTAGGTCGAGCTGAAGGCACATGGCCTCTTCGTTCTTATCCTTATCGTAGTTTTCCACCCGATAGCTTATGAGCCCCACTTCAGCGGGAATGACAGCTTCACTTCCATATGCTAGTCGAAATGGCGTTTCTCCGCTTAGCGTTCTTCATCGTAGTCCGGTATGCCCACGTAACGCTTGGTAGTTCATCGAGCCGGGTCTTGATTATCTTGAGTAAGGACCAATTCGTGACTTTGACTTGCCCATTTGCCTGTGGGTGTGCGGGCAACGAGTAGTGATTTTTGATCCCTAGTTACGAGCGTAAACCTCTAAATGCACTGTTGTCGAATTGCTTACCATTGTCAAAGACCAACACTTTAGGTATCCCATACTTGCATATGATATTTCTCCGCACAAAATTTTGGATATTTTTCATTGTGATAGTGGCTAAGGCCTCTGCTTTCACCCACTTAGTGAAGTAGTCGATCCTAACTACCGGAAATTTTAGTCGCTAACTAACTCATTGTCGAGAATGGGCCCATGATATCTAGTCCCCATTGAGCGAATGGCTAGGGTGCCGTCATTGTGGTCACTCTTCGGATGGTTGTCCGATGAAATTGATGAACCTCGACACTTATCGCAGATTTGACATAAGCTTGCGCGTCCTTGACATTATAGGCTAATAGTATCCTGCTCGATCATCTTGTGTACTAATAACCGTGGCCCCGAGTGGTTTTCGCAGATACCTTCATAGATTTCTCTCATTACGTAATCTGCTTCCTCATGGCCTAAACACCTCAGGTATGGTCGAGAGAACCCTCTTTTATATAAGACATCTTTTATCAGCACAAATCGTGACGCCCGGACCTTCAACTTTCTAGCGGCGTCCTTCCCATCCCAGAACATGCTAGTTCTTAGATATGATACCAAAGGCGTACTCCAATTGTATTGAGCATCTACTACTTGCGCATTTGTTCCGTCATCAATAAGTGAGGAGATTTGAACGAATGATAATACATGTTCGGACAAGCATGAATTCGGCCGAGGCAGCTTTTACTAGATGGTCGGCACATTCGTTTTCTTCCTTTGGATTTGAACAAATTTGACTTGAGGTCGCCGATTCGGTACTTCACTTCTTCTAGATACCTCTTCATCCTTTCATTCTTACATTCGTAGCTGCCATTAATCTGACTCGTTACTACCTGTGAGTCACAATGTACGACTACGTTTTCCGCACTTATAGCTTTTGCGAGGTCTAGCCTTGCCACCAAGGCTTCATATTCTACTTCGTTGTTGGTTGTGGGGAAATCTAGTCGGATCATACAACGGATCTTATCTCCCTCCGGGGTTTGGGTCACCACACCGGCTCCTCCGGCTCGTCTATTTGAAGATCCGTCTATATAGATATTCCACTATCTCTTCTCCTCCGCCCCCTGGCTGTCTCCGAGGGTGAATTCGGCAATAAAGTTAGCCACTACCTGCCCTTTCACAGCCGTTCGCGGGACGGATCAGTATGTCAAACTTGTTGAGCTCTACTACCCACAAAGCCATTCTTCCTGCTGCCTCTAGACTACTCATGGCTTTTCTCAAGGGCTTGTCCATCAAGACAACGATGGTGTGTGCTTGGAAGTACGGTTTGAGTTTTCGTGGTGCGATTATCAACGTGAAAGTCAACTTTTCCATCCGAGGGTACCTCTCTTCTGCCCCTCGGAGCGCTTGACTTGTAAAGTAGACTGGTCTCTGCGATCCTTCTTCCTCTCTCATCAAAGTCGTGCTTACAACGGCGTGTGAAATGGCTAAATACAGGTAAAGCTCTTCTTCTCGCTTGGATGGATCGAGCAACGGTGGAGTGGAAAGATATGCCTTTAAGTTGTCAAATGTCGCCTGGCATTCGTCCATCCACTCAAATGATTTTCTTAGAGTGCGGAAGAAAGGTAAGCATCTATCCATCGCTCTTGAAACGAACCTGCTCAGGGCCGCGATTTTTCCATTCAAACTCTAGACCTCTTTAACTGTCCTTGGTGGTTCCAACTCCATTATGGTCTGTACCTTCTCCAAATTGACCTCTATACCTCTTTGGGACACTATGAAGCCCAAGAATTTCCCCGCCATCACTCCGAACGTGCACTTGTTCAGATTCAACTTCATGTTGAATGACCGGAGTGTGTCAAAGGTCTCCCTGAGGTCGTCTAGGTGATTATCTTCACGCAGACTCTTTACTAACATGTCGTCAACATAAACTTGTACGTTCCTACCAATCTGGTGCACAAACATTTTGTTCATTAACCTCTGGTATGTTGCCCCAGCATTTTTGAGTCCGAAAGGCATCACCTTGTAGCAGAATAGTCCCCGGCTTGTAACAAAGGAGGTCTTCTCTTGATCAAATTCTTCCATCTTGATCTAGTTGTAGCCCGAGAAAGCATCCATGAAACTTAGAAGCTAGTGTCTTGTAGTTGAATCTACCAGGGTATCTATCCGTGTGAGCGAGTAGTTGTCTTTAGGGCAAGCTTTGTTGAGGTCCGTGAAATCTATGCCATGATGAAATTTGCCAACCAATCGGGGTAGTATACTTCTCGGATGAAATCTGCTTCTAGTAATTTTCAAACTTCCTCCGCTATGGCCTTGTCCCGCTTCCGGGCGAACACTCGTTTCTTTTGCTGGATTGGAGGGAATGAGGGCGATACATTTAACTTGTGAACTATGACCAAGGGGTCAATTCCTAGCATGTCTTCGTAACTCTAGGCGAACACGTCTTGGTTATCTCTGAGGAAAGTCGTGAGTGCTTGGCGTACCGGCCAACTAGCTAGTGTGCCAATTCTAGTTGTTCGTTTCGGCCGTGAGTTATCAAGGTTCACCTCTTCTAATTCCTCAACTGGCTCTGCTAGTGCTCGTTGTTCTCTGATGCACATCATTTGCTTTGTTAATCCTCCATCTCTAACATGGCAATATAGCATTCCCGTCTTTGCCACTTGATTTCCCCGCAATTCTCCTACCCCGTAATCCGTCGGGAATTTAATCATTAAGTGGTATGTTGAAGTCACCGCCTTCCAAGAATTGAGAATGGGCCATCCGAGATTGACATTATAGGCGGACGAGCAATCGACTACGAGAAACGTTATCTCCCTAATGATCTCAAAGATAGTCACCAGCCGTTACAGATAGTGTGATTGGGGCTAAGGGGAACACCTTCGTTCCTCCAAATCCCACGAGTGGGGCATTCGTTGGGGTTAACCATTCCCCGTCAATCCTTATTTGCGGGAATACTGGGTAGTATAGGATGTCCGCCGAGCTACCATTGTCGACAAGGACCCGATGCATGTTATAATCTCTTATTTGCAAGTTGACCACAAGTGTGTCGTCATGCGGATGGTGAAGTCTTCGAGCATCATCTTCTCAAAATCCGATGACGGGATTATCTATTCGTGGCATTTTAGGTACGGATCTTGTAAGTTAGACGTTATGAACCATTCTGAGGTAGGTTTTGCGGGCTTTTTTGGAAGATCCGGCAGCGGTTGTGCCCCCTACGATCATTCTTATGTCCCCTATAGATGGTCTAGGGCGCTCGTTCTCCCGTCGTGGGGCCTACTCCTAGGGCAGACTCGTTCTTTCCTTGCCGACGAACTTTTGTAGCTTCCCTTGTCTAATAAGAGCCTCAATCTGCTGTTTTAGATTGTAGCAATTGGCTATGTTGTGCCCGTGGTCACGGTGGAAGCAGCAATACTTGTCCCTTGACCTCTTGTTGGGATCTCCCTTTAGCTTACCAGGGAACGTTAGTACTCCTTCATCTTTGATCTGCATTAAGACTTGATCTATTGGGGTGGTTAATGGGGTGAAGCTCGTGAACTTCCCGGTGGGGGGTCTAGAGTGCCTTTCATCTCGTTGATCTCCTGTTTCTAGCCATCTTTCGCCCTCTATCCCGTCGTGTGTCCTCCCGACTTTCCCTCTTTCTGGGCTTCTCCTCGCGGGCCAACAATGCATCTTCTGCGTTCATGTACTTAGTGGCTCTATAGAGTACGTCCGACATGATTTTCGGGTCGTTCTTGTATAAAGAAAACAAAAACTTACCCTTCCGTAACCCGTTAGTGAATGCTGCTACGAGTATCTTATCATCCGCTTCGTCAATTGAAAGTGCCTCCTTGTTGAAACGAGTTATGTAGGACCGCGTCTCGCCTTCTCGCTACTTGATGCTTATTAAGCACACGGAAAACCTCTTATACCTATGTCCCCCAATAAAGTGCGAGGTGAACTAGGCGCTTAACTCCTTGAAAGTATTGATGGAGTTCGGTGTTAATTTCTTCAACCAAATTCTCGCAGACCCTTCAGCCGTAGGAAAAGCCCTACACATGATCTCGTCCGGTACTCCTTCAAGGTGCATCAAGGTCTTGAATGTCTCTAGGTGATCGAGGGGGTCCTTGACCCCGTTGTAGCTTTCAATCTGGGGCATACAAAATTTCTATGCCAGGGGGAAGGAGTTGACGGAGATGGTGAATGGTGAGTCGGTTCTATTTACTAGTTCATCATGATCATTGGACACTCGTCCTTTGAGGGCATTCATCATGTCCTCCATCTATTGTTTCATCGCTTACATCTCTGCGACAATATGGTGGTGGCCATCGAGCGAGTGAGTACCATGCAACTCTTATGTCCGAGAAGCGATAGTCTGGCTAAACTCAATCTTCCCTAATGACGGCGCCAACCGATGATGCCGTAAAAATCACCAATGAGCTACACGATCCTCGCACGCTTGAAATAGCGACCTGCAAGAAGAAAGAAGTGACCTAACAGAGCACCGATGTGGTGCCGCCAAATACCCTCCGAAGGTCAAGTTAGAACTATTCTCAACTCTAGAGTGCTAGAGAGGGGTAAAATACACATACCTTAATTTGTGAGGGTATTGGGGCTTTTATAGTAGTAGAAAGTTGGCCTCTCTTCCTTGATGTAGAAGTCTTTTCCTTATAGGAATCCTCTTGAATAATCCTAAACGTGATGGACAAGACTTTTCCTTGTAGAGAAGGTCTTCATTAACACGCGTATCTTCCAGAATTCTTGTGCTAGGATTCCTATTTCCTTTGGGATTCTACAAGGATTCAGGCGTGTGTAGCAAGTATTTCAAGTCAAGGTTTCTGCTATGCCCTGGGCTTACCCACTATCGGCCCATGGGCTAAGATCCGTCAAGCCCAACATAAAGAAAGTTCGTCATGCCAATTTTCACCCCTTCACCGTTGACTAATTAAAAGATAACAAATTATATAATTAAAAAGAAAATTGTAAATTGTAAATTACACTCCTAAATGGTAAAATCTAAACACTTCCAAACTTTAAGGGGTAAAATCCAAATTCTGAAACATCAAGTTGTAAATTCAAACACCTCCAAACTTTAAGAGATAAAATCCAAATTCTAAAATTTCAAGATGTAAAATTTAAACACCCCAAACTTTAGGGGTGCAATTTGTAATTTATCTAAAAGAAAACTAGGAAACAAAAGGACCAAGGCCCTATTAAACCCAATCCAAAACAAAACGCACTACATGTCAAGCCCAAGGCCCGGCTCAAACAACTTCCTTAAATTTGGGCTTTTTTGTAAAATAGTATATTTTAGAAAAATTATTTACTAAAATAGCAATGAAATAAGCTTTTCTTCAATTTGTCTCTCCGAAATAAATTCTACATTTCTTTGAGCACGATAATACTCATTTTTTTTAAAATGATAAGTTTCACTATTTTAAAGAAAAATCATCTTTAAAAAAGATGAGTTTTATTTTTTAAAGGAAACTCGACTATAAACATGAAAATCACGCCATATTAATTAATGTTAGCATACAAGATGTGAGAGTTGTAATGTAAAGATGATCAGTTTAAGAGAAGACTATTTTGTAAATCATTATAACATGCAATAAAAAAAGTTGAGTTCTAGAAATAGGGGTTGCATCAAGTAATTCCTTTCTCGATTCTTAAAAAAATTTAATAAAAAATAAAAAATAAAAAAGAAGAAGTTATTTTCTCTCTCATTTTAAAAAAAAAATTAGTTATCCTCTCCTTGTGAAAAATGGTTGCACTCTTTTTGATTAAAATTAATTTTTATTATTAATTACTAGGTGCTTTAATTTAGCTAAAATTTTGTCGCCTATATTTCAAGAAATTAAAAAGTATACTCCAATTAAAATTTTATTTCTCTTATTAATTGTTAGGATAGTTTAATTTCTGTAAAATTCTATTATCTAAATTTCAAGAAAGTTAAAATTATATTGCC
The DNA here is from genome assembly GCA_028216015.1 of Quercus dentata. Taxonomy (NCBI): domain Eukaryota; kingdom Viridiplantae; phylum Streptophyta; class Magnoliopsida; order Fagales; family Fagaceae; genus Quercus; species Quercus dentata. The sequence continues at coordinate 101,514,487 of CP116447.1, forward strand.
AAAAATTAAAATAAAATTTAATATTTATTCTAATTATTTCAATCATCTACCATTTTTTGTATTTTAATATCAAGTGACTCAATTTGTATTACCATATAGTTGACTTAGAGTTTCAAATGACTCAAAAATTATTATATGTTAATTTTTTCACAATTTCCATCGTAATTTTTGAAGAAGTGAATGCTTGAACCAAATTTTTCATCATTTGTTATCAACAACTTTGCAAATGCAAATAGATTTACATAATGCAAAACCTTTGGTGGAGGGTGGGTGAAACAGAGGGTAAGAACTAGACAGGAAAACTGATCATATCGGAAATTCTATTTCAAACCTGGTCTCAATAAGATCTGTTAGGAATATATACGAATTTTCAGATCTGTGAGAGGCGAAAAATAAATAGAAAAATAATACACACACAAGGCAATCACACAACACAGAAAACGACATGGTTCGACAATTTTCCTACATCTATGAAGTTGCAATGATTTACTATTTTCAAGGAAAAATATAAGATGCGGCAATATGATTTTTCTCTCCACAACATGACCAACCTTGATTAGAAATAATAGTATTTATATCCTACACAAAGGATCCACGATGGGCTAAAAATGGGCTGAATATTACCTCGTAAAATCTCTCATTAGAATCAAAGCACTTTTATATATATCAAATTAGGTTATAATTCGAATTAAATACAAACTAGGCTCCACCTAACTCAACAAAATCAAGTAAAAAAAAAAAAAAATACCTAAGAGAATAATTTTATATATAATAAAGAAAAATGGAAGCCCTTATTTCCCTTTCTTCTAGTAAAATCCATCACCCAAATTTGTCTACCTTTACTCAAATAATTGTAAATAATATCAACACAAAGTTTTACACTATATAGGATAAGGGTTTTATTAAGAGCATCTCTAGTAGTCTCTCCAAATTTTGTATTGTTTGGAGTAAGAACAGTGACTTTTACCTTTTACCTACTTACTTTTACAAATACACTTTCCAACGGACTCTATATCTTTTTTCTATCCCATTAAAATATTATTTCTTCATTCTTTCTTTATTCTTTTTTTAATCTTCCTTTATCCATTCATAATGGTTATATTTTTCAAATTCTCAACATCTATATTTTTTAATCTTCCAACGGAAATATTTTTAAATTTTTCAATAATTCTTTTTAACAAATATCATTGAACACTTGTTACAACGATATACCGAGTTATAAGATCATCTAATTTTAATGAGAAGTGTTACATTTACAACATTTTTGCAATAATTTCACAAAAAATCATATGTGGTAAATTGTTATTAGTTTTAATTTGAACCCACTATTGAAATTATTTTTTTACTCGCCAATATTAGCTAATAACAATCCATCACTTACAATTTATTGCGAAAATATTGTGGTAAAATTTCTCAATTTTGATTTCTTATTCTTTATTTTATTTTTCCTTTTTCTCTTTATTTTTTTCATCCATACGTTTCTTCTTCTTCTTTTCTTTTCTTTTTCTTTTTTTTTTTCTCTTGTTTTTTCTCCTCCACACACATATACCCACTCTCCTCTTTATCTTCAACTTTTTCACTTTTGTTTTTGCTTTTCTACTTCACTCCAACACCCAGCAGCTTCTCTCTCTTTCTCTTTCTCCTCTCTCTATCTTCACTTTTGTTCTTATTTTTCTACTTCTTGTACTCTTGACAAGACATAGTTAGTTTCTCACCACATACCTCTTGCATAATTTTACAACTCCATGGACCATCACAAAAACCAAAGTTCATAATATGACAAATCTCATTTGAGAGAGAGAGAACCATTGGAGAACAAAAACCATATGGGTCTCTCTCTTTTCTCTTTTTCTTTTTTTCTTTTTTATTTTTCTGATTTCATTTAGTTTATGATAAAAATTATTTTTGTGTTTGGATTGTGTTCCGTGTTTTCTAGCTGTTGAGATAAAAAAGAGAGAAAGAGAGTAAGGAAGAAAGAGAAATGGAAGAAAGGGGAAAAAATCATTTTTTATTCAACCGGGTGATTATTTTAAGGGATAATAATGTTCAGAGTTACTACAGAAATTGCTACAAAGTGCTCTCTTCTTCAAGAGAGCTACAGTAGCAACTCTTAAAAAAAAAAAAATAAAATTAGAGTTAGAGATGTTGATGGAGGCTTTTTTTTTTTTTTTTTTTTACTTTCCAAAATTAGCTTTAAAGAGCCTATTAGAGATGCTCTAATGGGTTGTGTTAACAGGCACCGTAAAATACCCGTTAATTGCAGCCTATTGTACTTTTTTGCAGCTTTATGTCATATTTTTGTAGATTTTAGGTTGTGAGACCAACTTTATAGAGAGATAAAAATATTAAAATAAACTATGGGGTCAATTTTATGTTTTTTTATTTTATTTATTCAATTTTTTTATTAAATAAGATTTATATTAGTACAACTTTAACAAGCACACCACGGTAATCAATAGCATTTGCCTTTATTAATATATGGCCTTAATAAAACTTCAAATTGAACATAATACACTCTGCAAAACATTAAAGACTACAACTCAATTATGAAAATAGCAAAACCTATCGTACATCAGATCCCAACATATCCTGGGACTTTATTCTAGGCCAAAATGGCCAAATACCACCAATTTCTGAAATTTTTGTAAAAAAACACTGCTTTTTGAATTATATATGGAAATACCACTTTTTCTGGTACTCGAGTTTCTTAAACTCAAGTCCCTAGAAGTTTTGCCACCATGACATTGCTGAGGTGGAAATTGGGCAATTAAAAAAATTATGTAGTACTCAAGCATGGTAAACTTGAGTACCATGCAACATAATACTTGAGTATACCATGCCATTTTATAATAAAATGCTGTTTTTTTTTTTTTTTTTTTTTTTCTAAAGTACTCGAGCTCACCAAGCTCGAGTACCATTTAATTTTTTTTTTTTTTTTTTGGATTATCGACAAATAAACATAAACATAAAATGGTATTTATATTTATAAAGTACTCTAGCTCACCAAGCTCGAGTACCTAGTAAATTTTTTTTTTTTTTGATTATCGACAAATAAACATAAACATAAAATGGTATTTATATTTATAAAGTACTCTAGCTCACCAAGCTCGAGTACCTAGTAAATTTTTTTTTTTGGGATTATCGACAAATAAACATAAACATAAAAATAAGTAGCTTTTTTATGTTTTTATTTACTTAAATAGAAGCATTGTAAAATATAGAGATTTTAATTTCAAAATATGAATTTAATTTCTACATTAAGTAAATCTATTCACTGTTTTCTCTGCATAAATTATTTCTAGCATTTTGCATAAAATTATTTTATGTTCAACTTTATTTAAAAACTGTTCACTCACTTTTCTCAGAAATTATTTTCTGTTCACTATTTAAAAATCATTCACTATTTTCTCATAAAACACCTAGTGAAATCGTATCTTCTAAATCTAAACGCCAAATCTAAATGCTTTTTCATGTTTGAATTTCACAATAATCAAATCTATTTTTCTACATTGATAAAATCCATTTCTACATTTATAAAATTTGCACTCTGCCCATCATGTTTATCGTATATTCAAATCTGCTTACTACATTCATAATATCTTTTTTTTGCATTAAGTATAACTGTTCACTGTTTTCTCATAAAAATTGTTCACTATTTTTTGCATAAACTATTTCTAGCATTCTGCATAAAATTATTTTTTGTTCAGCATTATTTAAAAAAATTGTTCACTCTCTTTTCTACAAAAATTATTTTATGTTCACTATTCAAAAACTCATTCACTATTTTCTCATAAAACATTTAGTGAAATCGTTTTTTTGTTTGAATTTCACAATAATCGAATCTATTTTTTTGCATTGATAAAATCTGCTTTCGTAAGGTTGAATTTAATCAACCATCTTGTTGGCTTTATTCCATACCAAATTTGCTTGTATTTCAGCAATTAGTAACCCCGTATTTAGGTGGGATTCTTGTAAGGGTAGTGAGTGAGATAGTGTGAAGAACTACTCAAGAGTGTGCAAGAAAAACAGGGACCCACGATTGGATCTCGCGGGTGACTCGCGGCCGCAAGCCGCCGTAAGTCGCACACGTGCTAGGCATGCCGTGTTGAAGCGTCATGCTAGCCGGAGCACTACAGGACAAAATAGGACAACTAACCGTTCAGTTACCTCGTGGCTGGAACTTGCAACTTAGTCAAGCCACGAGCCAGCCCTGTTTTGAAAAACTTGACTCTTCACATTCCATTCTCACCTTAGTATATATATACCCTTATACCCACGATACTTAGAGAGTTTCCAGAGAGAATTATGAGAGAGAAACCCTAGAGAAAAACAAGATTGATTCATCCACAATCTTCACATAAGAGATTCTTCAAATTCCTCTACTCTCTTCCTCCCCATTGTTAAATCCTTGAGAGGCTTATTACCAAAACCTTTTTCTCACCATATCCATTTCTGTGAAAGGGCTGTTTGGTGCTTTGGGAAGCAATTAGGAAGGAACCAATTTCACATTGGTTGATGCTATGGTCAAGTAGCAGAATCCGAGAAGCTAGAAAAGAAATAGGTTCGGCGCAACCTCGTTGGAGCAAGAAGCTTAGAGGGCTTAGGTACACTGGGTAGATTAAGCTTGGAAGGTCTATTGCTGTTCATGTATCCCAACTACATTTTCTAGTGGATTACTTACCGCTTGGAGGGCGACGGAGAGGTTTTACGCCGAGGGCTTCGGTTTCCTCTTCGATAACACATTATTGTGTTGTCCTTGTGTTTGCATCTCTCTTTCTTTAATCTTTGCCTTTTATTTTCTGCTGTGGATGTGATTTTAATTGGCTTAAATTGTTTACCAATTCTGTTTATAGCTTGTGTTCATTTTCCGCACACTTATTGTTTGTCATAAAACTTGAATTGGTAATTTTGTTATTGGGGGTCTAAACGTTCAAGGGTGTTTTATACACTATTTGAACTTTCATTTGGTATTAGAGTGGGTACACTGTTATTGGTTTCATTACCATAATGTAATCCTTGACCCCATATTGAGATAGACCGTCACAATCCCTAAATGCACCCCCATATTTTGATGGTAGTAATTATGCATTTTGGAAGGTTCACATGAGAGCATTTTTATGTTCCATCGATGAATCGAGTTTGGGATGCTATTGATATAGGTTGGACCAGGCCCGAGGTAGCCAAATCCACATGGGATAAGGCAAGACTCGCCACATCTAATGCTAACAAAGAAAGCACTTAACGCGATTTTCTGTGGTGTGTCTCCAAATGAGTTTCACAGGATTACTCACATTACTGTTACCAAAGAAGCATGGGAGATATTGGAGACCACCTACGAAGGCACAAAGAAAGTGAAAGACACCAAGCTACGATGTCGACCACTTGGTTTGAGGAGCTCAAAATGAGTGAGGATGAGTCCTTTGACTCTTTCTATAGCAAGCTGAATGAGGTGGTTGTTAGCAAGTTCAATTTGGGGGAGAAAACGGAGGATTCTAAAATAGTAAGGAAGATCCTTCGGTCATTGCCGGAAAGATTTCGTGCCAAAGTAACATCGATTGAAGAGAGTAAGGACCTTGATGACATCAAAGTCCAAGAGCTGATTGGTTCCCTTCGGACTTATGAAATGTCACTGTCCACTCAACGGAAGAGCAAATCTCTTGCTCTTAAGACCATTAATGAAAGGTTGGAAGTCCATGACTCATTGGATGAGGATGTGGTTGACAAAGATGTTGCATACCTTGTAAAAAATTTCCGAAAATTCTTGAAATTCAAGAATAATGGTAAATTTGGTGATAAAGGGAAATTCCAAAGTTTAGGAAGGGAGAAAATGGAATTCAAAAAGAAAGATGGAAAAGAATCCCAATCTACACAAGGTGTCACTTGTTTTGAATGCAACGGGCATGAACACTTTAAGAAAGAATGTCCGAATTATTTGAAATCAAAAGGCAAGGTGTATGCCACGACACCGAGTGACTCGGATTCATCCAACTCTGATTCTCGAGGAAAGTCAGTGACGAAGAAGGGAATTACTCTGCTTTTATGACTATTGCTCATGTTGAGTCTTCAGATGAGTTGAATTTGCTTGTACAAGAGCTAGGAGAACATAGTGATGAAGAATCATTGGGAGTTGTTGAAGAATCAGTTGCGGAAGAAGATGAAAGCATAGCCAATATTCAAGAAAATTATAACTCACTCCTAGAGAAGCCGGGTGAGTACACAAGGGTGGCCAAGGCAGCTTAACCGATCTTCCCTAGCCTACTTATGAGGATTTTCGAAAAAGAAGGGTGTTACAATCCCTCGAGACATCAGTCCCACGTCTACACCTTCAGCAATTAACAAGCAAACCTTTAAGAGGATAAGTGTTCGTCTTCTAGGTGAAGAAGATGAAGGTGATGAAGGAGAGGGTGTCCCAATGGAGACTAAGGCAGAGGCAGCAAGTCGGGCATCAACTTCAACACCCGGAAGGAGAGGCAAGAGGACTAGAGCATCAACTTCTTCAAATATACCTCCGGATGCATTTTAGGTCATCCTGGAAAGACTAGATGGACTCAGAGAGGTCTAGACCGAGCGGTCTGAGAAGATAGCAGCCATGCAGGACCAGCTTGATGTTCTTTCAGCAAAAATTTGACAAAGATCACCACACATCATGAGCAAAGACCCTTTAGCCATTCAGGTCAAAAAGGGGGAGAAGTTTTTGAGAGGCAGCTCTTGAGGGGAAGTACTAATTTGAGGGGGAGCAATCAAAAACAGTGTTTATCTTGTTTACATTGTTTATGTTTATGGTTAGAGTATTATGTTTTGGATAATTGTTGTTATTATAGGTTTGATACACTGTGGTTATGGTTAATGTTTGGTTTAAACTCATAACTCATGGATGGTTTTGAAACTTTGATTTAATGTTTGGTTAAAACTCATAACTCATGAATGGTTTTGAAACTTTAATACTTTTTATATGTTGATGATGTTTTTCAATATACAATGTGGTTTGTACCCATGTTGCTTTTGTAAGATTTTAGGGTTTGTTTTCATATTTTGTAGGCTTTATGGTTTGTACCATACTTTATGCAGCCTTTATGTTTTGTTAAATCAATACTTCTGACTAAATGTCATGCATTTTCTTTTGAGTACTGTCACTCTTGTGCCCTTATAGGATTGTTCCAAGATGAATATACTTAGTGTATTATGCATTGGTTGAGTGTTAGGCATGCAAGTGATTTGCATTGATCTTATTAGCTTGTATGTCCAAGTGTTCATTCCAAGTGTGAATGAGCATTGTGGTCACTACCTTTTAGTGATTGCTTGTTTGATCAAGCCATGGTTTGTTTCTTAACTCCATCTTTGCTTGATCACATCATGCCTACTTCATATGCATTTCATGCTTTTCTGCATACAATGATCATGGTGTATTGTTGTGTTTCAAGAGATTCATGTTCATATGATTCAAGAGCTTCACATTTTCTAGAGTTAGGTGTGAGTGAGTTATGTTCAACTGTTCCCAACTCACATGTTAAGTCTAGAGTCTGTTTTAGGGTTTTGTCACAGAATAGCCAAAGGGGGAGATTGTAAGGTTGAATTTAATCAACCATCTTGTTGGCTTTATTTCATGCCAAATTTGCTTGTATTTCAGCAATTAGTAACCCCGTATTTAGGTGGGATTTTTGTAAGGGTAGTGAGTGAGATAGTGTGAAAAATGCTCAAGAGTGTGCAAGAAAAACAGGGACTCACGGTTCCAAGCCGCTTTGTCGCACACGTGCTAGGCATGCCAGGAGTTGAAGTGTCATGCTAGCTGGAGCACTACATGACAAAATAGGACAACTGGTCGTTAAGTTACCTCACAGCTGGAACTCACAACTCAGCCAAGCCGCAAGGCCAAGCCGCAAGCCAGCCCTGTTTTAAAAACCCGACTCTTCACATTCCATTCTCACCCTAGTATATATATACCCTTATACCCACGATATTTAGAGAGTTTCTAGAGAGAATTTTGAGAGAGAAACCCTAGAGAAAAACAAGATTGATTCATCGACAATTTTCACATAAGAGACTCTTCAATTCCTCTACTCTCTTCCTCTTCATTGTTAAATCCTTGAGAGGCTTATTACCAAAACCTTTTTCTCACCATATCCATTTCTATGAAAGGGTTATTTGGTGCTTTGGGAAGCAGTTAGGAAGGAACCAATTTCACATTGGTTGATGTTATGGTCAAGTAGCGGAATCCGGGAAGCTAGAAAAGAAATAGGTTTGGCGCAACCTCGTTGGAGTAAGAAGCTTGGAGGGCTTAGGTACACTAAGTAGATTAGGCTCGGAGGGTCTATTGTTGTTCATGTATCCCAACTACATTTTCTAGTGGATTACGTACCGCTTGGAGGGCAGCGGAGAGGTTTTATGCCAAAGGCTTCGGTTTCCTCTTCGATAACACATCGTTGTGTTGTCCTTGTGTTTGCATTTCTCTTCCTTTAATCTTTGCCTTTTATTTTTTGCTGTGGATGTGATTTTAATTGGCTTAGATTGTTTACCAATTCTGTTTATAGTTTGTGTTCATCTTCCGCACACTTATTGTTTGTCATAAAGATTGAATTAGTAATTTTTTTATTGGGGGTCTAAACGTTCAAGGGTGTTTTATACACTATTTGAACTTTCAGTTTCTACATTAATAAAATTTGCACTATGTCCATCATGTTTATCGTATATTCAATTTGCTTACTGCATTCATAAATTTTTTTTTTTGCATTAAGTAAAACTGTTCACTATTTTCTCATAAAAATTGTTCAATGTTTTCTGCATAAACTATTTCTAGCATCCTACATAAAATTATTTTTTGTTCAACATTATTTAAAAAATTGTTCACTCTCTTTTCTCTGTAAATTATTTTTTGTTCACTATTTAAAAAAATTGTTCCCTATTTTCTCATAAAACACCTAGTGAAATCTTGTTTTCTAAGTTTAAAAGCTAAATCTGAATGCTTTTTCATGTTTAAATTTCAAAATGAACGAATTTGTTTTTCTGCATTGATAAAATCTATTTCTATATTAATGCAAGTTATGGACACAATATTTTTTCAGAAATTTCACAATAAAGTCTACAGGACAAGCTAGAATTCAGATTAGTTTATTTCCCAAAGTCATCCAAGAAGTAGCCGTACAGATTGGAGGACTTAATTATATGAAGATCACTAGCTAGAGTACTTTTCCACTTGGGACAAAGGTTATTATATGGAAGCTCGGCCAACACACATTTTGGTTCTTATTCATGATTGGGGTTGTATCCTTGAATACAACTAGTATACAGGAGATACTTATTTACCACTTGATGATCCGGATGCTCTGGCTCAAGAATGGTCTAATTTGATGAGTAATAAGATTTATGAGATACAAAAGGAATTAGACAAAGGCTTCTACTTATATAGTTGCACAAACAGATGGGTGTATATGGTCCAATACCTTCAAAGAAGGAGGCTATTTGGGAAAAGAAAGATTGTTAAGGATCCTAGAATGATACAGATTGAAAGATAGACAAATAGATCACTATTCACTCGCGATAGATAACTATTCACTAGTGACAAATCACTATTCATCATGCGACAAATCACTATTCATCAGCACGCGTGAATAGCTTCCGGACAAATCAAGACAGTCCAAACAGATACGCATGATGTTCAAAAGTTACTACTCATTACTAGCATGCGTAAAAAGAGATCCGATAAATTCCCGAGCTAGATCCGAAAGATTCCCAAATAGACACACGATGACTATTACTCATCAAGACTAATTTCCATACCACCGACAGATTAACTTGAGTTAAATTTACCTAATCAAGTTACTTTACCATGGTTCATTTCACCTATAAAAGAGATGGACTACAAAGACAGAAGATAAGTTTCTATGTTTCTAAGTTTCTAAGATTCTAAGCTTTTAAGTTCCAAGTTTTAGAAAGCCTTTTGTAATAGCCTTCCCTCTCCCTCAGAAAGACTTTTGTACTTTCTCCCTATCTTTTAATCTTGTAACCTTTCTCTTGAGACAGTTTTATTTTTTCAAGCTTGTATCAAAGACAATGCAGTTTATTTTCAAGTTTATCAAAGACTCAAGTTTTTATTCAAGTAAGATTTTACTAGTTTCTATTTTCATATTCCATACTTCATTTTAACCTTATTTTGAATATATCTATTTTGCCATTTTACTTCTTTATTATCTATTTTATTATTGTTTATGCTTCCATATTACTACTGTGCTCTCTCTCCTGGTAGTCATTGGTATTAGAGCATCCGGATCATAAAACACCTAATGAATAGTGAATAATTTATGCAGAAAAAATAGTGAACAATTTTTTAAGTAATGCAATGTAAAAATAATTTTATGTAGAATGCTAAAAATAGTTTATGCAAAAAAATGAACAATTTTTATGAGAAAACAAAGAATAGTTTTAATTAATGCGAGAAAATGGATTTTATGAATGCAAAGAAGCGATTTGAATATACAATAAACATGATGTAGCACCAACTGTGGCATGAGTAGTTTTTTGAAGACACATCACCAACCCGCTGCTATAGCACCAACTATAGTTATACGAACCACATGTGCCAATAGATGCCACTGTTTCACACTTGCTACTCAACAAATTTCGCACGATTTCACACATTGTCTAGTCATATCATCCACATTCATGAGAATACTTAAAAATATGAATAATCATACCCTGGTGCCAGGGACATAGCACTGTGTCAATTAAATATGATGCTCTGGTCAAGAACACCGCAATTACCATCCACATCTTCAAATCTCACTATGACATTGGGAACATTTAAAATCCTATTCATGTAGTGTTTTTCCAACTCGTATTGACATGACAAGCCCTAATAACTCAAATTATAATGCTTGGAACATGAAATGAGGTTATAAATGCACCATAATAATGATCTTATTTCTACCCCACTAACTTCGTAGATTGACTAAGCAATGAGTCGCAACACCTCAACATCAAATCGTACAATACAAAACAAGTTTGGATCTACTTCAACAAATGGATTATCACAAGTTCCAGCAGATCAACAACTACAGACATACACAGACCACTACGGAGGGAAATGGATTGGAAAGAAGAAATATTTCTTTAATATGCCTATATACACGTACGAGAGTCTTGGAAGCATCGGGCACATTATGGTCGGCAAACCTAAGTACAGATACCACCACCATGGTCAACCCTATACGAGAAGAGGTGTGAGTTGGAGGTGTATTGTCGATGGCATGGGTTATGAGTTCCTAAGGCACGCTCACCCGAGTTACCTAGAGATAAACCTACCAACATACTTGCTCATCTTGAACAAGAGAACAATCAAATTCAAAGGCGATTAGACTGTTTTCATGCAATCCAAAAAGCTAGGAAGCATCTAAAGGGGAAGGTGTAAGAGCGAGCCATCAAGTCTATTAATGAAGTTACTGCATTAGATGATGAAAGAGATATTTCAGACTTCTCAGATTCAAGTAATGATGATTTCCAAAAATTTCTACCTACGAACATTTGGCGCCGTTGTTATTGTCTACACGTTCGCGGCAATACAAAATGTTGTTGTTAATGTCCGACAACCGATGATCATGTACATTCAACTTTTGCAAATCTAAACATTAACTGTTCATTAGTTTTGGCTAAGTTTATATGAAATCACTTGCTCATTTTTTCCCTGCTGTTCTTTGTTGCTACATATGATTCTTGTGTTTTGGTTGGACAATGTCCTCTGCTTTGTAATATAGAAAACACCTTAGGAAGTGAAATGCCTCCAGTTAGATATGTTGATGTTTCCAATATTCTGTTTGTGTAATTTGAAATGTTACACACATAACACTTATCACCCAACTTAGATTTATTGTACATTACTTGTTGAGCCCCGACCGTAAGTACCCATGTGCTATTACTTCTAACCAAAGAGTCACAGATTATGGGAAGAGCGTTTCGACTAGCATCCTTGAAAATGACCAAAGATAGTAAATAGTTCTACATGTGCTTTGCTCAACACTTGGCAATCGTTAAGCCCTAACCGTAAGTACCCATCAACACTCATGTGAATACACAAATATGCAACCCTTTGTGATGCACCATTTTCAAGGATACAGAGCATCCCCGGAAAGTTTATGCATCAATTTTTGGGGTGAGTTGTCCACCATTGCTACACTGATGTTCGCAATGCCGCATGTGCTACTCAACAATTTGGTACATTCTTTGATTTTCCATTGAGTTTACATGATTTTGTTCATTCAACAATTTTGAAATTTTCATCAAATCAAAATGATTAGTACATTAGTACACAATTTTAAATTGAATTTTCACAATTTTGTACATTTGACGACTTCAAATTTGGAAACAAATTTGGATGATCTCGTACATCTAATGTAATTAATTTTCAGTTGAGTTTACTCAATTTGGTATGTTCTTCAATTTTCATTTGAATTTTCATGATTTTACACACTCAACGAATGCAAATTTTATGAATGCAAGAAGTGTGATTCGAATATACAGCAAATATGATTTGCAAAGTGCAAATTTTATTAATGTAGAAACATATTTTATCAATGCGAAAAAACAAATTCGTTCATTTTGAAATTTAAACATGAAAAAGCATCCAAATTTGGCTTTTGAAATTAGAAAACAAGATTTCACTAGGTGTTTTATGAGAAAAAGGAAATAATTTTTTAAATAGTGAACAAAAATAATTTACGTAGAAAAAAGAGTGAACAATTTTTTAAATAATGCTGAATGAAAATAATTTTATGCGAGAATGCTAGAAATAGTTTATGCAAAAACAAAGTGAACAATTTTTATGAGAAAACAAAGGAATGTTTTACTTAATGAAAAAAACAGATTTTATGAATGCAATAAGCGATTCGAATATACAAAGGAACATGATGTACAGAGAGCAAATTTTATTAATGTAGAAACAGATTTTATCAATGCAGAAAAATAGATTCGATTATTATGAAATTCAAACATGAAAAAGCATTCAGATTTGGCATCTAGATTTAAAAAAAAAAATGATTTCACTAGGTGTTTTATGAGAAAACAAAGAACAATTTTTTAAACAAAGAATAAAAAATAATTTACGTAGAAAAGAGAGTGAACAATTTTTTAAATAATGCTGAATGAGAAAATAATTTTATGCGAATGCTAGAAATAGTTTATGCGAAAATAGTGAACAATTTTTATGAGAAAACAAAGGAATGGAGTTCTACTTAATGCAAAAATTGATTTTATGAATGCAATAAGCATATTCAATATACATAAACATGATGGGCAAGAGTGCAAATTTTATTAATGTAGAAACAAATTTTATCAATGTAGAAAAATATATTCGATTATTGTGAATTTCAAACATGAAAAAGCATTCAGATTTGTTATTTAGATTTAGAAAAAACGATTTCACTAGGTGTTTTATGAGAAAACAATGACCGATTTTTTAAATAGTGAATAGAAAATAATTTACGCAGAAAAGAGAGTGAACAATTTTTTAAATAATGTTGAACATAAAATAATTTTATGCAAAATACTAGAAATACTTTATGCGGAAAACAGTGAACAATTTTTGTGAGAAAACAAAGAATAGTTTTACTTAATGTAGAAATTAAATTCATATTTTGAAATTAAAATCTCTATATTTTACAATGCTTCTATTTAAATAAATAAAAACTTAAAAAAGCTACTTATTTTTATGTTTATTTGTCGATAATCCCCAACAAAAAAAATTTACTATGTACTCGAGCTTGGTGAGCTCGAGTACTCTATAAATAAAATAAACACCATTTATGTTTATGTTTATTTGTCGATAATCCCCAAAAAAAAAAAAAAAAAATACAAGGTACTCAAGCTTGGTGAGCTCGAGTACCTTAGAAATTAAAAAAAAAATAATAAATAATAAAAACAGCATTTTATTATAAAATGGTACTCGAGCCTGGTATACTCGAGTATGTATTGCATGGTACTCGAGTTTACCATGCTCAAGTACCACATAATTTTTTTTAATTGCCCAATTTCCACCTCAGCAGTGCCTCGGTGGCAAAACTTCTAGGAACTCGAGTCTAAGAAACTCGAGTACCATAAAAAGTGGTATTTCCCTATGTAGTTCCGAAACAATGTTTTTTACAAAAAATTTCAGAAATTGGTGGTATTTGGCCATTTTGTCCCTTTATTCTAGCTCAGAGTACTGTTTGAAAAGCATCTTACTACTTGCAGTTGGTTCACGGAGTCTTCTTTTTTTTCCTTTTTATTCTGTCTAATCTCCAAGCAAGATGCAAACTATGACAATTATATAGACGCGGTGCTACATGACAAAGGCAAGCGAAATTACTGTGACGATCAGTTGTGCAAGTTCCCCCAGAACTCTCACATGATCGACATAAATCATTGGATGGGACAGATAGCCATTTGAACTTCAACCCATTTTCATTGCTGAATCTCCAGTTGCCGCCCCTGCAATTATTGGAATATTCGCAATAGACTTGCACCCATGAAACTCTGGTATCTCTCCTACGTCTTTCATGAATGTAAACTTATCAACATTCTGAACAAATTTTAAAGAGTCATTATAATTGCTTATAGAAGAAGCAGAACATTCTTTTCTGTAAAAAAAATGGTTTATACAAGAGTGTGCATAAGTTAAGCTGAATTGGATTCAGGTCATTTTTCATCCCAATTGGACGCCCATGAATAGGGAAATCCCCAACTCAACTCAGTCCATAATAACCTTAGAAACCAACTCATAAAGACCAAGTTAGGTTGGACTGAGGTGATTTTGTTAAGTGTAATTAATATATGAAAATACTCAACAAAAGAATTGCAATAATAATAAAAATGAAATAATCAAGCTTATTCAAATAATCAAGCTTATTATTAATTAAATGTTTACATTTACACAAGAAAATATAAACTTTATCAAAATTGAGTCAAAAATATCAATAATAAACCAATTTAAAAAAAAACAATTAATAGTGTGGATTATAATAGATTAATTATTACAAAATTTATAAATCCAAACCCGAAAAAATTCAAGTTCTTTTTATTTTTAATTCAATCCCGACCAATCAATATTCATTGAAAAATATGTCAATTAATACTTTTGTTAACTCAACTAGCTACGTACTCTAGGATAGTTCCATCTAAAATAATAATAAAATTATCCCAACCAATCCATATTCATTGAAAAATATGTCAATTAATACTTTTGTTAACTCAACTACTCTAGGATAGTTCCATCTAAAATAATAATAAAAATTAAAAAGAAAACAACGTACTTTAGGATGGTTGACGATCACTGTATGTCTAATCAATGTAGTTGATTGATTTTTAGATTATTCGCATTAGCTCATGCAAAATTTTTTGTTTATTTTTACATTAAAATTTACTTTTTCTATTTTACATAACTACTTTTCAAAAACGCCTACATTAGATTATATGTTTTATACTATATTTTATTAAAATACTCTCTCTCTCTCTCTCTCTCTCTCTTGATATATATATATATATATATATATATATATATATATAGGTTAAGTTCAAGTTACATTTAGTGTAACTCTAAATAATATTACACCACCTAATAACTTGTTAATGAATTTATATTTTGAAATTTTCACCGTTGGATTACATATTCTATATGTTCTAAACATGCATGTCAATTTTCTTATCAATCGGATGTTATTTACCATTTGATCCATAAACTCATATTTTATGCATTATTTTAAACTATAAAAACTTGAATTTATACAATTGATAGATCACATGACTATTGATCTTTAATCACCATGAAATTTTGCAATATATAAACACACACACAGAGATATGCACACGTAATTGACCTGCTACTCATATGCTAAATCAGTTAAACCCAAAAATAGCACAAATAATTTGCACTACATGTAATGTATTTACAATACAACAAATATACTTGGTTCACATAGCCAAAGGCCTTGTAGCTAAATTGGCACATCACCATGTACAAAGTGTTTAGGGGTCTAGGGGGAAAAAAGTTTGAGCTGCGAGGTTAGCAGCATGTTGTAATTATCTCTAAAAAAAAAAAATCCTTGGTTCACATAAAATAAAAAATAAACAAACAAATAAATATCGTTGGTGAATTTATTTAAATACATCCTTGTCATATCACATATGGTATGGACATACTTTTGAAATTACTCTCAGCTAGTTTCAACCTATCTCCATTTCATAGTTGTGAGTCATGCTCGCTTTTGAACCAAGACCCGCTAGAATATGTTAATATATAAATAAATTAATTAAATATATATGTATTATTCATGAGAAGAAGAAGAACTTTTATTATTATTATTATAATAGTTTTTTTAGTGATAATGTTTTCTAGAAAATGAGTCATTTTCCAAAAAGTATTTTCTATAAAACTATTTCATTTTCCTATGTTTGGTAGTAACCTTATATGAATTGAAAAATAATCTCATAACTTCCTTTATTTAGCTTGCTATGAAATAGAGTTGTATTTAAAAATATTTAGTGGAAAACAATCCCTAAAAATAAGTTATATTTTTTATGTTGACCTGATAACGCCTTAAAATGTATACTTGTTATATATTTATATGGGTGTTATCTCCTTATTATTATGCTTAATTTGTATAATTAAGCCATGATTTGCATTAGTCCCTATTATTTTTCTTTATATAATTTCTTAATTGCTATTCATTGTGTGTAATTTTCTACTTTCAGAAAATTATGTGAGAAAGATGAGTTTACAGGAATTTGTGAGAGAATGGAGGCCAAACTAGAATTAAAATGGAGCTAAAGGACCATGCTTAAATGTCTAAGGAGGTGCAGCTGGAGTGCTTGGATCGTCTACCATGATTGGAAGCTTCAAATAAAGAAAGAAATCAAAGAAGCAGAATCTGAAAAGGAAAAATATGATTTGAGCACTAATCAGTATTTTGGGCGTATCTTTCTCCCAAAAAATCCAATTGACACAAAGCTAGATGGGTTGGAACCGTGACTTAAATATCTACAACTTTTCAGTTTTGAGTTTTTCGAAATTCTCAATTTTTGAAGGCCGAAATTAACTCACAAATTACCGCTGTAAACTTGGACGGAAATTAAAATAGTAAATGTTTTATTTTCTTTGGACACTTAGACATTAGGGTTTTGAAGGGAGGCTGTGTAGAACGAATTTTGGAGAGAAAAACTTGTATTTTTCCTTTCTCTAATGGCAGTCTAAACTCTTTGCTAGGGCTAGGGGTTATGTTTCTTCTATACAGTATGAATATTCAATGTGATTCTTTCTAGGATGTTATCAACAACATATTTGATTGTTCAATTAGATTTCTTTTGATGTATTAGTTCTTCCATGCTTTCAATAAGTTCAATCATGTTTTTCTTATTGTTTAGAGGAATTTCTAATAGTTTCAAATAGAAATCAGGTTTTAAAGTGAATGGATTTTTCTAAAAACTTTTCTAACCGCATTATTAATCAAGGTTATCACGTGTTCTTGAATTGTCTCAGTTCAACCGAATCATAAGTTTTTAATTGTATAAGAACAATCAATTATGAAATAGATATTTTCTTAGATCACAAAGAATTTCATATCAATATAGGGAAACACCCCGATGCCCTAGTATTTACATTATTGATTTAAATAAGTTATCATTGTTATTCTTGTTTACAATTACCGCACAAAATTATTCTTCATCTTCACCAAAAGGTTTTTTAATTACATTGTCTTTGAATTTACCCCACTCCTTGTGGTTCGACCTCGGTACTCTGAGAATTATATTGCTACGATCTCCTGCACTTGGGAGTGAGCAAGCATGACCAAAGATAGTTTTCCTTTAACTCATTTTTTTTTTTTTATACTACCAAACACCGAGAAACACGGAAAACTATCTTTACACAAAGTTTTTCATTAAAACAAACAGAACGTTAGTTCAACTACTAATATTGAATTAAAAGTGAAAATCTTAAACACCTTTCCTTCCAATATACGTAGATCAAATTATTGCAGGGTATATATTTTATAGATATACAAATTAGGATTTAAAATAGAACCTAACGACCAGTAACTCAAAAGCTTGTTATATATTTTCCTTTGTCAAAAGCCAAACTGTCATCCAAAATTTAAAGATATGTATTGGTATCTATAATTCTATATGAAGAAAAAAATATTTATTCTTTGAAACTATTTTATAAAATGTGAGCCATGGCTCCCTTTTATTAAGCCACCCTCAACCAGATTTGGGTCAAAGTTACACCCTCAACCCCATATATTACACCTATTGTATTTTAAGTAAAATTACATCTCTCAATATTTTTTAATTGAATATGAATTTTGACAAATCAACCGTTAGATTACATTTTCTTCGTATATTCTCAATGCTTGTAAAATTTCAAGATGATCAAATATTAATAGCCATGTCATCAATCAATTGTTTAAATTCAAGTTTTTGTAGTATAAAATATACATAAAGATGAGTTTATGGATTGAATAGTAAATAACATCTTTTTTTTCTTTTTTTTTTTTGGTATAAAAACTGAGTCAACAGCTATTATAAGATAAAAGTTAGAAACTACAAAGTTTAGACAAGCTACAAGGATTAGTCATTAATAGACACATATTGCTTGAAGCATCGGACAGGGAACTATGTGGCTTTCCTGCTAGAAACAAAACCTGGCCTATCACTACATTAGGGAGTAACAAAAAATGAGTGATCAGACCCTATTGATGGAGATTTTGGAGATCCATTGCCAAGGCTTGGTCCTGCCAAGTCGCCTTCCTGTGGTTGTTGCATAATTCAGCTCGTTTTTGGTCATTACTCACTATAATAGCTCTAAAAAGATTCATAGCAGTAGATTTGATCAGAACCTCCACTAGAGCTTCCTGAGCTGCAAGGTGCTGAGTTGGTCTTCCACAGCTAGCACCACCTCTAAAGAGTAGAGCACCATCCATCCTCCTAGCTTCAAAGGCAAAGCCACATCTTTTTGTTCTTCTATTCCTGGAAGCAGCTACCTTAATCAGGACTTGCCAATTTTGAGTAAGCATGGAGATACTTGCTTTGGCTTGTATATTTGCCTCTGATCCTGGTGAGTTTGAAACGCCTCTCTGCACCTGCAAATAAGAGATTTGAACATTAGCACAACTTCCAAAGGAATGGGGACCTTTCCTTTGTGAAGAACCACATTTCTATGGTTCCAGATTAATCAAAGGGTAATGAACACAACCTGTAGAAGATCCATCTTCGCACTTTCTGTGATACTATTTGTGTTGATATAATTCCATATCCACTGCATAACTGAGTAGGCATTTAGCTCTATTGTTCTGATTTCAAGAGATGAGCCACACCAAATAGCTCTTGCAAAAGTGCAATGTAAGGAAAGATGTAAGGCAGACTCCACCTCTGAATCACACATCAAGCAGATAAAAGAGTTCATGCCCCTCTCCTATGAAGGATTTCAAACACAAGTAAGCTGTCCTAGCAAGCAGTTTAACCTTCCAGAAGAGCTTCCAATTGGATTGAGATATTTGAAGGGAACTAGGACCACTGTCTATGGATGTGGTTTGGAGTTGCTGTAAAAGAGAGTAAGCTTGAGCCACACTATAATCCCCTTATGTTAAGTGTTTCCAGACTAGCTTATCGGGGTTATCACCTGTTTTAGGAATAGGAGTTTTCATAATTTCTGTGAAGATAGGGTGTGGGTATAATTTCCTTAAGAGGTTACAATTCCAGGACTTAGGATTAGGAACAGTAAGGTCAGCCATTGTTCCATTGGTCAAATTGAGCTCCCTTAAGGTATTACTTGGAGCTTGAAACCAGTCGGGATGGGTGAGAGGTATTTGGTGCCCTACACCCACTATCCATCTTCCTTTATGTAGCTCAGTACTTTGAGGGTTTGCAATGGCCCTCCAGGTCCAAGAATGGTATGGCTTGGGGGCATATTCTTTTAAAGGGGTCCTAGGGAAGTATTTGGCTTTATAGGTTCTAGCTAGCTAGGAGTTGGGGTTGTTTTGAATCTTTCAATACTGTTTAGCCAGCATTGCCTTGTTGAAATCACTGAATTTTTTGAAAACAAGTCCTCCCTTACTCTTAGGATTGCAAATCTTATTCCACCCAATTAAATGCATTTTCCTAGTACCATTGTTATGCCCCCACCAGAAGTCTCTAATCATGGCATCTAGTTTGTTACAAATCACCTTTGGTACTTTGAAGTAGGAAAAGGTGTATAAAGACATGGACTGAAGCACTAATGAGATTAGAGTTGCCCTGCCTGCTTGAGATAGCAATTTTGGACTCCAACCCTGAAGTTTTGCTTGAAGCCTCTCTACCAAATCCTCAAAATCTACTACTCTCCTACCTTTCAATTTGAAGTTCAAACCTAGATATCCTGCTAGGATTTTGGACTAAGTTTACTCAAGCAAGGCATCAAAGAAAGGATTCCCGAATAGAAGAGGGGATATTAGGGGAGCAATACAAATAAGATTTTGTGAAATTGATGTTTTGACCCAAGAGGGAGCAATACTAGAGAATTATGCCCTTCAAATTGTTCAAGGAGTGTTTATCATTTTGGAAGAAATATAAGGAATCATCAAAGATAGAAGAGATGTGTGAAAGAGACTCCATTTCTACCTAATTTGATTCCTTTAATTTTCTTTTGGCCTTCAAACTGTATGATTTCAATGGATAGAATATTGGCATATAATAGGAACAAATAGGGGGAGATTGGATCCCCTTGTCCGACTCCTCTGGTTGGAAGGAAGGTTTGTGTGGGACTACCATTTAGGAGTAGAGCATATTGCATTGAGGAAACACATTCCATGATCCTATGGACCCTATAATTACCAAAATTCATTCAGATCAAAACTGTCTTAAGAAAATTCCGACTTACCTTATCATAAGCTTTACACATATCGACTTTGAGAGCCCCATATCCTTTCTTTCTACCCTTCTTTTTCTTTAGAGTATCAATAATTTCATGAGCAAGAAAGATATTATCAGAGATTACAAAGACTTATCCATTAAACATTTCAACCTATTGACCATAATCTTGGATATGATCTCATAGGAGACATTACAAAGACTTATTGGCCTAAAATGAAAGACCCCCTTTGGAACCATCACTTTAGGAATAAGGGTAATAAAGGTTTGATTTAAGGCTTTCAAAGATTGAACCCGAATGGAAGAAGGCATGAACAGAATTTAGTATATCCCGATTGACAATATTCCAATACTCTTGATAGAAAAATGCTAAGATACAATTAGGACCAGGAGACTTATGTGGACTCAATTGAAAGACTGGCAGTTCAATCTCAAAATTTGTAGGTGGTTTTTAAAGTTGAAGTAATTACTGATGGTTTAACTTAGGAATAGGTAAAGATTCTAACTCACCAAGAATCCATTGAACTGATTTAGGTTCTATTTCAAGAAACCTATCCTTGAAGTGTGACACAAGAATTCTTTCTATCTCCTCAAGATTCTTAGTTAAGGTCCCATTATCTTGCCTTAGGTTTACAATCCTATTTTTGGCTCTTCTTTGTTTAGCTACAATTTGAAAGTACTTTATGTTCCTATCCCCTTGGATAATCCAATCACTCCTTGCCTTTTGGGCCCACTTAATCTCTTCCTTAGTCAGCAGGTCTTCTATATTCTCCCTAAGTTCTTTTTCTTTTCTAACATCCTCTAGAGTGTGAATAGAGTCATGCATGTTCTAAAGTAGTTGGTGTTTGACCCTAATTTCCTTTTGCACTCTTCCAAATACCCTTTTATTCCATTCAATGAACTGTTTTCTAACATTAGCCAATTTATTCTATAATTGGAAAGCTCTTGACCCATTAGTGACCACTCCCCAAGCATTTTGGACCACATTATGAAATTCATTATGATTGATCCACTTCTTTTCAAATCTATAAGGCCTTCTCTTAAAATTTATTTTCTAATTAAGTCTAGGAGAATGGCTCCATGGTCAAATCTTAGGATAGATTGGTTGTGGAGAGTATATTAAGGGTAAGTATTGATCTAATCTACAATGGCAAAAGACCTATCCAATTTTTCCATGACAAAGGTTTCATCCTCTCTTATTGATAGGCCAAGAATGTATTGACCTCTTGTAATGAATTAATTGATTAATTAGCCAAATTTATTAATTAATCAAATTAATATGCAAAATAAGTGGCAGCATAAATAAATCACCAATTAACTAAAGTACAGTGGAAATTAAAATGACACAGTGATTTGTTTATGAATGGAGAAAACCTACACGGCAAAAACCCCACTAGGTAATTTTAAGGAAACCACTCATGAGAATCCACTATTATTAAAACAAGCGGTTACAAGTAAAGAAATCTCAGTACCTTATACCAACCTACAGTTGAACCCTTACCCCAATACCCAATTGGACTTGTTCTGTAGTGACAATCTCTCCTTTCAATGCACGGCTCCCAAGACGTGACTAACCAATAGATGTGCAGATCCCAAGACGCGACTTAATCACCAACTTAAGAAGGATGTTGGCTGCAAAGTTCTTCAGTTCATCACACAATGAAGATCAAGAAGCTCCTTGATCAAAAAACCCTACGGTGCACAAACATAGCAGCTTCTTCAAGAGAAAGATGAACTATGGCATATGTCTCTGGTTCACAATATGCTTGTGAAAAACTTTTGCATTGAGTTGCATTTGCTGTGAAAGCCCTTATAACAATCTTTATATATGTTTAAGATTGTGAGAAAAGAAAGCCTAAACACATACTCACGGATTGGATGAAAATTAGCTCTTGAAAAACTGAATTTCATAAACCTCTATAGATAGCCATTTATCAAACTAGATGTCGAGCTACGGGCTTCAACAGTTTTTTAACCTCAATAGATGCTAGTTGTCGAGTTTTAAAATCCAGTATTTTCTCACCTGATTCTTAGACAGACTTGCATGGCTTTAATACTTGAACTTGAAACCTTGTTCCTTGAAGTATTAAACACATCCTAGATCTACCCAATTACAAGTAAAGTGTGTTTTGTCAAAGGATTAGCCAATTACATAAAATAGTGACATATATTCCTAACATTGAATCATATATGTCCTAACACTTATGTTCATCTAGGTATATTTTTGACCCTTAGCCTCAAGTTCACAAAATTCCAATTCATTCAGGGTTTGTTGAAACAACTCTGCCCCAATTATTTTCCTTGTATTAAAAGCAAATTTATCATCATGGGATAGAATTTGATTAAAGTCCCCTATGCAAAGCTAGTTTATCCTAGCTATTTACTTAAGGTGTTTAAGTTCCAGCCAAACTTCTTCTCTTTTAGAGTGGTCGGGTTACCCATAAGTAAAAGTAATTGAAAGAAGAGTACCTTTTAATCCAAAGATCTCTAAGTGGATCATGTGCTTCGAGCCGTGTTGGACTCGTGAGCTTCGCTCCGACAACCATCCCCGCAAAAGAGCCCCACTAAGTCCCTCCCTTGGAACTTCCCATCCATTCCTAATTCACACTTCCTCAAAAAGTCCAAAACTTTATCTCTGTCCAGCTTGGTTTCCATCAAAAACAAAATATTGGGTTTATATTCTTGGGCCTTTTCTTGGCATTGCAGAATCGCAAAGGGGTTGCCCAGCCCTCTACAATTTCAGCTTAGGGCCCTTATGGCTGCTGGGGAAGTCATGAGGGTCAAGCTTCCCGAACACATTTTCTAACTCAAGTATTAGTAGTGGTTGTATCGCTTGTTGATAGCAGCTTTTGAGGATTGATTACTACTGATTGGTGGCTTTCCTTATCAAATAACCCATAGCATAGCATTTTCCCAATATTTCTACCAATTTTCTCTATTTCTTTCTTAAGCCTCTTCCTTGAATTCTCTGATAGATTATCTTCCTCTAGCACTATTATAGGGTGTGCGATTAAGGTCAAGGTGGGGTTGGCAAAAGGAGTTGATTCTGAGGCGAGAGGGAAGTGGTAGGCTTGGGCCTAAGGTGAGCAATTCAAAAGGGCTAAGATCCCTTACCCTTCCTTCGGAATGCCAAGTCGGGCTAGAGCTAGAGAGGTTTGCATGTGGGCTTGGATCGGTGGCAAAGAACACATTGGTCTAGGTCCTGGCCTTTTGTGCTAGTTGGGTTTACATTTTTAGATTGGGCTTCCTCAATTTGAGTGGGTAGTAGGCTCGGCCCAAAGATCGAACTTCCCAATTCAAATCTAAATCTCTCATGATTAACTCTTTGCACAAGAGATTCAATAAAGGAGTCTCGTGACTCGGGTATAGCCATTCATCCAAGGCCGAGATTGTACAGTTTGTGCCTTTCCTCATTCAAGTCAGTCCAAATTAAACAACACCGCCGTTGTATCACTCTCTGTCTCGATGCTTCAAAATCTTGATACGACTTTGTCCATTGGTTATGAAGGGCTCATTTCCTTCAATCCAAGCCCATGTCACATTTGAATTTTCAGGTGGTGCCCATGGAGGTCTTGTGGAAAGATTGTTTCTTGCTACCATGTTACTTGTGTGATCTTGTTGCATGTGCCGATACGCCGCCCGGTCATTCTCCCGGTTAACTATCTCTCGGGTTGGTAGGGATTGAGGTGGTTGAGACAAGAGAGTTTTCTAATGTAGGAGGTACAGTTCTATTGTTCAAGTTTAAGAGATTAATAGCATTTGTAAGAATGGATTCATTGTTATTTGGTTGACAATTAGAGGTGGCTTGAAGGTTGAAGTCAGGTGTTTGATTATGACTTTTTGGTGGTTTTGTAGTGTCAAGTCCGGGTTCTTGGGGTGAATGTGGTGGACTTGGTGTACTGGGGTCAGAGTACTCAGGGAAGGGATCAAAAGGTGCTGCATGTCCTAAGGTTTGGGTTAGATGTCCAAATCTTATTTGTGTTGTCCACCTCCTATGAAAAGCTCGCAACTCATTCGAGAATTGTGGTTGTAAGGCATCAAACCCGAATTGAACCCGATGCAAATCTTGGATTCTCACTCTCTGCCTATACAAACTTCGCTCGATATCATCTATGCAATGTGTGCATTGTCTTCGAGTATGTCCTATTAGTCCACACCGAGTACATAATTTGTGGACTCTCTCATATCGGCACTCAATCCAAAAGTTAGATCCCTCATCCTGTTCTTAAACTAAAACCCGTAATAATCGGGTAACCACGGGTCCACCCTCACCTTAACACGCATGAAACTAATATTTCTAGGTATTCTATCCTCCCAATCAACCTGTTCCACAATACCCATCAGTTGACCCATATACTTTGCTAATTCCGGATATTGGTATTCTAGTGGAAGGCCATGAAATTGTACCCAAACCGAAATGTAGTTCAATTGAAGACGTTTCAACACTAGGTTAGGTCTCCATTTCTCTAACACTAGCAAAGCCCCTTCCATGGCCCATGGTCCTTCATTACAGATATGTTGAAGATCTTCAATGTACTCAAAATGAAGTATATAGAAATATGATTCACGACCCACCACAGTGACTAGGCCTCTAAGTCTCCAAGCAGCATTAATAATATTTTGAAAATAACTCACCGAGAACTTTCGATAGTCTAAGAGAAAGCCAATAGCACATCTGTTCCAAAATCTCTTTGAGCAGCTACATCATCTTGATCAGGTCTTATGATAGGCCCATGCCTGGCAAAGGGAATCTCGTCATCACTAGATAGCAAATCAGGCTCTATCTCCTCTGCTGACATGTCCCTACTATAGTTTGTATCGGTGCTATCTGTCCAGCCATACTCTCTAGCTTCAATATTGTTGTCCATAGGTCCAAGACCAGTAGCGACACCTTGCATGCAGCAGGGGTAGTGGTGCCAAAGGACCAAAGAAAAAAATAAGGAACCCTTAGAACAAAAGACAAGGAGAAAGATGGTGTAGTGAAAGGTACAAACAGAAAAGAAAACAAGGGATTGGAGAAAAGAAAGGGGAAGCAGACAAAGTAAGAAAACAAACAGGGGAAAGTTCAAGGCAAAAAGGGAAAAAGAAACGGAAAGCCAAAGAAGAAAGGATGAAAAGGATTTAGTTTAGATCACTGTAAGTCTAGATGGTCAGAAGAGTTGACTTGAAAGGACCAAGTGCCACGCTACTTGCATGTAGGAGAAAAGAACCCGAAAGGGAATGATGAGAAGCTATAGAAAGGATCAAAAATTAAAAGGGACAAGACCGCTACACCTATCAGGTTAAAGACGGTACACAAAAAATACAATAAGAATAAAGGTAGAGAAACACACAGCCCAAAAAGTGACCGCCGGCGATGACTCCATTGGGTGAAGAGCTCTTGAGAGAGAGAAAAAAAGCTACCTTCCTGCAATATTGGCATACATCTTATTAACATAAAAATTAATATGCATGTTAAGAATATATAAAATATGTAATTTAATAGTTAGATTTTTAAAATATGAATTTAATAACAAATTATTAAGAAGTGTAATATTATTTAAAGTTATACTAGGTATAATTTGAACTCAACCTATATGTATCATAAATCTCTAGCACTAGTAGCAAGCACATGCATAAGAAACATATAATCAGTTTTTTTTTTTTTAATAAAAAAAAATTGTGAAGAATCGGCAAATAAAAACGGCCCAAGTACTCCGATCAACAGTTTAACACCATCAAAGGTCACAATCAAAACACAAACACAAAGTAATACAATTAGATTGGAAACTGGAAAATCTCATAGGTATATAATAGCTGCTTCTAGATATATGATCAGAGAAAAAAGTGCTTTGTAAGGCAGTGCGTGCTTATTTAAGCAACCATTAGTCTTAATGGCAACATGATCCTCGTGGAGTGTCACTAAACAAAGGTTGGAAGCAGAAACAAAATGCAAAGAAAGCTGACGCAGACATTTAATTTACCAACTCCATTTATCCCTAAAGCAGTCTGCAACCCAAATCCCCATTAAAAAAAAAAAACGCTCAATTAAAAATTTGTGAGAAATGGAAACAAAATGAAGACGGAGTAACTCTGATTAACAAGAAATTTATTTTCTGAAGAAAAAGAAATAAATAAAACCAAGAAGAGATTCTCACAGTTCCTCCGTTGCCGATGAAGGAGTATGGAGACCAGAATCGCTCAGAGAGGGAGAGATGGATGTTGTAAATGTAATGTAACCTTTGGTATGAATTTATAGGAGATTGCATGTGCCTCTCTCTCTCTCTCTCTCTCTCTCTAAGAAAAAATTGACTTTCCCAACCAAATGACGTGGACTTGAAGTCATAGATTCATCAGGAAGAAAAAAAATATGTCATAATTTTAAGGATAATTTTGATACCACAACTTGTACCACAATTTATTTATATGGTAAGTTGTGATTAGTAGAGAGATGGATCCATGAATACTCATTTACCAACCATAACTCATCACATAGGCAAGTTGTGGCACCAACATTACTCTAGTTTTAATTACTCTTTTACCCGTGTAAGTGATTGTATAATAAAATATGTGTAATAGTTTTTTTCCTAAATTAAATCTCAAAGAATAAAATAATAATGTTTTTTATTTTTTTTGCTGAATGAAAAAGGCTCTTTGGTATGGATTTATATAGTCCACGTCACGTGACGGCAAAAATTAGAGACACAGAAAAAAATGGCCTATCTCTGATTAACACAGAAACTTTATTTTCTAAAGAGAAATAAACAACGAAAACAAAGAAGAGATGGCTCACGGTTTCTAGCTTCTTTGCCAATGAAGAAGAATCGCTTATTGGTTCATGAATTTAGAGACAATTGCGTGAGATGCTAGCTCTCTCATTCATAATATGTATAGGACCATATCAAAAATAATAATAATCTGACTTTTGCTGTAAGGGCCAGGCATGAAAATCACCAACCCCATTACTTGTGTCCTTGGCTTTTCCGTTCCATGCGTGACGGTACCACGACTGAGTACGTAGTAGATTGAACAGGTTCTATTTGATGTTTTTCCTGAATGGAGTCGACCCAAACATATTTTTTTACATTTAAATTTTTTAACCCAACCCTTACATTAAAAACCAATCAGACCTATAGCACTTGCAAAATTTGGATTGGGTCATTTTATTGAGTTTAACGAAAATAATTGGATTTTATCCAACTATTTAAGCCAATTATTCAATAAATGATTCTCATTTAAACAATTGGTTTTAATTTTCAATTTTATCAAAACTAAATCTATAAATACCAAAACAAATAAAACTGACAAAATTAAATTATGTTTGAAAATTCAAAAAGTGTGTATATATATATAATTCGAGTTAAAATGTTGTCAAACACAAATCTAAACCAACCCTAAGTTTAAAAAATAAAAAATAAAAAATAATTGAGTGTTGGGTTGGATTGGATTCATTGGGATGAGTTGTTGTGTTCTTCTCAAGGATTTATACAAAACTCCTAATATAATAAATTACCAGTTAATTTTTTTATTTTTTATTTTCGTTTGAGTAAAAGTAATATTACACACAAACAAGAGTGCTAGCTATCATGCTTTCTCGGCATGATATTTAAGCGTGGTGTTGGGAAAAAAAATACAATTTACATCCTATAGGCCTCATGACTTCTCATGATGTTGTGACCGGATTTTTCATGATCTAAAAACCCTGTTAACTCTTTTAGGAAAAAATAATATTACAATTTACATTTAATAAATTTAATGAACTGTCATTTTTTGTCCATTAAATTTATATTTAGTTATTTTAGTTTATTAACTTTGACAACACTATCCTCTCTGTTTCTTTTTTTAAACAACTTTGATAACACCATTATTTTAATCTTTTATATATAGCTTTAAGAAAAATAAAGATAATTCTCTTAAATTTTTCACATTTATAATTGTGGGAGGGAAGGATCCAAATACAACATAGAGCCCATGGGCCCGGCCCGAGGATAACAAAGACCCATTCACGCACCAATCCAAGCCTCGATCGTGGACAAAGGTCCGAGGAGCCCGAGGAACAAGTGCACCTCGAACATTCTTCAACCGGTCACTTGCACCAAAGAACAGGGGCACCATGGAAGACATTAGAGACATGCAAGTAAAGAAGAGATGAAATATTTGAGGAAAGTAGCCATCACCTCTGCATTCAATGTACTGCACTAACTTAGTTGGCCACATTAATGAAGAAATGACACCTAAACAAGAATCTCACAACTTACAACACATTCTACCACCTCCAAAGCAGAGTCCCGATGGGACAAGCATCCAAATTACTACCTTGAGACGTACAAGTGGAGGGCCAAATACAATGAGAGAGACTATATAAAGGAAATGGATCCCTCTTGGAAATGGGTTGAATCATTGAAGAAGGATTAAAAGTGAGAAAGTATCATCCTATATCAAACACTTAAGCGAATATTTTATGAACGTTGCCTCCTCGGTTAAACCCAAGGAAGTGTTTTATCCATATTTCGTGCTTTTCTTTATTAATTTATAAGCCTTAATTCCACCAAATTCATATCTAGATTACAGCAATGCATTAAAGTTGATCTTGCAAACCCACCCTCTAATAAATTAATTTCATTGGGCGAAAAACACCTAACTTCACTATTTTAAGTAGGCCTTGGAGCGGTAAAATTCCCACTCAAAATCCTTAAAAATTCATAGCCCTTGGATCTTCATCGCACCGTAGAATGTGGGAGACACAACGCCGTACTTGGCATTTATAGCAGCGTTGCGAATGCCGAAGCGCCAGGAACATGCGGAAAGCAAACGATAAGACGCTCTCACGTGGGAACACCCTTGGAGTGTGTGAAACCACCAAGGTTCTATCAAAACCCCATTCTCCATGGAAGATGTAGGAATGGAATTTTGAGGAGCTATTGTGGGAGGGAAGGATCCAAACACAACATAAAGCCCATGGGCTTGGCCCGAGGATGGCAAAAGACCCATTCACGCACCGATTCGGGCCCAATACGTGGAGAAAGGTCCGAGGAGGAAAGATGTAGAGACCCATCGTCCGAGGAGCCCAAGGAATGACTTGGGAATTCTTCAACTAGCCACTTGCACCAAAGAACAGGGGGATTGTGGAAGACATTAGAGACATGCAAGTAAAGAAGGGAGGAAATATCTCGAGGAAAGTAGTCATCACCTCCACATTCAATGCATTGCATCAACTTAGCTGGCCGCATTAATGAAGAAATGACACCTGAACAATGAATCTCACAACTCACAACACATTCTACCACCTCCAAAGAGAGTCTTGATGGGACAAGCATCCAAATTACTATCTTGAAACGTACAAATGAAGGGCTCGGATGCAATATAGGGGCTATATAAAGGAGATGAATCCCTTCAGGAAAGGAGTTGAATCATGGAAGAAGGATTAGAAGTGAGAGAGTACCATCATCTATCAAACACTTAAGCGAATCTTTTATGAACATTACCTCTTCGGTCAAACCCAAGGAAGTGTTTTATCCATATTCCATGTTTTTCTTTATTACTTTATAAGCCTTAATTCCATTGATTTTATATCTAGATCACAAAGAATGCATTAAAGTTGGTCTTGCAAACCTATCCTCTAACAAATTTATTGTATTGGGCCAAAAACACCTAACTTTATTATTCTAAGTGGGCCTTGGGCTATGTTGGGCTCCTACAATAATATTTCAAAATGGGCCAAAATGGCCCAATACCATGTTTTTTGAAATTTTCAGAACAGAGCAATCGTTTTTGAAATAATTTGGGATCTACCACTTTTTGTGGTACTCGAGCTTGGTGAGCTCGAGTACCACATTTTTCCATTCCACCGTCGCCCTATATTCAAGGGGCCCTATAGTGGCGTTTTTAAGCCCTATAGTGATGTTTTCGGGCCTTATAGCGGCGTTTTCCTGCAAAATTTTTTTCTAAGTCCCCATACCAGGTTCAAGGGGCCCTATAGTGGCGTTTTTAAGCCCTATAGTGACGTTTCCGGGCCTTATAGCGGCGTTTTTAACGGCAACTTTTTTTTTTTTTTTTTTTTTTTGAGAAGATGTTGACCAATGAAAGATGGTACTCGAGCTCACCAAGCTCGAGTACCCCAAAAAGTGGTAGATCCCAAATTATTTCCAAACAAAGATTACTCTGTTGCTAAAAATTTCAAAAAACATGGTATTGGGCCATTTTGGCCTTTCAAAATGATTTTAAACAGTATTTACTAGATGAATAGAATGATAGTGTTGTGAAATTTAATGGCCTAAAATAACAACATTTAAATTTGTTAGACTAAGATAACAATTCATTTTTTTTCTTTTTATAGAGGAAATAACAATTCATCTAACTTACCGAATGCACTTTTTTTTTTGGCGACTCTAACCTACAGCGGCCTTATTGGATGATAATAAAATTGAGAGTTGAACTAATTAGAACTTACAATATTATTAATAAATCAAAACATATCTTTTACCCACTCATTAAAATAATGGAAAAGAACAAAAAATTTCAATTTTTTTTTTTTAATATTGTGGCCAATAATAAAAGAAGAGGAGCCCTTCCTTATAAGATAAGAAATATCGAATATATATATATATATATATATATATATATATATATATATATATATATATGCTACTGTTGACTGTTTAAAAGATAGCAAACTATATAATTAAAAATATCAAATATATATGCTAGTGTTGACTGTTTAAGAGATAACAAATGAATCATGAATATTGTTAGGTTCTAAAAGTTTTGAACAATAGGCAAACTGTGAATACAAACTTCTCTAGATATAAATTTTAGAATCTATAGGATGTATTAGACAATGCCCAAAGTGTTGCAAATCAGAATACAAGAAAAAGGAAGTTGAAAGTTCAAGAATTAGAAACATGCCTGGTTCAATCGATCAAAAAGAAGGATTGACCGATCGAGATGCATTTCTGCAGAATTTAAATAAAGCCCATTAGCCCGTTAAGCCCATTAAGTGATTAGGCTTTTAGATCTAATTCTCCTAATATTTGAATAAAACCCTAAGGCATGTTTTGAAGAGACTTTGGAGCTTCTCTTTTGATATATAAAAGGTGCTTTGCCTTTTCCATTAAAAGTCACTACCGAAAATTATTCTCATATTATTAGAACCGGTAGCTCTGAAATTGGCTCATATAAGATCAACTACTACTGATGGTCTAAAACTTTGGGTGGGATCTCGCAGTCACAAACGTGGGTGTTTGTGTTCAACAAATTCAAATAGAAGAGTCTCAGAAATTCAGAGTTGCATGTGGTCATGTGAGTAAGTACTACAAGAGATAGCTTTAGATTTAGGGAAAAATCTATTGTAAAACTTTCATTCTATCATAATGAATTTGTTTCCTTGAGGATAGTTTAGTTTAAACCCTCCCCAAGTTTTTTTACCTTAAAACTGCTGAAAACAATTAACTACCCAATTAAATTACTAGTTAACGTTAATTTCTAGAACCCTTTGTTTAAGGAACATTTCAGTAAAATACACTTAAAAAAAAAGTACAATAATAGTATAATAATGATATCCTTACTTGGACGGATTATACAATAATAGTATAATAATGACAACTGCATTGTTTTTATAATGTAGAGAGTATTTGTGAGTTCAAATTTGGAATGAGTTGGATGTTTAAACTAATTTTCATTTTTCAAATGGAAGAAATGTCAATTTGGCTTTACGAGAATGGCCAAAAAATATATATTATAAATTGTTGGGGGAGATAATACCTCAATTCCTAGGTAGGATTTATTGTCATCGAATCCGAAAAAGCTAAATTATCTATGATTACACTAATTTGATTGTAGTTAGAGCAAATTGAAGCCTAATTAATCAAAGCAGTGAAATAGATTGAAGCCTTTTTAACCTAAGCAGTCATCAAAACATTAGCACACATCAAACCAAAAAAATAAAAATTACAAATCGAGGTCCAATACATTATAAATTTATTAAACAGAACTAACAACAAAGAATTTGAAACAAACTGAAATAAATTAGATTAAATCAAGTAACAAGGTTACAACGAAGAACTAAATACTGACATGAACGCTTTACAAAATCCTTACGGACTAAAGAAAATCTCGTAAGGAACTAGATTACAAGATCTCTTGACAGTAATTAAGTTCTTCTTGTCGAACGTGGTGTCTTCTCTTTAGAATGGGTCCTTTGCTTTATTCTTAAGGTTCCATGGTTACTAGAACTTGTTCCTTCCTCATGTCTCTTTTTCTTTGGTTTGAATGAAAACTTGTCACAATGTTGGGTCTTTGTAATTTCTTAAAACTGCTTTGCAATAACAAATCTATAGATGTTTCACTCAATTTATTTAATTAGCATTCAAAATTAGTTCTCTGAGAACCTAGCTCGGAGTTGAAGTATAGTGTTGTTTAGAACTGGAAAGCACAAACATGGCAAATTGCTTGTGTGCTCGTGCCATACATGCAGGGGCAGAGCTACATTGCTCCTTGCCCACCCTCCCCCCCAAATGTTTTTTTCTCCTACAACTATACTAGTGACAGGATATAGCCTTCCCATAAAATTAGAACCAGCCTCCCCAATTATTTCTAAAATTTCTAGTTAGTCCAATGGATTTTTATTTGACCTCCTAAATTGTCCAAAACTTTATTACGTATCCACTCCAATTATTCCTAAGATTTATAGTTAGTCCAAAGGATAATAACTAAAAGTTGATCTTCTCAATTGTCCAAAAAACTTATAATTAATCTAATGGATAATAACTCACTCTCTAGCAAATGAAAATCCATTTCCCAACATAATTTCAAAATTTCTTTTTTCATCTTTAGGTACCTATGGATAGAGATGGGAATTTATATCCGACTTGCGGATACCTAGCCTAGCCCAACCCAACCCTAATGAGCCAGATTTTACCCGGCCCGATAAGGAATAGGGTCGAGTATGGATTTTTTTTTTTAACCTGAAGCGGGTCCGGGTCGGGTCCGGATTTTATCAAAAACTTGGCCCAAACTCGGACTCGGATATGACTCGGTTACCCTAAATTACTAAAAACCCCCTTTTATATATATATATATATATATATATATATATATATATATATATATATATGTATATAGTTGTAAACTAAACCCTAAGTACATATATAGTTGTAAACTAAACCCTAAGTCCCTAACTCTATAACTCATCCACCTTTCATAATCTCATTTCACCACTCCGGTCCTCACGCCTCCTCATGCCTCATGCCCTCACCCTAACCCTCAATCTCTCTCACACTCACGCAGCCATGCATAAGAGCACGTAGCCATGCACAAGAGCACACCTCGGCCTCACTCTAACTCCCTCACACTCAATCTCACAACTCACACAATCACTCACTCACTCTCAAGCACACAGTAGGCCAAGCTCTCTGCACTCTCTCTTAATATTTTTGCAATCTCTCTTACCCACTCTCTAATTTGTTTTGACATTGAAAGTTTTTTTTTTTTTTAATAAAATAAAATTCATCCATGTGCAATTTTTTTTAGTTGGATTAATATTGATGATACTGCCATTGGGTTTTATAGTTGATGAAGTAGTAAGGAATTTGAGAATGTTATTTTTATTGTTTGCAATTTTAGTTCTTATTGAAGATTCAGTGCGTCAATGAGTGCATTTGTATTGTTTGTGAAAAAGTCTGAATGAGTTTTTATGTTTATGTATTTTTGTTCTTTGTTGGTGATTTTTCATGGGCTTGCATGTTAATTCCTTTTACTTTTGCGCTTAAGAACTAAACTTGAGAAAAAAGAGACTGTGGAGTAAGTGGAATTGGGCCCAAATCTGGTTGGGCTAAACAGGGCCCGCAGGGCAGGTCTAGGCCCCGGGAAAAAAATTCGTTTAATAATCAGGCCGGGTCTGGGGTAGTAGGTCCGAACCCGCGGGTCGAGTCCGGTATGCAAAAACCCGGCCTGAACCCGACCCACTGCCATTCCTACCTATGGAGCTTTGTTGTAGCTACTAGTGCCAACCCAATGCCCCATTTTCTTTCTTCTCAACACAAAAACTCCTATCTCAACCAAGATTATTAATCCATTTTTTGTCCTGGTGCAACATCATCTTCTTGACTCTTTAAAGAATGAATATGCAAGTGCATTTTCTTCTCTCATTTTTTTATCAATCATCTTTATTATTTTACCATTAGTATTATTTTTCTTTCTTTCTTCTACCACTATGTGTGTGTGTGTGTGTTGATATGCATATGGGTATTTAAGATTTTGTTTTCACTTTTTTTTTTATTGCTATCTTTATTCCATTAAAGATTGTCGGCATAATTTTGATGCGAAATGTTCTTTTATTGTATTTTGTTTCTTGTATTTTTCTATAATAAACTATATAATTTTTTATGTTCATTAATATACCAATACTACAATTGGCCCCTTCCTGTAAAATTTTCTAACTACGCCCGCATACATGTACGCAAATACGATGTATGCATAGGGCATGGCTGCATACATCAAGACACTACACATGAGAAGTTTTTTTTTTTTTTAAATAAAAACTAAAAATTATAACTTAAAAATAGTGCAACTCAATATCTTTTTATTTGAGGTAAATTTTGATAAATCAACCATTGGATTGCATTTTTTTCTTACATCCTCCATACTTGAAAATTTTCTAGAAAATTAAAGATCAATAGCTATGTCATCAATAAATTGTTTAAATTACAAATTTTTGTAGTTTAAAATTATGCATGAAATATATGCTTATAGATTATATAGCAAATAATATCTTATAGGCATAAAATTTGACATGTTTACTAAGAGTTTAAAGAACATGCAATTCAACGATTAGATTTTCAAAATATGTAGTAATGTTAATTTTTTTAAAGAACGTTGTGTCCTTAAACTACAATTAATTTTGTAGCTAAACTTTGTCTTAATCTATTATTTTTTTCCTCTTCCTCCTTGTTACCAAACATGCAAGAGAGAAACATTTTGCTTTTCCTTTCTTTTCCCATTCTTTTTTCTTTTCTTTTCTCTTCTCCTACTTGCAACCAAACACAGTAAATTTTTGGGAAAAACGGAATAAAGGGTGTGTATTCTTCTATTTTTAACGTCATAATATTACAATGTCTTTAAAAAAACTGCCCTGCATTTAAAATATATATCCGAAATAGCATTGTTACATACTTACAATATTCTACGGGGCATAAAGTTTGACTCTATATAAGAAATAGCAACCACTCAATAATTAAAAAGCTTCAGATTGTACACAACACAACCAAAATACTACCTACGAACAAACATTGAAGAGTACATATCTGATATCACTCCCGAAAATAGGAAAAACCCCGCTAAACATCACAACTCCTGAAAGGAATGTTTGATCTTATTCTGATGCAAAGTGCAATATTACTTGCAGATGCGGAAGCAAATTTAAAAAATCATCACAACGATCAATTGTGCATGTTCCTCCGGAGCTCTCACATGATCGACATAAACCACCGGATGGACCGGATGGCAATTTCAACTTCAACCCATTTTTCATTGCTGAAACTCCAGCTATCGTCTCTGCATTAGTTATTGCAAGTCAGATTTTTTTTTTTTTTTTTTTAAATAGCTCATGTGCTATGATTCTTCCTTGAACAATTGGAGTTTCTGTAAATATTCTTCCTTGAACAATAGGAATTCGGGGATCTTAGGCCGCACTTAAAACACGGCCTAAGGTTGTAATCTTGGGCAGCGTTATAAACGCGGCCTAAGACCAAAACCTTAGGCCGCGTTTAAAACGTGGCCTAAGACCAAAACCTTAGGCCGCGTTTTAAGCGCAGCCTAAGACTAGAACCTTAGGCCACGGTTAAAACGTGGCTTAAAGAAGTGTTAGAGGCCGTCACCATGGGAGGTATGGCCGCACTTCTTAAACGCGCCCTAAGGTTTTGGCCTTGGGCCGCGTTTAAAACATGGCCTAAGGTTCAACCTTGGGCTGCGTTTAAAACGTGGCCCAAGACCACAACATTAGGCCGCGTTTTAAATGGGGCTATAGGACCCGGGCTTGAGCCGCGGTTAAAAAGTGCGGCCATAGGACCATCAGTCCTATAGTCACGGGTTTTAGGCCACATTAAAAATCATGGCCTAAAAAAACGTGGCTATAGGCTATAGTCACGTTTTTTTGACATATAGCCGCGTTTTAAAAAACGCGCCGAGAGGACCTTTTTTTTGTAGTGATCGATTCATTAACTCCATTGCTATTGTCATTGGTTGATGAAGGGAATATACACAAAATTTCCAAATTTGTGAGATGCAAAAGTAGAGAAAAATATGCGCTAAAAAAACAATCACACAAGATAATATTTACGTGATTCGGCAATTTGTCTACGTCTATAGAGTTGCAGGGATTTCACTATTCACAGGAAAAAAAATACAAGATGTGACAATACAATTTTCTTGTTCAAAAACAACCCAAAACCCTACCCATGGACTAAGTCTCAAAAATCTTCTATTAAAAACTGTAGTAATTTTATTTTGGGTCAAATCAAACACAACTAGACTGCATAAAGCCCAATAATTGTACAACCATGTCATTAGTTTTAGACTAGGTTTAAAACTATTATAAGTCTTTGTCTTAGTCAAGACTTTTGTAGTTCAACTAGCACCTCCTTCTATTTTCAAATGAAACATCCAAAGTTCAAAAAATAAGTTCTTTGTTCTACTTTTTTTTTTATTCTATTTTATAATTCATCTATTGCATTATGCAATGAGTTTGAGGTTCTTTTTTTTTTTTTTTTTTTTTTTTTTTTTTTTTTTTAACAAAGAAAGGAAAAAATATATATTTGACAAGTTGAGATTCACAGTGCTTTTTTTTTTTTTTTTTCTTTTTTTGATAAGCTATGCACCCACGGTGCTTTTATATACATGTGTGCGTCTGTGGTGGTAGTGGTGGTGGTGAACTTGGTTATTGCGTGTGGATGCCAAAGTTAGGTGGCAAGTATTTATTTAACTAATGTTAAACTGCCATAATACTAGAGTCGTAGCAAATTTCATATTTTATTGAGATGAAGTTTATGATTAATATAACATCACTTTTATTATACACAAGTCACAATTTATTATCTTAACAAATTGTGATAAAAATTATGAAATTTATTGTGTTATTAAACTTATGGTATGCCCGATCCAATTCTAACCTTCTTTTACTAAAACTTCATCCAAGCCCATAACTCAAAACAAACACAAATTCATGGCCCAGTATCTTAAATTATAACCCAAACACAAAACCAGTTTCAAACCAACCCAATTCCGGGTTTGCCCAAAACAAACAAAGCTGAACAATACCAACTCCATTTCAAGCCGAAGCCCAAAATCGCACCGACTCATAGCTCATATTTGGGCTCAATGGTCAATTCTGTAATATTAATTCATCTCAAAAAGATATGAAATTTGCAATTAGCCTAACCCTACTTTAGCTAAAATTCTAATCATTTAAGTTTTAATAAGCTAAAAATTCTATTTCATATTATATCCTATTAATTTGTTATTAAAATAGATTAATTTATGTAAAATTTATTGTCTAAATTTCAAGTTCCAACTAAATTTCTCGTTTTAAGTGTCCCTCTGAGAATAATATATTTAACTGAAACTAAAAACTTTTTACTTAAAGTATTGTAATTAAAGATAAAAGTTAGTTAAAATAGTTTGGTATTGGGAATCATAAATAGTACTAAAATGTGCAGTATGACCCATGAATTGTAGCAAAAATAAATTGAATAGTAAAATAAATTGGCAAAAATAATCCATGCCATGGAACTAGCTTTACTGTAATTGAAAAAACAATGAACACTTTAATAAGAAGATGATGTTATAAGAAAGGATTCTCACAAATATCAAAACTTTCTTTTAGCAAAGCATGTCTCACACTTTAAAGAAATTTTTTTTTTTAATTATTATTGTGCACACTTAGTTATACATTACCATACACATAACAAATTGAAGTTATACTACCATATACACATAACAAATGAAATTCATTGAGTTATAATTGAAAAACACAATTTTACATTTTTAACTCGAAAGTGTATTTTTAAAACATGATTTTAGCTATTCTATTTGTGTTTACAATCACTACTTTTTTTTTTTGAACATGTACTCTCTCCATGGAGGGAGAGACTGTACTTAATTAGAGAGAGGCGGATGTAACAATTCAACCAAAAGGCTACGTATGAACTATAGTTTGACAAGTCACAAAACTTCGTTAAAAGAATAATGATTCCAAATTTTAGCTCTCTAATTTGCATCACCATGTGCCAAATCTTTCTTTGAAACTTGAAGGTTCTCAAAGTCTCCAATGTATTAAATCCAGGCAAAAAAACCAGATTGCGTCAAACAAGTTCTCTGGCTCTTGTCAATTACACTAGGTTAAACTTTTTGTAGTTTAAAGGTAGTCAAGATAATTACAACTGATATTTATTAGAGATGGTTTGGAGGTGTCCTATTTTACATGGAATTTGGGATTGACAGATGAACTAAACAGAAGGCAAGAAAAGGGAAGAATGAGAGACTTGTGGGGTGTCACGCCCCAAACCCAAAAGGGTCCAAAGCATGACAAATACATCCCAAAGGTACCTATAGATTTTTATTTTCTGACAATTCAATCCAAATAAGTCATATCAAGTACAACATCAAGAATTATCATAATAATTCCATTAAAGATACTCCTAAAGTAAGTCAAAACTCTATGTAATAATTACAAGGACCGTTGGTCACAAAAAAAATGGAGGTCTAAATAAATATAATTACATATTATTAACTTGTCACATCGGTGGAAATAAAGTAATAATCACTATAATATACAAAAGAATGAGTCAAGCCTACTGAAAAAATTTGTAAAAGAATGAGATGAGATAGAGCCCAATAAATAGCATAATTAGGGGTGAGGGAAATGCAAGTTTCATGATGATAAACAATTTACAAAGCATGTTTTAGTTTGAGAAATTTTTAATCAATACTACAAGATCATTTTCAATAATAAGATGACAAGAATAATCAAATAATGCCACCCAAGGCTTCTAAAAATGATCACCATGAAACTACATAATAAATATATATTTATACCGTAAGCATAACAACATTTTTTTCAAAACCTGAAAAGCCAACCCAAGCCACACAACATGCCACCACAAAGACAGAATTGTCACAAAGGCATTATACTGCCATAGAGACAAGTCAAAACCCATAAACCACTAGCATGATATGTACCTCTTTTAGCATGTGATATATTGGCCCTACCTAGCCTCACCCACACCCTCAAAGATTTACCTATCCCCCTATGGGCAGCAGGGGATAACAATCCATGTAGTACCTCTTTTGCATGTGGTCTTTTGGCCCTGCTAGCCTCACCCACATACTCAAGGATTTACCTATTCCCCCCATGGGCAGCAGGGAATGACGTGCCACACTGTATCCCTTTTGCATATGGTCATTTGTCCCTATGGACAACAAACTCACCCACACACTCAAGGATTTACCTGCATCATGCAAAGTGAAAGGCTCTAACCTAACTCGTCGTCACAAAAATAGGGTAATCACATGTCACAAAGACGAGGTAATCACCAACATCATAGCACAAGGGCAAACCTACATCAAAAACTCCCAAGTTAAATGTATTCAAATACATAGTTTACTTCCAAGTAGCTTCATAAGATATTTCAAAAACTAAATATCGATAATATTCTCAAAGTCCTCAAAACCATTTCTTGTCAAAATATTTTGTATCAATTTCCCAAGTAACAAGACAAGGTAAGCATCTTTAAATTTTATAGTATACTATAAAATCCATGAATTCATTATCAAAGATTAAATCAAAGATGCTCACATTTTCCATGCCAACAATTCATGCATTTTCCCAAATGTAATACCAAATATGATACACTTTTCATATATAATCATATATAATAGGGTCACAACAAAACACTTTTTTTTTTTTTTTATAAAAGCATAGTTCCACAAATAATTTTCCAAAATGTGTTTGACCCAAAAACAATTTTTATGCAACATGGTTATTTTCCAAAAATCCCATTAAAAAGCTACTTACTTAGCAACCCGCAAAAAATCTAATTCTCTAAGCTCCAATGGAGATCAACTAGAACCTAAATAATATCAAGCAAACCTATCACAATAAGCATAAAGCTCAAAATTGTATCTAGCTACAAATTAGGAATTGCCAAATGAGCACTTAATTAGGTAAGCCTAGTATTTAACTTCACAAATAATGTATTTCACTTCCAAAGTTTCTCAACAAATTAATTTACAAGGCATAGACTCTGTTATACACATAAATCATTCAAGGTATCATCTCTAACATCAAAACCTCCACACATAAGTAATTCCTACAAGATTTATATAATATCATCAAGAGACCCATGACACCATATAATATCCTCCAAGACTAATAATTTAGAACTTCAATTAACTCCAAATAATCAATAAAAATTATATTCACCATCTATTTCACATTAAAAAACCAAAACCTCCAAATCTTCGCTACTTAGAAAGCCACCATTGTAAAAATTATAAACCCACTCATCAAATAAATCCAACAAGACAAAACCCATACACATAAAAACATGAATATCACTTCCAAAACTCATAAAATCATATGGGTCTCATTATCAAAAAGATTAGAAATTTTTACCTCAAATAAAAGATGTGAAGATGCAAAGGTTCCTAAGAAGTTTTTCCAGTGATCTTGCCAAAAAAAATGATGGTGGAGATGGTGGTGTGGAGTGGTACCGGTGGGAGAGTGTGATGGAGTGAGGAGTGTTTGTTGTGTTTTGGGAGAAAATGAAAAAGAAAAAGAGAATAAAGGGATGAGGCCGGCCATAGAGAGTGAGGGGTATTTTGAAAATGAGTGGTGGGGGATGATGGGGTAGGTGGGAGCATGTGGAGCACTAAAAAAATCTGACTTTGTATTTTATTTTTTTTTACTAGGGCGTTACATAGGGTTCCAATTTCAAGGGTGGTGCTGATCTATTTTCTGCTTTTGCTATTGCTCTGCAATGGCTATGCCTAGGATTCAAATCCTCTAGATTTCTTAGGGTACTTTACCAAATAGATTTCCTTAAATCTTAACCATTCTTTAATGATTTAATGGTTTAAATTCTGCCATGTCAGCATTCCACTAACAATAATCTTAATTGTTTTGTTTGCAACATTATTTTATTATTTTAAGAATATTGTTAATAGAATGCTAACTTGGCAGAATCTTGACCATTAAATCATTAAAGAGTGGTTAGGATTTAAAGAAATCTACTGGTAGAGTACCCTAGGAAATCTAGAGGATCTGAATCCCTATGCCTATGCTTGTTGTGCCGCCATTGCCCAGCCCCTCACACTCCCAGGTCTCACTTAGAAAGTTAGGTTTTCTAAATGAATTTAGATAATCTAATTGTATTTAATTTATATATAAAAATTTCACATATTTAATGCTATGTTTATTGTTATTGTTGTTGATATTGACCTAATAAAAATCATAGTAATAATAATAATTTTAACAACCACAACAACAATTATATTGAAGATGATCATATGCGCAATAACAATATGTTATATGTGATTGCTATTTTGATCCGAGAAACTTGATATACACCACTGTAAGTTTCTTTAAGACATTCTTCCTTCTCCCCGTGTGTGTTAAATATATTTAGTATTCTCCAAAAAAAAAAAAAAAAAAAAAAAAAAAAAAACTTCACAACATCATAACACTGGTCATAAATGATTCCTTGACTTTGCATGACAGAATTAATAGAAGATTAAGCAATTTGTTTTGCTTACATTCAGAGTAGTTAGGTAGGATGTTAACCGGCAAGGGTCTAGTCAAGTTCTCAAATTGAAAAGGGAATTGGTCACTAATGCCAAATGTTATAGAAAATAATCCCAAAAAAGCAAAAGACCCAATGCCCCATAAAATATTTTAAAAAATAGAAGCCCGACTCGGGTTTGGTTTCCTACGAAGCCGCATTGCGGGTAATTCCAAAACCAACCATTGCTCGTTCTTTGAGGATAGTTATGTATAGGAGGTTTGTTAATTACATGAATCGAAATGTGTTGTAGGCATTTGAATCAACTAGACATCTCCAAATCTTCCTTTTGTCTAGAATGTAAATATTTTTTATTACTGATATTGCCCACTAGGCAGTAAAAATTCTTATTATAGATGCAAAAAATGCACCAAGATACTACTATAGAGAATAAGTTCCACATGCTCTATCCATGACATGATCTCCATAATGAATATGTATAATAAAACATTGAGGTTGTACAAAAAGTAAGAAAAAAAAAATCCATTGAGGTGGGATATCAATAATATTCACACACACACACAAAAAACATTTTACTAAAAAAGGTAAAATTATTACTAAACCAAAAATAATAAATCAAAATATGGAAATTTTGCATGATGAACTATTCAATTTTTTTTAAAAAAAAAAATTACATCAAATTTGTTTAACAAGGATATGTAATTTAATTGTATTACATATATAGAATTTTTATCTAGTTATTGTTATTGTTATAATAACAATAATAATATTAACAAAAATAGAAATGATGATGATTAAAATTTAGGAGTATTATTTATATTTCATGGCTTAAATGGCTTGGAAGCCCTTAAATAGTAGTATAGATAATAAATTAGTTTGGCTAATGAGTGCCCTTAGAATATTTGTTATGTACCATTTTAGAAAAGTTTTAATACAACTTTATAGGAAATATAAAAAACCATCAAAATATTAGTTATTCTTTTTTTCCCCTTAAAAGTTTTGAAAAATATTTTCCAAACCAATGCTATTAGGGCATATGTTAAATTTTTTCATAATAAAGTTATTAAATATTGCTACTAAAATTAATTATTGTTGTTAAGTGAA
Source organism: Quercus dentata (assembly GCA_028216015.1). NCBI lineage: Eukaryota > Viridiplantae > Streptophyta > Magnoliopsida > Fagales > Fagaceae > Quercus > Quercus dentata. Next base: position 101,558,220 of record CP116447.1, read on the forward strand.
TTCTAATTATTATTGCATATTAACATAACCTTATGTGATTGGCAAAAGCTTGGGGATTTTTTTGTTAGCTTATCGGTAGTCACGAACTGTGACGAAATTATAATTGAATCACATATTTTGATGAAGCCCGATTCCTTCCCCTTATTGATTAGGGGTGTCCACGGGTCGGTTTGGGTAGGGTTTGTGCCCAACCCGAGACCGAGAAAATCCTAATCCGCCAATATATTAGCTTAAGTACATTAGCCAATATATTAGATTAAATATATGTAGTTATTTATTTATATGTTCATTAACCAAAGCCTATGAACTTTGTAAATTTTTTTTTTCCTTTTTTTATAATCTTTGTTAAAAAAATATTTAAGATTATAAGCCCATATCTTTTAATATCCTAATCTCTAATTAAAGTATAAGTTCATTAATAAATTATATATATAATAGACACATATATATTTATATATATATATATATATATATTTAAATAATGGTCAGTTGCTTTATTTTTTAAATGTGGCATGTGGTATCATTAAAAAAAAGCATAAATGAAAAAGTAAAAATAAAATGAAATAAAAAAACAAAGAATGCTTGAAATTGGAATGAGCTTCATGTGTGTGGTTGTGGTTGAAGCACATAGAACGAAAAATCTAAATGACAAAAAGAAATTGAAGAGGCAAATTGAAAAAGAAACCTAAGAAATACTATGAAATAAGGGACACTAGGGTACGTTTGGGAATAGTTTATTTAGTTGAAATTGAAATTTTTTTGTTGAAAGTGTGCCAAAGTATACTTGTATCTTAAAAAAAAAAAAAATTGAAAATGTGAGAAAAGATGAAAAAATGAGGTTTTAAAAAGCTAAACATAAAAGCTAAAAACTATGCTTATAAGCTCATGCTAAGCACACTGGGGGTGAACGAAGAAAGAAGAAAAAGTAGAGGAACATGCCAAAAATGTTCTGACGATAAAGGTGGTGACATGAGCACAAAAAGCCAATAAGTCACTAATAGTTTCAAATCTGAAACCTAAGTTTTTTTCTATTTGAGTTTGGTACTAATATTTTGGCCAAAATCCAATATATACCAAGGTATGGCCAAAATGACCCGGTACAAGCCGGCATTTTAACCGGAATGAAACATACCCATTTCTATACCGACTTAGTCACTGGTACAAAAAAAATATAACCGGTGCGGAGTGGAATTAACTCCCTTGAGTTAAAGGCTTGTGTGTTGCACATTTTTATCATAAATTTATAGAATATATACTTTATCAAATAAAAAATAATGAAATAAATAATTAGTACTAGCCTCATTGCATGCACAGAGAGCGTGAATGAGGCTTTTTTTTTTTTTTTTTGGTTTAGTGTCATAATTCCCTATTCATCTCAATTTGAAGTCTAAGTGTATATTTGATCATATTATATGTAAGGACTCAATTTGTAACGATTCCAAATTCGTATTGGGTTCGAATGTTAAAGGGCCAAACAATAAATTTGTAGAGCGTGGATATTAAAGAACTAGGTTAACTCCAAAAGAAAAACGATTTTTCTTCACGTTTATAAATGGATTAGCCCTAATATAACGATCAATTTCTCTTTGAAACAAGTTCAGTTCTTTATTTCCTAGGGTTTTCTTCTCGGTATTCTTTATTTTGAGGTTCTGATCCCCCTCCCTCAATGCCTTCTTTCATGTTATATACTGCCCTCTTGATATCATCTTCACCACAAACGTGTAGGTTAAGTTCGGGGGATCTCTTTCTGTCCCATCTAACACCTTCTCGAACCTCCAACCAGCGGTAAAAAAAGTCGCTTCATCATTGTTCAGGCATCACCTCCACATTAATGCGGCCAGAGAGTTAGTTGAAAGGCAATTAATGTGGAGGCAGCTATTGTTATATATATTTGTTTACCTTTTCTTTCTTACCCTTGGTCCCATATCCCACCTTTAGTGGTAATGTAACTCTGAAGTGTGCTTGCAACAACTTGGCATTCGTGTCATTCTCGGACACATATTGCCGAGAAGGATTTTGTCCTCGAACGAACACCGAACTTATCTCCCGGGGTATCTACTCTTCTTTTCATTTGGTTACCCTTATAATCTAATATGGGCCTCCTCGGAAAATTTTACGTCCTCGGATGGACTACGGGCCCAATTGACACGGTTTCAATAATTACCGATTAACTGCCCCTACAATAGCCCCTCAAAATCTTGCTTTTCGACTCCTCGGGAGAAAAGATTGATTTTGATGTCACTTGCCCATACCCTTTTATGTTTTGGGCATCCTCCTGACGCTTGAGCTTCCCGAGCGTGGCAGCATTAAATTTTGGCGACGCCCCCTCCCACGTTCAACGGTGAGATGTAAATCGAACGGAAGGCCAAGTGGAATTTTGGCGACGCCTGGTCTCTCGCTTGTCCATTCCCTTGAGGATAGGCCGAAGTGGAATATCTATTCCTTATACCTAAGTCTGAACAATATTGCCTAAAGGCCTTACTATCAAACTGCAGGCCGTTATCCGAGACAAGAGTGTGCGGAGTTCTAAATCGCGTGACAATATTCTTCCGGATAAATCACTTAACATCTACGTCTCTGACGTTAGCCAAAAGTTCGACTTCAACCCATTTAGTGAAATAATCCGTGCCGACCAGCAGATACTTTTTATTTCATAAGGCTTTAGGAAAAGGGTCGACAATATCCAGCCCCCATCGAGCAAAAGGCCAAGGGCTGGACAGAGGGTTAAGAATTCCTCCAGTCTGGTGGATGTTTGGAGCAAACCTTTGACACTGGTTGCATTTTCTGACATACTCTTGTGCTTCCTTCTACATATTTGGCGACCAATACCCTTGAGTAATGGCCCGGTGTGATAGGGACCTTCCCCCTGTATGACTTCCACAATGCCTTCATGCAGCTCTTCTAGGAGTGACTTTGACATCTCGGGATGCACACAAAGTAGGTACGGCCCGAAAAAGGATCGTTTGTATAACTTTTTGTCCTCGTATAACCAAAATCGAGGAGTTTTCCTTCGTATTTTCTCGCCTTCTACTTTCTCTTCGGGCAAGATGTCACTTTCGAGGTACTTCAATATGGGATCCATCCAGCTCGGCGCTAGATTGACTTGATGAACCTAGCAAACGTCGGTTTACGGTGGGGTGGGGGTACACAAATCTTCGACGATGATCACTCGAGGAAGACTCCGTGCTGAAGAGGTGGCAAGGGTTGCCAAGGAGTCGGCATGAGTATTTTCACCTCGGGGGACATGCGACAAGTCGAAAGATTCAAACTTCGTTTGCGTATGCCTAACTTGAATTAAATACCCCCGCATTCTTGGATCTTAGGCTTCCAATTCTCCCTTCACCTGGCCGACTACCAATCTTGAATCCGAGAATAATTCTACTACCTTTCCACCCATTTTTTGGATCTTGCTCATTCCCATCAATAAAGTTTCGTATTCTACTTCGTTGTTAATAGCAGAGAATCCCAGCCTCAAGGACTTCTCAATGATGACATCCTCGGGGGATATCAAAACTAGCCCAAATCTTGCCCCCCGTTGGTTTGCTGCTTCATCCACATATACTTTCCAGGAGGGAGCGCATCGTGTGGAGATCGGACCAACCGATTTTTCATCCATGTCATTTTGTTTCATGTTAGCTTCTTCCGGACACTCGGCGAACTCGGCTACCGGATCGGCAAGGACTTGGCTTTTCACAGAGGTGCGAGGCATATACTTGATGTCAAAAGCACCTAGGATTGCCCCACTTAGCAATTCTCCCAGTGTAGTCTGCACTTCTAAGTATGGATTTGAGAGGTAATCGAGTCAAGATAACCACAGTATGGGATTGAAAGTAATGCGGAAGTTTGCGTGTTGTATGGACCACCACCAATATGGCCTTTTCCAATGACAAGTATCTCACCTCGGCTTCATGAAGGGACTTGCTTACGTAATAAATCGGTCTTTGGATGCCACTGTCCTCTCGTATTAAGACGAAACTAACTGCATGAGGGGCAACTATTAGATAAGCAAACAGAACCTCATCCACCTCGGGACTAGACATGATAGGCGGCCCGGACAGGTACTCCTTCAATCAAGTCCGAAACGCCACAAAGACACACTCCTCGATCCATTCAAATCCTTTCCATTTGTGCAAGAGAAGGAAAAAGGGCCGACACCTCTCGGCCGATCCGGAGATAAATCGGTTCAAAGCAAGTCATTCTAGTCGCTTTCTTCACCTCTTTTGGATTCCGAGGTGCTTGTAAATCGTTGATGGCCTTAATCTGATCGGGTTCACTTCAATAGCTCTGAGTCACCATGTATCCTAAGAACCTTCCCGAACCTACCCCAAAGGAACGCTTTGAAGCATTCAGACGTAGCTTATGCTTTCTCGATTTTCAAAGATGTTCATAAGATCTTCCACATGCTCGGACACCACTTTACTCTTCACTACCATGTCATCGATATAAACTTCAATGCTTCTACCCAATTATGGTTCGAACATTTTAGTCATCATCCGTTGGTAGGTAGATCAAGCGTTTTTCAAACCAAAGGGCATCACTTTGTAATGATAGTTTCCAATAGGGGTGACAAAAGCGGTCTTCTCCTGATCGTTCGATGCTAGCGATATTTGGTGATATCCTTGGAAGGCATCCAAGAAACTCATCCTCGGATGACCCACGATTGCATCCACCAACCGGTCTATCTTCGACATGGGAAATGGATCCTTGGGCAAGCCTTATTGAGGTCTGTGAAGTCCATGCACACTCGCCACTTTCTTGTCTTCTTCTTTACTGCCACCGTATTGGCCAACCATTGAGGATAAAAAACTTCTTTGATAGCCCCAGCCTGCTTGAGCTTGGCCACCTCACTCCCGACAACTTCGGCGTGCTCTTTCGATGGTCGCCAATGTGGCTGTCTTTTGGGAATAACAAAAGGATTCACATTGAGTCGATGACAAATGAAATTTGGATCTACACCCGGGGCTTCATATGGGCTCCATGCAAACACATCTACATTTGCTCTGAGGAACTCTAGCAATCTCTCCTTCTCTTGCAAAGGCAACTTAGCCCCAACCTAGAAGAATTTTTTCGGATCATCAAAGAACAATTACCCTCTCCAAATCTTCACACTTTACCTTGTCACCGGTATATCCAAGGGTAATCTTTGGGGTTTTAATTTCTATAATTTATTATCGGCGAGTGAGTCGAGGTTTCGCCTCGGCCGATGTTGTATAGCCGCTACTAGGCATTGCCGAGCTGCCACCTAGCTTCCTACTATCTCCAATACTTGGCCTCCAGATGGATACTTCACTTTCTGATGCGGAGTAAACGAGATTGCTCCCGTGGTATGAAGCCAAGGTCTACCCATAATAGCCATGTATGGAGAAAAAACGTCTACAACAATGAAGTCCACCTCCACCACATTCATACCGGCTTGCACAGGTAGTCTAATTAGTCCTTTCGAAGCAACCATCCTTCCCTCAAAACTCACCAAAGGGGAGTCAGTAAGTCGCTAAGTCCTTTGGCTTCAAACCTAGCCCCTTATACAAATCTGGGTACATTATATCCACAACACTACCTTGACCAATCATCACCCTTTTGACATCGTACCCACCAATTCTCGGCGTGACCACTAGAGCATCATCATGGGGCTGTATGGTTCCAACCTTGTCCTCATCCGAAAAGCCCCGAAATCGGGGGACGTCCATCCTGGCTCTCTTCGATGCTTGGCAATGATCCTCGGCTAGAGGTCGGAACACCGACAGCACCCTAGAAGGGCAAGATCCATTCCTCCCTAGGGCAACAAAAATAACGTTGATCGTACCAAGGGGGAGTCTTGAAGAAGCGTCCCCACACACTTCTGAGCCTACCTAGCTTACCCTACCACCGGAATGATGCAAGAGCTGCTTCAATTTCCCCTCTCGGACCAACCGCTCCAAATGGTCCCATAAATTCCTGCAATTTTCCTTCGTGTGCCCATGATCCTGATGATAGTGGCAATATAAGTTCGGGTTGCGTTTCCTAGGCTCTCCCGCCATCTTGTTTGGTCATTTGAAAAAGGGCTCATTCTTTATCTTCTCGAACACCTGCTACACCGGCTCGCGAAACACTGCATTGACCACTTGGGTGTCGTGAGAACCTGATTGCCCAACGTAGTCTTTTCGAGGTCGGCTACTATTGGAACGGTCCGATCTGAAATCCTTCATCTCTTGAGGGATTACCTTAGCCTTTCCTTTTCCTTGAAGCTGGTCCTCTTCTACTCTTCTATACTTATCAATCCTATCCATCAATTGGTGTACACTAGTAATTGGTTTGCCGCTTAAATATTTCCTCAAATCATGATCGGCTAGAAGGCCAGCTTTGAAAGTATTTATGGCCATGTCATCATGCTCTCCCTCTATTTTATCAAACATTTCCCAATATCTATCTGAATAAGCTTTGAGAGTCTCGCCTTCTCTCATGGACATAGACAGCAAGGACCCCAAAGGCCAGGGCCTACTGCAAGTGACAAAGCATACGCCAAAAGCCCGGGTAAGCTTTTTAAAGGACTCAATAGAATTGACTCTTTAACCATTGAACCATCTCATTGCCATCGAACCCAAACTTAATGGAAAGACCTTGCACATCAAGGCCTCATCCCTGGAGTAGATAGCCATCTTTTGGCTAAAATGGCTAACGTGTTCTACTTGGTTTGACCGGCCATCATACGGGGTGAATGTAGGCTGGTGGAATTGCCGAGGAAGAATCGCATCTTCTATGTTCCTTGTAAAGGGTGATTTGGAAACTTGGCTCAACGCTTTGTTCATGGCGTTGTTCCCCAAGCCCCTTCTATGCCTATGTCGATGGCTGTGCTCCTCTTCATAGGAAAATGTCTCACTAGGCGGAGTTCTGGATCTCCGCCTATAACTAGCTCCATCCGTCTCTTCGGATGATGGTTCAAAGCAAGATGGGGAACGTTCACGCTGGGCGTGGCGTAACTCTCTTTTCAACTCGTCAACCTCACGTTGTAGGTTCCTGTCACTCTTTGTATGGGAAACATGATTCTTCCCCCGAGAGTGACTTTTGGTGGTGTGAGTTGTGCGCACACTCCCCTCGTGGCCTTCTCTCCGTTTGGGACTCCGGTGGGGACAACCATGTTGGGAGCCCTTTGACTCTGCTTGGTGTGAGTTGGCATCTTCCCGATGTGGTCCTGCTTCCTCCATCATAAACGTTGCATTAGATTTCTTTTAAGTTAGATCAAGCTCTCCCCACAGACCGCGCCAATTGTAAGGACTCAATTTGTAACGATCCCAAATTTGTATTGGGTTCGAACGTTAAAGGCCCAAACAATAAATTTGTAGAGCGTGGATATTAAAGAACTAGGTTAACTCCAAAAGAAAAACGATTTTTCTTCACGTTTATAAATGGATTAGCCCTAATATAACGATCAATTTCTCTTTGAAACAAGTTCAGTTCTTTATTTCCTAGGGTTTTCTTCTTAGTATTCTTTGTTTTGAGGTTCCGATCCCCCTCCCTCAATGCCTTCTTTCATGCTATATACTGCCCTCTTAATATCATCTTCACCACACACGTGTAGGTTGGGTTCGGGGGATCTCTTTCTGTCTCATCTAACACCTTCTGGAACCTCCAACCAGCAAATTTGTAAGGTCGCTTCATCACTATTCGTGCATCACCTCCACATTAATGCGGCTAGAGAGTTGGTTGAAAGGCAATTAATGCGGAGGCAGTTGTTGTTATAGATATTTGTTTACCTTTTCTTTCTTACCCTTGGTCTCATGTCCCACCTTTAGTGGTAATGTAACTCTGAAGTGTGCTTACAACAACTTGGCATTCAGGTCATTTGCGGACACATATTGCCGAGAAGGATTTTGTCCTCGGACGAACACCGAACTTATCTCCCGGGGTATCTACTCTTCTTTTCATTTAGTTACCCTTATAATCTGATATGGGCCTCATTGGATAGTTTTACGTCCTCGGATTGGCCACAAGCTCAATTGACACAGTTTCAATAATTACTGATTAACCGGCCCCCACATTATACATTTGAGAAATATTTATACATTTGAGAAATATGATCACATATGCACTTAAACCTCAAATTGAGTTGAATAGAAAATTATGACACTAAACCCATAAAAAAGCCTCATGCATGCGTGGAACGTGTGCGATGAGGCTAATTTTTATAAACGACATTCTACCATTTTCCATTTGAGATTTTGATTTATACAAAAAATAACCTCTTATTAACATTTACTTCTATTTATGTCTATTTTGATTTAGTGAACATTTTAGAAAGTTTTTATGGGAAAATTCTAAAAAAGTAAGTAGTTTTTTGACAATTTTTTCTATTTCTCATAAAAGTGGTTTTAAAATTTTCTTAATATATAGAGATATCAAAGGATCTAATGCATTTTCATACTATATTAATCTACTAAGAATGCTTCTAGTGACCAAATATGTGTTTGTAGGACTCAAAAAAAAAAAATGATAATACCTATATATAAAAAAATTATATTGTAACATATCAATTGTGCTCTAATGAGAATTTTGTATCCTTGGGAGACTCTTGAATACTTCTTTGTATACTATATTTTTAGTGTATCCTTATTCTTTTTTGTCATTGTTCTCTATTAGAAAATTTAATGATTGATAAAAATCATATCAAACCATATTTAATGATTGATAATATATATATATATATATATATATATATATATATATATATATATATATATATATATATATATAAAGACTAAATGGACAGATTGCCTTCTTTTATAGGTCAAAGTGTATAACTCTAATAGTTAGCCAATGCTATTTCAATAAAAATAAATAAATTGTTATGACAAATTTATCATTAAATTTATATCAAAACATGCTTAATAATAAGCTAAAAAGAAAAGCAACATATCACCATTGGAACCCTTGTTATAAAACACAAAATAATTTAAAAAATCATGTATAAGCATATTTAATGATTGATTCTCAAACCATGATCATATAAATTGGATAAAACTTTAGCAAATTAGGTTAAACAAGAGACAAAAAAAAATACACAAAACCTATTCAATTAATGGGGAAAAAAATTAGAGTAAACAAATACATACTGCAAGGTTATAGGTAGAAGAACAAAAGAATAGAGAAAAAAAAAAAACAATATGATAGATATTCATTATGAATTATTTGATATATATACACTTCACATTAAAGAAGTTGATATGAACAAAAATTCTAATGTTATTTATCTACTTAGAAATTATATGAGCAGAAGAAGATAAGAACAAAACAATTTATATCTTTTTTTTTTTTTTTTTTTAATTTACAAAAATTTTCTACAATACGGTGAAGTCTCATTTTATTTTTATGCTAAAATCTCATTTGATATAATAATATAGTTTATTACCTCTTTCCTTGGGCTTTCTAGATCCATTTACTTTATTTTTACCTCTTATTATCTCATGGGCTTACTAGCTGTCATCCTTGCTATGTTGGTCCATTGGACTTATTACCTCTTTCTACTTCCTTTCCCTTTCATCTTTTCTTATTATTGGACTTCTTCTACTATTGAGCCTTTGTAAAAAACGGATCTCAATAGTATGCAGCAAAACATTTCTCTTTTATTTTTTTTTAGCAAAGCAAAACATTTCTCTTAATTTAATGACGGTTGCTCTTTAACATCATGCCATAATATCTTTAGTGTTGATGAGATTTGAACTCAACTTCTTTATTGAAGACAACAAATTCTATAATTGAGCTAATTGGTTTGGAAACCCACAGCGTTTGGAACAAATCAAAACAAAACTTGTACTCGGACATTGAAAGAATAGAAAGAACGGAAATTTTCAAACGTGTCCAGCGTTAGCAATGATGTTCCGGTAAACAGACCATAGACATCCGTAGCAGTAGGTGATATACAGGGGCGGCTTTATGGCCTAAGGTGAAAATTGATCATTTTGTTTTAGATGCAAAATTACTACTAATTAACATGAACTACGTAGAATTTTTTCATTTTTTAGAAATTTTATAGACAAAAAAATTTGACAAAATTTTTCATACTTATTGATGTGGTAGATTGATGGTGGTAAGTAAAACAGTGGTGTTAGTAATAGACTTAGATGAAAACTAGTAAAAGTTTACTAACTAAACTCTTATTATTATTCTTTTTTTTTTTTTTTTAGAAGTGCAACATTCATAATATTTTTTACAACAACTCCTAGATTTTAAACTGCTTTTTGTTTTCTATTTGAAAATATCACTATAATTATTTTTTTGCCATCAACAATAGGCTGTGCTACTTAGCATTAGTTGTAAAAGTGTTGTGAAAAATATTGTGGACGTTGCATTTTTCTCTATTTTTTTATTTGATTTTCATTTGGTAAAAAAAATAATATTTGATTTATTGATTATAAATAACCTTATTGGTTAAAATTTGAGAGCCTTTTTTTTACTTAGGGTCTTAGACGACCGCATTTCTTGCTTCACCATTTAGCCAGTCCTGGTGATATACTTTGAGAACTTTATGAGCAAAAAAGAAAAAGGAATGTAGAATTTATAGAGATAGTGGGGCACATTATAAATTTAGAAATTACATTAGCAATAAAACTATAAAAGAGATTCTGAGATCCATCTCAAACCCTAACTACAGCTAAAAAAAAAAGTTATTTTTACTATTAAAATTTAAAATAAAAAGTTATTTTTTCTATTAAAATTAAAAAACTGAAAAATAAAGGTTTTATCATTCAAGCCCATGGCCCAGCACCTTAAATTCTACCCCAAACACAAAACTAATTCAAAACTAGACCAACCCTGGTCCAATAAAAACCAATTCTAACAAAACGCAATCCATGTCAAGCCCAAGGCGGAGCTCAAACAACTTCCTTAGATTGGGCCTTTTTTGTCAAATACTAATATATGTTATAAAATTAGTTACTAAAATAGCAATGAAATAAGCTTTTTTCAACTTGTCTCTCCAAAATAAGAGTTCTACATTAATTTGAGTATGATAATACTCGCTTTTGAAAAAAATAAGTTTCACTATTTTAAAGAAAACTTGACTAAAAACATGAAAATCATGCCATATTAATTAATGCTAGCATAAAATATGTGAGACTTGTTTTGTTGAAAATTTTTGTGTAAAAATAGTTTTTTTTTTTTTTTTTTGTGTTTTTTAGTATTTTGTAACATAAAAAAATGAGTTAAATGGAAATTATATTTAGTCAACATAATATGACTTATTTTGTAGAAATTGTTTTCTTCTAAATTTTTTTGAAAAACAATTCTATCCCACTGCAAGCTAAATAAGAAAAGCTAGAAGATTATTTTCCAACTTATTTAAGATTGCTACTAAACATAAGAAATAAACATAAGAAAATGTAATAGTTTTATAGAAAATATTTTTTGAAAAATGACTTATTTTTAAAAAAATATTAATGTCAAGAGAAACAAAGTGTACATATAAAAATGAGTTTGAAAAGAAGACTATTTTGTAAATCATTATTATATATATATATATATATATATATATATATATATATATATATATATATATATATATATATATATATATATATATATTTGAGCTCTAGAAATAGTGGTTGCGTCAAGTAGTTATTTTCTTTTCTTTAAAAAAATAGTTATCCCCCCCTTGTGAAAAGTGGCTCCACTCTTTTTGATTAAAATTAATTTATATTATTAATTATTACGAGGTTTAATTTAGCTAAAATTTGGTCACCTATATTTCAAGAAAATAAAAATTATACTTCAACTAAAAATTCTACTAATCTTATTATATTAATTGTTAGTATATTTTAATTTCCATAAAATTCTATTATCTAAATTTCAAGAAGGTTAAAATTCTATTACCAAAAATTAAAATAATATTTAATATTTATTCTAATTATTTCAATCATCTACCATTATTTTGTATTTTAATATCAAGTGACTCGATTGTATTAGTATATAGTTGATTTAGAGTTTCAAATGACTCACAAATTATTATATGCTTATTTCCATAGTTTTTGTAGATTTTTTCTTACCTAATATTCTTGTTTAAAAAGGTATAGTTTCCCAAATCATTTTTTTTTAATATAAATACCAAACTTAAAAAAAAAAAAAAAATTGGGATAATTACAGTAAACCCACACGAGGTTAGGCTCGATAACACTATGCCTACCCGTGGTTCAAAACTTATCACTTTGCCCACCTGAGGTGCCTTCCGTTAGAGCTCAGTTACCCACCTCTCTGTTTGCCGTTAGAAAAACATATTTTTAAAGAAAAACAAACATAACAAAGAGCAAAAAGTTAGGACTTCTTATTCCTTAAGAACTTCTTTGAGAACAAAACACAGGAATAGCACGGATCAAATGCTATTCCCGATTAAAAATGATATCATTGAGCATTTGTTTTTTTTTTTTTTTTTTTATAGATCTCTCCAACTTTTATTCAAACCAAACCAAACCCAAAAAAAAAAAAAAAAAAATTCCAAATCCCGAAAAACACAAGCCACAAATCCAGAAAAAAAAAAAAATCGGATCGCGCAGGAGAGATCGCGACGTCGATCGCGATCGCGCCGTCGCGAGATCGCGATCGCGCCGTCGCGAGATCGCGATCGCGCCGTCGCGAGATCGCGATCGCGCGCCGTCGCGAGATCGCGATCGGCGCTTCAGCGAGATCGCTACCGTCGATCACGATCTCGATCCGTGCGATCTCGCCTTCGATCGCGATCTCGATCCGGCGATGTCGCGCGGCGAGATCGCGGCGTCGATCGCGATCTCGATCCGCGCGATCTCGCGAAGGCGAGATCGTGCCGTCGCGAGATCGCGCCGTCGCGAGATCGCGACGTTGATCGCGATCTCGCCTTTGCGAGATCGCGCCGGCGAGATATGATTTTTTTCTGGATTTGTGGCTTGTGTTTGGTTTGGTTTGGTTTGAATTTTCTGGGATTTGGAATTTTTTTTTTTTTTTTTTTTTTTGGATTTGGTTTGGTTTGAATAAAAGTTGGAGAGATCTATAAAAAAAACAAAAATAAAAAAACAAATGCTCAATGATATCACTTTTAATCGGGAATAGCATTTGATCCGTGCTATTCCCCGTGTTTTGTTCTCAAAGAAGTTCTTAAGGAATAAGAAGTCCTAACTTTTTGATCTTTGTTATGTTTGTTTTTCTTTAAAAATGTGTTTTTCTAACGGCAAACGGAGAGGTGGGTAACAGAGCTCTAACGGAAGGCACCTCAGGTGGGCAAAGTGATAAGTTTTGAACCACGGGTAGGCATAGTGTTATCGGGCCTAACCTCAGGTGGGTTTACTGTAATTATCCCAAAAAAATTTATTAGATCTACCTGAAATTTAAAATTCGTTTCTCAATTCTTTGTTTTTGATCCCCAAAAATAAAACCCTAACCTTAGCCCTAATTTCCATTTTTTCACTCCAGTCAGTATTTGCAGAGATTCTCAAAGGCACTGAAGATGGTGTTGGCACAGTTAGGTACGAGCATATCACATGCTCTTCAACAAATAAGCATTGCAACGATAATCGACAAGAATGTTATCAACGAATGCCTTAACAAGGTCACTCGCACTCTCTTACAATCTGATGTGCAATTCAAGCTAATCCGCAACATGTAGAGCAATATCAATAAGACTGTCAACCTCGATGAACTTGCCGCTAGTCACAAGTGCAAAATCATCCAACAAATACAAAGTTTTCTCTCTTTTATTTTTTATAAGTTTATGATGGATTCTATTTATTGTTATTGTTTGTGATTGTTATGATAGAATAATTTACATGAGACTAAAAGTTTGGGCAAAACGGGGTAAAGGATGCGTATACTTAACGTCAGAAGGCATTAGACATTACTCGTAAATGACAAAACAATGTCTTTTCTCAATTTCTCCTGTGCCTTGAAGTAAAAAATAATTAAATAATATAAATTTAAAAAAAAATAAAAAAATAAAAAAACTTCCTTGAAGGAAAATATAGAGCTGAATAGCATTGTTACGTGTATGCAATATCTTGCAGGGCATAAAGTTTGACTCTATATAAGAAATAGCAACTATTCTATTTGTTTGTTTAGACCCCTGTATGGCGTACGCTTAGATTCATTTACTCGAATTAATTAACCAAATAGTTGCTTAGATTGATTTTTCAGATGTAGGTTAAACTCATACAATCATATTACTTAGTGCGGAAATGTAAAGAAAACAGTAATATGATGACCCAGAAAAACCAATAAAACCAATAGTTTCAAGGTAAAAAAATCTAGGGAAAATTTAACCTAACTATCATCAAGATAAACAAATTTACTATGATAGAATGGAAGTTTACAATAGATTTTTCTCTAAATCTAAAGTTACCTCTTGTAGTACTTACTTACACAATCACGTGCAACTCTAAATCCACAGACTCTTCTATCTAAATTTGTTGTGCACAAACAACCCACATTTATGATTTTGATCATCAACAATTGTTGATCTTGTATGCAGCAACTTCTACAACATTGGATCTTAAGTTTCTTCAAGGAATATTGCCAATAGAAGATTTAAGAGAGTGCTCTGGGTACAAAAACCTTAGATCTACAATAGAAGACACAAGAAGCACTCTTCTCTCTCTAAAAACCACAGCTAGGGTTAGCTTATAATATTCTTTAAATATTGTAGCAAGCGGATCATGATTTAGGCTTCAAACGAACAAGTTTAGGCTAATAGGCCGAACTTAAAATTTTGTAGAATCACATCTTGATCGTTTGAAGCTCAATCTCGATCGGTCGAACTCTTTAGAATTTGAATTTTTCTTTTTGCAGCTTGAATGTTCTTGTGCTCTGTCTTGTAACACCTTGAGCAATTTCTAATAAATCCTATAAATTCTAAGATCTATATCTAAACAAATTTGTGTTCACGGTTTACCAATTGTTCTACTTTAGAACCCAACATACTCAATAATTAAAAAGCTTCAGATTGTACATAACACAAACAAAATACAACCTACGAACAAACATTGAAGAGTACATATCCGATATCACTCCCGAAAATAAGAAAAACCTGCTAAACATCACAACTCTTGAAAGGAATGTTTGATTTTATGATGCAAAATGCAAAATGTTACTCTAGAGCTCTCACATGATCGACATAAACCACTAGATCCGGATGGGTCAGATGGCCATTTCTACTTCAACCATTTTTCATTGTTAAGAGTCCAATGGTTGTTGATAATTCTTTATAATAGATGAAAAATCTATGAAAAGGAATAAAAGTTGGTATATTTTCTCCCCCCCTAATAACAACTTCTGTCCTCACCCCTAATTAATAACAACTTCAAAACAGAAGGGACAACAACCTAACTCAAAAGACTGCAGTTTATTAGGTAATCCTAAGATGGTCGGTGTTGGAGGTATTTTGCGAAATAGTTCAGGATTATGGGTTTCTAGTTTCTCATTAAACTTGGGCATAGCTTCTAATAATATGGCTAAGTTATGGGCTATTCGTTATGGCCTTTTGTTAGCATGGAATTTGAGTTTTAAATTTATTTATCTTGAGACCGATTCCACCGGATGTTGTTCCTTTAATCTCTCGACTATAGGAATCTTATGACCTAAGTATGAACCATCCCTCTACTTCACATATATCATGATGTCAATGGATGTGTAGATGCGCTAATTAAAAGGAGTCGTCAACAACAAAGCTTTTTGGAAGTTTATGATATATGATCATCTTTTGTATATCCAACTTTTGTGTGGAATATGAAGCAACTTGGGACTTGTAGAATGTGTGCTTTGGGGACTTTTAAGCCTTTTGTTGTATAAACTCTTTATTATATATATAATACTCCTCCTTAAAAAAATTAAAAATTAAAAAAATAATAATAAAAAAAGTCAAATAAGTTACAATGAAGAGACAATTAAATAGTATAATAATGATATACTTACCTGGGCAGATTGTACAATACGATATATATAAATAAATAAATAAATATATATATATATATATATATATATAAAACTAAAAGAAAATCCAACTAAATTTTAATTTGGAATTCAATTAGAGTCTAATTTTGCATCATGTGTATCATCTAATCTAAGTTTTTAAATTTTTGTACCAAGTTAGTTATTTCAATGTAAAAATTGGAATTCAATTAGAGTTTAATTTTATGCCACATATCTCATCTAATGTAAGTTTTTTAATTTTGTACTAAGTGGGTTAATTCAATGTAGAAAATGAAGAGTTCAATATAAATAAATCATAAAAAACCGAGTTGTATACATACATATATATAACCAATGCTTAGGAAAAATTTAATTAGATTCAAAATTGAATTTTGTTTTCATTAGCTTACCATACAAATTAAATTGTTTAGATTTTTGCTGTTATTTTTTTTTTTGTTTGAACTAATGAGCATATTTTTATACTATTTTTATTTATATATTTTGTATACCAGGATCTTGAATGTAACAAATTGTAATTGAATGAATGATTTCATGCACCTATCCTCATTCAATTTAGAAGATACTATTGGACCAATTTTTATTATTTTTTTGTGTTATATTTAGTAGAATTTCACGGATAGTGATTGCGAATTAATATTGTATATGTACGTAGTATCCAATAGTGATTTTCAAAATTATATACATAATAGTGGTGTAATAAGAAACTTGGCATAACCAATATCATGAAAATTACAAGGAAAAACTATTTTAATACCTTCAAATGTTTTGGTCGAACTAATATCCTATATATTTTATAACCTATGCTAACATCAATAGCACTATTACAATTTATTATTACCGTGCGTAAGCACGAGTTACATACTAATAATATAATAATGATAACTGCATTGTTTGTATAATGTAGAGAATATTTGTTGGTTGAAATTTGAAATGAATTGGATGGTTAAACTAATTTTGTTTTTCAAATGGAAGAAATTTCAATTTGGCTTTACGTGAATTGTAAAAGTAGTTGAAATTGAATGTGTGATTTACTGGTATTTTGTCATGTACCGTCCCCAAATAAGGCCAAAATGCAAGAGCAAACAATGTAGAATTACAATCTGCAACTTGCATCTATTATATGTGCTAATCTAATTTCTTAGTTTTGTAATTAGAGATGTATATTTAGATATTATGTGCTACCACGTGTATACAAGGGCAGTACAAATCATGAAATACTTGATCATTAAGACAATGGGTCAGTGAAGAAAATTATTACTGTATTAGATTTTAAAGCAGTTGTCATTTTTTGTAATCCTCCAACATGAAGACAAAAAGTGAAAATTTCATTTATAGAAGCCTCTTTCATCACTTGCCAAAAGAAAGCGATTTTTTTCTTTTTTTAAAAAAGAAATAAATAAATAAGAGGTCGCTTTCTTGCCTTTTTTTTTTTTTAAGTAACTGTCGGGACTCGGGGAGATAATAGATTGAAGCCTAATTAATCTAAGCAGTGAAATAGATTGAAGCCTTATTAATCTAAGGCTTCAATCTATTTCACACATCAAACAAACCAAAAAAACAAAGAACTAACACTTAAACTAATTCAATCAAGACCAATGCATTATAAATTTATTAAACAGAACTAACAACAAAGAATTTGAAACAAAACTGAAATAAATTAGATTAAATCAAGTAATTAACAAGATTACAACCAAGAACTAACCAGCATGAACGCTTTACAAAAACCTTATGGACTAGAAGAAAATCTCATAAGGAACTAAATCACAAGGTCTCTTGAGAGTAATTTAGTTCTACTTGTCAAAAGTGGTGTACACGAAGGTCGTCAAAATTTCAGAGTACTTGTTTTGAAGGCCATCAAGATTTCATTTTTTAAGGTATAAATTTCGAAAGTTATCAAGTTTCGGTTAGACTTTTAAATAATTTTTCTCAAAGTTTTTTAATACCTTTTTCAAGGATTTTGACCCTTGAGAAAAACCAACTTTGTTGTAGTGTGTATTCTCTTTAGAATGGGTCCTTTATTTTATTCTTAAGGTTCCATAATTGCTAAAACTTGTTCCTTCCTCATGTCTCTTTTTCTTTGGTTTGAATGAAAACTTGTCACAATGTTGGGTGCTACGTAATTTGTGACTTCTTAAATCTGCTATGCAACTTAAAACTGTAGCAAATCTATAGATGTTTCACTCAATTGATTTATTTAATTAGCTTTCAAAATTAGTTCTTTGAGAACCTCGGAGTTGAAGTATAGTGTTGTTTAGAACTAGGAAGCACAGACAAAGCAAATTGCTTGTCATACTCGAAAAAATGCGTACACGACACGGCGTATGCCTAGGGCGTGGCTGCACACGTGTCACAACCCTTTTTTTTTTTTTTTTTTTTTTAATAATCGGACATGATCAGGATACGGCACATGAGAAGTTTAAAAAAAATGACTAAAAATCAAAACTTAAAAACAGCGTGTTTTGAGAGCAGAACTTAAAAACAAAAAACCTAAACCTAAATCCCAAAATTTCATAATCTCTCTCTCTCTCTCCAACGACGGAAGTAGCAAAGTTCAACGGCATGGTTATTGGCAAAAGCAAACCCCAAAATACACTCACATTAGTTCATATATCATTGTACAAAAATATATTTTTGCTATAATAATTATATAAATTTGTAAAAATACATAGATTGATGTGGATATATTTTTCACATGACATATGTGTGAATCTGACACGTATTCTTGTGTTGACTTGAGTTGTGCAAGTTGTGCAATAAAACAAAAAAGAATGAACTCTAGCACCTGCATTACATTTGTTTGTGTTGGGCCGTTGGCCATATGCCATTGGTCTACTTCTTTTATGCTATCATTTTCATACAAACTGTCAGGATTGAGTTCGGAATCTTTGTCTTCTAGAATAAAATATTAAAAAAAAAAAAGAGCATCTTTGATTCTTTGATCATGTTTTCATGACTCGATTATTTTTTACACATTTTCTAAAGTTTCTCGAATGGTCCAGTAGTTTGCATTGCAATAATTTTATTAAACAATCAAATCACTAAAAATTGTACGATTTTTATAATTAATTTGATGCAATTGGGTTGAAAACGTGGGATTAGGTTGGAGTTGTGACTTGTGAATCATTAAAGGGGAATAAGATTTAGAGAGAATTATAGGAATCTTGTAATATTGTTGTAAGCTTACAATAGATAGAGGTAAGTAACATAGACTTTCAATTTTTACCCACTTAAACACTTTATCTATATATCATATTATATATAATAAAAGTTGGGCTTAGACGCCGTGGTTACGCCAAGTGACTGCACCAAATTGTAGAAATTTTCTTAGATTTTTTTAAAAATATATAATTTTTATTTTCTTATAGTAATTTCTAAGTTGATAAAAATCTTAATTTGATTACAATCCAAACTCTTCATCTAATTCTAGATAATAATAAAAGGTCCATCTAATCCATATATTTTTAAAAACAACAACGTATAGCTAATAAAGTTTATTTTCAAGAAAATTATCTTTAATATAATATAAGAGTGTAATTTTGAATAAATTTTCTTTCTTTTAACGTACAACTATTCTTTTTATCTAAAAAAAAAAATTGTTTTCTTGGTCTATCCAAAAAAAAAAAAAGTGCCATCAAAAAAGTAAAATCAATTCTAATTAAACTCTTTGTCTTAGACTGAAACTCTTAATAGTTAATCTTTCCCACCGTGTTACAATTATTCATAAAGTTAAGGAAAAAAATGTTGATATCAACGTTAAGCTTTTGTGTTTATCCAAAAATAAATAGAGGAAAGTTGATAAGAAAAAGTAAAATTTTGTATTTATCCAAAGATTAGTGGAGGAAAAGTTGATAAGAACGATTAAGATTTTGTGTCTATCTAAAAACTTGCTGCTATTTTTGCTTACCTTCAAGTATATCTAAAACTTGCAATTAGATCATAGGGAATAAAAATCAATTGGGAAAAAAATTATAAATATATTTGCTCCACCTCCCTCAAACTTCTCATTCGGACTGTTCATGAAGGTTATATTTTTGTATTCTTAGTTTTTTTTTTTTTTTTTTTTTGGGTATATATTTTTAGTTGGATGGTTTTGTTCTATAACGGAAGTACCACGAGTGTATTGTACTAGGTCAACTTGTGTGGATACTTTAAGGATGCCTATAATGAAAGCTACAAGTTCTATTTCCTCTCCAAGGTTATTTAACTTTATCCTGTATTTTTTTCCTTTTTTGTTTCATTATGTTCATAAAATACATCATATTATTTATACTACAACTAACTATATTGGAACTCTTTGAAGCTATAGAGTTTGAAGGGAACTTTGAAAAGCTTAGTTATTTTGACCATCTCTCTTTGGCCATGGAGGGAGGCACGTACTCATTTGTGGAGTCATGGATGCTATTTTCATGGATCATTAAGATTTTTATTCCATATTTGGTAAGTATGATCAATCCTCATTACTTCGGTATGTATTCTTTATTCTTTCGCCTAAATTTGCTTAGGAGAAAAAAATGGAAGTATTCATGTTATTAGAATTTTGAAAGTGATTATTTACAATAAGCTTGAATTGTCGAACTTAATTAACTAGATCTTCATCAACCATAATCTATTGGGATATGATCACAACAAAGTATTCTCAAGAGAGATAAAAACCTTAAAAATTAAGGTGTAGTAGGCTTAGCAAGTTTGGGTTAATTGAAATATACACTGGAATTGGATAAGAAAATAATTGCTAAAATGAGATTTATTGAAGGTGTAGGGTTAAAAAGGATATTGGTCAAGATATGGCATGATCCATTGAAGTTTTAAACACCTTGAAGTTATAATCTGTATACCAAATGCATCATTTACTCATAATATAGATTGTTGTTCACAAAATTGGCCTAGGAGGATGTGCAGACCTCACAAAAAGGTATTACTTTTTAATTCTTATGACATCTCAATGCTAATAAAGCTATTTTCAATTATTGATACAAACTTATTGCCAAGGTCTTAACTCTTAGTATTTCTCAAAAATATTTCTTGAAGTTTATATTTACACATTTGTTTTGATAGGTTGAAATTTGATGCCTCCTCCCTTGCTTTCAAATACAAAAATTCAATTCTTATGTAAATCTCACTACTTTTATTTATTTATTTTGTTTAGTAATTTGGGTTGTTTATAATTCTTAACTATTAAATTGAGTTTACCACTTAAATATATGTTATTATTTAAATTTAATTTAATTAAAAATATTAATTATTTTCTTTGGATTACACATGATTTTTGATTAAGCCGTGCATCGCACGGGTATAATACTAGTATATATAAAACCGAAACTTTTGAAGCTCCCACAATTTTCCACGTCAGCACAAATATTAAAAAAATCATCAAAAACCAAAAAAAAAAAAAAACTTAAACCCAAAAAAAAAATACTTAAACGCAAAATCAAAGCCCTAAGCCCTAACACGTTCTACCTTCTCCTTCCTCCAAAACGCAGACAACGCTCCGCCATTCCCCCAAACGCAAATCGTAGCTCAACGGCTCAATGCCTCCACCTTCTCCGGCACCACCCTTCTCCAGTTCTATATTTGTCGGCTCCACCGTTTGATTATCTCTTGACCCTCAAGTATACTCACCCAAACCTTCTTCTCTCTAACCACTTCACCCCTTCCTAACGCAGACCTGTGGGTTTCAAAATCTGGTTTTAATCCTCTCAATCATTCTCTCTAAGGTATTAGCCGAAACTGCCGACTCTTCCAAAGAAGGTAACTCTTTTCTCTCTTTCCGATTAAATCATTAGTACGAATCGCATCAAATATCTGAAAACGTTTTAACTTTTATTTATTTTTACTAATTCGTTAATGTTTGAATTGCTTTTAGTTTGATTATTGTTGATTTCATTTAATTTACACCTAAGGATTTGTTAAATTATTTTTTTTTTTAATTTGATTTCTTTCTCGATTTCGTAGTGATAAATCATGTTCTTCTTCTTCATCTTTCTCCTCCAACCCAGGTTAGTTAACTTTCCTAGAATCAAAATAGTTTCACTTTTCATAGACACACACCATCCGCTTGATATAGAGCTTACGTTACGCCATAAGAGAAAGGGAACAAAAAAAAAAAAAAAAAAAAAAAAACTAATTTTTATGACCAGGTTTAATGTTGTGCACCAGTTGTTGAACTTTGTTTTGTCCTTTCAATATTTGAACAATTGATGAAAGTTATATTCCACAAAAGCTTGCAAAACTATATTTTTAGGCGAGCTTTATAGGAAGAAATTCTAACATTTGTTGAACTTTGTGTTGTCCTTTCAATATTTGAACAATTGATGAAAGTTATATTCCACAAAAGCTTGCAGAACTATATTTTTAGGCAGAGCTTTATGGGAAGAAATTGTAACATTTGGATTTAATTTAAGTTTCTGGGTTATGGTCAACGTATACCATGGTGGGTTTTTTTTTTTTTTTTTTTTTTTATAGATATGGAGCGGGTTTTTAATAGTTACTGCAAATATTTGGTTGCTGTTTTAAATCTGCTTTTATGCTTGGAGTTTTAATATCATAGTATATTGTAGTGTTCTATTCACAAATTGTGATGAAGAAATTGTTGTATATATATGTTTCTTTTCATATATATAAATTAATTTTCTGTAATATTTTCTTCTTTGGTATATTTTGTTGTTAGAAGTATGGTTTTGATTATGTGTGGTTTATATGTAAAATTTGTATATTGACGTCTTGAATTGAGGTTGATTTTGGGTACAGTTGAGACTTTTTAAGGGGTTGGGGTTTCATACAATATTTTCTCAGCTAACTTATTAAAGTCTTGGATCCTAATTCCTTATTAGTTTTTCCAATCTTAGTTTGATATGGAGCTCCTCTGTCAACTTTAAGCACAATCAATTGTGAAGGTTCCTTTTAGATACCTTTGTGAATTGTGAATTTTGCTTTGTTAATTTGCCAATTGTGAATTACTTTATGTTATTTCTACTCAGATTTTTCTATGGTATTCTATTTTATTTCACTTTTGTTGTAGGTGCTTGCATTTTTCTTTTTCTTTTTTTCATGTTTGTAGTCAACATGATTAAGGAGGGGTTACATATGATTCTTTGTACTACAAGACAAGGACAATCAGGTATTTACCTTTCCTTTATTATGTATTGTTTCTTGCATATTTATTAATAATATGTTTCGAGAAAGAATTTGAAATTGGAATGTGATTGCATATTTAAGTTTCTTGGTTATCTCAAACTTGGGGGTATTCTTGAGTCTCATTGACTTTGTTTTGTATTGGTATCGGGTTTGATTCTCTTATGATGATACTATGATAGTAACGTGAATTTAATAGTAAATTTTTTTGTCTTGATTCTAAGCAAAAAAATAAAGTTATGTCTGATTTTTATTTTATATAAATTGACAGAGTTTATGTTTGATTGAACTTGGATCAATTAAAGGTTTTTTCACTAATTCAGTTCTTTGTGTATGTGCTATACTCAATTTTCTTTACTGAATTTAATGTGAAAAAAATGTTTTCTTGCATGGTCTTGACATTGATTTGACTTAATTTATATTCAATTTATTTTCCATTTTTAAATTATTTAATCAAGCTCACAAATTACAATTCAGACCACGATATTAAATTCACTTACAAATGGTTTTTTTGTCAAGAAATGTTTTTTTGCTTGATGATTTTTGTTTCCCTTATTACATTTTGTTATATGGATTGGTAGTAATGGTTTGCTGCGCGGTTTTGAACACACAACTCAGTTTCTAAGATTATAAGGAAGACAAACACACATTCAAAATTGAATCTATATTATTGGGTTGAGAGTTTGGGTCTTTGACAGAGATATAATGATTAATTGGGAAACAGAGAGAGAGAGAGAGAGAGAAAAGCTATTTATAAATAAATTACCACTTATCTAAAAATTGTAAATTGTTAGAAACTAATAAATTTAATCATTCAATCAAAATTCTTAATTGCTCCTATGCCTTGCTGCTTGCTTTGTTGTATATATTCTTGCTGTTGGTTGTGCGGGGTGAATGGGAAAAGAAGAAAGGAGGAAGCTTTATTTGTTTTTGGTCGTGCTTTCCTTGGGTTTCTTTGAGAGGTTGGTCTGATTGCTGTGGAAAGTTGTTGGTGGTCTTGGTCCTCTTAGGTATGTGGGGAAGGAGGGAACTTTTTGTATTTCTAGGCTAGGAAAGAATTCTGTTTATAGAGTTATGGAGGGTCGAAATAAAGGTACTTTTTGTATTTGTTATGTTACTTTTTTTTTCTTTTCTATCTCATTTGTCTATATTGAATTGTGCTTAAGAACAACCAATGTTATTGCCCATTATACCTAGATAAATAAATCACTTTGTTATATACTTTAAATATGAGTAGCAAGATAGAGTTACAAAAAATTGCCCCATTTTGTAAAATATGTTACTATCTAATTTTATAAAGAACATTTTTCTACCATTGAGTTGGCTTATCAAACTTGGAATATATGTAGTTTGTTTAAATCTATCCTATATATGTAAAGGGTTTGTGATGTTTCCCTCCTTAGAGGTATAGAGTATGGGTATGTACACTTTACATGAAACTCGTAATTTGTCTTTACACAAATTTTACTATTAATAGAAAATTTTTGCTGCGATTGTTTAAATATGAGCTATGAAAACAAGAGGGTTAATTTTTTTAATAATTTGATAATTCAAGAAGAGGGTGTTTGAACCTATCAAATATAACTATAATGTTATATAGATTTTGTAGATATTCTTTGTGCTTTCCCGTGCATCGCACGGTTAGCTTACTAGTTTATATATATATATAAACCCCACTAGATCACTTATTTTTTGCAATTTGTACCGAAGAAATTACCTTCCACTGTAATTCTAATCTTTTGAAGCCAAGAGTAACGTTACAAACACAAACACACACAAAAAAAAATGCAAATTGAACCAAATTATGAAAAAGAAGGGAAGCTAGCCAAGGACGCAAGTATTGGGATAGGTGATTTTCATGCCTGGCCCTTACAGCAAAAGTCAAAATATTATTATTTTTGATATAGTCCTACACAAATTATGAGAGAGAGAGAGAGAGAGAATCTCACGCAGTTGTCTTTAAATTCATGAACCAATAACCGATTCTTCTTCATTGGCAAAGAAGCTAGAAACCGTGAGCCATCTCTTCTTTGTTTTCTTTCTTTATTTCATCTTGTAATACAGTTTAAAATCATTTAAATTTTTTTTTTTGAGGGAATGATTTTAAATATTATAAATGTGAAAAAATTTAAGAGTATTAATGGCGTTTTTCAAACAGTAATATATGAAAAGATTAAAATAACAGTGTTGTCAAAGTTTTTGTTTTTGTTTTTTTTTTTTTTTTTTTTTTTTTTTTATAGAAAAGATAATGTTGTCAAAGTTAGTAAACTAAAATAAAAAAATTTAAACTTTTTTAAAAAATTAAATGACAAAAAATGACAATTCATTAAATTTAATAAATATAAATTGTATTTTTTTTCCCTAAAAGAGTTAACATGGTTTTGGATCATGAACAAGTCACAACATCATGAGCTAGAAGTCATGAGACCTATAGGATCAATTGTTTAAATAAGAATCATTTATTGAATAATTGGCTTAAATAGTTGAATAAAATCCAATTATTTTAGTTAAACTCAATAAAATGACCCAATACAAAATAAAACCAGTTGAATTGTTCACACTAGTCATGATTAAACTTCATCTCAACAAGATATGAGTTCTTCTCTAGTATTATTGTCTATATATCTATATATTTATATAATAATAGGCAAACTTGAAAGAAACTCAAATTAGAATTACAAATTAGAATTGCAATTTGCACCATATGCATGTCCAATTATTGTGTGGCACGTGTTTGGATGAAAAACAAACTTTTGTGAAAGTTTAAGGATGAAAATGATATTTTACCCTAAAATAAATTATACCAGCAATATGATGGGTTGAAAATCTAAATATGGTTTAATCATTTAAATCAAAATACGAGAAACGTTGTAGAATGTTTAGTGTTTGACCTAATGGAAATCCACCAGATCAGAGAGGGATTTTCGAGGTTTTTCTTTATACATAACATGCCATATATATACATATAATCTGCATATTCTACCATTTAAAAATGAACAGGGCTCAAGATGCAAAATCATCTTAGTCACGCATGCATGCGTGATTTATGCCATCTTAATCATGCATGCATGTGCGTGGTGTGTGTAGAGGATGGCCCCCCAAAATTTTGAAAAAAAAAAAAAAATCCTTATTATATATAAAACTATTTTAATATTTTGAAATATTAAAATATTAGGTATTAGCCATTACTCATAAATGACAAAACAATGTCTTTTCTCAATTTCTCCCCTTGAAGTAAAAAATAATTAAATAATATAAAAATTAAAAAATAAACTGCCTTTTAGTAAAATATAGAGCTTAATAGCATTTTTACATGCACGCAATATCTTGCAGGGCATAAAGTTTGACTCTATATAAGAAATAGCAACTATTTTATTTGTTTGTTTAGACTCTTGTACACTTAGATTCGCTTTATCTAATTAGTTAACCAAGTAGTTGCTTAGGTTGATTTTTCAGATTTAAGTTAAACTTATGCAATCATATTACTTACTGTGGAAAAGTAAAAAGGACAATAATATGATAACCTAAAAAAACCAATAAAACCAACAATTTCAAGGTAAAAAAATCCTGAAGAGGATTTAACCTAACTATTCTCAAGATAAACAAATTTACTATGACAGAATGAAAGTTTACAATAGATTTTCCCCTAAATTTAAAGTTACCTCTTGTAGTACTTACTCATACGACCACGTGCGACTCTAAATTCACGGACTCTTCTATTTGAATTTGCTGTGCACAAACACCCGCGTTTATGACTTTGATCATCAAATTGTTGATCTTGTATGCAAAGAACTTCTACATCATCGGATCTTAAATTTCTTCAAGAAATATTGCCAGTAGAAGATTTAAGAGAGAGCTCTGGGGTACAAAAACCTTAGATCTACAATAGGAGACACAAGAAGCACTCTTCTCTCTCTAAAAACCACAGCTAGGGTTAGTTTATAATGTCCTTTAAATATTGTAGCAAGCAAATCACGATTTAAGTTTCAAACGGACAAGTTTAGGCTAATGGGCCGAACTTAAAATTCTGCGAGAATCGCATCTCGATTGGTCGAACTCTTCTGAATTTGAATTTTTCTTTTTGCAGCTTGAATGTTTTTGTGTTCTAACTTGTAGCACCTTGAGCAATGTCTAATAAATTCTATAGACTCTAAGATCTATACCTTAGACAAGTTTGTATTCACGGTTTGTCAATTGTTCTAAATTTTAGAACCTAACGCACTCATTAATTAAAAAGCTTGATTGTACACAACACAACCAAAATACAACCTACGAACAAACATTGGAGAGTACATATCCGATATCACTCCCGAAAATAAGAAAAACCTGCTAAACATCACAACTCTTGAAAGGAATGTTTGATCTTATGATGCAAAATGCAAAATTACTTATGCATGTTCCTCTAGAGCTCTCACATGATCGACATAAACCACTAGATCTGGATGGGTCGATGGCCATTTCTACTTCAACCATTTTTCATTGTTGAAAGTCCAGTGGTTTTTGATAATTCTTCATAATAGATGAAAAATCGAAAAAGAATAAAAGTTGGTATATTTTCTTCCCTTTTTTCTTTTATTCTTTTTTTTTAATGAAAAGGAAAATTTTATTGTAGCACACTACAAAGACAAAACAGCCTCACCCCTAATAACAACTTCAAAATGAAGGGACAACAACCTAACTCAAAAGACTGCAGTTTTATTAGGTAATCCTAAGATGGTTGGTGTTGGAGGTATTTTGCGAAATAGTTCGGGATTGTGGGTTTCTAGTTTCTCACTAAAGTTGGGCATAGCTTCTAATAATATGGCTAAGTTATGGACTATTCGTTAGGGTCTTTTGTTAGCATGGAATTTGAGTTTTAAATTATTTATCTAGAGAATGATTCCACTACTGTTATTTCTTGGCTAATTAATGATGGTGTTCCATCACCGGATGTTGTTCCTTTAATCTCTGACTACAGGAATCTTATGCCGTAAGTATGAACCATCCATCTACTTCACATATATCATGAGGCCAACGGATGTGCGGATGCGCTAATTAAATGGAGTCGTCAACAACAAAGCTTTTTGGAAGTTTATGATATGCCCATCTTTTGTATATCCAACTTTTGGGTGGAATATGAAGCAACTCGGGACTTCTAGAATGTGTCCTTTGGAGGCTTTTAAGCCTTTTGTTGTATAAACTCTTTATTATATAAATAATACTCTTTTGTTGTATAAACTTTTTTTTTTCTTTTAAGAGAAGAAGAAACATATGAAAAATAACTTAAAGGCTAAGGAAATGATCAAATAGACCTAGAAATGTACAAAGTACTACCTCTTTTCTTTTTCTTTTTTTGTGTTTTCTAAACTAAAAAGTGGGTCTACCCTTAATAGACCGCACAACAAATATATCTTACTTGAAAATGCTTTGTTTTTTCTCTTTTTTTTATTATTTTTTTATTTTTTATAATTTAATAGTTGAGTCTTTTTTCTAAGACAAAAAATAGTTGAACCTAGATGTTATAAAAACATAGAGAGGTATCAACCAATTAAACTATAAGACTTTTGGCTAAAGAGGCTCATATGATCATCTTTATTGATTAATAAATTTTATATTTCATATGAAATCTTACAAATTTAAAAATGTATTCAATATTATATCCTTTAAAATAATAAGACTATACAATGAAAAACAAGAAATAAAATCTTAACCTTGAAATGAATATATTGTATGCCCCTTCCATATTTTGAAACATCGATCTCAACTCCTCACAGATGTAAGTGATGTTGTTGCAACCTCGTGCAGCAATATGGATTTTAACAAAAAAGTCAACAATGTTTAGGTTTTATATTATATTATATTATATATATATATATATATATATATATATATATAGAATCATAGATTGAAAGTGTAGGCTGTTATAACTAACAGTTCTGGGTCAAGAGAGGTGGACCAAGCAAAGCGAAGGACAAAATTTGCTAAATAAAAACATCTTTTAATACCAAGCTGTTATTGAATAAGAAAAAAGGACAAGAAGTGAAATATTCATGTGGGAATTGCAGTTACATGCTTTCCTATTCTTTTATTCTATTCTTGTCTTTGCTTCTTTTTTTTTTTTTTTTCTCAAACTAAAATTAAATTCATGAATCAACAAGATGATCACACCAAGTCAACAGTAAAAGCTATAAATATATGAACCCATCAGGATGACATGAGTAGTTAAAATCTCTCTGAGTTATGCAGTTAGCTTTAGAATCCCAAAATTTTGTTTAAAATTTTTTATATTATTATTTTCACGGTAGTATAACCAAAACCAATATAAAAAATAAAATTTATAAGTTGCTTTAACAAAAACAAGTCCATGAAACAATATGCAAAAATGAAATATAATAAGAATTAAGAGAATCTTAAAATTCGTGAATAGTGTGTGTATATATATATATATATATATAAACAGTTACGTGCAAGATCATTGACGTTGAAATAAAATTTAAAAAAAAGATGATGACAATGATCCAAACAGATCACGACAATGAGTTCATAGTACTTAGACCATATCGTCTAGAAGTTGAAGCCATGTCTGATGTCTTAGTCTCTACCTTCAGTACTTGGACAATTTTCAAAGTTGGTGTTAGATTCTTTTTAGTTTGTGTAAAGTTGTGTGAAGTTGTGATTTACAACTATTTTTGTGTTAGCTTTAATCTCATGCCAAACTTGATTGTAATTTTGTTCAATCTTATGTACCATATATTTTATGTGGGATTTCTTTGTAAGGGTTGTGTGTGAGAGAGAGTGTGAAGACTCAAGGCAAATTGAAGAGCAAAGAGTTTTCGCGAGTAACTCGCGAGAAACCTTCCTGAGAAGTGAAACATGTGTTCTGCACATGACTAGAATGTGAAGAGTCATGACAGATGGTGATGGCTGGATTTCGCGAATGTCTCACGGGTAAGGCCTTCCCGCAAGATACCCGTGAAATATTCTGTTTTTGCCTATTTGTTATATCTGATGCACCAGGTCTCTACCCACACTATATATACCCACATTACCCACATATGTTGAGAAGTGCTTTCATATAGAAAACCCTAGCCACAAACCTTTGAGAGTGAGAGATTGTCATACTCACAATTCTCTACACAATCCATTGTAGTTTTCCTCAACTCTTACCTCTCCATTTTCAAATTCTTGAGAAGTTGATAGCCCAAACACTTACCACATCTATTCTGAGTGTAAAGTGAGGTTTTGATGTTGCTGGGAAGTATTGGAAGAAGCCATTTGTTTGGCGATTACAATCAAGCTGAATTGCGTGATCCGAAGAGCTAGAGAAGACAAGGCTTGGAGAAGTCGGTTGGTAGCAAGAACTTGGAGGGCTTGAGTACATAGGATAGACTAAGCTTAGAGGCTCTTTTGTTATTCGTACACTCCAACTTATTCTCTAGTGGATCGATTTACTGCTTGGAGGGTGGTGGAGAGATTTTCCGCCAAGTATTTCGGTTTTCTCTTCGATAACACATCGGCATGTTATTTTGTATTTGTAATCTTCTTCCCTACTCTTTTAGCTTTTATTTTACTGCTATGTTTTGATGAATATGGCTTAGAGTAGTTATATTGTTTATTCACTCGTATTTACTTTATTTCGTACTTAGTTTAAGTTAGAGTAAAATTAACCGAGCCATTTAATTTGGAAGTCTAACAGCTTTTGTATTTTCACACATTTTTTAGCTTTCAATTGGTATCAGAGCAAGTACACTTGCTGTGGTTTCATTATCTAAGTGTGATCCTAGACCCTTTTTTAGATGGATCAATCTCAATCGCTCAATGCTCCTCCATACTTTGATGGAAGCAATTACGCTTTTTGGAAAGTTCGTATGAGGGCATTTCTATGTTCTATTATTGATAGTGTTTGGGACGTTATCGAGATAAGAAGGACTAGGCCGGAGGCCGCCAAATCCATATGGGATAAGGTAGCCCTTATAGCAGCTAATGCTAATGGTAAGGTTTTAAATGCTATTTTCTGTGGTGTTTCCCTTGACGAATTTCACGGATCTCTCATGTTAAAATTGCTAAGGAGGCGTGGCAAATCTTGGAGACGACCTATGAAGGCACCAAGAAGGTGAAGGACACCAAGTTGCAAATGCTTACCACACGCTTCGAAGAGCTGAAGATGAGTCATTCGACTCATTTTATGGGAAGCTAAATGAAGTTGTGATTGAGAAATTCAACTTGGGGGAAAAGACAGAGGACTCCAAGATTGTAAGGAAAATTCTACGATCATTGCCAAAGAGCTTAGGTACAAAGGTTACTGCCATCGAAGAGAGCAAAGACCTTGATGAGATTAAAGTTCAAGAACTCATTGGTTCTCTTCAAACCTATAAGCTCTCTCTGCCATCTCAAAGAAGAGCAAATATCTTGCTCTCAAGACAATCAATGAGAGATTGGAAGCTTAAGACTCCTCGGATGAGGATGAGGTTGAAAAGGATGTGGCGTACCTTGCAAAGAACTTTCGCAAGTTCTTAAAGTTCAAGAAAGATGGAAAGTCTTTTGAGAATGGAAAATTCTCAAAGTTCAAGAAGGACAAGAAAGACTTCAAGAAGAAGGATTCAAGAGATTCCTCACCATCTAAAATGGTCATGTGTTTTGAGTGCAAAGGACAAGGGCATGTGAAGAAAGAATGCCCCACGTATTTGAAAGCAAAGGGTAAACTCTTTACAACTACCTTTAGTGACTCAAATGGTTCAAATTCTAACTCGGAAGAAAGCTGTGAGAGAGAAGGAAATTACTCCGCATTTATGGCCATTGCACCTGTGGACTCATTGGAAGATTTGAACCTTCTAGTGGAAGAACTTGGTGAGCACACCGAAAAAGAGTCTATGGCAATTAGGGAAGAATCCGATGAAGAAGATGAAGGAATCAAGGGATTACAAGAATCCTATAACTCTTTTCTTGAGAAGATCGGAGAGTATGCTAGAATGGCTAAAGCAGACCATCGGGAAAATGAAGAGAGCTAAGCAAGACTACAAGAGCATACTCATAAGGTACAAAGAAACGTGTGTGAAGTTGAGGCGCTGAATGGAGAACTAACCAAAGCTTACTCTAAGAAAGTTTCTGGAGCTTGAAGTGATTCAAGCTAATAAGTGGAGTGAGTTGCCTCCAAGAAACTTGACAAAGTTCATGCATACCAAAAGCCATTTTCGGACAAAAGTGGCTTTAGATATGCTGGAGAGAGTAGTTCAAGCGCCAATGTGTCCAAGGAGATGAAATTTATTAAAACTAAGGAACCAATGGTAGCGACTCCAAGTGTTGAGAATGTAAAGGTGGAGAAAAAGCCAAATGGAATTGCTCAAAAGGTTTTGACAAAACCTCAAACTCCATTTGTGGCCAAACCCAAGGCTAAAGGGAAGTCTCTTCCAAAGTCTCAAAGAGGTCCTCAAGTTTAACACTTCTACCACCATTGTGGAGTTTGGGGACACACAAGACATAACTGTTGTAAACTTCACGCATGGAAGAAAGCAGATTCTCAAAGGCCAAGAGGACAAGGAAAGGGGAATTGGAACGCCAAGCAATCAAAAGGGCGAGAAACCGATTCGATTTTGGTGATGTAATAAAGATAATTGATACCATCACTTCTTGTTTGGAAAGCTTCAGCCAAAGGTTTGAGAATCATAGCTCTAGTACCCAATCCTCTAGGGATATCACCCCAAACGCACGTGCCGTGTGGGTGAAGAATGGTACACATGCATAAGCATTAGACCATGTCCATGCATCAATTCTTCCTATATGTTGTGACTTTGGTTGGTTGTGTGCTTATGTATTTCATTTTAGCATGTTTCTTTTCAAGTTTGTTGTGTACTTGATATTTTTGTTGTTCTTACTTTACATGTTCTGTATTTGAGTGTGTTAAAAAATTCAAAAACCCATAAAAATTGAAATATCTCTAAAAAGTTTGATCCCTTGTGTTGTGTATATCACATGTAAGTTTGGCCTAGTACCTTCGTACTAATGGAACAGTGCATTTACGAGATTAGCTTGTTTTGTATGCACATCTATATTTGTGAGAAAAATCTTGAAATCTATGTGTGACTGTTATAAATCGATCTTTAATCTTGCCATGAATGATTGGTCAATAGTCTTGATGGTTTTGATACATGCATAGATTTGTGCTTATATATTTTCCCATACTTTTTATGTTTTTGCTTTATAGCTTAACAAATGTCAAATCTCAAAAAAAGATAATGAGCTACAAAAGTCGTCGCACATACTAGTATTTGACTAGAAAAAAGGGAAAACGACTTGTATTAAAATGTATGATGTCTAAAATGCCAATGGCTTACTCTCGAAATTGAAATATCAAAAATTTCAGGCATCGATCTAAAAATGAGATGTATTGTTCAAAAATGATCAAATGTTATAAATTGTAAAGAAGTCAAATGAAAAGCTTCAAATATATGTAATCATTTTCTTGTGGGAGGTCATATATGCTCATTTCTATAATTGAGATAGATCACTTGATTTAGTACTAGTTGTGTATGACTTGATTGAATTGATCATTGAAACTTCACTCTAGACTAAGGGCTATTCCACATTTGATACTTACACACAACACACAAGACTTTGTTCAATGAATGCCTATTTCATTTATATGATTGTACATGTTCAAATATGATGTGTATGCTCAATTGCTTGTCAATCAAACCTAAAAAGATTTTTGAGTATTTTATATGTTTTTGAAAGTGATTTTATGCTTTCATGTATTGAGTTTTTGTTCAAATTACATTTTTCATGTTTTTCATCAAAAACTCCTTCAGAGGCATTTTTGCAAGAAGCTCGCGACTAAGCTCTTCTCGCGAAAATGGGTTAGGCAAATAATGAAAACACAAAAATTGAGACAGAAATTTTCACAACTGTCTCACGAGTAAGTCTTACTCGCAAAATGTTTTGTGCTTCAGATGCATTCTTTGAGAGTAACTTCGCGAGAAACTAACCCGCGAAAAATGCATGTTTTCAATTTTAAAGGGCTGATGTAGACAATTTTTCAAACTTACTTGTTTTTCAAACTTACTTGTTTTCCCTCACTTCATCTCCCTTAAGCCTCTCTCAACCCTAAATCAATTGTCTCTCAAAAACCCAACTAAATCTCTAAAGTAATCATCTTTAAATCATCTCTAAGGTATATTTACTTGATCTTTTCTCTTTATTTCATAAGATTATGCCTTAGATTAGAGATTTTGCATGAGTTGGGAATTTTTTTTTTTTTAAATAATGTTGGGAACTTTAAAGTTTGTGAAATTTTTTCCAATTTCTTGATTGGGCTTTGTCCCATTTGGTCTATTTGTGTTTGTGTTTGTGTTGGCCCCTTGTGGAAATTTTAACATATATTTAGGCAAGATTTACTCATGTTCATGCATTACCCACATGTTAGTTCTATAGGTGCATACCAAGTGTTTGATAAAATGCCCAAATGACATTTTGGTATTGTTTTGGACTCCAATGAGTTCCAAACTTTGGGGATTACAATGATTGGACTTGTTTATCATGTTTTGATCATTGGTTGTGTGTTTTATACACTTTGACCCAAATGTGCTTAGTCATGCCTTATACATACATCACATATGCACACCACATGCACACTTGATGCACACACTTGTTCACTTATCATGCTCTTGCATTTCAATCATGCTAGATTTATGTTATTACATGTTTGTGTGACATTGTTCTGTTCCTTTTTAGGACATTGTGCTTATTTTTATGAACTAACTTGGCAACTAATCAAGTTTGTGTTCTTGTTTTGTGTTTTTGCACTTGTTGCTTTGTGCATTGTGACTGTTCTTTTGTAGATATCTCTATTTAAGAAATCAATTGTAAAAAGAAGTAATAGCAAAGGAAAAGAACTCGTGATTGATATTGACAACCTCTCCCAAGTCAAAGAAGATTAGATCATCGATAGGTTTTTATGATCCTGACAAGTTCAAATCATATGTTGCATTTCAAGCTTATGAGAGTTATTTCAAAGATGGTCCTCAGTTGGTTGAAAGGGTTGTTGACCAAGCATCTCTCCTTGAGACAAGCATCCCCAAATGGTTTGACATCAAGGATTGGAACTACCTTCTTACCAATCTTGATGATACATACGAGAAAATGGTGAAAGAGTTCTATGCAAATGCCATTACTGAAGGGGGAGAGCTAAAATGTTGGGTTAGAGGAAAGAGTTTCATAGTGACACCTACCTACCTTGCTGACATCTTGCACATCAACCGGTGATGTTTCCAAAGCCACTAGTATATGATGACTTGAGTCCAGATGAGGAAATACTTTGAGAGACTTTATGAGACACCTTGGAATTTTCTTTAAATGGGAAATCAGTAAGTGTTGCATCTCTATCTCCTGAATTGAGGCTACTCACAACGATCATATTTCATAACCTCTATCCTCTATCAACATCGGGTACATGAATCTCGGTCGGGCTTTGTTCCTTCATGACTTGAACAATGATGAAGAGATTAATGTTTGCTCTTATATCTTCCACATATTAAGCAAAATAGCTGAGAGAACTGCTTCAAGAAATTGCCTTCCTTTCTACCGTCTTATCTCAAAAATTTTGAAGCTCAAAGGCATGCATCCTTCGGAAGATGAGTACCTATACCCACAACCAAGTCCAATCAACATTCTCACTCTCAATGCTAGCATCAGTCACACACGAAAGAGAGTCATGCTCCTCATGGTAGTTTAAGCTCTAGCTCACATCCCTATGATGAGAAGTTAGACAATATTATGTCATCTATCCAAGAAATCAACACCAAGCTGTTCGGACTTGCATCTATCATGCACACTCAACACACCCATTTTGACACAAAGTTCACGTCTCTCTAAACTCAATTGGATCAAATTCAAAGGAAGCTAGAAGAAGATAAAGGCTAGCTATTTCATGACAAAAAGGGGGAGATGGTTCATGATAGGGGGAGTGTAATGATAGGGGGAGAAAGAGCTAGATTGAAGAGGGAGCATTGGAGAAGAAGAACAAGAGCAAGAAAAGCCCACTTTTTATATTGCGTTCTATTTACATTGCTTTCTTTTTTAAAGCTTTAAGTACTTTGGTTTAAAACTTTCAGTTTAATATCGATACTTTATTTTATTTATATCCTTACTTTGTAGCATTTTTTAGTACTTTTAGATTTAGTTGCATTATCTTGAGTACTTCACACTTGTGCCCATGTTGGATCTTGTATCCTTGATACAAATACTTCTTGTATTTCACATTGGTTGTGTGTTGGACATGCAATTAATTTGCATTGGTCTTTATTGCATTGCGTGTCTAGATGATCATCTACTAGTTAAATGATCATTGTAGTCATTCTTTAATGACTGTTCCTGTCTAATCAACATATGCTTAACTGTTTATATAGCATTTATTATCTTGATCGCATTTTACTTACTCATATACGTATCATGTATTCAACTTGTCATAAGCTTAATGAAAGTTTTGTTTATGTGCGAGCGTTTTAGGTTACAAGTATATCCATGCAAATACTTCACGGCTTTTAGATTAGGTGTGAGTGAGTTTTACCATTGTTCCTAAACTCACATTTAAGACTAAAGTCTATTTTAGGGGTTTTGTCATGGGATAGCCAAAGGGGGAGATTGTAAAGTTGTGATTTACAACTATTTTGTGCTGACTTTGATTTTGTGCCAAATTTGATTGTAATTTTGTTCAATCTTATGTACCCTGTATTTTATATGGGATTTCTTTGTAAGGGTTGTGTGTATGAGAGAGTGTGAAAACTCAAGGCAAATTGAAGAGCAAAGAGTTTTCGCGAGTAGCTCACAAGAAACCTTCCCACGAAGTGAAGCATGTGTTCTACACATGACTAGAATGCGAAGAGTCATGAAAAATGGTGACAGCTGGTTTTCACAAGTGTCTCGTGGGTAAAGCCTTCTCGCGAGATACTCGTGAAATATTCTGTTTTGCCTATTTATCATATCCGATACACCACATTTCTACCCATACTATATATACCCACATTACCCACATATGTTAAAAAGTGCTTTCAGAGATAAAACCCTAACCACAAACCTTTGAGAGTGAGAGATTGTCATACCCACAATTCTCTACATAATCCATTGTGGTTTTCCTCAACTCCTACCTCTCTATTTTCAAATCCTTGAGAGGTTAATAATCTAAACACTTACCACACTCATTTTGAGTGTAAAGTGAGATTTTGGTGTTGCTGGGAAGCATTGGAAGAAGTCATTTGTTTGGTGGATGCAATCAAGTTGAATTGCGCGATCTAGAGAGCTAAAGAAGACAAGGCTTGGCGAAGTCGGTTTGGTAGTAGGAGTTTAGAGGGCTCGAGTACATGGGGTAGACTAGACTTGGAGGGTCTTTTGTTATTCTTGTACTCCAACTTATTCTCTAGTGGATCAATTTCTTGCTTGGAGGGTGGCGGAGAGTTTTTTTGCCGAGTACTTCGGTTTTCTCTTCGATAACACATCGGCATGTTATCTTGTATTTGCATTCTTCTTCCCTACTTTTTTAGCTTTCATTTACTGCTATGTTTTGATGAATATGGTTTAGAGTAGTTATATTGTTTATCCGCTCACATTTACTTTATTCCGCACTTAGTTTAAGTTAAAGTAAAATTAACCAAGCCGTAATTTTAATTTGGGGGTCTAAACGACTCTTGTGTTTTCATATATTTTCGAGCTTTCGGTTTGGATTTGTACTTTTCCCCTATTCCAAGTGAGCACACCTTTAAAAATTAATATTTATAATAATAAAAAAGTGATTCAACTTTTTCTATTTTATTATTTAGTTAAGATGGGATCAACTATTATATTTTGTGTCATCTAAATTTGTAGACTTTTTATGACATTTGACTTTGAGTAAGCTTTTAATTTTCTATTGGACTAATTATCGCCCATTTACAATGTACTTTTGATGATGGTTAACCTTAGATGTAATCATGCATGTAAATCTTATTTTGAATTAGACTTTTTTGTGTATAAATAATTATATTTTAACCATATATATATTTGGTCTCCTTACCTTTTCAAATTAAATTGTGCAGGTTAGGTTGCTCAAAAAAAAAAAAAAAAAACACATTGTGCAGGTTAGAAGTTAGTACGTAGTTGATTATGTGTAATTTGCATATAGTGTATTGAGTAATTCACAAATGAGTCTTATTTGGATTAAATGTGTTTTAGTAATAGCTTGCAATGATTTTGAAAAGTTTCTTCTTTAAATTTGTTATCTATTGATTTTTCTAGATCATTGATAGATTTACATGATGCAAAAATCGACCCTTTAACATCTTGTGTAAGTTTACAAATTATCTTTTTTAAAAATACTTAATATAATAATTTATATACTAAAATAATAAAGGAAAACTGATACCCTTATGTCCCTTTCTTCTTGTAAAAATAAAATAAAAAATAAAAAATCTCTACCCTAATTGAATAATTGCAAAGAACACCAAGGTTTTCAGACCTGGACCGTTCATTGAACCGTAAAAGTAAGAGGTTCAAGGTTTTTAAGGTTGAACCGAGGTTGAACCGAGGTCGAACCGTAATGACGTCATAATTAATTTAATAATTATTTAAATATAAATAAATATATTAAATTAGTATAAATAGAAAAATTAAATTAAATGACTGAATTAAATATAAAAATCTATATTTCAAATGTATTTTTTCATATCATAACTTTCACTTTTATGTTACAAAACTATGCTTAAGTTATTATATCATAACTTTCGGTTAAGTTATGATATTTTCATTTTAACCCATTATTATATCTTGGTTATTTTTTCCTAATCAGCTCGAATCAAGTTGGTTCAACTCACTCAAAAGTTCCCATCATGCTTTTAGCAATTTCATACTTTGCACGTGTAATGGAAATCCATTTTGGGCTAAACAAAGAAACATTGGGCCTTGTGATTTAACTTAAAAGAAAACCAAAGTTGTTGTAATTGTTAGGTTCTTTGGGCCCAACATAAATAGCCCATTAGACATTAGTTGTGAATTGATGTGATGATTCACCTGAAGCCTTCATTCTTCTTCAACAGTACACTAACTAGCACAGCACTTGGAGTCTCTTGTTTTGGTGGGCGGACAGACCAATAAAGCAAATAAATAAAAGTAAAGAGTATTAATATAAAATGAAAGTTCTCAACTTCCAAGAATGCGTTGGCAGCACCTCCTCCACGCAAAGTGCTTCAAAGTTCAAAGTTGGCATTTTACAGTTCAAAACTTCTCTTTACTTTTTTCTTTGAAAGTTTTAGATGCAGTGCTCTCTATTCTTTCTCTTCACTTGAGCATCCTCTGCTGTGTGCTTGTGAATTTCTGTTCTTTTCTTCCTTCTTCCCCCCCTTGTTTTTTTGGGTCAACAACTTCTTTCATTTTCTCTATCTCATGTTGCCCTCTCTTCTCTATCACTTGAGAAAAAGATCCAAACTTTATGGAGAGACACGATGGAAGATCGGAGAGCGGAAAAAGAAAAATGCAAAGAGTAATAGAGAGACACGCAAGAAGAAGGAGGTTCAACAATTTTTTTAAAATTTTTTATTGCTTTGATCTGAACCGTGAAAACCGTGAACGGTTTTTAGACCAACCCGGTTCAACCGCGGTTCGAACGGTTTCATGCTTTTTATGTATAGGACGGTTTTTAGGGTCTAAAGAACCGGATTGATGAGAGGGTCATGGTTAACCCGGTCGGACCGTACGGTCCGGTCCGGGTCTGAAAACTATGAAGAACACCCATGCATGTAAAGTTTAACACTATATATAAGAAATAGCAACCATTCAATAATTAAAAGGCTTTAAATTGTACATAACACAACCATAAAACAACCTGCAAAACCTTGAAGAGTACACAACCCTTATCACTGATCCTGAAAATAGGAAAAACCTGCTATATATATACATCACAATACTACTATTCCCAACAAATATTGAGACTTTATTCTAGCTGATAGAAATGTTTGAAAAGCATCTTATTATTACTTGCAGGTGCAGAAGTAGATACCATTACTATTAGCCTCTAATAATCTCCAAGCAAGATGCTAATTATGACAATTATGTGGACGCAGTACTCCATGACAACGGCAAGCGAAATTATTAGAACGATCAGTTGTGCATGTTCCCCCAG
Source organism: Quercus dentata (assembly GCA_028216015.1). NCBI lineage: Eukaryota > Viridiplantae > Streptophyta > Magnoliopsida > Fagales > Fagaceae > Quercus > Quercus dentata. The sequence goes on from CP116447.1 coordinate 101,598,385, forward strand.
AGTTCTCACATGATTGACATAAAGCACTGGATGGGCTAGATGGCCATTTCAACTTCAACCCATTTTTCATTATTGAAACTTCAGCTGCTGCTTCTGTAATTATTGGGATGTTCGCAACAAATTTGCCATCAAACTCTGAGATCTCTCCCACTCCCACCTCTTTCATGAATGAGAGTTTATCACCGTTCTAAACACATTTTATAAAACCATTAATTTTTTTTTTTATTCAATAAAATTAACCAGTATTATTATTTATAAGAAGAAGCATAACATTTTTTTTTGGGTAAAAATAAAAAAGAATGTTAATATTAGAGCGTGCATAAGTTTGGTTGGTTTAGATTTAGGATATTTTTCAACCCAATTTGATTCCTTAGAATTGAAAAATCCCTAATAAACTCGACCCCTATTAATCCTAGAAAACAACTCATAAATACCAAGTTAGGATGAGTTGAGGTAATCTTGTTAAAAGTGTAATAAAAAAAATACTCAACAAAAGAAATGAGTTTTTATTCAACTAACTAAACTTATTTTTAGATAAATGATGAAATTTACATAAATAAATATAATATATATATATATATATATATATATATTCTAACTCTATCAAAATTAAATTAAAAATATTAAAATAAATCAAAATAACAAATTGACACTAAATCTCTAAATTCAAAGATAAATAAGTAGATTTTAAATAAATAATTTTACAACTATTAATGGCGTGGGTTAGAATGAATTACTTATTGAATTACTTATCCAAAAAATTCAAGGTTTTCCATTTTATAAATCCAATCCAACCCATCAATTCATGAAAAAGACAATTTGTCAAATCAAATAATATTACTTAATGATATCAAGAATGACAGTATAATCAGTGTAGTTGATTGATTCTTACCCAGTGATTAAAATGATGGAGGGTTCGGTTTCCATACCGGACGAAAAAGACAGACTCTCCAGTCCAATGCTCAAGCTGTTGATTTTGCTGCCTAAATGGGTGGTCGATAATGAAAACGTAGCCCCAGGCGAAAGTAGGAGAATAAGTGGCGTTGCTTGGTATTACAGAAATGGCATCACCATAGGTGAAGGAGAGGCTCATAGTCATAATTAATAAAACAGAAGAAAGGAGGAGAGTCATATCCTTCGACATGTCTCTGGGTCCTATTGAATGTGACCGATTCAACTGTAAGAGAAGAAATCAAATAAGCTTTAACTCTTATATATCCACGCATGTCACGTGTCAAACCAAGCATAAATTATATATACATACGCATGAAATAACTGCACTGATACTCATATACTTAATTAATCGGTTAATTCCAGAAATAGCACAAACACGACTGGTGGTAGGTACCGAATCTTAGCGCTACAAACATATTTTAGAGCTAAAAAATCATCAAATATTATTTATAATTATACCAAAATTTTTAATTAGGACTTAGGACACAACCCAATTATCAGTTCATCACTTAAAAGGTTTTTGGGCATTTGCGTCTGTGAATTAAAGTTTGGAAGCCATGGCCCCCTGTTACTATATATGGTGGCTCTGCCACTGAGGCTTTGCTCAAACCGCCGGGACTAAATCGGGCAGAATACCAATTAAGTCACCGTCAACCAGATTTAGGCCAACCCAACTCCAACGTGTCCCAGCTGATTCCAACTGTTCTAATCACTCACTCGTCGTGTGCTGTGTAAGGGGCCGTGTATGGCCATCCTGTCACTCATTCAGGCTGCTGAATGGTAGAGCAATAGATGCGGTCACCTAAGGCCTCATGTAAAAAAAATGTCCCCAAATTCTAACCAATAGAGTTATTTATAATCAATAATAAAATAATACTTTTTATCAAATAAAAAAAAAAAAAAAAAAAAAAGTGAAAAAATATTAAGTTCACAATATTTTTCACCACACTTTTACAACAAATGTCCTGTTATTGATAACAAAAAAATAATTATAGTGGTGTTTTCAACTAAAAAACAAGAAACAACTTAAAACTTAAAATTTTTTGTGAAAAATATTGTGAATATTGCACTTCTAAAAAATAAAATAATAATAAGAGTTGAGTTAGTAAACTTATACAACTTTTCATTCAGGTCTACTATTAATATCATTCTTTTATTTAACACTATCAATCTGCCACATTAACAAATATGAATATTTGTCAAATTTTTTGTGCCTATAAAATTTCTAAAAATAGAAAGAATTTTACGTAGTTTATATTAATTAGTAATAATTTTGTATTTAAAACAAAATAATCAATTTTCGCCTTAGGCTTCTAAACGCATCAAACCACCCCTGCACTCATTTAAAGCTATTTCTCTATTAATCAAATTCCACACTCAGATGCAACTAAAATCCCATTCATGCACTCAAAAAATAAGCAACCGAGTTGCACCACTCTATTATATCTCTTTTCATACTGTTGAAGTATGAAAGTGGCCTAAGTGTTCTGATCAACAGTTTAGCACCATCAAAAATCACAATCAAAACACGAAAACACAAAGTAATGCATACAGATTGGAAACTGAAAATCTCAGAGCTATATAAGAATAAGAGCTACGATGATCTGACAAGTCGACAAAAATTGGAAACAGAAACAAAAATGGCCCATCTCTGATTAACACACAACTTTATTTTCTAAAGAGAAATCAAGAAAGAAAACAGAGAAGAGATGGCTCACCGTTTCTGCTTTGCCGATGAAGGAGAATCGCTTATAGGTTAAGAAAGAGAGAGAGATGTATATAAATGTGAAGCTGACATAAATTTAAAGACCATAGCGTGTGATGCTCTCCCTCTGACAATCTGTATAGGACTATCAAAAATAATAATATGCTGACTTTTGTTCTAATTAAGGACCGGAACGGCATGCAACGAAGCACGAAAGCCACCTCCCCAGTAAAAACAAAAATATTTGAGTGTTGGGTTGGATTGGATTCATTGAGATGATGAGTTGTTGTGTTATTCACAAAGGTTTATATAAAACTTCAACTATAAGTTTCAAATTTAAATTACCAACTATTTTTTTTTTTTTTATTTGAGTAAAAGTACTATTACAAACAAATAAGAGTACTAGCTATCATGCATTCTCGGCATGATATATAAGCACGGTGTTAGGAAAAAAAAAATACAATTTACATCCTATAGGTCTCATGACTTCTCATGATGTTGTGACCGGATTTTTCATTTAATAAATTTACTGAATTGTCATTTTTCGTCCATTAAGTTTATATTTAGTGTTATATATATATTATAAGATATATTTAGTTATTTTAGTTTATTAACTTTGACAATACTATTATTTTAATCTTTTATATATTGCTTTTTGAAAAATATAGTTTAATTTATTCTCTTAAAAATTATTCCGGCCAGCATGAAACTTTTGTCCACTCTAATCCACAATGGCCTTATCGGATGATAATAGAATTTAGAGTTGAACTAATTAGAACCTATAATGTTATCAATAACTCAAAACAAATCTTTTAATCCACTCAAATTTCGAGACAGAAATTCTAGTAAAATACACTTAAAAAAAAAAACAATAATAGTATAATAATGATTATATATATATATATATATATATATATATACAAGATAGAAATTCTACTCTAACATAATCTAAGTGTATATATGTGTGAAGTTCTCTTCTGAAAATTTGAACCCCGGCCTTTGATCCTTACACCCCACAAGCACTTATCATTGTGAAGTGACCATCACATTAACGGTGTGTGCGGTAATAATGATACCCTCACTTGGACGAATTATATAATAATAGTATAATAATGATAACTACATTGTTTTTATAATGTAGAGAGTATTTGTTGGCTGAAATTTAGAATGAGTTGGATGGTTAAACTAATTTTGTTTTTCAAATGGAAGAAATTTCAATTTGGCTTTACGTGAATGGCCAAAAGTAGTTGAAATTGATTTTGTGATTTACTAATATCTTGTCCTGTACCGTCCCCAAATAAGGCCAAAATGCAATAGCAAACAAAGTAGAATTACAACATGCAACATGCAACTTGCATCTATTATATAATTAAAAATAATTACAATTATATAGTTCAAATTATACATTTTTTAAGAAGAGATTTAAATTATACATGACATTTGCTTACACCTTTTTTAAACCATACATTTCTAAAATATGTAATAGTTTCATACACACACACACACTTAAGGAAGCCTCTATCTCGCTTCGATTGATCTAATCTATTTTTCGATCAATCCTACAAAATAAGCACAAACGTAGCAGCTTCTTCAAGAGAAAAATGAACTAGGGCAAATTGCCTTCAGTCACAATATGCATGTAACAACTAGTGCAACAACCTTTGACAACCCTTAAAATAATCTTTATATATATTTAGGGTTGTGAGAAAAGAAACCTTACACAAATAGCATGGATATGCGTGAAAAATAGATATGAAAATCTGAATTTCATAATTCTCGATAGATATAGCTGTTGAGCTATCTGTCGAACTTTAAATATTAAATCTCAATAGATACATCTGTCGAGCTTTAATGAACAATACTTCTTCACTTGATTCTTGGACAGATTTGCATGGCTTCAATACTTGGACTTGGACTTGGACTTGAACTCTTGTTCCTTGAAGTATTAAACACATCCTAGATCTACCCAATTACAAATAAAGTGCGTTTTGTCAAAGGATTTGCCAATTCTATATGACATATGTTCATAACAAGTTCCACATATGTCCTCACATGAAAATAGCCTGAACAAAATGTTAGACATTCGTCTACTAAATACTTTTCTACAATTGACCATTCTGCATGTGCCTCATTACAAGCATATCTCTTAAGCTTGTGCAAATACCTATATTTGAAGGCATAATATGAAATTTTATATAATAAAATAAAACACTAAATGTGCAATTTTAATTTAGATCATAATGAAATTTTGTACACTTTACCACTCAACCGGATGGATACATCCATCCGTATTGCACTAGACTTGCAACTTTAGCTTCCTAAGATAGGTGAGTGGCCAAGTGAACCATTACATCAATAAAAGAAGGTGGAAATTTTTTCCCTAATTTACAGAGGGTTTTTGTAATTTGGGTTTCAAGACAATCAAAATCATCCACTCATAACACTTTGGAGCATAATTCTTTGAAAAAGTTACTAAACTCAGTCAAAGCATCAGATAAATTTTTAGGTAAAAAAGTCATGCATTGCAAGTGGGAGTAATCTTTTTAGGAAAATATGGCAATCATGAGTCTTCATATGAGAAATTTTTCTCTCCTTAATATTCACACATTGAGATAAATTTGCAAAGTAGCCATTCGGAAATTCAAGATTTTTTTACCCATAGACATAGGGCCCTTTTCTCATTAATTAGGAGTAGCTCTATCTTCCCATTAACCTCTATGGGGTGGAGCAAATTTCCTATGCCCATTTCTTCTAGATCAAGACTAGTGTTTAAAGAATCCTTCAATATACCTTCAATATTCATAATTGTCCTAATAACATTGTCAAATATATTTTTTCCAACATGCATCACATCCAAATGGTGACGTAACAAAATTGTTCTCCAATATGGCAATTAAAAAAATGTTATGCTTCTTGCAATTATGAAACATCCCATGCCCTTCTAGCCCTCACTTTTTCCGCTTTTTCCAAATATTATTCACTCTAATGGAAGAATTTGTTTTAACACATGATCATTACCGGATAACCGTTTAGGTGTTGTCTTCCTTTCTTTTTACCATTAAATTGTGACTTCTAATTACACCATTTGTGGTCTAAGGCCAAAAATGACAATGTCCCATATAGCATATCTTAGATCCATTTCGTAACCCACAATAAGTAGTCTCACTATGACAACATAGACAAGCCAAATTTCTCTTTGTATTCCAACCCAACAAAACAGCATATGCAAGAAAGTCATTGATAGCCCACAAGATTGCTTCTCTCATCTTAAAGTTCTCATTGGTTGAAGCATCATATGTACACACCCTATCTTCCCACAATTTTTCAGCTCAACAATTAACGGCCTCAAGAATACATCAATGTCATTCCTAGGATCCTTTAGGCCTGGTATAAGTAATGGCACGAACGAGTAAGGTTCCGTCACACACATTCAAAAGGGAAGATTATATGGAAATAAAATAATAGGCCAGGTACTATATGAAATATTCATATTTCAAAATGGGTTGAACACATATATAACTAATCCAAGCTTAACATTACAGGGATCCATTGCAAATGACTAATGAATTTGTTCAAATTTTTTCCAAGCTTCACAATCCGCTGAATGTTGTAACACTTCATCATTAATGTGGGCAAAAGCGCCCATGACAGGGTTTTAGGTTTCCCCAAATCTGTGGGGAGTATGACTAGGCCTAGGGTGGAACATGGCGGAAGGTGTAAATGAATTTGCCACCTAGATTCAGTCTATGAATCATAAATATAACGTCTTTGTGGAAGAACTGATCTTTACCAAAGCACGTGCTCAAAGTTTAGGTATGGGGATAGGAAGTCATTAGGCAACCAACCCCACCCAACCCATAGGTCAACCTCCACTCATTGTATTTCAAATCCTAATCTCATCAAAGGGTCCTCTAATATGTTATTCTAAACTCACACACTAACATGCATCTAACATCCAAACATGGCAAATGTCTCACACTCAACCATAACCTAAAAGCCCTACCATTCATCTAGTAATATATATCCAAGGGCAAAGAACCATATCCAAGGCGTTATATCAACAAAACATTTAATCAAGCATATTTAATCATTCAAACCTAGAATCATGGTATTTATCAATCAAGGAGATCAATCATCACATTCAAAGATGCCTGTTCATATTCTTATGCATGACTTACCTTCACTTATCTTGTTGCACCATAACACTTCAGCACCTATGAATCAATGCATGTTCAAGTTCTTATGACCATTCATGCGGTTTAACCAAGACATAAACCCTAATTACCAATTCAACAATCAAAGCATGTGAAACATGTTATTCTACTAATCCTAGACCTAAACATGTGAAAGCTAGACTTAACAAGACCTAAACAGGTCTTAAAACTAAACAAAATTACAAGAACCCTAAATTTGGGATTTTGGGCACGAGTATGCATACGCATACATGAAGTATGTGTATGCATGCCTAGAGTTTGCGTACACATAAATAAAGCATGCGCACGCATACACACCTAGAAACACAATTTTGAAGCACAAACAAACAACAATCAAACAAAACCTAGCATGCTTCTAATATTTAATCCAACTCTTCATTCAAAACATGGCAAGGCACAACAAAGCAAAAACAAATAAATCAAATCACATTTCTAAACATGTATAACAAATAAATCAAATTAATAACAACAAGAACACAAGTTATAAAAATCCAAATTAAGGAAGAGCCATGAAGAGAGAGTCACCTTACTTATAGAACACAACTTGGTTGACATTTAACCGGCCCCTCGGTGTCTACGCAACAAGATCAAATGATAATCAAATGAATCAAAGTATTCAAAAGTTCATGGATAATCACAACTCAAAATAAAAAGATGTTTGTGAAAAGATTATTTGGAAAAGTTTTTTTGATTTGGATTAGAAAGTAGTTTCTGCCTTAAGACCTCTAGAGAGAGATTTTGAAGAACCAAAAAAACGTTCATAATGTTGTGAGTGTAGAAAGTTCAAAGTTAGAAAAGATTTTTGAAAGAGTTTAGGTGAAAAATCAACTTTCTCTAGCTAGGGTTTGAGTTTGGAGACACAAGGTTTTATTTATATGTTAAAACTAGGGGTTTTGGGGCTTTTTAGACGTCTTTGGACATTCCCAAGGGTCTAGGGGCCACATCAAGAAATAATATTTTGGGCCCTAAAACTAAAGTTCTAGAACCTAGAAAATTGGCCTGCATATTCATGGTCGAGGAATGCATATGCATGCAAGATTCGTTCGTATTCATACTCCCTAAAAACTAATTTCGACTACTTTGATGGCCCAATTTCAAACGGTTATACCTTATTCAGTATAAGTCCAAATTAGATAAAATTTGTATCCAAATTGAAGCCCAGGGTATCGACTTTCTAATGAAATAAACCTCATTCAAAAATTCATTGTGAATAAAAAGTTATGATCAAAAAAGTGAACAAATGTCATTTTTTAGCACCAGTTTCAAAGAGATTTGAGCACTTTTGAGTTGTGATTACTTTCAAACTATCAAAATAACTTCAATTACCTTTTGTAGACATGTAAAGCTCATCATTAGGACCGGGAACTAAAGTTTATTAATAGGGTACAAAATTAGGTTTCTACAATTAACACATTTTTCATCGTGCTACTTCATAGCCACAGCAATCTCTGTTGACATACCGCAAAACCTTCCATGGTACCTTTTTATTTTCTCCTTTACCACCCTTATTTGGCTGCATCTTAAAAGTTTACAAACTAAACATTGAGTCGCTTCTGAATACTCCTTATAATAAAGTGCACAATCTTTATTGCGATGGGTGTAAACACCCTTGACCGCAGTTAGGTGAGTACACCTTTTCCTAGGGTGGACCATGGTGGAGGATGTAAATGGATTTGCCACCTATTTTAGGTTTAGGAATCATAAATATAGCACCTATTTATGGAAGGACAGATATTTACCAAAGCATGTGTCTTGAGTTTAGGTATGGGGATGGAAAGATGTTGGCACCCAACCCGTGGGTCGACCTCCACTTATTGTGTTCCAAATCTTAATCTCGTTAAAGGAATATTTAACATGTTATTCTGACTCTCACACACTCTAACATCCATCTAAAGGAAAACAATATGGCATAATCATCGCCAACCTAGCATTCATCTATCATGGCATTAAGCATACATTACCAAGGGAAGAAACATCACAAGGCCGATCCGGATAAACACATCTAAACATTTGAGTCATCAAAACTCATGGTATTCAACCAAGCATATTAAACAACTTATATATTCAAAGCTAGAATGCATGTTCATGTGATTTATGCATAACTTATCTCACCGCATCAATAAATCAATGCATGTTCATATTCATATGCATGTTCATGGTATTCAAACAATCTAAAACCCTAATAAGCATCAAAGAGATAAAACAAAACCAAACAAAAAAAAAAAAAAAAAAAAAAAAAGAGAGATATATACTTAAGGATATGAAAACTAGGTTAAACAGAGGCTAAACATGTAAAAGAAAACAAGGAAAGAACAAATAGAATTGAATTAGGGCATCCAAGCAAAAGTGTACGTGCGCATTCCAACTGTATGCATATGCATGCATGAAGCATGCACACACATACATGCCCAAAACCCTAACCTAGAAACTCGAAACAAAAAAACAAAAAGAAAAAAATTCTAACAACTTAGCATGCTTCTAGCATAAACACTACGTAAACCTAAACTAAACATATATGTTAAAACATTAAAACATATATACAAACAACAAAAAACATAGAAAAGTGAAGAGCCAAAGTTAAAACCTTTACCTCAACACTGGAACTCTTTAGAGCTTAATTTTGACTGTTCCCCTCGATCAATCTATTCACAACCAAATCAAAATAGGTTAGCAAACTTTAGAACTTGAAGATCAAGACCAAGGTGAAGACTAGAATAGTTCTCAATCAAGTACGATTTGACTTGAAGATGTTTTATGAAAAACTCCCTCTTTGGTTCATTATTTTCTAGTGAATCTTGTGTGTTTTGCCACCATTTTTTGTCCCCCTTTGAAAAAGTGCATTTTTTGGCTTTAAATGGTCGAAAAATAAGGGTGTAGGGTGGCTCCTAAACGATGTGAGATCTATTCCAAACCAAAATTAAGTGTAAAAAGCTTTCATTAAATAGCTTTTGGAACCCTAGTTGCATGGACATGCCCATGCATGCATGCGTATGCCATAAACATGCATACATAAGGCTTAAGTGAGCGTACGCATACGTGTGTATGCATGCGCACACTTCAGGGTTTCTAGCAGCCTTTCTTTTCCAAAAATAGTTTTATTCTTCCAAAAATAAGTTGTATTTTTCATAAATACTTTCCTCAAGTTAATTTTAGTCTGATTGGCCCCTAAGCTAACCTTAGGCTTTAGAGTACTATTATCATTGGGGAATGGGGGCCAAAGTCATAAGGGGTACAAAATGCAATGTCTACAATTGCATGCATGTATCTTCTCATAATGGAGGCTTAGATCGTTGACAATCTTTTTTTCCTCGAAGTTCAAGCTAGGTAGTCTCTTACACATAGGAAATGCATCTTGCAATAGCTCCTTCAACATACTAAAGAACTTGTTGCTCCATAATGATATCACTTGATATGCAATAACTTGACTATGAAGGACAAGCTTGAATGCTTTTCACAATCTGGATACAAAGGCTATTTAACCGCTTCAGAAAATCTATAAAATTTCTTTGCATCTCCATTTGGCTCTTGTAATTCATTTCCACTTGATTCCCTGTCACTCACCATATGTGGATAAGCATCCTTGATCATATCAAAAATATCACCATATTGCATACCATCCTCATCATCAACTTCTACTTCACTATCACCTTCCCCATGAAGGTACCAAGTAGTATAATCTATCCTTACACCCCTAAATAAAAGATGATACTAGACCTCATCCCAAGTCCTACGATACCTATTGTTACAATCAATACACTAACAATAGATTTTCATATCTTCATCTATTGAATGTCTAAATGTATACTCAAGAAAATTTTCAACTCCATTGCACTATCTAGTAGAAAGATGCATTCAAGATTTATCAACTATCATTTTATCTACACCATTTAAAGCGTTGTATTAATCATAACTAATATTGATGGTGCGGACAATAAATCTTCAAAAGACAATTATAAACAAACATGAGCTAAGTTTCATACCAGATTGTAACAAAAAACAGGATCTATTTCTTCAATAGAGCTTCTGTAAACAATATCAAGGCCTGCAAAGTGCAAAGGGTATCAATGCTATATTTCAACCATCATGTAAGAAGCAACACCAATCCTTTTACATTTTAAAAATAAAAAAATAAAAAGTACAAGTTTGAATATTGGAACACAGTACAAGTTTGAAATTGCCCTTAATGAGGAAAAAAATATCATCCCAAATTAATATGGACTTTTAAAAGGGTACTTAACTTTAGGCATGAAGGAATTTGACAAAGGTAAAAGAATTCAGGGTAAATCAACTGCTGAAACTTTCAAATGTATTCAGCTGAGAAAGAGATTATATGATTATTTTAGTACTTACTAATTCACAATAATCTTGAAAGATGTATCTATTAAGTTACGAAATTTGACTTGATGGAACTGGCTTAATTGTAATTAAAAAAAAAAAACAATGAACACTTTAATAAGAAGATGACGTTATAAAAAAGGTATCTCTCAAATATCAAAACTGGCTTTTAGCAAAGCATGTCTCGCAAATTAAAGATTTTTTTTTTCGTTAGTTATTGTTGCACACTCAATTATATACTATCATACACATAAAAACTAAAGTTATACATTACCATACACATAGCAACTGAAATTGTGTTGAGTTATAATTGAAAAACACGATTTTAGATTTTTAACTGAAATCGTATTTTTAGAACATAATTTTAGTTGTCCTTTTTGTGTTTACTATCACCATTTTTTTTTTTTTTTTTTGAACATGTACTGTCTCCATGGGGGGAGAGATTGTACTTAAAAAGAGGCGGATGTAACACTTCAGCCAAGAGGCTATGTATGAACTATAGTTTGACAAGTCATAAAACCCCCCATTAAAAGAATAATAATTCCAAATTTTAGCTCTCTAATTTGCATCACTATGTGCAAACTTGAAGATTCTTAAAGTCTCCAACGTATTAAAACCAGGCCAAAAAAAAACCTATATTGCATAGAACAAGTTCTATGGCTCTCGTCAATTACACTAGGTTAAACTTTTTGTAATTATAAGGTAGTCAAGATAATTACAACCAATATTTATTAGAGATGGTTTGGAGGTGTCCTGTTTTACATGGAATTTGGGATTGACAGATGAACTAAATAGAAGGCAGGAAAAGGGAAGAAGGAGAGACTTGTGGGGGTTCCAATTTCAAGGGTGATGCTAATCTATTTTCTGCTTTCGCTTGTACTGTGCCTGTGCCTTTGATTGTTGTGCTGCCGCTACCTAGCCCCTCACACTCTCAGGTCTCACATATAAAGTTAGGTTTTCGCAATGAATTTAGATGATCTAATTGTATTTCATTTATATACAAAAATTTGACATATTTAATGTTATGTTTATTGTTATTGTTATTAATATTGATATAATAAAAATCAAAGTAATAATAATAATAATTTTTACAGCCACAACAACAATTATATTGAAGATGATCATGTGCATAATAATAATGTTATACGTGATTGCTATTTTGGTCCCGAAACTTGATATCAACAACTTCATCATAACAATGGTCATAAATGATTCCTTGACTTTGCATTACAGAATTAATAGAAAACATAACAATATGTTTTGTTTACATTCAAAGTAGCTGGGTAGGATGTTAAGTTGCAAGGGTCTGGTCAAGTTCTCAAATTGGAAAGAGATTTGGTCATGAATGCCAAATGTTATAGAAAATAATTCCCAAAAAAAAAGTAAAAGAACCAATGCCCCAAAAAATATTAAAAAAATACAAGCCCGACCCAAGTTTGGGTTCTTACCAAGTCTCATTATGGGTAACTCCAAACCCAACTAGACCCATTCTTTGATGATAGTTGTTGTATAGGATGTTTGTTAATTATCTATACTACTATTAAAGGGGCTTCTCTTGTTTGGATTGGATTTTTTGGTGGTTTAAAAATACCCCTACATCTTAAGTATAAACAGAGACAAAACTAAAGGATAATCCAATAAAAACACATCTCTAACTCTCACCTACAATATTTCCTACAATTAGGACCATTTTCCTGTTGGTTTTCAAACTTAACTTCAAATGTATTCTGTTTCACAATTTTAAATTTTGACAAAGAGATAGTATCCAAAACATAGGCAAAGAAGCTGCATAAGGCAAGCATGAACCCATTAAAGGCGATGAGGGTACCTCTCAACTTGGATGAACTGGTTTCAAAGAATAGAACATTGGAGAAGCAACTAAATTTGAAACCAACAATGCTCCTATTACTGCTCCCAAATAAAAACACCACATTGAAGTATTTAGGAAGCTCTCTTTACTATGAATTTCGAAGTGAGATAAAATTTGAATAATAGACGCATCAAAGGATCCTTTTTCTAACAATAAGACCAATAACCCCAAATATCAAAGTCGTGACAACACTTCCCTTTTGCTCTACCCGATCCCCCATCATTAATAATAATTGTAATAAAAAAATGACAATATGATTTTTCTACAAATTTATCCAAAACTAGCCTCTAAGCACAAGCTCAAATGTGTGCTTAGAGGCTAGTATGAATTGAAATATTGTTGTAGGCATTTGAATTGACTGAACATCTCCAAATGTTTCTTTTGTCTAGAATGTAAATGTTTTTTATTACTGATATTGCCTACTAGGCAGTAAAAATTCTTATTATAGATGCAAAAAATGCACCAAGATTCTACTATAGAGAATAAGTTCCACATGCTCTATCCACGACATGATCTCCATAGCAAGTATGTTTAGTAAAACATTGAGGTTGTATAAAAAGTAAGAAAAAAATCCATTGAGGTGGGATATCAATAATATTCACACACAAAAAAAAAAAAACATTTTAATAAAAAAAAGGTAAAATTATTACTGAACCAAAAATATTATAATAATAATAATAATAATATATCAAAATATGGAAAATTTGCATGATGAGTTTTTTTTTTTTTTTTGAAAAACAATTACATCAAATTTTTCAATGAGGATATGTAATCTAATTTTATTACATACATATAATTTTATCTAGTTATTGTTATTGCTTTTGTTATTGTAATTGTTATTGTTATAATAACAATAATAATATTAACAAATACAGAAACTATAATGATTATAATAACTAACGATGATGATTAAAATTTTGGAGTTTTATTTAGAGTCCATAGATTAAATGGCTTGGAAGCCCCTTAAATAGTAGTATAAATAATAATTTAGTTCGGTTAATGAGTGCCCTTAGGACATTTGTTAATATACCATTTTGGGAAAGTTTTTATATAACTGTATGGGAAATATAAAAAGCCATCAAAATATTAGTAATTTTGAAAAATATTTCCAAACTTAGGACATACGTTAAATTTTTTTCATAATAAAGCTATTAATTATTGCTACTAAAATTAATTATTGTTGTTAAGTGAATTCTAATTATTATTGCTTATTAATATAACTTTACATGATTGTCAAAACCTTGGGGATTTTTTCGTTAGCTTATCGGTAGTCACAAATTGTGATGAAAATATAGTTGAATCAAATATTTTGATGAAGCCCGATTCCTTTCCCTCATTGATGTATCTAGATCTAAAAGACTCTAATATTGTTACAAACCCAAGAAGCATTAGTAGATTTGCTAGATTATGAAAACTGTACATGTACATTCACAAGAATCTTCAAGAAATTCCATGGCTTCCATAGTCTATAAGAAGTGTGGATGCAATAGACTTCACGTTGTTGGATCTCATCATGGAGATTATTGAATCAGGTGAGCTCTCTCCCTCTCCCGAGAAGCATTAGTAGATTTGCTAGATTATGAAAACTTTACATTTGCAATTGCAAGAAACTTCAAGAAATTCGAAGGCTTCTATAGTCTATAAGAAATGTGGATGCAATTGACTGCATGTTGTTAGATATACCATCATCATGTAGATTATTGAACCAAGTGATCTCTCTCTCTCTCTCTCTCTCTCTCTCTCTCTCTCTCTCTCTCTCTCTCTCTCTCTCTCTCTCTCTCTCTCTCTCTCTCTCTCTCTCTATATATATATATATAGACACACACACACACACACATACAAGTTAAAGCAAGGGAGTCAATTTCATAGAGGAGGCTATTTTAGTCTGACCAAAGGAACGAAATATTTCGATACTAGTTGATAACAAAGATCTTGTTTTTGGGATTATGACTATTTATATATTTGTAAACACACACACACACATATATATATATATATATATATATATATATTTATATATATTTGTATTATTTATGTAAGTATGAATTTATTAATTTTTATCTTTATCAACATAAAATATAAAATTCACAAATTTTATAAACCTACATATTAGCTTAAGTACATTAACCAATATTTAGATTAAATATATGTAGTTATTTATTTATATGTTCATTAACCAAAGCCCATGAACTTTGTTAAAAAAAAAGTTTTCCTTTTTCGATAATCTTTGTTAAAAAATATTTAAGATTATAAGCCCATTTCTTTTAATATCCTAATCTCTAACTAAAGTATAAGTAAAATATATAATAGACATATATATTTTGATGATGGTCAATTGTTTTCTTTTTTAAATGTGGCTCACGGTATCATTAAAAAAAAAAAAAAAAAAGCATATGATGGCCATGCGTCCCCGACTTAGTCTCAACCAATACCACACACACACACTACAGGAAACATTTAAAATAGATCATATAGGGACTCATACACACACTATGTTTATAGGGGACCCACCTCCAACCTTTATTACTCAATCTTAAATACAAAGGAAACCTTTTACAAGCCTGGAGAAATACATAGAATTTTCTCTAAGGAAAAATACACTTTGTTGTTGTCACCCCCAACAGCCTTAGAGTCATATACACATAAATAATTACTATGGCAATTACTGCCTAGTAACTACCTGGGTCTTGGATATTCTGCCACTTGTGATCTAACATAGGACACCTTTGACTGACGTTGTCTTGGTCTCCTCCCCATGTTTTCAACCCCTACATAGCAAGTTTGATCATCAAGAAAATAAGGCACTACTTGATAACTACTTGTAATCGCCATCGCACATGTTGCACATGCACAACCTATGTCTCAACAGATCACAAAGCATTTGCCCATCCTTCTTGAGCCCACACAACATGTTCCCCATGCGTTGGGAGGCTTGGCCCATGCCCAAGCCCTCCTCCATTAGCAACACAACATGCCCACATGCAACACTCATCAAGTAACTGTTATCAACCCACTAGCATCTCTCCATGCATTAAGCCGTAACCCTCCAGCCTAATTCTTTGCACATAGGATCTGATTGCACATCATCATAGTAGCTCAGCCCTACCTTGCACACAAGCCACCAAGCCCACACACAAGCAACCAGCCAACAAGCCACCAATGCCATGCACCACCACATAGGGTTGACACCACCTGTTGCCATCCATGATCAAAACTAACTCTTCTCACCATGGCCCCAATCTGCCATGGCTTTGGGGCATCGTGTGGAGTAAGGTGCCTCTACATGCTGTCCCCTCACACTACTCATAGATCCAACTCGAGCAAGGAGACTGGGCATGTCCCCTTCAAAGAGCCTTCTCGAGCACTACTAATCTGGCATGAGAAGCCATCGGTGTGTTGAGAAAGCATGCAGCCAAATAATCGGCCTAATGTTGCCCAAGCACCCCTATTCCTTATGCCATCATTAGCAATAAGCAAAACTCCTAAAAACCACCCCCACCAGAAGAAGTCAACGTCCTCATTGGTAGGGTATCTTCAAATGCCTTCACTTCCTTTTCAAGCTACCATAGAGTTGATGTCTTCTTCCAACTTGTTTCTAATTTAGTTTCCCATTTCCACTTCACTAAGTAATAAGTTATCATATTTCCTCCCTTTCGATAACTCGTTACCTTCTTGTCAAGAATTCTATCTACTTCTTGGTCAAACTGCACCATGATAGTAGGTGGGGCATGTCTTGCTTCATTCCTTGTAGGATCTTCCTTGTCCCCATGATAAGGCTTTAGAAAACTCACTTGAATTGTTGGTTGAATCTGCAACCTTTCGCTTGCCTTCAACTTGTAAGCAACACTACCAACTCTCTTCATAATTTCATAGGGACCATCATACTTTGGAATTAATCCTCGATACACACTCTCACTTCTAAACTTCCTCCAAATCTATGGATTTAGCTTCGACAGAACTTTGTCCCTAAATTGGAACTCAAGAGGCCTCCTCCTTTTATCCACATACTTCTTCATTCTCCATTATGCTTTTAACAAACTTTATTGTGCTTCTTGCATTAGCCATAGCAAATATGTATGCTAAAGGACATCTACCCCTTGAACGCTATTCTGCAATCTCATGAGGGGTCAAGGGCTGCTACCCCATTGCCAACTCAAATGGACTCATTCCTATTGAAGAAGATTTATGCAAATTGTAAGTAAATTGTGTTGAATCCAACAAGTCCATCCAATTTTTCTGACTCATAGTCACATAGTGCCTTAAGTAATCTTCTAACGCAGCATTGATCATCTCGGTCTGACCATTTGTTTGTGGGTGATTAGCGAGAAAAAACTTTAGTCGTGAACCCAACAACCCAAACAAAACTGTCCAAAACTGACCAGTGAAACGCAAGTCTCTATCACTCACAATATCTTTAAGCAAACCAAAGTACTTCACCACATTTCTATAAGACAGAAACAAAGAATGACCACCTCTATTGTATAAGTACTTGGTGCAACAATGAACACCGCATACTTTTAAAATCGATCAAGCACTTCAAAAATCGAATCCATCCCCTTCACTTTAGGCAAACCAAGAATGAAATCCAATGAAATAGAAATTCATGGACTCTTTGATATAGGAAGAGGTTGCAAAAAACCAACTTCCTTTTGAGTTAATCCTTTATCTTGTTGATAGACAAGACAAGTTTTAACATACAACTCAATGTCTAAATCCATCTTAGGCTAATAGCAAGAATGGGATAGCAAAGTATACATTCTATCCTTACCAATATGTCCTGCCTATTGTGGATCATAAGTCTCTTTCATCGACTCCCTACAAATCTTCCCACTAGGAACATATAGCTTGCCACCCTTTGCATACAAAGAACCCATCCTTAAGCCAAAAGTGACACACTAGGCTTACAATCACTTCTTGCACCAATTTCTAGTAGATAGCATCAAGCTTTGAACTCTCCTTGATCCTTTTCACAAAATCTTACTCAACTCTGGTCAAGGGAGCAACATACTCTTACATTTGTTTATGATTAAGTGCATCTTCACAAGACCTTTACTGACCTTATGCCCTAGGAACATAATCTCTTCTTGGGCAAATGCACACTTCTTCTTCTTAACATACAATTTATGTTCCCTCAATCTAGACAGCACCTTCCTAAAGTGTTCCAAGTGATCCTCCGTAAACTCGCTATAAATTATTATGTCATCTAAGTAAACCACAACAAAATGGTCTAACTCATAGAATACACCATTCATCAAATTGCGAAATGTGGGAGAGGCATTCGTTAAACAGAAAGGCATAACCAGAAATTCATAGGAACCATCTTGAGTTACACAAGTCGTCTTTGGTTCATCCCCTTCAAAAATCCTCACTTGCCACAAGCCCGACCTTAAGTCCAGTTTGGTGAAGTAAATGGCCTTGCACAATCTATCAGACAGGTCTTGAATCAAAGGGACCGGATACTTGTTCTTTACCGTTACTTTGTTCAAGGCTCTATTATCTACTCACATTCACAATAAGCCATCTTTAGAGGGTGAATGTAACCTGCATCAAGCAATTTAGTCAATATCTTTCTCATCTCAACCAGCTCTATAAGGGACATTCTATACGAAGCCTTCGAAGGAGGCTTGGAACCAAGAACCAACTTGATCTTGTGATCAACGAAACACCTTAATGGAAGGGTCTTAGGCAATTACGGCATCACATCAACAAACTCCTCTAGCAGTCCAGCAACAACATCTAAAACTTCAATGAACTTGTCCTACTTAACCTCGATCATTGCAGCCAAGTAAGTCATCTCCCCTTTCTTGACCCATGCTCAACCTTGCATGGTCGACACCATTGGTTTTTTCCCTTGCTAGTCTTACTATTTCCGATCACATGTCTAGCAGGAACATAGCAGGGCTGCTTCTCATCAAAGATCAACATCACCCTAATGAATGGCAACAAGTCCGCCTTTGCAACCACAAATAACTCATCACCCAAAATTACATCAAAATCATCCAATTGCATGATTAGAAAATTCACCTTTCTTGTCCACTCGCCAACCTTAAACTTCACACCAAAAGCAATTCCAAAAATAGGTTTTGCCTTTGAGTTGACTACCTTGATCTTACTTAGACGCTTACTCACTTTCAAACCCAATTGTTGGACCATGCGCTCAACAACAAAATTATGAGTAGCACCAATATCAAGCATTACTTTAACCCCATTCCCATTCATCTCTAGTTGAACATAAGACAGCCCCTTAGAAATACTTCCCGCACTAAATGCATTCGGCAATTGTAAGAGGTTCACATGACTGGAAACTTCTTCATCAGACCGCCCCTTATCATCTTTAGCAACCATGACATTAAGTTTCTCATGCTTAGGGCAATCTCTTACTCGATGACGGTAGAACTTTCCCCTTCACTCTTGTTACCCCAATTCTTCTTCTACTTATCCTTGTTCTTCTTACCATCTTTATTCTACTTGTCTTTGCCTTTGTCCTTGTACTTACGTTTCTCATCTTCACCACTTGGCTTAGTGTATTTGTAGTCCACTAAGGCATCTACAGCAGACATGGTAGTAGGCGGATCACAAGGTCGCAACCCGGACAAGAAATTGAACAACTTGTCCTACTCGGACATGTTCTTGATATCCAACATTAAAGAACTAAATCTCTTAACATACTCTCGCACCATACTAGTGTGTTTCAATTTCTTCAAGGAGTCTCTTGCAACCTAGGTAATGTTGATAGGCAAGAACTGGTCCTTCAATTTTTTCTTTAATGCATCCCACGAGTCAATCTTCCCTCTACCAACATCTGCATCACCTTCCACATGGGTTCTCTACCATAACTTGGCATCTCTTGAAAGATACATGCTAGTAATTGTCACTTTCTCTTGATCAAGCAGCCTTGAAGTATCCATGAACCAAAGGAAATTTTCAAAATCTTCGGCACTCTTAGCACCATTAAAGGGTTTTGGTTCAAGCACCTTCGCTTTTGTGACCACTTCCCCCTCCCAAGGAAGTCCACTAATTGCCCTTTTCAACAAGGAAATCTCAGTCTCAAGTTGGCTTGATGTCTCTCTTATTGCCCATGCAACAACCAACACTTCAACTCGAATTAATGCAACATCCCTCTATTTAGTAAGTTCCCTCCTTATCACAGAATTTTTCGTAGAAAGAGCATCCAATCTGGAGAAATACACAAAATTCTCTCTAAGGAAAAATACACTTTTGTTGATACTCCCAACGGCCTTAGGGTCGTATACACAGAAAGAATCGCCGAGTCTTGGACATTCTGCCACTTGTGGTCCGACTTAAGGCACCTTGAACTGATGTTGTATTGGTCTCGCTTTCCACATTTTTAGCCCCTACCCAAGTAAGTATGATCATCAAGAAAACTAGGCAATCGCTTAATAATTGCTTATAACTACCACTACACACGCTACACATGCACAACCCATGTCTCGGCAGATCATGGGGCCTTTGCCTATCCTCCAACAACCACAACATGTTTCCCCACGTTTTGGGAGACTTGATCTATACTCAAGCCCTCCTTCGTCAACAACATAACTCACACAAAGATGCCCATATGCAAAGACTTATCAAGTAAATGCTATCACCCACTATCATTTGTCTATGCATTTAACCAAAGACTCCCACCAGCCCAATGCTTTGCATATAGCATCTAATTACACATCATCATAGCAACTCACCCTACTTTTTACACAAGCCACCAAGCCCACACATAAGCAACCAGCCAACAAACCACCAATGTCATGCACCGCCACATAAGGTCGACACCACCTGTTTTTTCCCATGATCAAAACCAACTCTGCCCACCATAGCCCCTCTCTGCCATGGCTTTGGGGCATCATCCGGAGCAAGATGCCTCAACATGCTACCCCTTAACACTACTCACCAATCCAACTCGAGTAGGGAGACGGGCATGTCCCCTCAAAGAGCCCTTAAGAGCATTACTAATCGGCATGAAGAGCCATCAATGTGTTGAGAAAGCATGCAACCAAGTAATCGGCCTAATGTTGCCCAAGCACCCCTATTCCTTATACCATCTTCAAAGAACAAGTAAAGCTCTAAACAACATGTGTGGTTGTGGTTGGAGCACATAAAATAAAAAAGCTAAATGACAAAAAGAAACTAAAGAGGTACATTGAAAAAGAAACATAAGAAATACTATGAAATAAGGGGCACTAGGTGAACGAAGAAAGAAGAAAAAGTAGAGGAACAGATGCACGAATGGGATGAAGAAAAAGAAGAAGAAAGGGCATTTGGTATAGGAAACATGGAAAAAATGTTCTGACGATAAAGGTAGTGACATGAGCACAAAAAGCTTATAAGTCACCGAGAGTTTCAGTGCTAAAACTTGATTATTATTTTTTTCTAATTTGGTTCGGTACTAATATTTAGGCTGAAATTTGATATATACTCCGGTATGGCCAAAATGACCCTACAAAGCTAGCATTTTAACCGGAACGAAACAGATCATTTTCTGTACCGACTTAGTCATCGGTACAAAAAATTCCAACCGTACCGACCGATACAAAATTAATTTATTGAGTTAAAGGCCGTGCATTGCACAATTTTATTATAAATTTATAAAATATATATTTTATAAGATAAACAATAACAAAATAAATAATTATTACAATAACAAAAGACATAAATTGTATTGGTATAATAACTATCAATTATAAAATGATAACACTTATATAAAAATAATAATAAATAAATAAATAATTATGTAACATACCAATTGTGCTCTAATGAGAATTTTGTATTTTTGGGAGATTGTTGAATACTTCTTTGTACACTATATTTTAATGTATCATTGTTCTTTATTGGAAAATTTAATGATTGATAAAAATCATATCGCACCATATTTAATGATTGATATATATATATATATATATATATATATATATATATATATATATATATATATATATATATATATATATATATATATATAACACTTGTAGGTAAAGGCCCAAGGCCCAAAATCGTACAATGGGCCTTGGGCCCCATACGGGATGGTCAACCATGTTCGAGGAGAGGGCGTAGATACCAAAAGGGCTCCCGGCCTAGTTTTTGTGGGCCTCAAGATGTTTAGAAGGCGGTCCGAGGAGGAATGCCTCCTCGGACATAACAAATATGGCTCAAACATGCATTCTGTCTACTAGAAGGACCCATCCCTACGGGCATTAATAACAAGGATGAGTCCCACAGGCTCATAGGAAGGAAGGAAGCATAGAGTGTCCAAGGAGAGGCTGCAATCGCCACATTAATATAGAGGGGACATATGAACAGTGCTGTCTTGGCTACCACCACTCACGAAAAGATGGGGGAGATGTCCAATGGGACAAGCACTCAAGTGAGGGTCCGGATAATCAACAAGTGTAAGGCCCCGATGGTTTCAAGAGGACTATATAAGAAAGATGAGTCCCCATGAAGAAGGGGACGGGGAAAAAGAAAATTAAAACAAAAGAACAAAGCAAGAACTATAGTCTTTGATCGGGGACTCGTATACATTCCACGTGTCTCCTCGAAATGAGAATCTATAGACGTGAAAGGGATTTTCCCACTTTCAATTGTTGTATGGCCCATTCTAGCTAGAATGCACTTTGTTAAGGCCTAGTTCTATAGCCCACTCTCTACAAATTCATTATTTCTCGAGCTCTTTAGACCGTAACCCCATACCTGTTGGGCCTGGACTCTAAATTGTGACCCTACAATTGGCGCCGTCTGTGGGGAGAACTTGTGCCTTAGCAAGTGCGACCGTTAGAAATGGAAGGATCGGGTTACGCCAAATGGGACCTGCGGACTCCCATTTCTGAACCTCGAACGGGAAAGAGATCAAGACAAGCGACAAGATGGAAGCGCAAATACCTCCTACACAAGCGTAAGTCGCTCGAAAGGGAAAGGTCTTGCATTCCAAAAGCGGGACGATAATAGGGCTCTACAGCAAGAAATCGACGATCCAAAGAGGAAGTTACGCCGAGTGTAGCGAAGGCGTCCTTCCCCTAGTCCAAACAACAGTGACGAAGAGGATAACGAGTACGGGAGAAAGTCGAGAACCCCACCAAGTGAAACGCGGCCACAAAATTCTGTCTTACAAGGGCCTAGCAAACAACGCCATAAGTATGGCCCTGGACAACATCTTTCGATCACCCTTCATGCGCGGGGATAGAGGGAGCTGAACTTCCTCGACAATTCCACCAACCCACTTTCGCCATATATAATGGTCGGATAGACCCCGTAGAGCACGTAAGCCAGTTTAACCAGAGGATGGCCGTCCATTCCAGAGACGAAGCATTGATGTGCAAAGTGTTTCTGTTCAGTTTGGGACCCATGGCGATGAGGTGGTTTGACATCCTCAAGCCAAACTCCATAAATTCTTTTAAGTAGCCTACCCAGGCTTTCGATTCTCGCTTCATAACAAGCGGTAGGGTCCCCGGCCCTTAGATTCCCTCCCGTCCTTATCCATATGAGAAGGAAAGACCCCGAAGGCCTACTCGGATAGGTACTAGGAGATGTATAAAGAGATAGAGGGAAATTATGATGACGTCGCCATCGGCAGTTCAAGAGAGGCCTACCGACAGAGCACGGTTTAAGGAAGTCCCTAATTGGGAAACCAAATCACCAAATATGCACCACTCATGGACCGAATCGACAAGTACAAGAGGGTCGAAAAGGACCAACAAACGAGAAAGGGTAAAGTGAAGGTTATTCCTCGGAAGAGGAGGGACTTCAGGTCGGACCGATTTAGCAACAACAAGCGGCCGAGAAGGGATTATTCAGAGCAGTCTAGATCCACCAGGGTACAGGCGGTTCACGCTGTGTTTCGAGAACCATTACATAAGATCTTAGAGAAAGTCAAGAACGAACCGTTCTTTCAATGGCCAAGTAGAATGGCAAAGCGACCCTATGAAGCGCAACTAGAGCCTATATTGCGAATACCACCAGAAACCGGGGCACATCATTGATAATCGTAGAAACCTGAAAAATCACTTGGACCAGCTAGTTCGAGAGGGAAAGCTGAGACATCTCTTGCATCATCCTAGTGGATGACAAGAGCAAACGAGCATCGAGGCAAGGCAAAGCACCTTGAGACCGCCTATTGGCATGATAAATGTCATTCTTACCGCTCTAGGAAGAACCGGCTCCCATCCTTTCGTAGTGATGTCGGTGGCCCAACTCCCCACCGAAGGCGACGATCGTGAGTCTAAGAGGCCTAAAGGGATGGCCTCACCCATACCGGATTCTCGGATGAGGATAAAGTTGGAACCATCCAGCCCCATAACGATGCTCTATTCGTCACACTCGGGATTGGGGTATATGACGTGAAGAGGGTGCTAGTCGATCGGGCGCGTGTCGTGGAAGTAATGTACCTCGACCTATACAATGGGTCAAGTTGAGACCGGAAGACCTAACAAATACAACTCTCCTTTGGTAAGTTTCGAAGGGAAAACTGTTACTTCGAAGGGCCAAATTAGGCTACCTATATAAACAGGCTCGGACATAGTGGAGGTGGACTTCATAGTGGTGGACGCATATTCGCCCTACATCGCCATTGTAGCCGGACCACGGCTTCATGCCCTAATGGTCAGTATCCTCAACCTTACACCAAAAGGTGAAGTACCCGTCGGAGGGTCGGGTCAAAGAAGTGGTAGGGGACCAAGCCATGGCCCAGCAATGCATGGTGTCCGCTATCTCGCAACGGCCGAATGTCAAGCCCTTAACCTCTACCGAAAATGACTTATAGCAATTAATGCCCCAAACCCCGCCCCGGTGGTAGAAGACCAGTCAAGAAGGCAAGCTATGAGAATATGGAAAAAGTTCTTGTGGGTTCCGATCCGGAAAGATTTTTTCTGGTTGGCTCGGAACTACCCCCCCAAGAGAAGGAAAAGCTAATTGATTTTTTCAAAGAAAATGTGGACGTGTTTGCATGGGACACCTACGAGGCTCCGAGGGTTGATCTGAATTTCATATGCCATCATCTTAATGTTAGTTCGACTGTCACACTTAAGAAACAACCTCTTCGGCGACCGTTGAAAGAACATGCCGATGCGGTGAAGGAGGAGGTGATGAAACTAAAGAGAGTAGGGGCTATCAAATAAGTTTTTTACCCCGAGTGGCTGGCCAATATAGTTATGGTGAAGAAGAAGAGTGGGAAGTGGCAAGTCTGCGTGGACTTCACGGACCTAAATAAGGCCTGCCCGAAAGATCCTTTTCCTATGCCTCGGATAGATCGATTGGTGTATTCAACCGTGGGGCACCCTCGAATGAGCTTCTTAGACGCCTTTCTTTGTCCTATTAAACAAGTGGAAAGGGTTCGAATGGATCAAGAATTAGTCTTCCAAAGAGCTCAAAGAGTATCTGTCTCGCCACCAATCATGTCCAGTCTTGAAGCCGACGAGGTTTTATTCGCCTACATTGCCGTGGCCCCTCACGTAGTGAGCCTAGTGTTGATCCGGATGGATAATGTCATATAACGGCCTATCTACTACGTGAGCAAGTCATTGCATGAGGCAAAGATTCGTTACCTTCCCCTAGATAAGGCCATCCTGGCAATCGTACAAGCCACACGAAAGCTCCCCCACTATTTCCAAGCACACACTGTTGTTGTATTAACCCAACTCCCGCTCAGGTCAATACTCTAAAGTGCTGATTACACAGGGAGAATAGCTAAGTGGGGTACCATTCTTGGCGCCTTCGACATTAGGTACATGCCTCGCAGTTGTGTGAAGGGCCAAGTCCTCGTGGATCTGTAGCTGAATTTGCTTTGAACCCTCACCAAAAGAAGGGGGAGGGATGCCAAGCACAAACGGAAAATTAGTCGACACGCCTTCTCTCGGCAAAGGGCCCACCTATTGGAAAGCATATGTTGACGGTGCAGCCAAATCAAAGGGGCTCAGTGTGGGGCTCATCCTAATTTCCCACAAGGGGATTACCATCGAGAAATCACTAAGGTTGGGCTTTTCAACCACGAATAACAAGGTAGAATATGAGGCCTTGTTAGAAGGAATGTCTATGGTCGAGAAACCGGGTGGGAAATCCATATACACGTTCTCGGACTCAAGGCTTGTTGTAGGACAAGTAAATGGGGAATTGGAGGCAATGGATGAAAGAATGCAAGAGTACTTAGCCCAAACAAAGCGCTTGCAGTGTGCGTTTTAACTATTTTAGCCTGGCGCATGTATCCGTAGTGAAAACACCCATGCTTGATTCTCTTGCCACGCTAGCCACCTCCTCGGCGCAATGCCTACCTCGAGTTATACTCATGGAAGATCTACACAGGCCCTCGATGGTGAAGGCCGAGTCGATGCATGTTCACAACGTCATGGTAGGGCCTAAATCGATGGATCCTTTAATATTGTTTTTAAAGAAGGACGTCTTACGAAAAGAAGAGCGAGACCGACAAGATTAGAAGAAAGGCTTCTCGATTAAGGGCTGTCTGAGGACTTGAAATCGTATAAGCGCTCATTTTCAGGACCATACTTGATATGCGTACACCCGGATGCCACGGAGCTTATCCTAGAGGAATTGCACGAAGGAATTTGTGGGAGCCATACAGGGGGTGGTCGAGCATGCAAAAAGAGGCACACGAATATATGAAGAAGTGTGATCAATGCCAGAGGTTCTCCCCAAACATACATCAACCGGGAGGGACCCTCAATCCGCTGTCCAACCCTTGGTCATTCGCTTAGTGAGGCCTGGATATCCTAGGACAATTTCTTAAAGCAAAGGGGGGAACAAAAGATTCCTTCTTGTTGACACTAATTATTTCACAAAATGGGTCGAAGTTGAGCTCTTGGCAAACATTAGAGACGTAGATGCCAAGAAATTTATTTGGAAGAACATCGTCACCAAGTTCGAATCCCTCACACCTTAATTTCGAACAATGGTCTCTAATTCGATAGTAAAGCTTTTAGAAGTTATTGCAAATGAGTTGGGAATTACGAATAGATACTCCACATCGACTTACCCATAGGAGAATAGGCAGGGCAAGCGGTCAACAAAGTTATAGTAAATGGGCTAAAGAAGAGGTTAGACGACGCAAAAGGGAGATAGGTGGAAGAATTGCCCCATGTCCTGTGGACGTACCGCACCACGCCACAAGAAATCCACGGGGGAGACCCCCTTTTCGATGACCTATGGAGCCGAGGCTATCATTTCTCTAGAAACAAACTTCCCAACACTCAAGACCAACACATTCTATCCTAATGTCAACAACGAGCTACTGGAAAAAAGTTTTAGACCTCATCGAGGAAAGAAGGGAAGGAGCAATGGTCCAACTTGCCTACTACCAACACAAACTTAAGCAAGGTTATGATGCCAAGGTGAGACTAAGGCCACTAGCACATGAGGATCTGGTATTAAGAAAAGTTTTGGGCACTATAAAAAATCCCGCATGGGGAAGCTCGGACCAAATTGGGAAAGGCCATATCGTATCACCTCGATGGGTGGCATAGGGGCCTACTTTTTAAAAGATTTGGATGAGCATGTAGTGCCACGTCCTTGGATTGTAAATAACCTAAAAATGTACTATTATTAATGAAAGTTCATATTCTTGGTACTACCCACTTGTGCATTCTTAGTTAAGTGTTAAACAAAACCCGGATCCTCGCATAGCTCCTCGGACCACAAGCTTGGGGGAAATTAACCGCTACTCAATTTTTATCCAAGTGTTAAACAACCCAAGTCCCGCATGACTCCTCGGACCACAAGCTTGGGGGAAATTAAATACTACGTAGTTTTTATCCAAGTGTTAAACAAAACCCAAGTCTGCGTGGCTCCTCAAACCATAGACTTAGGGGAAATTAGTCACTATCCTCTCATTCATACTTAGCCGTATTACTTAAACTACGAGTAATGGGTTATCCTTGGAGGTCTAGTAACACAATCAAAATTCATTCACAATGAAGACAAAAATGGAAGCAAAAAATGAAGTTCAAAGAAGAAATTATATCATTCATTAAGCTCCAAGATGCGTCATTTTACAAACATTAACAAAAGCTTAGGACATTAATGTAGGACTTCATGGAAAATGAAGACTGATTCTCTCCTTAGAAAAGGGAATCCCCTTTTCCCTTTCTCTAATAATAAGGGTTCCAAACCTATCTTCTACCTCGACCACTATTCCCGATCCCATTATACCTGAAGGGAAAGGGGGGAACGAGGAGGTGCGACCACCGACCAAGGACAAGTTGCTTGAGGACACCCATCGGGGTTACCCGAACACGGAATCTCGCGAATATCCACGGGGAAGAAGATATTCTTGATCCTTCTAAGGTCAGAGTCTGCAAGAATTGCTGCCCGGTCCAAGGCTACTCCCCAAGACTCGGTGACGTAGTCCTTGCAAACCACAACCACCTCCTTAGTCAGCCTGGCTTGATCCGCCACCACTGCGCTCATAAGAGGCTACCACCGCAACCTCAACAACCTCCTTAGCCAAACAAGCCACCTCCTTTGCCTGTAGCAGCTATGCCTTGAGGTCCGAGACCATTTGCCTCTCGGTCGCAAGGTTTATCTCTGTTGTGTAAAGCTACTAGCGCATGTCCTCGGCCTGCTTCGTTGTAGTCTTAAAGCCCACCTTGGCACTTTCCCGGGCCTTAAATGCCTCTTTATTTTCCTTGTTCAAACGCTCTTTGTCCAGCCCGAGAGCACCCGTAACCTTCTCCGCGATGAGGCGAGATCGAACCTCAACGTTCAGCACTTCTCGAGAATTCTTTGCCTACTCCTTGGCCACAGATCTGTTGAGTGACCTGCACGAAAATAACGAAAAAATTATTAAAACGAGAACAACAGATAGATGGGCATGGAATAAAGAACCTGAACAAGGAAGAATCTTTGTTTTACCATGGCAAGATCTCTCTTCAATGACATGAAGAGGTCTCGATTTCCTAGTGACTCGTGAGCCCTTCCATGTCAAAAGGCGAAGGAGGGGCACTACGGGGCCTCGACAAGGTAGGATGCCTGCCCCCTGCTAGGACTCCCAAAGGGTCACATCCCATGGGATAGGGCGCCCTCCCCTCAAAGCGGGAGACCAGTGTGTTGCTCCCTCTTGATAACCGCCTCCTCTTGGCTATCAATGGACTTAGTCCTCTTGTCCTTTGGCTCCTTGCCTTTTTTCTCATTGTTTGGCCCCTCTGCGAGGCCAACCTCACCTTCCTCCAATTCTTCCACCGGCCTCTTCCGCCTCAAATTAAGAATGGGTTGTAGCACGGGGTCAGCGGAAGGAGGAAGAGGAGGAGGAAGTTTAGCTGGAACCTACTCCTTAGGGGCATCCTTGGAGGACTGCCCCTTATTCCTATTGGACATGAGCCACCTAAGCCCGGACCTCGGCTTCAAATCCATACCTTCCTCTTCGACTTCTTGGCTCGTGTCAATCCGAGCAACCACCAGCCTTGGAGAGTAAGCCGTTGAGAAGCGATCAAGGTGCGAGCCGGAATCTGAAAGCTCTATTGGCCTTGTTGATACCTCGCCCTCTTTATGGAGATAGAAGCGATCGATTTCAACTTCGAGAGATGAATGTGAGGAGTCAATTCCTTCCCCTAGATCGGCTATCTCTTGGAGAATGCGCTATGTGGGCAGTTGGACTAATGGTAGGTCTTTCCGAGCAAGGAAGCCTAGTTTAGAAACGCGTCAATACGGGCCAATCGGGGACTCCCGGCCCTTATCGCTTAACCAACGTCCACGAAAGCGCGGAGAGAGGCTCATAGTCCAAGATGAGGTGAGCAAAGACGCAATTGTCCGTCCTCGCTCACAAAGATCTCGGACCTGAGAAGGTAGTTGAGAGCCTGGACGTTGACCAAACTTATCCTCGAAGTAATGTACGCTTTGTCCGCAAAAAACCAAAGGAAGGTTATGTCGGTCCGAAAAGGCAAATAATCAAAGCCGAGATCAAAATAATTGAAAGGGAAGCTTAAAACTAAGATCCCCGCCAAGGGATCTGACCCTATAGTGCCCCACCTGGTACTCCCCTAATCTGGGGCGCTTAAGACCGTCATGCCATGCTCCGGAGACAATCAAATGGTCATCCTTCAAGCCTTTGTTGGACTTGGGAAGGCGGGATATCAGCCTCACCTCGTCGGACCTGGATTTTAGGTAATATGACTCATTAAGGCAATGGCACTCGTACAAGTGAACTACATCGTGCCATGAGAAGCCAAGGTTCATCTCTGTTCATTTAGAGCGTCTACGCACCCTAAAATCCAAAAAATGTTAGCGACACATTCTTTGGGCCACCCTATGACTACGCAAGTAATCCCTACTTATCCTCCCCATAGGGATCATCATTCCTTCTTCTATGAAAGCGATCATAGGAATGACGACCCCGCCTGTCTCTCTCTTGGTTAAGATCTGGTCCGAGGAGCGGATTCTAGACCCACTCCCTCCTGGGATACAAGATTTGGCCTTGAAACCTTCCATACCGACTAGAGAATCTACTACTTTCTAAAACTTACCTATTCTACTAACCCTAGGCGGTGCGAAGAAGGTTTACTAATGGAAGGAAGCCGAGAAGAACAACAGAGAAGAAAAGTTAAGGAATACGGGAAATGAATACTTACGGGAGCGCAGATCCTAAACCTCTCGAGCTTTCAAAGAATCACTGAAATCCTCATGAAAGTGGCAATGGACTTTAGAGTGTTTTGTGAGAAGAGGTGCTAAAGTGCTCGAACGCTTGGTTTTCTTTTCTAAAAAAGGAAGTATTTCCCCTCAAGAACCTTATATAGCAAGGAGAAACTGAACGGGATTACTCCCGCCCAAAGAATTGGAGGAATATCTACCGTTGATTGAATGCCCCACCGTTGGATGTGGGAGACATGAAGCCGCCTGGTGTAATTAATAGCGCCTCGTGGGCTACGAAATACCATAGGCAATAATGAAGCACGTGAGGCTGTACCCTCACACGTGTGAGTTAAGAAATTGTAATAATTTACCCAATAAGTATCAAAATCCCACCTTTTCTCCTCGAATAAAGAGGGAAAAACCGGAATTTTGAGGGGGCTATTGTAAGGCAAAGGCCCAATGCCCAAAATCATACAGTGGGCTTTGGGCCCCATACGGGATTGTCAACCATGTCCGAGGAGAGGATCTAGATACCAAAGGGGCTCCCGGCCCAGTTCATGTGGGCCTCAAGATGTTTAGAAGGTGGTCCGAGGAGGAATGTCTCTTCGGACATAACAAATATGGCTTGCATTCTGCCTACTGGAAGGACCCATCCCTACGGGCATTAGTAATAAGGATAAGTCCCACAGCCCATAGGAAGGAAGAAAGCATAGGGTGTCCAAGGAGAGGTCTGAATCGCCACATTAAATGCATTGCGACTACTTTTCTAGCCACATTAATGTTGAAGGGACCGTGAACAATGCTGCCTTGGCTACCACCACTCATAGAAAGATGGGGGGGATGTCCGATGGGACAAGCACTCAAGTGAGGGTCCGGATAATCAACAATTGTAAGACCCCGATGGCTTCAAGAGGACTATATAAGAAAGGTGAGTCCCCATGAAGAAAGGGACGGAGAAAAAAGAAAATTAGAATAGAAGAACAATGCAAGAACCATAGTCTTTGATCAAGGACCCATATACATTCCCCGCGTCTCCTCGGACTGAAAATCTATGGACGTGAAGGGGATTTTCCCACTTTTAATTGTTTTATGGCCCAACTCTGGCTAGAATACACTTTGTTAAGGCCTAGTTCTATAGCCCACTCTCTACAAATTCATTGTTTCTGGACTCCTTGGACTAGAACCCCATACCTGTTGGGCCTGGGCTCTAAATTGTGACCTTACAACACTAAATGGGCAAACCGCCTTCTTTTATAGGTCAAGTGTACAACTCTGATAATTAGCCAAAGCTATTTCAATTATATAAAAAAAAAAAAATCAAATTGTTATGAATAATTTATCATTAAATTTATATCAACAACAAATCTTAGGAAATAGTATGGTTAACCCTTAGAATTAACCAAATCTTACTCTCTTTTTCCCACAAACGATGCCAACCGATAGTGTTGAAAAATCAATGGGCTAAATGGGCCAAGCTTCAACAACAATTTTGTGACCAAAAGAAAAAAACTATTAAAGGAAACTAGGATGAAACGGGCAAGGACCCTCCAATGGTTAAGTTAGTTCTCTTTTTTTGGGAAATAAGTATGGAGAGGCTAAAATTGGTTTAACATACCTTAGTTTGTTGAAGGTGGATCCCTTTATAGAGAACTTGGAGTGGGTCTACTTGTTTGGTTCCACTAATATCACGGAAGATGTGGGGATTTCGTGGAGCATTGCATAAGAGACAAGTGCACTTAGTAGAATGTGGGAGAGAACTTTGAGGAGTTTATCCCACATTTAGGAAACTGAAATCTGGTTACTCATATTGAACAATCATGATGCTTAATATTTTTCTAAGTTTTTATACTCAAGTATATTATGCTCTTGAACTACTGTCAAGACCCTTTCAATCTCTTTGTGCACTTGCTCCTTGTTATTTCTCTAAATTTTCCTTTAGGGTTCATCCTAGATGTTGTTGGGCTTAGACGATCTTTATGGACGAACTAGACTTTGTATTTTACTATCGCTTGCCCCCTTGTCCATAATTTGTCTTAACTATCGCCCACCACATTTTTATGTTGTTTTCTAATATGTTATTTTACAAGTGGTACTTAGCGATTTGTTGACAACTTGTAGATGTGGCATCATAGATGGCGTTGGATTTTTTAGTGGAGATGATGAAACGTGGTGGAGTATCATTGGCTAAGAAGTCGAGATACTTTGTTCTTCGAGAAATCATGATACGTGGCACTTTTTTATTAGCTTGTGTCACATTAGTGTCCCACCCGATCACCAGTAAATAGTTCAATACCTCTGATACCCTCTTCACTACAAATTTTCTCTTCTAACATTTTTGTCTCAACTTATCCTTCGCACTTCATCTAGTTCTCTTTCATCCTTAATCATTTTTGTCTAACTCTGCATCTTTTCCTCCTCATTTGTATTTTTTTTTTTTTCTTTCCTTTAAAATGGTCAAAATTGAAATTTTATTTTCTAGTGATAGGGATGATAAGAAGATAGATGAGTATTATGATGAGAGCAATAATAGCAATGATAATACTAATGATAGTGAGAATAGTATTGGAGACGAGTTGTCGACGAGCAAGATTATTCTGGGGGTCCCTAGAATTCCTTTAGAGGTATTCCAGGAAGAGATGAGAAAAAGGACGATGTCTAGCTCATCCGCTAGCTCCTCTTCTATTCCTTCTCCTATTTCTTTGTATGTTCCTCAATCCTCTCCTTCTCTTCATCTTTCCATTAACACCATCTCTTCTTATGCTTTAAAAATCTTGCCTACACCAAATTCTAAAAAATTATGCAAAATTAGAAGTAAATACCAAATTCTTGATGATGTACATACCCGTCTTACTATTGAGGGGAGTGGTGTTGTACCCTCAACTCCTCATGGGTTGGCTTTTATGAAGCCTATTTCCTAGGTAGCCTTAGGCTGCCTTTGAATGCTTCTACTAGGGAGCTTTTGTTTAGATTAGGTGTTGCCCCCAACCAACTTAATCCCAATGGTTGGAGAATAATCACGGCAGTGCAAGTTTTGTGAAGAGAGGTGTTTGAAGGAAATCATCCTCTTCTTGTAGTCGAATTCCTTTATTGCTACAAACCCTCTAAAATTAATTAGTCCATAGGTTTTTATCAATTCTCGCCTAGGCACAATGACTCGTAGAATGATTAGATCCCTTTCCTCATCCGATAGAGAGTGGAAGAAGGAATTCTTTTTAGTTTCTAGTTTCTAGGTTGGTGACCGCATTGAGGTTGGTAGGGATTGGTTTCCCCTACAATTGGTGCTTTAGGTCGTTTTTGTCCCGAGGGTAGGTAACTTTCTAATGTTTTGTCTTATTTTTCTTTTCCTCATCTAACCTACTATTTCTTTTCAGCTCTCACTCATCCAAGTTTAAGCAATCACCATTCAAACTGCATTTGACGAGCTCATGCTTTCCTTGATAAGAGCTTTCATTCATTGGTCACCCTTATTCGTTTAGCTTGTTGGGGACTCGGACCAGAACCGTTAAAGGAAGCTCGTTCTTACGTGATTAGAATTTATCAAAGTGAGCTCTTTTCTCACCTCGTCTTTCTTTTTACTTGGTACAAATTTTTCATAGCTTGTTATTCTTATTCATTCATCAATTTTTTTAGGGATGGCAACGATGAATAAAAACAAGGAAAAGGAGATCATTGGTAGGGAGGACGTTACTCGTCTAGAAAAGGCTATCCCTATTGAGACTCGTCTAACTCATGTAAGTCTAAAACCTTCAATTCCCAATTCTTTTGGAAAGAGAAAATTTGCAGCCAAGGCTGTAGACAAGTCAAATCTCCCTAGCCCTTGTAATCCCAAAAAAAAAACAAAAAATAGATCCGTCCAACACAAACAAGGCTCCATTCATCAAACTTGATACTTTAAACCTTGAAGCTCCAGCTATCGATGCTCCTCCTATTAATCAAGACATTGGACCATCTACTAAACCTACCATAAAAGAGTCTATGACTCTTCTAAGGAGTGAGACCTTAGCTTGGCACAAATTCAAGCAAATAGTGAAGACTAAGGACGTGTCTATTTGCTATGACATGTTAATGAGGGAATTTGAGCGGTCAACGATTCATGACCTTTTCAAGGTACAAAAATATTCATTCTTATTTTTATTGAATATGTATATGTCGGTTCAAGCCCTAAATGTTTATGTTTCGAGTTATGTCTAAGTTTTTGACTGCATCCATGCAAGCTAAGGATTTGGACAAAGAAAAGAAAAGGTTGGACGTTCAAGTTCGTGAACTGGAAGGAGATCTTAGATGAAATTCCAAGAAAACATGAAGCTTAAGCATACGTCTAAGAAGTTGTCAACGAAGGTAAAGGAGTTGAAAGAACTGGTAGAGGAGTTGAAGATTGACATCGTTGAGAAGGAGACTCGTCTTGACCATCTTCGAGAACAAATGACGATTTGTCCAAAACCAAGGAAGAAATTATAGCTGAGTTCAAAGCGTCCAGCGCTTTTTCAAAGATTACGGATGAACACTATGCA
This sequence comes from Quercus dentata, assembly GCA_028216015.1. Taxonomy (NCBI): domain Eukaryota; kingdom Viridiplantae; phylum Streptophyta; class Magnoliopsida; order Fagales; family Fagaceae; genus Quercus; species Quercus dentata. The sequence goes on from CP116447.1 coordinate 101,633,551, forward strand.
ACTAGTTTTAAGGATTTTCGCCAAGATGCTAAAGACCATTTTCTCGGGGTTGATTTTAGCCTGATTAAGCTTCGTGTAGCTAGTGAAGACTCTATTCTCATCAGTGGGTCAGACGATGTGGATGTGGAAGACGATGCAACTACCAATGACAATGTTGTTCCCTAGTCGAAAACTCTAGTTATCAACAATGATGAAGCCCAGTAGTTTTATTTCTCCTTTCTATTTTTTTTTTAAATTTTATTTAATCGTTCTTGCAAACAGTTTATAGGGTCTGTTGTTTTGGACCATGTTAACTCCATTTAAGTACATTTACTTCATCCAAGGTTTCTATATATTGGCCTTTTTTAGCTTTAACTTATAAGGGTTTTTGGACAATGGTCATCTACCCTTTTATTTATGAAGTTAATTTCATTTATCATGTATGTTAGGACATATGTGGAACATGTTATGAACATATGTCATTTAGAATTAGCTAATCCTTTGACAAAACGCACTTTACTTGTAATTGGGTAGATCTAGGATGTGTTTAATACTTCAAGGAATAAGAGTTCAAATCCAAGTATTGAAGTTATGCAAATCTGTCCAAGAATCAAGTGTTCATTAAAGCTTCACAAATAGCCCGACGGATGTATCTATCGAGATTTAATTATTCGAATCTCAACAGATAGCTCGACAGATGTATCTATCAAGAATTACGAAATTCAGATTTTCAGATATGTTTTTCACGCATATCCAAGCTATGTGTTTAGGTTTTCTTTTCTCACAACCCTAGACATATATAAGGATTATTTTAAGGGCCGTCTAAGGAATAAAAAGGTTGTGGTACTTCTTGTTACATGCATATTGTGACCGGAGACAATTTTCCCTAATTCATCTTTCTCTTGATGAAGCTGCTACGTTTGTACAATCGTATGCTTTTGTAACCAATGAGCTTCTTGATCTTCATCGTGTGGATGAACTAAAGAACTTTGCAGCCAACATCTTTCTCAAGTTGGTGTGTTAGTCACATACTTGGATCCGTGCATCGATTGGTTAGTCACGTACTTTGAGCCGTGCATTGAAAAGAGAGATTATCACTACATTACAAGTCCAATTGTGTATTACGGTAAGAGTTCAATTGTAGGTTGGTATATGGTACTGAGATTCCTTTACTTGTAACTGCTTATTTTAATAATAATGGATTCTCAAAAGTGGTGACCTTAAATTCACACGATGAGATTTTTGCCTCAGAGATTTTCTCCATTCGTAAACAAATCACCATGTCAAATTTAGTTTCCGCTACGTTTAGTTATTTGGTGATTTGTTTGTGCTACCACGCATATTGCATGTTGAATTGACTTAATTAATTCGCTCGGCTAATTAATTGGTTAATTTACCTAAAGGGTTAATACATTCTTGGCCTATCGATGTACATGCTTGTTCATCCATAATTTGGACAATCATTCTATCGCTTTGTTTTTTATGTTTTATTCATCCATTATTTGGACTTAAATAATTTAAGGATAATAGACGATTCTTGTTTATATCCATTATCTAGTTATTGCATGCTTATATTCATCTTTAACAGTATTTTGACAAATATATGAGGGAGGTATTTGTTCCTTCCTTTTACCTTAAGGTTTTATTTCTAATTTATGATATTGTGCCTTTCCTTCATCTAAAGGCGGCTTATGATGAAACATCCCTGCATCCATAGATTTTATTCATCTATGGCTTTTTGCCTTTTGATTGTGAGTTGATTTCACAAAAGATTTATAAAACACTTAATAGAAGTCCACACTACTTTATATAAAAGTCAACAACTTTGTACATCACATTGTCCACAATCATGGCACATGCAAACAACCAAGTGCCTTCTAGGGAATTAAAATACTTAATACATAAACATGTCCATAGCACATGCTAATAGCTAGTGCTTTTAGGGAATTCAAATACTTAGGAAATAAAATACTTAAAATAATCAACTTTTAAACACATACATTTCATAGAAAATAGGGTGATTCCATGATCCTCCTCATCTATGACCTCATCTATGACCTTTTACTGGTAGTACTTCCTCAAGTGCTCCGCATCCCACGGATGATTAAGCCATCATCCATCCATGACTTCTAGATAGTAGGTCCCTCATCTCCTTAGTGGAAAGAGAGACCCTTTTTCAAAATGAGGTCTTCAATATTGAACTCGCCTAGGCTTGACCATTACATCGTGGTACTTGTTTATTAGATTCTTATATCATGCTACCCTCTACTCGCATCCATTCTTACCTCATCAATGAGGTCAAGATTTAAATGGAATTGCTTCTCATTCTCCTCATCTTTATAGTTAGCAACATTCATGGACTCTTTGATATAGGAAGAGGTTGCAGAAACCAACTTCCTTTGAGTTAATCCTTTATCTTGTTGATAGACAAGACAAGTTTTAACATACAACTCAATGTCTAAATCCATCTTAGGCTAATAGCAAGAATGGGATAGCAAAGTATACATTCTATCCTTACCAATATGTCCTGCCTATTGTGGATCATAAGTCTCTTTCATCACTCCCCTACAAATCTTCCCACTAGGAACATATAGCTTGCCACCCTTTGCATACAGCAACCCATCCTTAAGCCAAAAGTGACACACTAGGCTTACAATCACTTCTTGCACCAATTTCTAGTAGATAGCATCAAGCTTTGAACTCTCCTTGATCCTTTTCACAAAATCTTACTCAACTACGGTCAAGGGAGCAACATACTCTTACATTTGTTTATGATTAAGTGCATCTTCACAAGACCTTTACTGACCTTATGCCCTAGGAACATAATCTCTTGCTGGGCAAATGCACACTTCTTCTTCTTAACATACAATTTATGTTCCCTCAATCTAGACAACACCTTCCTAAAGTGTTCCAAGTGATCCTCCGTAAACTCGCTATAAATTATTATGTCATCTAAGTAAACCACAACAAAATGGTCTAACTCATAGAATACACCATTCATCAAATTGCGGAATGTGGGAGAGGCATTCGTTAAACAAAGGCATAACCGAAATTCATAGGAACCCTACTTGAGTTACACAAGTCGTCTTTGGTTCATCCCCTTCAAAGAATCCTCACTTGCCACAAGCCCCGACCTTAAGTCCAGTTTGGTGAAGTAAATGGCCTTGCACAATCTATCGACAGTCTTGAATCAAAGGGACAGATACTTGTTCTTTACCGTTACTTTGTTCAAGGCTCTATTATCTACTCACATTCACAATAAGCCATCTTTAGAGGGTGAATGTAACCCGCATCAAGCAATTTAGTCAATATCTTTCTCATCTCAACCAGCTCTATAAGGGACATTCTATACGAAGCCTTCGAAGGAGGCTTGGAACCAAGAACCAACTTGATCTTGTGATCAACGAAACACCTTAATGGAAGGGTCTTAGGCAATTCTGGCATCACATCAACAAACTCCTCTAGCGATCCAAAGAACAACATCTAAAACTTCAATGAACTTGTCCTACTTAACCTCGATCATTGCAGCCAAGTAAGTCATCTCCCCTTTCTTCAGCCCATGCTCAACCTGCATGGCTGACACCATTGGTTTTTTCCCTTGCTAGTCTTACTATTTCCGATCACATGTCTAGCAGGAACATAGCAGGGCTGCTTCTCATCAAAGATCAACATCACCCTAATGAATGGCAACAAGTCCGCCTTTGCAACCACAAATAACTCATCACCCAAAATTACATCAAAATCATCCAATTGCATGATTAGAAAATTCACCTTTCTTGTCCACTCGCCAACCTTAAACTTCACACCAAAAGCAATTCCAAAAATAGGTTTTGCCTTTGAGTTGACTACCTTGATCTTACTTAGACGCTTACTCACTTTCAAACCCAATTGTTGGACCATGCGCTCAACAACAAAATTATGAGTAGCACCAATATCAAGCATTACTTTAACCCCATTCCCATTCATCTCTAGTTGAACATAAGACAGCCCCCTTAGAAATACTTCCCGCACTAAATGCATTCGGCAATTGTAAGAGGTTCACATGACTGGAACTTCTTCATCGACCGCCCCTTATCATCTTTAGCAACCATGACATTAAGTTTCTCATGCTTAGGGCAATCTCTTACTCGATGACGGTAGAACTTTCCCCTTCACTCTTGTTACCCCAATTCTTCTTCTACTTATCCTTGTTCTTCTTACCATCTTTATTCTACTTGTCTTTGCCTTTGTCCTTGTACTTACGTTTCTCATCTTCACCACTTGGCTTAGTGTATTTGTAGTCCACTAAGGCATCTACAAACATGGTAGGTAGTAGCGGATCACAAGGCTGCAACCCGCACAAGAAATTGAACAACTTGTCCTACTCGGACATGTTCTTGATATCCAACATTAAAGAACTAAATCTCTTAACATACTCTCGCACCATACTAGTGTGTTTCAATTTCTTCAATGAGTCTCTTGCAACCTAGGTAATGTTGATAGGCAAGAACTGGTCCTTCAATTTTTTCTTTAATGCATCCCACGAGTCAATCTTCCCTCTACCAACATCTGCATCACCTTCCACATGGGTTCTCTACCATAACTTGGCATCTCTTGAAAGATACATGCTAGTAATTGTCACTTTCTCTTGATCAAGCAGCCTTGAAGTATCCATGAACCAAAGGAAATTTTCAAATCTTCGGCACTCTTAGCACCATTAAAGGGTTTTGGTTCAAGCACCTTCGCTTTTGTGACCACTTCCCCCTCCCAAGGAAGTCCACTAATTGCCCTTTTCAACAAGGAAATCTCAGTCTCAAGTTGGCTTGATGTCGCTCTTATTGCCCATGCAACAACCAACACTTCAACTCGAATTAATGCAACATCCCTCTATTTAGTAAGTTCCCTCCTTATCACAGAATTTTTCGTAGAAAGAGCATCCAATCTGGAGAAATACACAAAATTCTCTCTAAGGAAAAATACACTTTTGTTGATACTCCCAACGGCCTTAGGGTCGTATACACAGAAAAGAATCGCCTGAGTCTTGGACATTCTGCCACTTGTGGTCCGACTTAAGGCACCTTGAACCGATGTTGTATTGGTCTGCTTTCCACATTTTTAGCCCCTACCCAGTAAGTATGATCATCAAGAAAACTAGGCACTGCTTAATAATTGCTTATAACTACCACTACACACGCTACACATGCACAACCCATGTCTCGGCAGATCATGGGGCCTTTGCCTATCCTCCAACAACCACAACATGTTTCCCCACGTTTTGGGAGACTTGATCTATACTCAAGCCCTCCTTCGTCAACAACATAACTCACACAGCATGCCCATATGCAGCACTTATCAAGTAAATGCTATCACCCCACTATCATTTGTCTATGCATTTAACCAAGACTCACCAGCCCAATGCTTTGCATATAGCATCTAATTACACATCATCATAGCAGCTCAGCCCTACTTTTTACACAAGCCACCAAGCCCACACATAAGCAACCAGCCAACAAACCACCAATGTCATGCACCGCCACATAAGGTCGACACCACCTGTTTTTTCCCATGATCAAAACCAACTCTGCCCACCATAGCCCCTCTCTTCCATGGCTTTGGGGCATCATCTGGAGCAAGATGCCTCAACATGCTACCCCTTAACACTACTCACCAATCCAACTCGAGTAGGGAGACCGGGCATGTCCCCCTCAAAGAGCCCTTAAGAGCATTACTAATCTGGCATGAAGAGCCATCAATGTGTTGAGAAAGCATGCAACCAAGTAATCGGCCTAATGTTGCCCAAGCACCCCTATTCCTTATACCATCTTCAGCAACAAGTAAAGCTCCAAACAACATGTGTGGTTGTGGTTGGAGCACATAAAATAAAAAAGCTAAATGACAAAAAGAAACTAAAGAGGTACATTGAAAAAGAAACATAAGAAATACTATGAAATAAGGGGCACTAGGTGAACGAAGAAAGAAGAAAAAGTAGAGGAACAGGATGCACGAATGGGATGAAGAAAAAGAAGAAGAAAGGGCATTTGGTATAGGAAACATGGAAAAAATGTTCGACGATAAAGGTAGTGACATGAGCACAAAAAAGCTTATAAGTCACCGAGAGTTTCAGATGCTAAAACTTGATTATTATTTTTTCTAATTTGGTTCGGTACTAATATTTAGGCTGAAATTTGATATATACTCCGGTATGGCCAAAATGACCCGGTACAAGCTAGCATTTTAACTGGAACGAAATGGATCATTTTCTGTACAGACTTAGTCATCGGTACAAAAAATTCCAAACGTACCGACCGATACAAAATTAATTTATTGAGTTAAAGGCCGTGCATTGCACAATTTTATTATAAATTTATAAAATATATATTTTATAAGATAAACAATAACAAAATAAATAATTATTACAATAACAAAAGACATAAATTGTATTGGTATAATAACTATCAATTATAAAATGATAACACTTATATAAAAAATAATAATAAATAAATAAATAATTATGTAACATACCAATTGTGCTCTAATGAGAATTTTGTATTTTTGGGAGATTGTTGAATACTTCTTTGTACACTATATTTTAATGTATCATTGTTCTTTATTGGAAAATTTAATGATTGATAAAAATCATATCGGACCATATTTAATGATTGATAATATATATATATATATATATATATATATATATATATATATATATATATATATACTTGTAGGGGTAAAGGCCCAAGGCCCAAAATCGTCTGTGGGCCTTGGGCCCCATACGGGATGGTCAACCATGTTCGAGGAGAGGGCGTAGATACCAAAAGGGCTCCGGCCTAGTTTTTGTGGGCCTGAAGATGTTTAGAAGGCGGTCCGAGGAGGAATGCCTCCTCGGACATAACAAATATGGCTCAAACATGCATTCTGTCTACTAGAAGGACCCATCCCTACGGGCATTAATAACAAGGATGAGTCCCACAGTGCTCATAGGAAGGAAGGAAGCATAGAGTGTCCAAGGAGAGGCTCGCAATCGCCACATTAATATAGAGGGGACATATGAACAGTGCTGTCTTGGCTACCACCACTCACAGAAAGATGGGGGAGATGTCCAATGGGACAAGCACTCAAGTGAGGGTCCGGATAATCAACAAGTGTAAGGCCCCGATGGTTTCAAGAGGACTATATAAGAAAGGTGAGTCCCCATGAAGAAGGGGACGGGGAAAAAAGAAAATTAAAACAAAAGAACAATGCAAGAACTATAGTCTTTGATCGGGGACTCGTATACATTCCACGTGTCTCCTCGAAATGAGAATCTATAGACGTGAAAGGGATTTTCCCACTTTCAATTGTTGTATGGCCCAGTTCTAGCTAGAATGCACTTTGTTAAGGCCTAGTTCTATAGCCCACTCTCTACAAATTCATTATTTCTGAGCTCTTTAGACCAGAACCCCATACCTGTTGGGCCTGGACTCTAAATTGTGACCCTACAATTGGCGCCGTCTGTGGGGAGAACTTGTGCCTTAGCAAGTGCGACCGTTAGAAATGGAAGGATCGGGTTACGCCAAATGGGACCTGCAGACTCCCATTTCTGAACCTCGAACGGGAAAGAGATCAAGACAAGCGACAAGATGGAAGCGCAAATACCTCCTACACAAGCGAAGTCGCTCGAAAGGAAAGGTCTTGCATTCCAAAAGCGGGACGATAATAGGGCTCTGACAAGAAATCGACGATCCGAAGAGGAAGTTACGCCGAGTGTAGCGGCGGCCCTTCCCCTAGTCCAAACAACAGTGACGAAGAGGATAACGAGTACGGGAGAAAGTCGAGAACCCCACCAAGTGAAACGCGGCCACAAAATTCTGTCTTACAAGGGCCTAGCAAACAACGCCATAAGTATGGCCCTGGACAACATCTTTCAGTCACCCTTCATGCGCAGGATAGAGGGAGCTGAACTTCCTCGACAATTCCACCAACCCACTTTCGCCATATATAATGGTCGGATAGACCCCGTAGAGCACGTAAGCCAGTTTAACCAGAGGATGGCCGTCCATTCCAGAGACGAAGCATTGATGTGCAAAGTGTTTCTGTTCAGTTTGGGACCCATGGCGATGAGGTGGTTTGACATCCTCAAGCCAAACTCCATAAATTCTTTTAAGTAGCCTACCCAGGCTTTCGATTCTCGCTTCATAACAAGCGAGTAGGGTCCCGGCCCTTAGATTCCCTCCTGTCCTTATCCATATGAGAAGGAAAGACCCTGAAGGCCTACTCGGATAGGTACTAGGAGATGTATAAAGAGATAGAGGGAAATTATGATGACGTCGCCATCAGCAGCTCAAGAGAGGCCTACCGACAGAGCACGGTTTAAGGAAGTCCCTAATTGGGAAACCAGTCACCAGCGTGCACCAGCTCATGGACCGAATCGACAAGTACAAGAGGGTCGAAAAGGACCAACAAACGAGAAAGGGTAAAGTGAAGGTTATTCCTCAGAAGAGGAGGGACTTCAGGTCGGACCGATTTAGTAACAACAAGCGGCCGAGAAGGGATTATTCAGAGCAGTCTAGATCCACCAGAGTGCAGGCGATTCACGCTGTGTTCCGAGAACCATTACATAAGATCTTAGAGAAAGTCAAGAACGAACCGTTCTTTCAATGGCCAAGTAGAATGGCAAAGCGACCCTATGAAGCGCAACTAGAGCCTATATTGCGAATACCACCAGAACCGGGGCACATCATTGATAATCGTAGAAACCTGAAAAATCACTTGGACCAACTAGTTCGAGAGGGAAAGCTGAGACATCTCTTGCATCATCCTAGTGGATGACAAGAGCAAACGAGCATCGAGGCAAGGCAAAGCACCTTGAGACCGCCTATTGGCATGATAAATGTCATTCTTACCGCTCTAGGAAGAACCGGCTCCCATCCTTTCGAGTGATGTCGGTGGCCCAACTCCCCACCTGAAGGCGACGATCGTGAGTCTAAGAGGCCTAAAGGGATGGCCTCACCCATACCTGGATTCTCGGATGAGGATAAAGTTGGAACCATCCAGCCCCATAACGATGCTCTATTCGTCACACTCGGGATTGGGGTATATGACGTGAAGAGGGTGCTAGTCGATCAGGGCGGTGTCGTGGAAGTAATGTACCTCGACCTATACAATGGGCTGAAGTTGAGACCGGAAGACCTAACAACATACAACTCTCCTTTGGTAAGTTTCGAAGGGAAAACTGTTACTTCGAAGGGCCAAATTAGGCTACCTATATAAACAGGCTCGGACATAGTGGAGGTGGACTTCATAGTGGTGGACGCATATTCGCCCTACATCGCCATTGTAGCCGGACCACGGCTTCATGCCCTAATGGTCAGTATCCTCAACCTTACACCAAAAGGTGAAGTACCCGTCGGAGGGTCGGGTCAAAGAAGTGGTAGGGGACCAAGCCATGGCCCAGCAATGCATGGTGTCCGCTATCTCGCAACGGCCGAATGTCAAGCCCTTAACCTCTACCGAAAATGACTTATAGCAATTAATAGCCCCAACCCCTACCCCCGTGTGGTAGAGGACCTGTCAAGGAGGCAAGCTATGAGAATATGGAAAAAGTTCTTGTGGGTTCCGATCTGGAAAGATTTTTTCTGGTTGGCTCGGAACTACCACCCCAAGAGAAGGAAAAGCTAATTGATTTTTTCAAAGAAAATGTGGACGTGTTTGCATGGGACACCTACGAGGCTCCGAGGGTTGATCTGAATTTCATATGCCATCATCTTAATGTTAGTTCGACTGTCACACTTAAGAAACAACCTCCTCGGCGACCGTTGAAAGAACATGCCGATGCGGTGAAGGAGGAGGTGATGAAACTAAAGAGAGTAGGGGCTATCAAATAAGTTTTTTACCCCGTGGCTGGCCAATATAGTTATGGTGAAGAAGAAGAGTGGGAAGTGGCAAGTCTGCGTGGACTTCACGGACCTAAATAAGGCCTCGCCCGAAAGATCCTTTTCCTATGCCTCGGATAGATCGATTGGTGTATTCAACCGTGGGGCACCCTCGAATGAGCTTCTTAGACGCCTTTCTTTGTCCTATTAAACAAGTGGAAAGGGTTCGAATGGACTCAAGAATTAGCCTTCCAGCAGCTCAAAGAGTATCTGTCTCGGCCACCAATCATGTCCAGTCTTGAAGCCGACGAGGTTTTATTCGCCTACATTGCCGTGGCCCCTCACGTAGTGAGCCTAGTGTTGATCCGGATGGATAATGTCATATAACGGCCTATCTACTACGTGAGCAAGTCATTGCATGAGGCAAAGATTCGTTACCTTCCCCTAGATAAGGCCATCCTGGCGGTCGTACAAGCCACACGAAAGCTCCCCCACTATTTCCAAGCACACACTGTTGTTGTATTAACCCAACTCCCGCTCAGGTCAATACTCTAAAGTGCTGATTACACAGGGAGAATAGCTAAGTGGGGTACCATTCTTGGCGCCTTCGACATTAGGTACATGCCTCGCAGCGCTGTGAAGGGCCAAGTCCTCGTGGATCTGGTAGCTGAATTTGCTGAACCCTCACCAAAAGAAGGGGAGGGATGCCAAGCACAAACGGAAAATTAGTCGACACGGTCTCTCGGCAAGGGCCCACCTATTGGAAAGCATATGTTGACGGTGCAGCAAATCAAAGGGGCTCTGGTGTGGGGCTCATCCTAATTTCCCACAAGGGGATTACCATCGAGAAATCACTAAGGTTGGGCTTTTCAACCACGAATAACAAGGTAGAATATGAGGCCTTGTTAGAAGGAATGTCTATGGTCGAGAAACTGGGTGGGAAATCCATATACACGTTCTCGGACTCAAGGCTTGTTGTAGGACAAGTAAATGGGGAATTGGAGGCAATGGATGAAAGAATGCAAGAGTACTTAGCCCAAACAAAGCGCTTGCAGGTGCGTTTTAACTATTTTAGCCTGGCGCATGTATCCAGAAGTGAAAACACCCATGCTGATTCTCTTGCCACGCTAGCCACCTCCTCGGCGCAATGCCTACCTCGAGTTATACTCATGGAAGATCTACACAGGCCCTCGATGGTGAAGGCCGAGTCGATGCATGTTCACAACGTCATGGTAGGGCCTAACTGGATGGATCCTTTAATATTGTTTTTAAAGAAGGACGTCTTACCTGAAAAGAAGAGCGAGACCGACAAGATTAGAAGAAAGGCTTCTCGATTCTGGCTGTCTGAGGACTTGAAACTGTATAAGCGCTCATTTTCGGGACCATACTTGATATGCGTACACCCGGATGCCACGGAGCTTATCCTAGAGGAATTGCACGAAGGAATTTGTGGGAGCCATACAGGGGGTGGTCGAGCATGCAAAAAGAGGCACACGAATATATGAAGAAGTGTGATCAATGCCGGAGGTTCTCCCCAAACATACATCAACCGGGAGGGACCCTCAATCCGCTGTCCAACCCTTGGTCATTCGCTTAGTGAGGCCTGGATATCCTAGGACAATTTCTTAAAGCGTTGGGGAACAAAAGATTCCTTCTTGTTGACACTAATTATTTCACAAAATGGGTCGAAGTTGAGCTCTTGGCAAACATTAGAGACGTAGATGCCAAGAAATTTATTTGGAAGAACATCGTCACCAAGTTCGGAATCCCTCACACCTTAATTTCGAACAATGGTCTCCAATTCGATAGTAAAGCTTTTAGAAGTTATTGCAGCGAGTTGGGAATTACGAATAGATACTCCACATCGACTTACCCATAGGAGAATAGGCAGGCCGAAGCGGTCAACAAAGTTATAGTAAATGGGCTAAAGAAGAGGTTAGACGACGCAAAAGGGAGATAGGTGGAAGAATTGCCCCATGTCCTGTGGACGTACCGCACCACGCCACAAAAATCCACGGGGGAGACCCCCTTTTCGATGACCTATGGAGCCGAGGCTATCATTTCTCTAGAAACAAACTTCCCAACACTCAAGACCAACACATTCTATCCTAATGTCAACAACGAGCTCTTTGGAAAAAGTTTTAGACCTCATCGAGGAAAGAAGGGAAGGAGCAATGGTCCAACTTGCCTACTACCAACACAAACTTAAGCAAGGTTATGATGCCAAGGTGAGACTAAGGCCACTAGCACATGAGGATCTGGTATTAAGAAAAGTTTTGGGCACTATAAAAAAATCCCGCATGGGGAAGCTCGGACCAAATTGGGAAAGGCCATATCGTATCACCTCGATGGGTGGCATAAGGGCCTACTTTTTAAAAGATTTGGATGAGCATGTAGTGCCACGTCCTTGGATTGTAAATAACCTAAAAATGTACTATTATTAATGAAAGTTCATATTCTTGGTACTACCCACTGTGCATTCTTAGTTAAGTGTTAAACAAAACCCGGATCCTGCATAGCTCCTCGGACCACAAGCTTGGGGGAAATTAACCGCTACTCAATTTTTATCCAAGTGTTAAACAGAACCCAAGTCCCGCATGACTCCTCGGACCACAAGCTTGGGGGAAATTAAATACTACGTAGTTTTTATCCAAGTGTTAAACAAAACCCAAGTCCTGCGTGGCTCCTCAAACCATAGACTTAGGGGAAATTAGTCACTATCCTCTCATTCATACTTAGCCGTATTACTTAAACTACGAGTAATGGGTTATCCTTGGAGGTCTAGTAACACAATCAAAATTCATTCACAATGAAGACAAAAATGGAAGCAATAAAATGAAGTTCAAAGAAGAAATTATATCATTCATTAAGCTCCAAGATGCGTCATTTTACAAACATTAACAAAAGCTTAGGACATTAATGTAGGACTTCATGGAAAATGAAGATCGATTCTCTCCTTAGAAAAGGGAATCCCCTTTTCCCTTTCTCTAATAATAAGGGTTCCAAACCTATCTTCTACCTCGACCACTATTCCCGATCCCATTATACCCGAAGGGAAAGGGGGAACGAGGAGGTGCGACCACCGACCAAGGACAAGTTGCTTGAGGACACCCATCGGGGTTACCCGAACACGAATCTCGCGAATATCCACGGGAAGAAGATATTCTTGATCCTTCTAAGGTCAGAGTCCGCAAGAATTGCTGCCCGGTCCAAGGCTACTCCCCAAGACTCGGTGGCGTAGTCCTTGCAAACCACAGCCACCTCCTTAGTCAGCCTGGCTTGAGTATCCGCCACTCTGCGCTCATAAGAGGCTACCACCGCAACCTCAACAACCTCCTTAGCCAAACAAGCCACCTCCTTTGCCAGTAGCAGCTATGCCTTGAGGTCCGAGACCATTTGCCTCTCGATCGCAAGGTTTATCTCTGTTGTGTAAAGCTACTAGCGCATGTCCTCGGCCTGCTTCGTTGTAGTCTTAAAGCCCACCTTGGCACTTTGTCCCGGCCTTAAATGCCTCTTTATTTTCCTTGTTCAAACGCTCTTTTTGTCCAGCCTCGAGAGCACCCGTAACCTTCTCCGCGATGAGGCGAGATCGAACCTCAACGTTCAAAGACTTCTCGAGAATTCTTTGCCTACTCCTTGGCCACAGATCTGTTGAGTGACCCGCACGAAAATAACGAAAAAATTATTAAAACGAGAACAACGGATAGATGGGCATGGAATAAAGAACCTGAACAAGGAAGAATCTTTGTTTTACCATGGCAAGATCTCTCTTCAATGACATGAAGAGGTCTGATTTCCTAGTGACTCAGAGCCCTTCCATGTCAAAAGGCGGAAGGAGGGGCTGCTACGGGGCCTCGACAAGGTAGGATGCCTGCCCCTGCTAGGACTCCCAAAGGGTCACATCCCATGGGATAGGGGCGCCCTCCGGCTCCAAGCGGGGAGACCAGGTGTGTTGCTCCCCCTTGATAACCGCCTCCTCTTGGCTATCAATGGACTTAGTCCTCTTGTCCTTTGGCTCCTTGCCTTTTTTCTCTTGTTTGGCCTCCTGAGGCCAACCTCACCTTCCTCCAATTCTTCCACCGGCCTCTTCCGCCTCAAATTAAGAATGGGTTGTAGCACGGGGTCGGCGGAAGGAGGAAGAGGAGGAGGAAGTTTAGCTGGAACCTACTCCTTAGGGGCATCCTTGGAGGACTGCCCCTTATTCCTATTGGACATGAGCCACCTAAGCCCGGACCTCGGCTTCAAATCCATACCTTCCTCTTCGACTTCTTGGCTCGTGTCAATCCGAGCAACCACCAGCCTTGGAGAGTAAGCCGTTGAGAAGCGATCAAGGTGCACGAGCCGGAATCAAAGCTCTATTGGCCTTGTTGATACCTCGCCCTCTTTATGGAGATAGAAGCGATCGATTTCAACTTCGAGAGATGAATGTGAGGAGTCAATTCCTTCCCCTAGATCGGCTATCTCTTGGAGAATGCGCTATGTGGGCGATTGGACTAATGGTAGGTCTTTCCGAGCAAGGAAGCCTAGTTTAGAAACGTCAATACGGGCCAATCGGGGACTCCCAGCCCTTATCGCTTAACCAACGTCCACGAAAGCGCAGGAGAGAGGCTCATAGTCCAAGATGAGGTGAGCAGCACGCAATTGTCCGTCCTCGCTCACAAAGATCTCGGACCGAGAAGGTAGTTGAGAGCCTGGACGTTGACCAAACTTATCCTCGAAGTAATGTACGCTTTGTCCGCAAAAAACCAAAGGAAGGTTATGTCATCCGAAAAGGCAAATAATCAAAGCCGAGATCAAAATAATTGAAAGGGAAGCTTAAAACTAAGATCCCCGCCAAGGATCTGACCCTATAGTGCCCCACCTGGTACTCCCCCTAATCGGCGATTAAGACCGTCATGCCATGCTCCGGAGACAATCAAATGGTCATCCTTCAAGCCTTTGTTGGACTTGGGAAGGCGGGATATCAGCCTCACCTCGTCGGACCTGGATTTTAGGTAATATGACTCATTAAGGCAATGGCACTCGTACAAGTGAACTACATCGTGCCATGAGAAGCCGAGGTTCATCTGTTCATTTAGAGCGTCTACGCACCCTAAAATCCAAAAAATGTTAGCAAACACATTGTTTGGGGCCACCTATGACTACGCAAGTAATCCCTACTTATCCTCCCCATAGGGATCATCATTCCTTCTTCTATGAAAGCGATCATAGGAATGACGACCTGCCCTGTCTCTCTCTTGGTTAAGATCTGGTCCGAGGAGCAGTATTCTAGACCCACTCCCGGTGGGATACTGTATTTGGCCTTGAAACCTTCCATACCGACTAGAGAATCTACTACTTTCTAAAACTTACCTATTCTACTAACCCTAGGCGGTGCGAAGAAGGTTTACTAATGGAAGGAAGCCGAGAAGAACAACAGAGAAGAAAAGTTAAGGAATACGGGGAAATGAATACTTACGGGAGCGCAGATCCTAAACCTCTCGAGCTTTCAAAGAATCATTGAAATCCTCATGAAAGTGGCAATGGACTTTAGAGTGTTTTGTGAGAAGAGGTGCTAAAGTGCTCTGGAACGCTTGGTTTTCTTTTCTAAAAAAGGAAGTATTTCCCCTCAAGAACCTTATATAGCAAGGAGAAACTGAACGGGATTACTCCCGCCCAAAGAATTGGAGGAATATCTACTGTTGATTGAATGCCCCACCGTTGGATGTGGGAGACATGAAGCCGCCTGGTGTAATTAATAGCGCCTCGTGGGCTACGAAATACCATAGGCAATAATGAAGCACGTGAGGCTGTACCCTCACACGTGTGAGTTAAGAAATTGTAATAATTTACCCAATAAGTATCAAAATCCCACCTTTTCTCCTCGAATAAAGAGGGAAAAACCGGAATTTTGGGGGGCTATTGTAAGGCAAAGGCCCAATGCCCAAAATCATACAAAGGGCTTTGGGCCCCATACGGGATTGTCAACCATGTCCGAGGAGAGGATCTAGATACCAAAGGGCTCCGGCCCAGTTCATGTGGGCCTCAAGATGTTTAGAAGGTGGTCCGAGGAGGAATGTCTCTTCGGACATAACAAATATGGCTTGCATTCTGCCTACTGGAAGGACCCATCCCTACGGGCATTAGTAATAAGGATAAGTCCCACAGGCCCATAGGAAGGAAGAAAGCATAGGGTGTCCAAGAAGAGGCTGAATCGCCACATTAAATGCATTGCAGCTACTTTTCTAGCCACATTAATGTTGAAGGGACCTGTGAACAATGCTGCCTTGGCTACCACCACTCATAGAAAGATGGGGGGGATGTCCGATGGGACAAGCACTCAAGTGAGGGTCCGGATAATCAACAATTGTAAGACCCTGATGGCTTCAAGAGGACTATATAAGAAAGGTGAGTCCCCATGAAGAAAGGGACGGAGAAAAAAGAAAATTAGAATAGAAGAACAGTGCAAGAACCATAGTCTTTGATCAAGGACCCATATACATTCCCCGTCGTCTCCTCGCATCGAGAATCTATGGACGTGAAGGGGATTTTCCCACTTTTAATTGTTTTATGGCCCAACTCTGCTAGAATACACTTTGTTAAGGCCTAGTTCTATAGCCCACTCTCTACAAATTCATTGTTTCGGACTCCTTGGACTAGAACCCCATACCACATTGGGCCTGGGCTCTAAATTGTGACCTTACAACACTAAATGGGCAAACCGCCTTCTTTTATAGGTCAAGTGTACAACTCTGATAATTAGCCAAAGCTATTTCAATTATATAAAAAAAAAAAAATCAAATTGTTATGAATAATTTATCATTAAATTTATATCAACAACAAATCTTAGGAAATAGTATGGTTAACCCTTAGAATTAACCAAATCTTACTCTCTTTTTCCCACAAACGATGCCAACCGATAGTGTTGAAAAATCAATGGGCTAAATGGGCCAAGCTTCAACAACAATTTTGTGACCTGAAAAGAAAAAAACTATTAAAGGAAACTAGGATGAAACGGGCAAGGACCCTCCAATGGTTAAGTTAGTTCTCTTTTTTGGGAAATAAGTATGGAGAGGCTAAAATTGGTTTAACATACCTTAGTTTGTTGAGGGTGGATCCCTTTTATAGAGAACTTGGAGTGGGTCTACTTGTTTGGTTCCACTAATATCACGGAAGATGTGGGGATTTCGTGGAGCATTGCATAAGAGACAAGTGCACTTAGTAGAATGTGGGAGAGAACTTTGAGGAGTTTATCCCACATTTAGGAAACTGAAATCTGGTTACTCATATTGAACAATCATGATGCTTAATATTTTTCTAAGTTTTTATACTCAAGTATATTATGCTCTTGAACTACTTCAAAGACCCTTTCAATCTCTTTGTGCACTTGCTCCTTGTTATTTCTCTAAATTTTCCTTTAGGGTTCATCCTAGATGTTGTTGGGCTTAGACGATCTTTATGGACGAACTAGACTTTGTATTTTACTATCAGTTGCCCCCTTGTCCATAATTTGTCTTAACTATCGCCCACCACATTTTTATGTTGTTTTCTAATATGTTATTTTACAAGTGGTACTTAGCGATTTGTTGACAACTTGTAGATGTGGCATCATAGATGGCGTTGGATTTTTTAGTGGAGATGATGAAACGTGGTGGAGTATCATTGGCTAAGAAGTCGAGATACTTTGTTCTTCGAGAAATCATGATACGTGGCACTTTTTTATTAGCTTGTGTCACGTTAGTGTCCCACCCGATCACCAGTAAATAGTTCAATACCTCTGATACCCTCTTCACTACAAATTTTCTCTTCTAACATTTTTGTCTCAACTTATCCTTCGCACTTCATCTAGTTCTCTTTCATCCTTAATCATTTTTGTCTAACTCCAGGTATCTTTTCCTCCTCATTTGTATTTTTTTTTTTTTCTTTCCTTTAAAATGACTGAAATTGAAATTTTATTTTCTAGTGATAGGGATGATAAGAAGATAGATGAGTATTATGATGAGAGCAATAATAGCAATGATAATACTAATGATAGTGAGAATAGTATTGGAGACGAGTTGTCGACGAGCAAGATCATTCTGGGGTCCCTAGAATTCCTTTAGAGGTATTCCAGGAAGAGATGAGAAAAAGGACGATGTCTAGCTCATCTGCTAGCTCCTCTTCTATTCCTTCTCCTATTTCTTTGTATGTTCCTCAATCCTCTCCTTCTCTTCATCTTTCCATTAACACCATCTCTTCTTATGCTTTAAAAATCTTGCCTACACCAAATTCTAAAAAATTATGCAAAATTAGAAGTAAATACCAAATTCTTGATGATGTACATACCCGTCTTACTATTGAGGGGGAGTGGTGTTGTACCCTCAACTCCTCATGGGTTGGCTTTTATGAAGCCTATTTCCTAGGTAGCCTTAGGCTGCCTTTGAATGCTTCTACTAGGGAGCTTTTGTTTAGATTAGGTGTTGCCCCCAACCAACTTAATCCCAATGGTTGGAGAATAATCACGGCAATTGCAAGTTTTGTGAAGAGAGGTGTTTGAAGGAAATCATCCTCTTACTGTAGTCGAATTCCTTTATTGCTACAAACCCTCTAAAATTAATTAGTCCATAGGTTTTTATCAATTCTCGGCTAGGCACAATGACTGTAGAATGATTAGATCCCTTTCCTCATCTGATAGAGAGTGGAAGAAGGAATTCTTTTTAGTTTCTAGTTTCTAGGTTGGTGACCGCATTGAGGTTGGTAGGGATTGGTTTCCCCCTACAATTGGTGCTTTAGGTCGTTTTTGTCCCGAGGGTAGGTAACTTTCTAATGTTTTGTCTTATTTTTCTTTTCCTCATCTAACCTACTATTTCTTTTCAGCTCTCACTCATCCAAGTTTAAGCAATCACCATTCAAACCGCATTTGACGAGCTCATGCTTTCCTTGATAAGAGCTTTCATTCATTGGTCACCCTTATTCGTTTAGCTTGTTGGGGACTCGGACCAGAACCGTTAAAGGAAGCTCGTTCTTACGTGATTAGAATTTATCAAAGTGAGCTCTTTTCTCACCTCGTCTTTCTTTTTTACTTGGTACAAATTTTTCATAGCTTGTTATTCTTATTCATTCATCAATTTTTTAGGGATGGCAACGATGAATAAAAACAAGGAAAAGGAGATCATTGGTAGGGAGGACGTTACTCGTCTAGAAAAGGCTATCCCTATTGAGACTCGTCTAACTCATGTAAGTCTAAAACCTTCAATTCCCAATTCTTTTGGAAAGAGAAAATTTGCAGCCAAGGTCAGACAAGTCAAATCTCCCTAGCCCTTGTAATCCCAAAAAAAAAAAAAAAAAATAGATCCGTCCAACACAAACAAGGCTCCATTCATCAAACTTGATACTTTAAACCTTGAAGCTCCAGCTATCGATGCTCCTCCTATTAATCAAGACATTGGACCATCTACTAAACCTACCATAAAAGAGTCTATGACTCTTCTAAGGAGTGAGACCTTAGCTTGGCACAAATTCAAGCAAATAGTGAAGACTAAGGACGTGTCTATTTGCTATGACATGTTAATGAGGGAATTTGAGCGGTCAACGATTCATGACCTTTTCAAGGTACAAAAATATTCATTCTTATTTTTATTGAATATGTATATGTCGGTTCAAGCCCTAAATGTTTATGTTTCAGGTTATGTCTAAGTTTTTGACTGCATCCATGCAAGCTAAGGATTTGGACAAAGAAAAGAAAAGGTTGGACGTTCAAGTTCGTGAACTGGAAGGAGATCTTAGATGAAATTCCAAGAAAACATGAAGCTTAAGCATACGTCTAAGAAGTTGTCAACGAAGGTAAAGGAGTTGAAAGAACTGGTAGAGGAGTTGAAGATTGACATCGTTGAGAAGGAGACTCGTCTTGACCATCTTCAGAGAACAAATGACGATTTGTCCAAAACCAAGGAAGAAATTATAGCTGAGTTCAAAGCGTCCAGCGCTTTTTCAAAGATTACGGATGAACACTATGCAACTAGTTTTAAGGATTTTCGCCAAGATGCTAAAGACCATTTTCTCGGGGTTGATTTTAGCCTGATTAAGCTTCGTGTAGCTAGTGAAGACTCTATTCTCATCGATTGGGTCGACGATGTGGATGTGGAAGACGATGCAACTACCAATGACAATGTTGTTCCCTAGTCGAAACTCTAGTTATCAACAATGATGAAGCCCAGTAGTTTTATTTCTCCTTTCTATTTTTTTTTTTTTTATTTAATCGTTCTTGCAAACAGTTTATAGGGTCTGTTGTTTTGGACCATGTTAACTCCATTTAAGTACATTTACTTCATCCAAGGTTTCTATATATTGGCCTTTTTTAGCTTTAACTTATAAGGGTTTTTGGACAATGGTCATCTACCCTTTTTATTTATGAAGTTAATTTCATTTATCATGTATGTTAGGACATATGTGGAACATGTTATGAACATATGTCATTTAGAATTAGCTAATCCTTTGACAAAACGCACTTTACTTGTAATTGGGTAGATCTAGGATGTGTTTAATACTTCAAGGAATAAGAGTTCAAATCCAAGTATTGAAGTTATGCAAATCTGTCCAAGAATCAAGTGTTCATTAAAGCTTCACAAATAGCCCGACGGATGTATCTATCGAGATTTAATTATTCGAATCTCAACAGATAGCTCGACAGATGTATCTATCAAGAATTACGAAATTCAGATTTTCAGATATGTTTTTCACGCATATCCAAGCTATGTGTTTAGGTTTTCTTTTCTCACAACCCTAGACATATATAAGGATTATTTTAAGGGCCGTCTAAGGGAATAAAAAGGTTGTGGTACTTCTTGTTACATGCATATTGTGACCGGAGACAATTTTCCCTAATTCATCTTTCTCTTGATGAAGTCACTACGTTTGTACACCGTACAGTTTTGTAACCAATGAGCTTCTTGATCTTCATCGTGTGGATGAACTAAAGAACTTTGCAGCCAACATCTTTCTCAAGTTGGTGTGTTAGTCACATACTTGGATCCGTGCATCGATTGGTTAGTCACGTACTTTGAGCCGTGCATTGAAAAGAGAGATTATCACTACATTACAAGTCCAATTGTGTATTACGGTAAGAGTTCAATTGTAGGTTGGTATATGGTACTGAGATTCCTTTACTTGTAAATCGCTTATTTTAATAATAATGGATTCTCAAAAGTGGTGACCTTAAATTCACACGATGAGATTTTTGCCTCGGAGATTTTCTCCATTCGTAAACAAATCACCATGTCAAATTTAGTTTCCGCTACGTTTAGTTATTTGGTGATTTGTTTGTGCTACCACGCATATTGCATGTTGAATTGACTTAATTAATTCGCTCGGCTAATTAATTGGTTAATTTACCTAAAGGGTTAATACATTCTTGGCCTATCGATGTACATGCTTGTTCATCCATAATTTGGACAATCATTCTATCGCTTTGTTTTTTATGTTTTATTCATCCATTATTTGGACTTAAATAATTTAAGGATAATAGACGATTCTTGTTTATATCCATTATCTAGTTATTGCATGCTTATATTCATCTTTAACAGTATTTTGACAAATATATGAGGGAGGTATTTGTTCCTTCCTTTTTACCTTAAGGTTTTATTTCTAATTTATGATATTGTGCCTTTCCTTCATCTAAAGGCGGCTTATGATGAAACATCCCTGCATCCATAGATTTTATTCATCTATGGCTTTTTGCCTTTTGATTGTGAGTTGATTTCACAAAAGATTTATAAAACACTTAATAGAAGTCCACACTACTTTATATAAAAGTCAACAACTTTGTACATCACATTGTCCACAATCATGGCACATGCAAACAACCAGTGCCTTCTAGGGAATTAAAATACTTAATACATAAACATGTCCATAGCACATGCTAATAGCTAGTGCTTTTTAGGGAATTCAAATACTTAGGAAATAAAATACTTAAAATAATCAACTTTTAAACACATACATTTCATAGAAAATAGGGTGATTCCATGATCCTCCTCATCTATGACCTCATCTATGACCTTTTTTGGTAGTACTTCCTCAAGTGCTCCGCATCCCACGGATGATTAAGCCATCATCCATCCATGACTTCTAGATAGTAGGTCCCTCATCTCCTTAGTGGAAAGAGAGACCCTTTTTCAAAATGAGGTCTTCAATATTGAACTGCCTAGGCTTGACCATTACATCGTGGTACTTGTTTATTAGATTCTTATATCATGCTACCCTCTACTCTGCATCCATTCTTACCTCATCAATGAGGTCAAGATTTAAATGGAATTGCTTCTCATTCTCCTCATCTTTATAGTTAGCAACCTTGTAGCTTGCCAATCCTACCTCTGCAAGTATCATTGCATCGCTCCCATATGCTAACTTGAAGGGTGTTTCTCCAGAAGGTATTCTCATCGTTGTCTTATATGCCTAAAGGACACTAGGTAACTCGTCAGGCTATATCCCTTTCACCCCCTCAAGTTGAGTCTTGATAATTTTTAATAATGATCAAGTTGCAACTTCTGCCTGCCCATTTGCCTGCAAGTGAGATGGTGAGGAGTAATGATTTACGATTCCAAGTTATTCACGTATTTCTTGAAAGGAGTATTATCAAATTGTCATCCATTATCTAAAACAAGCACTCTAGGAATCCCAAAACAACAAATAATGTTCTTCTAGATGAATTTCATTATGTTCTGCTTGATAATCTTAGCCAAGGGTTCAGCTTCCACCCATTTAGTGAAATAATCAATGCCCACCACTAGAAACTTCATTTGCCTAGTTCTTATTAGGAAAGGACCAAGGATATTCAATCCCCATTAGGCCAAAGGCCAAGGAGCTATCATTGGTGTGAGGTACTCCGATGGTCTCTAGGCACTTTGCTAAAATGCTGGCATTTGTCACATGCCTAGACATAAGACTTAGCATCCGCTTGCCTTGATGACCAATAGTAGCCTGCACGAATAGCTTTATGGACTAGGGCCCTTTCTTTGGAATGACTTCCACATGCTCCTTCGTGTATATCTCTTAGATCGTAGTTAGACTCGTCTAGAGTTAAACACCTTAGATAGGGTTAAGAAAGAACTCTTTTAATAACACTTTGTCCATAAGAACGAACTTCGTGGCCCTAATTCTCAATTTTCAAGCTTCTTCTTTATCTTCTGGGAGTAGTTCATCTCTGAGATAAGACACAATTGTTGTCGTCTAATTGGCCTCTCCATCTACCTGTTGTACTTCAGGAATATCTATTGTAAGGTTGAATTTATTCAACCATCTAATTGGCTTTATTCCGTGCCAAATTTGCTTGTAATTCAAATTTTAGTAACCCCGTATTTAGGTGGGTTTGTTGTAAGGGTAGTGAGTGAGATAGAGTGAAGATTGCTCAAGAGTGTGCAAGAAAATGCAGTCGCGGTTGGGACTCGCGGGTGGACTCGCGGCAAGCGCAAGCCGCCGGAAAAACCGCACACGTGCCAAGCATGTTGGAAGATGAACAGTCATGCTAGCTGGAGCACTACAGGACAAAACAGGACAATCGGCCATACGGTTAACTCATGATCGGATCTCGCGACTTAGTCAAGCCGCGAGGTCAAGCCGCGAGCCACCCCTGTTTTGTAAAACCTAACGTTTCGCATTCCTCTCCCACTCCAATATAAATACCCTTTTTACCCACGATTGAAAGAGAGTTTCCAGAGAGAATTTTGAGAGAGAAACCCTAAAGAAAAACAAGATTGTTTCACCCACAATCCATACCTTAGAGTCTCTTTAAATTCCTCAACTCTCTTCCTCTCCATTGTCAAATCCTTGAGAGGCATTATACCAAACCTGGTTCTCACCATCATCATCATTGTGAGACAGTTGTTTGAAGTTCGGGAAGCGATTAGGAAGGAGCCAATCTTCATTGGTTGATGCTACGGTCTAGTAGCGGAATCCGGGAAGCTAGAAAAGAAAAAGGTTCGGCGCAACCTCGTTGGAGCAAGAAGCTTGGAGGGCTTAGGTGCACTGGGTAGATTAAGCTTGGAGGGTCTATTGTTGTCCATGTATCCCAACTGTATTTTCTAGTGGATTGATTACCGCTTGGAGGGCGGCGGAGTGGTTTTACGCCGAGGACTTCGGTTTACTCTTCGATAACACATCGCGTGTTATCTTTGTGTTTGCATCTTCCTTCCTCTCTATCTTTGCCTTTACATTATCTGCTGTGGTTTTATTTTGTTATGGCTTAGATAGTATTTAACCAATTTCGTATTATAGCATGTGTTAAGTTTCCGCACACTAGTTGTTTGACATATTGCTTGAATTGGTTAAGTTGTATTTTGGGGGTCTAAACGTTCAAAGGTGTTTCGTACACGTTTTTGAACTTTCATCTATGCTTGGGACTTGAGTGAACTCTACCTTTGTAAAGGCGGTTATACAATGCTTGACTTTGCTTAGGTACTTCTTCATGCACTCTTCTTTAGCTTCACACATTCTATTCACTTGTCCTACAACTAGCTGCGAATCACTCTGGACAACTATTGACTCAACTCCCAGTGTTTTGGACAAATTTAATCCCATTATGAGAGCTTCATATTTGGCTTCATTACTAGTTGTCTAAAACTATAGACAAGCTACATACTCCAATCGATCTCCTTCTGGTGATTGCAAGACTACTCCAACTCCTCCCGCATGTTAAGTAGACGATCCATCTAAAGGAAGCTGGAGTAGATGATCCATCTAAAGGAAGTAATGCATTTGACATTCCATATCGTCCAAATGGAATAGTCTGCATTTGGACTACTCCAACTCCTTCTAAGTAGACAATCTAAAGGAAGTAATGCAGGAGGAGTTATATCGTCCAAATGCATTACTTCCTTTGTGCATTTGACCAACATATCATCCATGTATACTTCGACATTCCATCCTATCTATGGACAAAACATTTGATTGACCAACCTCTGATAAGTATCTCCTGCATTTTTCAACCCAAAAGACATCACCTTATAGCAAAACAAGCCTTGGCTTGTGACAAAAGATGTTTTCTCTTAATCAAACTCATCCATCCTGATTTGATTATATCCTAAGAATGTGTCCATAAAGCTAAGTAATTGATGCCCGATTGTTGAGTCCACTAGTTGATCAATCCGTGGGAGAGGATAACTATCCTTAGGACAGGCTTTGTTCAACTCGATGAAATCCACACACATCTTCCACTTTCCATTAGCTTTCTTCACCATTACCACATTGGCTAGCCAATCGGGGTAGTAAACTTCCTAAATGAACTTGGCTACTTTTAACTTCTGGACTTTCTCTTTTATGGCATTGTCTCATTTTAGGGTAAACACTCTTTTCTTCTCGAATAATAGGCGTATAGGACGAGGTCACATTCGGACGATGAGTAATCACACTTGGATTAATCCCCGGCATATATTCATGGCTCCAAGCAAACACATACGTACTCTTCTTGAGAATTTGGACGAGTTTTTACTTCATCTTCTCCTCCATGCTAGTCCCAATTCTAGTGAACTTCTCTAGATTGGATTCATCTAAAGGAATATCTTCCAATACCTCAATCAGCTCTACAACTGTCCTTTTTTTCTCAAATATTCATCGTCGATATTTGTTCATCCATGTGCAACATGGCCAAGTAGCATTCTAAGGTTGCATATTGATCCCCTTATACTTCTCCCACACCATATTTTGTTGGGAACTTAACAGATAAGTGGTAAGTGGATGTGGCAACTCTCCAACTATTCGGGGTTAGTCATCCTATGATAGCATTATATGAGGATGAGTAGTTGATGACTAGAAAGTTCACTTCTTTGATAATTTGCTAGGGATAGGCACCAACCACAACCGACAAAGAAATGGTGCCTCTTGGTAAAACCTTCATTCCTCCAAAACCAATTGAAGGAACAAGATCTTGGTCGAAACAAATCTTTATCAATTTTCATCTACTGAAAGGCTAAGTAGTCAAGGATGTATGTTGAGCTTCTATTATCTACTAGCACCATTCTCATCGTATAGTTTGCAATCATCAAAGTAATAACAATCACATCATTATAGGGATGGTGTAATCACCTTGCATCTTTATCTATGAAAGTGATTGTTGGTTTGTCCATCCTAGAAATTCTAGGTCGATGACCAATATGTTGGACTTTCTGCACTACCCGAAGGTAGATCTTCTTGGATCTTGATGAGTTAGCTACAAAAGTACCTCCCACAATGACCTTTACTTCTCCCGAAGGTGGACGAGTAGGTTCTTCCATTTTGCCCTTCATTGGCAATCTCTAGTCCTTATGGTCTCATCCAACAAAGTTCCTCAACTCCCACTGCTTAATGAAAACCTAAATTTGCTGCTTCAAAATATAAACACTCGTTTATGTTGTGACCATTAGAGGTGTCCAACAAAACCCGACACCTGACTCACCTACCCAACTCGTCCGATCCGGCCCGAGAACCAGCGACTGACACACGGTGACGGTCAACAGTGGGTCTCTGCCTCCCGAACTTGAAAACGACTGGTTGGTTTGCGGGTTTTCTCCCCAAGACCTGAAGAAACCTGACCGAATCGAGATATGACCAAGTCTCGGTCTCACAATCTACTCTTTGTCGATGTCTACCCTTAGTCGATCCTGCTCGTTGCCGATCTCGGCCTCTCCATCGTCGATCTCTGCCTATTCATCATTGATCTGTGCTCTTCGTTGTCGACGTTTGCTCTTCATCCTCAACATCCCTAGCTCATCTTCACCTCCATCTCTCAGATTCATCTTCACCTCCTTGAAATTTTCATCTCTTAGGTTTGGTTATCTATGAAATTGCTGTCTATTGTTGTTTTTGTTCTTTGGGTTTGTAGATCTTCTCTTTGGGTTTGTAGATTTGTTGATTTTGTTCTTCAAGAATCGAAGTTCAATGTTTGATCTTTGTATTTCGATCAAAATCAAAGTCGACCGTCACCCACCCGAGCTCGATCCGACTCGACCCGGTGGCTTTTCGAGGTCAACGGCGGGTCCGGAACTTCTCCACCCATTTACATCGGGTCGGTTGCGGGGTGGGCACAAACCCAACCCGGACCGACCCGTGGATAGCCCTAGTGACCATGGTTTCAATGAAAACGACAAGATTTGCACTTATTCCACTTGCTAGGATCTCCCTTCATCTTATTTGGCCACTTTAAGGATGGGTTGTCCTTAGTTTGCATTAACACCTAATCGAGTGAAGTGTTTAAAGGCATATAATTAGAATATCTCCCTGAGGATGAATCTACCATTTTACCATCTCGGTCTCTTTTATCTCTCGTCTTAGCCTTCTTTGGACAAGGGCCTTGTTCTAGGTGATGTACATACCTAGTTTCTACTTGTCAATCCTCTTCTTCTTTTTTGCAGTGATCGTGTCCTCCACAGTCATGAAACTCTGGGCTGAATGTATGAGTTCAACCATCGTTTGTAGCTCTTGCTCATATAGTCTATGAATGAAAAAATCCTAGGTGACCTTATTATAAAAGGCTGCCAAAAGAATTTTTTCATCCATCTCATCTACTAGTAGAGCCTCCTTGTTAAAATTATTGATGAAATTCTGTAGGCTTTCATTATCTACTTGCTCTATGTTCAATAGCCTAGACGAGGATCGTATGTATTGTTGAACTTTGATGAAGTTGTTGACAAATAACTTGCTCAACTCCTAAAATGAAGCTACAGTGTTTGGTGGCAATTTGCCAAACCTAATCTTGGCTGACCCCTTCAAAGTGGTAGGGAAGGCCCTACGCATGATCTCATCTAGGACATCTCAAAGGTGCATGGTTGTCTTAAATGTAGCAATGTGATCACAAGGATCTCTCGTCCCATCATAAGAATAAAGAGTTGGCATCTTGAATTTTGAGGGCAAAAAGCGATTGGTAATAGACGCTGTAAAAGGAGAATCTATCCTATGGATGAGATCATCCATATGATGAGTTCTTTTCATGGAATCATTCATCTCTTCCATGGCCTTTTCCATTTGGTCCATTTCTTTTTCCAAGTGAGGTACCCTTCTAGTGACAACGCCCCTTAATGGATCTCCTCCTTCAACACTATTTTCGACCCTTACTTCTTTTGAGTTTTGTCTTGGTTTATCTACATGCCTCTGTTGACGTTGCCACCTCCTATTGACCTCCCTCATCAACTCTTGGTTCTGCTATGTTAAGGTTGCCATGGCGGCCGCCATGGATTGCAAGTACTATTCGAGGTTTGTTGGTGATGCTGGTGCATGGTTTGGATGACTAGAAGCATTTCCATCCTCTTGGTGCTCTGGACTTGTAGCCATTGACCTAGTCTAGTCCATACAACCCTTTTTTTCTAAGGAAACAATATGGTTAACACTTAGAATTAACCAAATCTTACTCTCTTTTTTCCTCAGACGATGCCAATTAATAGTGTTGAAAAATTAGCGAACAACAATTTCGTGACCTATAAAGAAAAGAACTATCAAAAGAGACCGGAATGAACTGGCCAAAGACCTTTTGATGGTTAAGTTAGCTCTCTCTTTTGGGAAATAAGTATGGAGATTGTATAATTGGTTGAAAATACCTTAGTTTGTTGAGGGTGAATCCCTTTTGTAAAAACTTGGAGTGGGTCTACTTGTTTGGTCCACTAACATCATGGGAGATGTGTGGATTTCATGGAGCATTGCATGAGAGACAAGTGGACTTAGTAGAATGTGGGAGAGAACTTTGAGGAGTTTATCCCTCGTTTAGGAAATTGAAATTTGGTTACTCATATTGAACAATCGGGATGCTTCATATTTTTCTAGTGTTAATGCTCATCTACACCTCAAGGTGGTATGGATGAGTATATTCTACTCTTGAACGATTGTTGAGCCCCTTTTAATCTCTTTGTGCGCTTGCTCCCTGTTATTTCTCTAATTTTTCCTTTAGGGTTCATTCTAGACATTGTTGGCTTTGGACAAACTAGACTTTGTATTTTACTATCAATATATATTGGTAAAGTCTCATTTTATTTTTATGTTAGAGTCTTATTTGATATAATTATAGAGTTTAAATCCTATTGAAATTATAATTTCTAATCAACATTAACATAAAAATAAATTAAAAATTAAAAAAATAAAAAAAAAAAAGAAAAAGGAAAACATGATGGATGGCTATAAGGAAATAGGAATATTTTTTTAAAATGTAATCATCAACTTAGAAATTAAAATATAAAACACACAGAGAAGAAGAATAATTTGTCATCAACATGAAGTGATAAAGTAATAAAATAAAAGTTGATAATAACAAATAAGATTTTATTTTATCTAAAAATTTGCTATAATTTTTTTTTGTTAAAAAAAAAATTGCTGTAATTTGATACAGTTGCTTAGTACCTTTTATTATAAAGAATAATAATACATGATTTGGTACAACCACTTGGCACAATTATAGCTCTTAAGCCAAACTTTTATTATATAGTATATGATATAGAATATGATATAATTTGGTAGAGTCACTTGGCACAACTACGACTCCTAAACTCAACTTTTATTATCTATACTACTATTTAAGAGGTTTCTCCAGTTTGGATTGAATTTTTTTTTTTTTTTTCCAAAATACCCTTATACCCCCAGGTTCAAGTAAAGACAAAACTAAAGGATGGTATAGTAAAAATACATGTCTAACTTGCACTAAAACATTACTTACAAAATAGGAACACTCTCCCACTAACTTACTTCTTCAAAACAACTATACGTTTATTTATTTTTTTTTTTTTTCAAAATAGAAAAATAAGTTAAAAAACCCATGTTGCTATTTTTTTCCTATAAAAAAAACCTACGTTTCTAATACTTTATTATTATTTAAAAAAAAAAAACACCCCTAAGTTTTTTTGTGATTGGAAAATGTAGTAATCTCAAATTATAATGGATGCAAATTATTAATTTTTTTCTCAAAAAATAAAATAGAAGAGCCTTTGAGCACGCACTTAAGCATGCTCGGAGGCTAGTATAATATATGATGATATGATATGATATGATATAATTTGTTAGGCTAGTATTTGGAAACATCATGATATAGTTGCACAAATAAAATATCTCACATATTCAATGTTATTTTGCTTACTCTACATGATTAAGTATTTATTTTATATGAGTTTCAATTAATTCAACTAGTAGATATTTTGATGGTTGTATAAGAGATGTAAAGTTCAATCCTCATCTGCACCAAAAAATACAATCGTGTGTCTTGGTTTGATAATAAGTAGTACAATCATTATAAATGGACGTCATAAATTGAAACTATATATATATATATAAAAAGTATATGTTTATATTTTTCCACTGTATTACCATATTTTATAATATAAAAAAAAAAAAGTGTATTACCATATCCATAAAATAAAAAAGTTTATTACCATAGTTTATTATATATCAGACGAGTGTATTACAATAGTTGATATAGTTTCAAATAAGAAATAATTATTCCAATTAGAAAAATTATCATAATTTCAATAATATATATCTATATAATTAATAACATGATTCTCTTATTTGGGTTTCATCATTTTGTGTATTAAAATACCTTCATGCAAACTCTTAAACTCTCTAAAATACTTCTATATTTTAGTTAAATAATTTTAAATTTAAAATCACAAACATGTTAAAAGAGTAATTTAATATTTTTTTAAAAAAATCCTAAATTTTAAGCTTTTTCCTTTCTCTTCTCCAATTTAAATTTTCAAACTTTTATCAACTCTCACGTAGAGAAAGATCCTAATAATTAGGATCTTTCTCGCTTTTAAATATTATAACACTAAGCCCAAAATAAAAATTTAAAAAAAAAAATGCCTCATAGTATGCACAAAGCACATGTAATGAGCTAGTTATTTAATAACTTTTTTGAGTTTTTTTCTTGAATAAAATCTATAATTTTTTTTTTTGAAGACTAAAATTTTTAAGTTTAAAAAGTGTTAGTTTACCAAATTTTTTTTTTTAATTCTAAAAAAAATCTTATCTATATATATATAACTGAAACTTCAGAAACTCTCTTCACAATTTTTCACGTTAGCACAATATTTAAATAAAATTATCATTTTATTTAAAAAAAATTTATTTTTGTTTAGTTTAAACTTAACAAGGAGTGAAACTTTATCTCTTTAATAAGTCCAACTTCAACTCAAACTCAATTTTATTTAAAAATAATTTTGTTTAAAAAGTGATTTTCATCTCCATACAACTATTACCCATTCCCATACCCTGGTTACGCGCCACATTACCATTTGAGATAAGAAGAATTATATAGGTTTCAACAATATATAAGCCAAATTTGTCATTTACCCTCCCAAAAAAAAAAAAAAAAAATAATATATAAGCCGATATGCATCAAGTTGCTTACTTTCATGGAGAGTAGTACTTAAGAATAAGTAGGTTTTGAGTCAAATATATCATATGCATGGTTTGGGAATTGTTTGTGATGCCTCAAGCTTCGCAGTGTTGTAATATGCATTCAATAATTAAGCTACGACTTTTTTTTTTCTTTTCTAATAATGAAACCTGAAAACCATATATCTTGATATAATGTAATGTATGCAAAATAAATAAGCGACTAAAATATGTCTTTGACGTTTTAATTTGAATGATATTTGTGAATGTATATGATTTTTTTTCATCATTTAAAGTTTAAACCTATTAAAATTTAAAACTTATTGTTTTATGAGTTCGTGTATTTTTTTTTCTTATATTTCTCTTTTAAATAGTCATATATTTTTTAAACTATTTCAATAACTTATTCTTTAATTATATATCTTTTTTGGTATTTTGAAAATTTTAACATCTGAATTTGTATTAGTTTTTGCAATATTTGAAATATATGAATTTTTTATTTATTTTATGGTTGATTCACCACCAATCTCCTCTTTCATAGGTACATACCTTCTTTTCTCTTTCTTTTTCTCTTTGGAACACTAGCCATTCGGGTTTTTCTCTCTCACTCTTTGGGTTTTTAGTTTTAGTAGATATATTAGATTCCAATTGCTTCTTAATTTTTCCACTCCTACTTAGAGTTTTGATTTTAGGTTTTTGAATTTCTTGAAAACATCTATAACATCTGAAATTGTCTGGAAAATTTTTTGTAAACCATTACACGTTCAAGTAATGGCTTTTTCACTTTCTCAAAAAAAAAAATAATAATAACTTGTTCATCAAATTATGACATAAATTAAAATTATACAAGAACAAATCATATAATATTATATTTTTTTAATCAATTTAAAATTTTATAAAATTAATTTTAGCTTACCTCACAAATATATAAATTCCGTGCTATCTACGGGTTATAAAAAACATTATTATATCTTGTTAACGTATATAGAACCACCACTACCCGAACATAAAATTCGTTTCCTACCTCTCTACCCATTCGTCTTTTCTTCTTCTTCGATCCCCCAAAACCAAAACCCTAACCCTAACCTCCCCATTTTGCTCCGATCATTCTTCGCCGGAATTCTCAGAGGCAGCGAAGATGGTGTTAGCACAGCTAGGTACGAGCATATCGCGTGCTCTTCAGCAGATGAGCAATGCGACCATAATCGACGAGAAGGTCCTCAACGAGTGCCTCAACGAGATCACTCGCGCTCTCTTGCAATCCGATGTGCAATTCAAGCTCGTCCGCGACATGCAGACCAATATCAAGAAGATCGTCAATCTTGATGACCTCGCCGCCGGCCACAACAAGCGCAAAATCATCCAACAAGTACAAATTTCTCTCTTTTCTGATTGATTATATTATTCTATTTCTGTGAATCTTTTTTTTTTTTGTTTAAATTTTGATGTTTGTGATTATTTTGATGAAATGATTGGCTTTTGCTACCATGAGTTTAGAGTTTAGGGTTTGCTTTGAAAAGCTAGCTAAGCTATCGAAATTCGCACTTGTTAATTGGATTTTGTGTGTTATAAACCTGTTTATAGAGTAAAAAAATTAGCTGGTGATGGCATGAGTTTAGAGTTTGAAGTTTAGGTTTTGCTTTGGAAAGCTAGTTAAGCTATCTGATTTGCATGTGAAAATTGGATAAATTTTAGTGTTATTGTTATAGGAAAGTGAAAACCTGTTTATAGGGGGGAAATATATAAGAGTGCCCAATATGAAAGAGTTGAGAGAGCTTGGTTCTATTGTCACACTAGTTTCTAGCTTATATAGTTTAGTGGATTGAGGTTTTTGTTCTATAATGATACCATGGCCTGGTGGCCCTAGACTTGGGTTATTTGGATTTGGTTTTTGGAATTCTGGAACAATTTTGACAACTTTTGAGTGCTAATAAAGGGCCAATTTAGGTACAATTCCTTAGGTGCTTTGAATTAGGTTCCCCAATTGAAATTAACATCATGGTTGTATTAACCAATGCAACAAAAATAGTGATATCTTTTCTAAGGAAAATTAAATTTTACCATGTGATTTATTGGGTAATGCAATCATATGGATGAATTTAATAGGGGGCACCCAAGCTTTAGCACCTGAGGAGTTGTACTTCAGTTTTCCTTGCTAAAAAGAAACATTGATGTATATTTTTTTCTGTTTTTAGTTACTTGTATGATGGTATATCTATGCTACGTCAATTAATTCTATCCTTGTGTGACCATGTTGCATTATTGGTAGCAACTAAATTCTGCGACAAAGTTACTTCTTTGTGTTGGGGGTTATTATATTAAGCCTTAAAAGAAACCCATTGACATGCTCTTTCTAGTAACGTTATGTGTCTAGTGCATTTTCTGCTATGATATGCAACTGCAATCTTCATTATCAAAATAAATACAAAAACAAAAACAAAAACAAAAAAGGAAAAGGGAAAGTCTTTTTTGTATATTATGTCTTGGTATCTGCTGTGCTCTTAATCTTATTAAAGGGTCCTTTTCATTGTAGGCTATATTTAACGAACTCTGCAAAATGCTGGATCCTGGGAAGCCTTCTTTTACTCCAAAGAAAGCGAAACCAAGTGTTGTTATGTTTGTAGGTTTACAAGGTATGTTTTTTATCAGATCACTTTCATGCTTATTGGATCATTCAGAAATTGTCATATACAATCAATTCTATACAGATTGGGATTGTTTTTGTGAAGTTTCAATGTGAGCTAGCCATCTGGGTGTTGTATGCTATGATTGATACACCGGTCCAAAAATATTTTTGCACTATTTTCATTTTGGAGTGTACTCTTTCCTTTTATCTATGAGCATCTTATTGTGTGTGCATCTTATTATCTGTGTGTACAACAAATTCAGGGTCGGGAAAAACCACAACGTGTACAAAATATGCATATTATCATCAGAAAAAGGGCTGGAGGCCTTCCCTCGTGTGTGCAGATACATTCAGAGCTGGTGCTTTTGATCAGCTGAAGCAAAATGCCACTAAAGCTAAGATTCCATTTTATGGAAGGTACTTCTTTTACATTCTACTGATTTTCTGTGTTGCAAATTGTGATTTAGAGTGTGATATTGAAGTGTGGAGATAAGATTTTGTGAAGATTTCTGTTAAAAAGAAACGAGGAAGCAAGGAAATGTCAACAGCCACACAAGCTATACTGTTTAAAAATAAAAAATTGTAGAGAAAACAATAATGAGGTGCATAAGGAAGCCATAATTTTTCTTCTACTACACTCTTAGAATGCTAAATGGCTATGCATAGATAAGCATAATGAGCTTTGAAATATATTTTCATTCTTGAAATGAAGCGCATTGTATTCTGAGGATGTTATAAATATTTGCTTGTGCTATAATGAAATGGATTTATTTATGGGGGCTTCAATTAATGCTATTATGATATTAATCTGCTGTATCTAAACTTGTAATATCTTGTTACCCTTTGTGGGGGAAATTCCCTTTCTCTCTCTTTGGGGGCCTTGCAAATCATATGAATGGCTTTTAACTGTGTTTGATCTCATTGTAATTTACTCATCCTTGGGATGTCTTGATGTGCTCATGTCCCATCTCCTAGTCCTAAACCCTTTCAGTGCAATTGTTTGTTGTTTAGCTCCTTTTTCCATTTTCCCTTTATGGTCTATACAGCCCTTTTTCTTGTGTTTTTTTCTTTCTTATGTGCTCATGTCCCAGCTCCTGGTCCTAAACCCTTTCAGTGCAATTGTTTGTTATTTAGCTCCTTTAGACCCTGTTCCGTTTTCCCTTTGTGGTCTATCCAGCCCTTTTTCTTGTGTTTTTTCTTTTTTATTTGTTTCTCTTTTTCCCCCCCTCTCCCCCTCTCTCCTTTTTCCCCTTTCCTCTGAATCCAAAAGAAAATGAAAAGCAAAACAAAACAGGAAAAAAGAAGAAGATGAAAGCATGATGACACAAATAACTAGTTCATCTCTCTCTCTCTCTCTCCATGAAATAGGGAGGGTTGCGGGTGGGAGTGGGATCAACTGGGGGCATCATTCAGTAATAAAAAATTGAACCCCAATCTCTTCTTCATGTAAGAGGTGATGTTATTTCAGTATTTCTTATGAATGGGATGTAAAGAGTGTTTTTCTGATCGGTAACTAAAAACTTTATTGAAAAAATTATTTAAAAAAACAAGAAAATAATCTAATTCCTTGTACACTTGGAAAGCAAAAGACTACCCAAAATTACATAAATCTACAAATCTAAAAGAGAGGGATGTAATAGATGTAGTTTAGTGACTGCTTATATTATGAACGGGATTTTGTCAGCTATGACATGGTGCTCTAGTTGTGCCTCTAGGGCATATATATATATATATATATATATATATATATATATATATATATATTTTTTTTTTTTCCTTTTCCAAAAAGGAGAGAAAGAAGAAACAATTCTTTCAGTTCCATTTTTTGAATCTCTCTCTTTTTTGATCTCCCTAAATATTCTGTTTGTTTTGTCATTTGTTTACTTTGTTTATTATTGTTACCATTATCACTCTCATTAATAAGGTACGGTCGCCAATTACATTTCATCAAATAATGCATTCTTTTTTATTTAAGTAATAATTGAGGTGGTTTTCAATGATACAGCTATACAGAATCAGATCCTGTTAAAATTGCAGTGGAAGGTGTAGAAAGATTCAAAAAAGAAAACTGTGATCTGATCATTGTTGACACCAGCGGGCGTCACAAACAAGAAGCTGCTCTATTTGAAGAAATGCGTCAAGTTTCTGAAGCAACGGTAATTTTCTGGTATTGCTTTGTTCCTACTTCCTAGTAATTTGTAGTTGATTGACTGTGCTAAGATGTTTTCTTTGCCTTCCAGAAACCAGATCTTGTCATATTTGTTATGGATAGCAGTATTGGTCAGGCTGCATTTGATCAAGCTCAAGCTTTCAAGCAAAGTGTTTCAGTTGGAGCTGTAATTGTTACGAAAATGGACGGGCATGCAAAGGGAGGTGGTGCCCTTAGTGCGTAAGTTCTATTTCAACAATTTAAGCCTATTTTCATGTTTCTAGTTGGTTTTAAATCTAATATTAAAGCTTCAATGCATGCATTTTGCTTAAGCTGTGCAGTTGCTACTCAAAAGTGGTGTTTTATACTTTATTTAAAATAGACCCTATATTTCTTTAGTAGTGGACTCATTGTGTGGCAAAGAAAAAAAGGATGGTGAGACACTCATTATGGGAGGGACATAGAGTATCATTTTTGTTATTTTTGGTAAAGAATACCGTTGAGTGGTATGTACTTTCATAGGCCATTAAGTTACTCATTTGTCACATGCTATTTTATTGTATGTACATGCATAACTATATGCATGATGATTTGAGGTTTGAGTTAGCAATAAGTTGGCTGCAGCTTTATAGTTTGTTATAAAGAAAGATAAATCATCTAGGGTTGCTTCTTGTTGTTTACATTTTGATTGCTTAATCTAGCACCGTGTACTTGTTAGATGGAATGGTACCTCCCCAAGCCTTACTCTTTGTTTGGGAATTCATAAAGGAATGGAATGGAATGAGTAAATCATAAAAGAATGGGAAAGAGTAGAATGGAATGGATTGTGTTTAAGGAATGGAAAAAAAAAATGGAATGGAATGAAGAAATCTTGTTTGGATGTTTT
Source organism: Quercus dentata (assembly GCA_028216015.1). Lineage (NCBI taxonomy): Eukaryota > Viridiplantae > Streptophyta > Magnoliopsida > Fagales > Fagaceae > Quercus > Quercus dentata. The sequence continues at coordinate 101,670,318 of CP116447.1, forward strand.
AAAATAAAGAAATGGAAAGGAATGGAACGTACGTAACCTTATTGGGAGTAGCATAGAGAGAAAGCATTGGAATCATTTTATAATAATATTACTATTAGGCCCTTATTTTATAATAAAGGGTTGAATATATAGGGGTGTTTTGGGAATTTTAGTAAAAATTTCATTAAATTAAATTTCATTCCCTCCGATTCCTCATAGTTTTGGGGGGAATGAAAATTTGAGGTTTTAAGAGAATAGAGAAGAATGAGTATTCCTTCCTATCCATTCCATTCTATATAAACTTCCAAACAAGGAAATGGTCTTTCTATTCCCTCCATTAAAACTCCCAAACAAGGGAATGGAAGGAATATTCCAAAATAATCCATTCCATTCCATTCCTTTCCCTCCTCCCAAATGGAGTGTTAGAGCTTTGGGGTTCTAGGGAGAGTTGGGTGAACGGGTTCAAGTATTAGTGTAGGATTTGTAACCAGTATTAAAAAAAAAAAAAAAAAAAAAAAAAAAAAAAAAAAGACATAATGCCTCAGTTTTCCTCTTTAAAGTATATAGCCCCATTTCATAGAGGTTTGCAACAGTGGATTTTGTTACCCAGTAGCATTAGGATTTTAGTTTATTGTAATTTATCCAGCACCCATGGTCTTCAGTTCCTGGCTATAACTAATTCTAAGGCATCTCTTTTCTTCCCTACTTTCCTGGGATTGTTGGTATTATTCTTGAAATCATATCACCCTAATTTCTAGACTACTAATGAAATATAAAAGAGTACTTGTGAAAGAAATCGTTTCCTGTGTGCTTCTAGGATTTCTAAACATGTTTGGTGGTGGTCATGGTTAGGTATGTGATTTTGGCATAATGTTTAGCATGCGGAGATTTGAAATTGACATTTCCTGATCCTTTTTTTTTTTTTTTTTTCCTGTGTTTGTGTATAATATAACAACATCACCTTCACTGTGCTCATTTGAAGGGGAGGATATGTCATTTGAGCTTGAACTCTTTGGCATGATCTTTCAAGTTATTGGAGAATCAGGATATCTCAGTTGCGGTCTTGAGTGAGACTAGTGGAAATCTTGTTGTCATAGGTTTGTTGTGCATGCAATGCAGGACTGGGTTGGGAGTTGAACCGTTGATTTCACTTTTTGATTTGTTGAATTGTGTGAAATGTATGGAAGGTTTGGCAACATGATGGAGATTAACAATGAGTTGTTTGTTTGATACTGTCTTACTATTTTGCACCTCAACATGCTCTTGGCTGCTTTTCCTTGTCAGGGTGTCTGGTGAGCTATGGTGTTTTTTTACTTTTCATGCAAAAAAGAGCTATGCTCTTCTTTTATTGTTCACAATATAGGAGTTCTTATAAACCTTAATCATAATTTCTCCTTTCTGCACGTGTTAAGAGTGGTGAGACAGAAAATTAGCATTAAATATGATGTTGCTAGAGAGCTATGATAGTTTGTTTTGTGTTAGGAAGTCAGTAGGTGTCTTGGCAATGTTTAGAACTCTTTTCCATTGTTGGAATTCTGGTGTTTTTCTACACAATGGAGGGTATCTATTCTAAGCACAATTCAGCTATGGCTAATGTGTCATGCATTTGGTACGTGTCTCTTTTAGCTGGACGTTTGAAAGGTGTTGAGCTTCCATAGTTCCATGGAAAAGACAAGATGATGCTTCTGAGATCACTCTTTGAGTAGAAGTCTATGTTCGGCTGCTGTTCATTCTTTTTTCTAATTTTTGGATTTTTAAGATATTAGAAGTTTGATTCTTCTCTTTTGATGTTCTCATGTATTTCCCATGCCCATTTGCACTATTTGATAAAATAATAATACAAAGAAAAGATAAAATTAAATGCAATGACATGCCTATTTTACATGTTTGAATATTCAACACAAAGGTTGGGTCATTCATATGGTGTGATCTGTAAATAGCATAAATTAATTAACTTTAGGTGGACCTAAGAATATAAAAAACAGTCATTGATACTCTACATCTTCTCTAAATTGCAGTTTCCATAAATTATGAAATTATAAGCTACCTTCAATTTTAGTTCAATTTCTTATGAAATGGAAACTTCTTGCTAATTTTAATAAAAGCAACTTAAAGTTTAAACCGTGTCTCCTATTTTTTGCTTTGATAACTTAATTCTGTTGCTCTCTATAAATTATGAAATGGAATTATAAGGACTTATAAGGAATTATAAGCTACCTTCAATTTTAGTTCAATTTCTTATGAAATGGAAACCTCTTGCTAATTTTAATAGAAGCAACTTAAAGTTTAGACTGCGTCTCCTATTTTTTGCTTTGAAAACTTAATTCTGTTGCTCTCTATATGTGTAGTGTTGCAGCAACAAAGAGTCCTGTTATATTTATTGGAACTGGGGAGCATATGGATGAGTTTGAAGTTTTTGATGTTAAACCATTTGTCAGCCGTCTCTTAGGTGAGCACCTCTTTTACTGCTCTGACTCTTGAAATTTGTTAATTCAATTTCTTTGGAATGTTGTTAATATTTGCATGTCAATTATATTTCCATCTAGGCATGGGTGACTGGTCTGGATTTATGGACAAAATTCAAGAAGTTGTTCCTATGGATCAGCAGCCTGAACTTCTGCAAAAGCTTTCAGAAGGGAACTTTACATTAAGGATTATGTATGAGCAATTTCAGAATATAATGAAAATGGGTCCAATTAGCCAGGTTAGTTCCTGACTTATACCATCTCATTGATGCTAAATCAACAACAATGTGCATTTCACTTTTATTATATATTCTTAGTTGTGTAGGGTATGCAAGAAATTATAGGTGACCGCTGTTTTCTTTAGCTAGATTAATATGTGGCCACTTGGTTGCTCTGGAGGTTAATGCCGGATGGGGTTGGGGGTGTTGAGTTTCAGCAGTCATTTTGGAATATTTTACTGAAATGTGCTGTAAATGTTGAACTTCTGATTTGGATCTGGAGAGGCTGCTCCTTAATGCTGATGACTGACTTGGCTGTGTAGGTTTTCTCAATGCTTCCAGGATTTAGTGCTGAGTTAATGCCAAAAGGTCGTGAAAAGGAAAGTTCAGCAAAGATCAAGCGGTACATGACCATGATGGACTCCATGACAAATGAAGGTGAGTCAAGACTCGATGTCATTTTTTATGTGGTTTTGCTCTGCTTGCCGCATGGTTGACTTTATACTGATTCAACCCATTATTCTGATTCTAATAGTTGACTAAAATGTTGCAGAGTTGGATAGTTCAAATCCAAAGCTCATGAATGAATCTCGTATGATGCGGATAGCCCGAGGTTGTGGTCGTCAACTTATAGAAGTAATGGAGATGATGGAAGAGTACAAGCGCCTTGCCAAGATATGGAGCAAAATGAAAGGGCTTAAGATTCCTAAGAAGGGTGACATGAGTGCCCTATCACGTAACATGAATGCGCAGAACATGAGCAAAGTCCTCCCCCCACAGATGCTGAAGCAGATTGGTGGCATGGGTGGCTTACAAAACTTGATGAAGCAAATGGGATCTACAAAAGACATGATGGGGATGTTCGGAGGTGGAGACAAGTAGATGTTGCCCACAGATCTATTGATGACTTCGAGCTCACTTCCAACTATGGCTGTAACAACCATATTGCCTTGTTGGACAGAAAGGCACACAGGTCCTATGCAGGTTGATACTACTGACCATTCTGCTTTGCCAAATCAATATAAATCTAGTGACACAAAAATTTTCACATCTGCTAATTTGCCCTGTTATGATTGGTACAGAATAAACTGACATCAATGGTTGGCTCATGCGAAAATGATATTACTCCAATCATAACTTGCCACCTTAAGAAGTTACGAAAAATGTTTGTGAAATATTTTGTAGTTTTAACATTACTCTTGCCAAATATATTTATTCTTTAGAGGGCCACATTTGGTTTAATCTCAAGCATAGTGGCATTTTGTTGTAATATGATTATATGAAAAGTGAGCATAGAAATTCTCTTTATTGTATCTATTTACTTTAGAAGGTTTCTTTTTTCTTTGCTAAATATTTACTTTAGAAGGTTAGTCATTAAATAAAAAGAACCAAAATGATTTTGAGGGTATGAGGTAGATAATCTTTCGTTAGCATGAAAAAAAGAATTGTATCATTGCAGTTTTCCACCTTATCTATCCACAACTAGCCGGGAACGTGATTGCACGGGAAAACTTTGCCTAAAAGTATGTTGGTCTCAAACTTTGCATAAAAAGTATAATTAAATTATATTGGTGTCAAATTGAAATAATAAATACTACAAGAAGACTTAAAATAAATAAAAAAATAAATTGGTGTGCATCTAACTAAAAGTTTCTATAGTCCTCTATAGTTTCTACTGTAGAATACCAAAATTATTTTTGTATCATAGATTTTGTGCCAAATATTTGTGGCTAGAATCCTATAAATTGTTTAGATTTTCAGAAATGACAAATGCTATTAGAATCTATTACCACAGTATCTTAATTGTTTGTCAATATTTAAACTTATGATCATCTTTATGCTTATGATGGACCTATCATTTTCATGCATTTGTTTAAAAAAACCTTCATCCAACTTGTTGGAAGCACACAAACAGTTTGATCCAACTTGTGAATTTCTTAATCAGTTGTAAGTCGTTAACATTAACAAATTGGTTTAGCATATCAAAAGTCATTAACAAATTGGTTTTCATACCTATTATCATAGCATCACAAATGACTCAAAATTTAATGAATATAGTTGAATGCAATATGACTATTAGTGACTATGTCGTATCACATAGCATTTGACTTTTTCTTTAACATAAAAAATTCTTAAGTACTCTTAGAGTATAGTAAAATAAAGCTCTCTCCTCTTACATTCATAATAGGCTCCACCATAAATTTAATGAGTGGATCCTACCATAAATGTGAGATAATGGAACACTATTCACCGTGTTTCAGGAGTACTTAAGAAAGAATTTATCCTGTAGCATAGCAAGAGAAGCACTCATTATCTTAGTAGACAATCCTTCCAATGTGTAGCTCATTGATAAGATTGACTACTATCTTCAATTTGGGGAATCCTAATATAGCACTCAAAATGAGAGAGAGAGAGAGAGAGAGAGAGAGGAGAGAGAGAGAGAGAGAAGAGAAAATAGAATGGTGGGACTGTTGAGGTTAGACTGTACATTTCCTTTTTATTTTATTTTTTTTCAAGTAATTGTATATTTTCCTTGACCATACATCTCCATTTGTTTACATAGAAGGGCTAAATTAAGACTTGAAAAATGAGTAGGAACATTGGTTTGGTCAAATGGGATCAATGAATCCGAACTACAAACCATTGTTTGTAAAAAAGTTGAAAGAGTGTGTGTAGTTTGAAGGAAAGCTTGTACGGAGGAAGAAAGCTTCTAAGTGAATCAGTGTCTTGGCCTTCAAGTTTCATCTATGCATGGGGGAGGAGAAAGAGAGTTTGTAACTGGGTTAGGGTCTAGGCTTTCATCTATACGTAGGAAATGGTCATACTTAGGTCATAATATGTATGGAATAAGTGGGCTTGGACTTTTCATAAAGTTTGGTTTAATTGTCAATAACAACCCATCTTTTAGATAATAATGAAAAGAAGTTAACATGATTTTTTTGGTAACAGTAAAAACAACTTAACGAGAAGAGGTTAAAAATGCACTCCCGCATGGGGTCTCTACTTTTATATATATATATATATATATATATATATATATATATATATATATGTATATATATTGATTTGTCTCTTAATTCTCTAGGTAAGATTTAATTTGATCGTCCGAAGTTTACACTCAAAAGGTTAGAAACCGCACATGTTCAATAAGGATTGCCCTGAATCTTCTTGATTTAAGGGGGAAAAAAAGGATTATTCTAATTTTATTTATAACAGATATATTTTAAAATAATAAACAGTAACATCAACCTAATTAATTCTAAATACAACTAGGTTTTTTTTTTTTTTTTTTTTTTAATGCCAACAGTATTTAGAATAATATAGGAACAATTTCTTGGATTAACTGGCATCTCTAAGTTGAACGTACTTGCAACACATCGCTTCCGGCCACCTTCAAGACAGAGTTATTGTGGATTAGATTAGAGGATTCAAAATATTGAACTCAAGAAAAATAGTCAGATATTTTTACTAATCTATAAACTCGACATCTATTTGAACTTGGTTTCGTACCTGATACTTATATAGAGCCCATGTTAGGGAAACCTCTCTTGAAGATCTATCAAGAGCAGTGATCTGTGCCTTGAGTGCCAATGCAAAAATCTTTATGTCCAATAATCATTTTCAACAATGGAAACTCTATCATAAAGATGAATTTCACAAAGAATATGTACTCCATCTTTCTTTCTTTCTTTCTTTTTCTCTTTCAAGAGATCACTTCTTCTATGGTTGAAATGACTGTGAACCTCTACTTTATATAGGCATGCAAAAATTAAACGCTTTCAATGCATCATGTAGATTATATAAAACATATTATACGTTGTTATGTGCTATAAGTACCAATACTCGTCCATATGCTCAGAATTTCAAAAGTAATCGTGTTGTTCCTTCTTGTGCAAACCCAACTATGGAAAAACTTTAATGTTCTCATAACTCCCCAAGTTCAACAAAATCGATTTTGCTAAAATTCCTTGATAAAATTATACATCTAGGATTAAAGTTAATATTTAATATTTCATGTTCCTTCCTGTCTTTCCTTTTAAAGCAAAATGCAAGGGACAAGTAATGTAATTGTGGCAGGTTAAGACCATAAGAGGGAAGTAATCATGACTGTAAAATTTGGTAGCATAATTGAGTAGTAATGTTTTTACTTTTTACTCGTACATTCACTGATTCACCTTGCACCAAAAGAGAGAACGAAAGAGGGATAGAGAAAGAAAGAAATTTATGGTTCAATAATCAAAAAACTTATTTTTAATACACAATTTTAGATCACAAAAATTTGAAATTTTAACATTTGATTGATCACATAGTAATTAATCTTTGATTTTCTTGAAATTTTGCAAGTATTAAAAATATAATAAAAAAACACAATTCAACGGTTAGATTTTTCAAAATTCATACTCAATATAAAGATATATGATAAGTTTATAGAGTTTCTTTCCAAACAACATAAAGATATATGATGAGTTTATAGAGTTTCTCTCTAAACTAGTTTAGAGAGAAACTTTGTTCTTACTTACAAAGCTCAACTAATATTTTCATTTTTCACTAATATATATATCTCAAGAACACTTGCTAAAAAGTGTGAACTATGTGAAAGTAAATAGAATTTTAGTGAAAAAAAGTGAAATAATTTATGAGAATTTGATTTGTAATATTAGCATTGTAGGGATGAAGGGCCCGGATGAAGATATTGGGCCGTGGGCTGTGCTCAAGGACGTCAAATAGCCCGAGGACATATAAGTACTAGCAAAGATAGATAGATTATTGGGCCAAGGAAGAGGTCAGATCTTAATGAAGAAGTGACATTGTCCAAGGAGCGATCCCTCCTCGGCCAACAAGGTGGAGGCCTAAAGTCCGACCACCCATCAAGTCTTGGACAAAGAGAGCAACCATGCTTGGGAGGATAAAGCTTTAGCAAAAGATGAGTCAACAAAGACATGAGAAATATCTGGGAAGAAAGCTGCTACCACCACATTGAATGCTCTGCATTTAATCCCCTGACCACATTAATATGGAAATGATACCCGAACAGTAATTTTCAGCCTTACAGTACCTATAAAGACTTCAAGAAGGTGCTGATGGGACAAGTATCAAGGAGATTGGCAATCTAATCTACACATAAAAGGGTGAGATGAAAGAAGGGAATGGAATATAAAAGGGAAGAACTCCCTTATAGAGGGGTGATCAGAAAAATCAAAGAAAAAACCACTGTGTAACCAAGAACTTGAGCACTTGTATAAGTCTAAGAGAAATATATAAGAACAGACCTTCCTTGGATTGACCAAGGAGCATTTTTTTTTTTTCAAACTGTTTGTCTTGTTCATCCTAACTAGCCTATTGTGATCAATCTTCTAACTCATTGAATGTTCAATATTAGACCCACTCTCTAACAAATTCATTGTTTTTGACTCATTGGGTCATTGCCTAAACCATTTGGGTTATGGACTAAACTGCGCCCTTACAAGCATCATCACCCAAAATGACTAGAAATAATTACTTACATAGAAAAATGGACAACTCAGTAATCATTTATCCATCTATCTATATATTACTAAAAGCTAAAGCGTAGCATTTAATGTTGCTACGCTCACGTTGAGCCACATCAACAACTACGTCATCATTTTTTGTTTCCAACTTTTTTTATATAAAATAAAGGAAGCTATTAAGGTAGAGAAAGAATGATACTAAGGTAGAAAGTGTTCTTAATATAAAATAAAGGAAGATATTAAGGTTACTTCTCTCTCTCTCTCTCTCTCTCTCTCTCTCAATTTGTTTTTCATTTTTTGTTTGATTTTTTTTATTGCATCAATTCTTTAGGTTAATGAATTTTTGTGTCAATTAGAACTCTACTTTGAGTTGATGCAATTTAGTTTTATGTTTTAAGTTGTTATCTTTTATATTTTCTTTGATTACATATTATCCTACTATATTATACATATAGTATATAATAATATAATGTTATTATATTGCATAGAATGACTTGGATAATTTGATGTTTATTGTTATATATTTTATTTTTACTCTTTTTTCTTCTCATCTTATTTTATTCAACATTTAAATCCAATCACATCCTCCATACTATTAAATTATGTAGCACAAATCAAGAAAATGGCTAGACACAAACCTACCTTCCTTTACCATACATTGGAGGAATCAAAATATTTGTGTGATAAAGGGTCATATAATTTATAATTTAGATAGCACTCTTTGAATATGTCTAGGCCTATAAATTGAGCAATTTGAAGACTTAAAAGGCTATGAGAATGAACTTTTTGAACCAAGACTAAAAAAATGAACTACTATATATCATTTAGATAAAAACTTTTATCATAGATACATTAATTTTTTTATGCCACAAATTTAAATCACACAAACTTAATAATTTTATCTTATGTGTTAGCATCATCTCTACTTCTTCTCCTTCTTCTAAAAAATATTATGTATCATCTTTAAAGGATGCCAACAATATTAATCTTAAGGGAAAAGTTACATAAAATATTGAGAGAAAAATGTTTATATTATAATCTACTAAAAATTCTTTTTAAATATTTAAACCTTCCTATTTTTCATATCATTGACATGTTCTACAACTACTATATGTGTTAACTTAAGTCTTAATATTCTTAAGTTGTTTTATAACTTAATAATGAAATCTATAAATAAGGTAATTAAAACAATCATATTTCAAAAAAAAATTTTTTTAAAAAATTTTAATAAAAAATTTGACATACCACTAACCTAACCACTTCATAAATTACAAAAATTTAAGGCTTTAATTTAAAAAATTAAAAAAAAAAAAAAAAAAAAAAAAAAAACATTGTCACATCTATACCTATTTAAGCCATCCGTGATATCTATTTCTTATTGATGACCATAAAGAGGAGTTGATGTAAAGTTTTTGGACATTGAAAACTTTATAGCAAAATGAAATATCTGTTTTGTAAGGCCACCAAATTTGATAATTTGCAAAGAAATAAAGAATAAAGGAAAGAAAAAAAATTTATAGTGCAATAAAATTAACCATTACATTCACTTAATTAAATCAATAATCAACAATTAAATATAATAATACAAAATTTAAACTTAAAACTAATCAAACTCTGAGTAGAGAAATTATATTTCCTATCATAACTAAAAATGAGATGTTCTTCAATAATTTAGAAATTTTATATAAATATATATATATGTGTGTGTAGGGACACGAATCTTTGGCGGCCCAACAACGAAGTTGGGCTCGCGCGTGAAAGATCCCTCACAATAATATTTGTAGAGAGTGGGCTTGAAAGGCCGCGTTGGGTCACGAGGGCAATGATAGAACCACTCAAGCAACAATATTTGCATAGTTATATAGTTCCAACTAAAGCAATCAAGTAACTTTTAGTCTTCAAAAAACACATATCTACCAGTGGTTAAACGTTCATCTTGGGTAATTTTAACTTTTCATATAATTTTACCTTTACATATTCATCTATTTTAATTTTTTTTTCCCAGAAAAAAAAAAATCTTTAGTTTAGATATTTATAAGTAAACAATGAAATAATGGTTCATGAATAATCAAAAACAAAAAAACTATATTATCTATACATATTTTTCTTGTGTGATTGTAACTTTACATATAATTTTGCATTTATATATTCATCTACTTTAACTTAGATGTTTATAACTTAATAATGAAATCTATAAATAAGGTAATTAAAACAATCATATTTCTACAATTCAAAAAGTCAAAAAAAAATTTCAAAAAAATTCCTTTTACATTTCATTGGAATTATTTTTTAAAAAATTTTTAATAAAAAATTTGACATACCACTAACCTAACCACTTCATAAATTACAAAAAAAATTTAAGGCTCATTATTACTTCCGTTAATATATTATGGATTTCTTAATTAATTGAGACCAAACTAGAGAAATGCCTTCCATATTTCCTTGAAAATTCAAAAAAAAAAAAAAAAAAAAAAAACTTTGCAAGACCTGGGGTTTTGTTTAGGGCTTATGCTTTTTATCCTATGTACTTTGACATACCATTAGTGTAACTACATCTATACCTATTTAAGCCATCCGTGATATCTATTTCTTATTGATGACCATAAAATTTACAACTAGCAAGAGAACATACAAAGAAATAAAGAATAATGAAGGAAGAAAAAAATGAAATCAAACGTCAATTAATAACCGTTATTTGGAAAATAAAAAAGGTGGTCAAGAGGAGTAAGAAATAAAATAGAGATGGCTATCTAATGGACATTGAAAACTTTATAGTGCAATAAAATTAACCATTACATTCACTTAATTAAATCAATAATCAACAATTAAATATAATAATACAAAATTTAAACTTAAAACTAATCAAACTCTGAGTAGAGAAATTATATTTCCTATCATAACTAAAAATGAGATGCTCTTCAATAATTTAGAAATTTTATATATATATATATATATTTTATATATATATATATATATATTGGTTTCCCTATATATAATATATATATATATATTGATATAATGCCTTGGTATATATATTTCTTGTTTGTATGTATGTATGTATGTATGTATGTTTGTATTTAATCATAATCTTCATACACCATGACTTTAAAAAATCTAATGAATAGTTCGTCCTCTTATTTAATATCTATGTTATACAAATCATCAACCAATAAATACATGATAATGATAAAAAAAAAAAAAAAAATTAAAAAAAAAAGTTGTAGACATGATTATGGAAAAATATGATAAAACTATTTATAAAAAAATTTAAAATAAAATTTAAAAAAAAAAGATTCTTTATAAAGTCTAGGGACTAAAATAGTTTTTTTACCTAAAAAATTATCTCACGCAATACTTGGGGCCCAACAACGGTTGGGCTCCTTGTTTGTGGACTTCCCCAATAGGCTTGTAAACTTTGGCATCTTGCAACTAGTGTTTAATAATTTTGGTCCTCTAAGCAATGCTATCAAAATTGTTTTACATTACAAAACATTGTTGCAACTATCTTGACAATATTTCTCAATCTTCATATATTAACCTTCTCCATTCTAATCAATTTAAGCACTTCTAGAACTTGTAAAAAGATTTATGTAGATAAATATAAGAAAAAGCACAAAAGAAATATGCATTACACTAACTAAACAGTTCAATTATTTTACATTGTTTTAATTTATTTCTTATGTTATTTTTATCATATTTTTGTATATTTAAGGAGTATCATGGATAGAAGAGCAACATATAGCCAAATTGACCAAAACTATTTATAAACCTAAGTGGACTAAAGTGAACAAAACTGGACTGAATGGACCTAAATGGGTAAGATGGACCGACATGAACATTACAAACTAAACCAAAATGATTCTAATCATTTTAGACTCTAATTTGAATTATAATTGGATTTTTTCTCTATTTCAAATTTAAAATGATATATATGATTATCTTTTGAGCAACAACTACTAAAATGTTACTTTAGAAATAATAAATCATAACTTCAATTGAATTGTAAATTATGAAATTAGGGTTAAGAGAAAAGAGGAATAATATATATATATATATATAGAGAGAGAGAGAGAGAGAGAGAGAGAGAGAGAGAGAGTTTAGGTGTTTGTCATGCCCTTAACTTAGCATATATTTATAACAAGGTTTATAGTATGTTTACAAAAATATCCTTATTAATTTGCTAATATAAAAAAATTAAAATTTAAAAAATTAAAAAAAAAAAAAAAAAAAAACAACAACAACAACAACAACAACAACTACTAGAAGTAATGTAACACTCTCCCTCATGTTTGAGTATAGAAATCAAATGAGTCTAGCTTGAAAGACAATTACTGAAAGGAAGCATGTGCTAAAGGTTTTATGAAAATATCATCCATCCAAACAAAGGGATTGACAATTTGACACCAAGTTGAGTTGTAAACTGTGAGAGAGAGAGAGAGAGAGAGAGAGAGAGAGAAAAAGCTCCCACCTTAGCATATATTTATATTCAAGTCTATAGCATGATTACAAAAATACCTTTATTAATATTCTTAGATAAAGAAATGATTAGAAATAACTTTATGACTTCCATGTAAACAAAATAAATCACGAGAAAAAAGGTAAAATCAAAAAATTAATCTAGCAAAGGAAATTTTGTGAGAAACTACATACAAAATTATTTCTAAATATACTATAGTAAAAATGCCTGAATTGAAAGGAAAAAAAAAAATATATATATATATATATATAAAATATAAAAAATCCATTAACTAGTCATCAAGGGGAAAGTATTTTATAACCCGCACTCTCACCAGGTCAGCATACTGATTTGGTGGAACAAACTAATGGATGGATGACCTAAAAATTGAATTTTGTGAAACAAATACTTACCGTATTGGAGGGGTTGATTTCAGCGTCTCAACTCTCAATGCTTGACATCCTTGGATTTCTTATAAGTAGAGAGCTTACTCTTAATATTTCTAGAAAACGTAGTGCGATGAGTTTTTACTCATCATGATATCTCTATCTGAGCTGTGAGGCTTGTACTCTTACGGAATTATTGCCATTATTATAATGCCTTTTATGAGAGCTGCTCTCCATAAATTTATCAACAAAAATCAATGCCCAAATAATAGTCTCTCTCTGTTGTAGACATGAAGTTTAGTTGGTTAGATTGGTAGATAGTTCTTTTACTTCTAATAGAATCATGTTGTAAATTCAGCTTTACTATGTTTGCACTACCATTGTCATGCCTCAAGCTTAGGACACTAAAATCTTGGGTAGGATTATTTACTAAGTCGCATCTCATTCAAATTAAAATTAGAACAATTTCAACTAATTAAATTATGCTGCTTGTTTATGGCATAATGAAATGTGCCTTAGCTTGATCTATAGTGTCCTTGATACTGTAGTGCAAATAATTTCATAGCAAGCTTCTGTTTGTGAGTTAATCTTTGAACTGTTAATCATCAACAATAAAAATAGCAGATACAACTAATCCCCATGTTCGAATGATTATTAAGATGTCCAAATAATTCTTAGGATGGATCTTGTTTCTTTAATTTTTCTGAACTCAATAGATTGGATTTTCTAGGGTCATGATTCATGATCATGTTTATGTTGCTTTTAGCTTTTTATTTTGCTAGGGGTCACTTTTCCTAGAGAAGGTAGTGGTGCCTTTTTAATGTGGTATTCTCTCTTTAAGTTCTCTTTTTGTTACTATAGATCTTAATTTTTTGCATGAGTGTAGTGTATCTAAGGACATTTGCTTTTTATATTTCAGAAGAGGAGGAAGCAAGTAATGATTAGAGGATTGGAGGTGATAATGATAATGTTGAGTCAAAACATGTGTTGATGCCTATCCAAAAAAAAAAAAAAAAAAAACCGTGTTGATGTTGATGATAGGTCTTTTTCTGAAATTGGCACATCCATGTATTTATTCCTCAACCTCAAGAAACCCAAGCTTTTGACCTGTGGAAAACTGCTCTGTAGTCGCGATCACCATTTTCCCTTTCAATTAAAATTTTAGATCGAAGAGTCAATGGGTTCAGTTCAGTCTGTCAAAATCAAATTTGACCATTCTCTTCTTCACTTCTTCCACTAGGTATTAACAAATATAACAATGGTTTTTCTTTTGGCTTTCGTACAAAAATTGTAATTATCGAAAGGAAAATACGTATGAGAACATATTTGAGCGCAAGTGCTGGCACTACCTTTTGAGTAAAAGTAAATCTTTGCCTACGCTTATGTATATTTCAACTAAACTCTTGGGATTATACATAATACTGATACATTATCATTCTAGAGCTTTTATTTTGTTTTGTTTTTTTTCTTTTTTTTTTTTTTTTTTTTGGAGCATTCTTGAAATCTCATTTAACACCAAAACCGTTTTGCTAAAAGACATGGGCTCCCAGCTTTTCAAATAATACTAAAAGGCCATCAAAAGTCAAAAACAGCCTACCAAATGGGCACTAAGATACACCCATCAACCTAACTCAGAAATTCAGCCAAAACGAGAAGGCGTTGCCTGGACACAATATCAAGCTCTCAAGTAAATAAGGGAAAATTGGAGAAATTGGTTGTAGCATAGATGGCAAAGTCCAAACGTTATGTATTACTGGAATGAGCTCCTCATACATTTTTTTGAGTATTTCATATTATTTTGAAGTCGCATCATGCAATGCCTAAACTCACATTATTATGAAGTCCACTCAAACAATAAAACCGAAAACTATCAAACTTATATCCTACTCTTTTGATCAAACTTCATATAGCAAGTGCTAAAAATTGCAGTGCCATCCAACAGAAGAAAACGTCTGATGGTATTTTTTAATTGAGCGATGCTACCAATGCCATGTGCTCTATAAGGTCCAATACTCGGTTACTGTAAGAAAAAGAAAAAAAACAACAAATATGATCGGTCATACACAATTGCATGAAAATTGTTAGTAAAGGAGTTGCATTTGTCAATATCTTTGTGCGTTGGTGGCTGAGGAAGAGTAGATGTACCTGTATCCCCACTCATTGTCGTACCATGAAACAAGCTTCATGAACGAGTTATTGAGCCCAATCCCTGCCTTTGCATCGAATATACTTGACCTGAAATGAAACAAAATCCATTGAAACCAAATGGAGATTGCAAATCTCAACGTCATTTCAACTATAGTCTGTAAAAGCAAGCAAGGATGAGATTGACAAAGGTGCAGATCCTGGAATCTTGTGAAGTGCAGTGCAATTGCTAGGCACAAAGGTCGAAATATCAAGGAATAGAAGATGATGCATTCTCTAGTACTTTCTTAAAGAACATTATCACAGGAACCAGAAAGCCAATCCAGCACAAAACAAGACAATTTTATTTCCACTGATGAATTCAAACAATTTCTATAAAACAAAGGAGGCCTCAAAGAGCTTGAAATTGCCATTTGCCAATATTTTTCACCAACATATAGAAGTAAAAGACCACAAAACAATCAAAGCACAAGAGAGAGATACCTTGAGTCACCAACAAAATCATTGGAGACAACATCCTCATCTGTGTATCCAAGAATGCCTCTCAGTGGCCCCTCTGAGGCATACCTGTATTTGAAAATTCCAAGCTGAATTCAGTCAATCATCAAGTAAAAACATCACATCATGAAAGACCCCAAACAACTGCCAAAAGAAGAGAATACACAAGATCACATAAAAAAAAAATAAATAAATAATTTTTTTTAAAAAAAAAAACATACTTAATAGCTGCCTTGACATCTTCATAGGAAGCACTCTTCTCAAGTCGACAAGTTAAGTCTACTACAGAAACATTAGGTGTTGGGACACGGAAGGCCATTCCAGTAAGCTTTCCATTAAGCTGTGGAAGAACTTTCCCAACTGCCTGCAATACCAAAAACATTAAGTTACAATGACACTCACCACCAATATAAAGGGTTGTATCTAATGCAATTGTCCTAAATTATATTTCTTGGAGTAATCACCACACCTTTGCAGCACCAGTTGAACTAGGAATGATGTTTTGTGCAGCTCCACGGCCCCCTCTCCAATCCTTCATTGAAGGACCATCGACAGTTTTTTGAGTTGCTGAAAATAGAACACCATAAATTTGTTACAAAACATGCAACATGGTTTAACACAGAGAGAGAGAGAGAGAGAGAGACAGAGACCTGTAGTTGCATGCACTGTTGTCATTAGACCTTCAATGATACCGAATTCTTCATCAACCACCTGCAAAACAGGAGCACAAAAAATTAGATAAATATCAAGAGAACAGGTAGACATTTCAAATTCATCTTCTACCAGGTTATTATTAAACATGAAAAGCAAAAGAATAATAAAAAAGATGAATAGAACATAATAAGCTTTAAGATGCGCAACCAGACCTTTGCTAAAGGAGCAAGACAATTGGTAGTGCAGCTTGCATTGGAAACAATATCCATATTTGGCTTGTATGTCTTCTCATTTACTCCTACCACAAACATAGGTGCATCAGCTGATGGAGCTGATATTACAACTTTCTTGGCACCACCCTGTAGAGGCAAATCGAAAAAAGCTCAACTTAAAAATTGTAAATATGAAGAGTTAAGTGATTCATAATAAAGGAAATATATGGAGAGAGAGAGAGAGAGAGAGAGCATAATTGATTATCACACCAACCTTCTTGTGTGTTGAAGCCTTCTCAATTGTTGTGAAAACCCCAGAGGATTCGACAACATAGTCTGCCCCAAAATCACCCCAAGGAATCTCTGCTGGGTCCCTGAGAGAATAAGTAGTCATGGAAGTTACTCCTTAGTAGATATAACTTTAGATGTTCCTGCAATTAATACTAAATTCAGACACAAAGATAAGGACGAGATGTTAAGGCCAATACCTTTTACTTACAACTTTAATCTGTTTTCCATTAATTTCCAAAGTGGAGTCATCCAGGACCCGGATGGTTCCCTTGAAAACTCCATGAGTAGAGTCGTACTTAAACATGTATGCCTACAAAAGATGTACAGTAAGTTACTGCCAAACTATCATATCTAGAGAACTCAAACGACTAATTAGATCACTATCCTAATGTAAAAGAGAAGTTAATAGTCCAACTCTCCCACCTCATGAGTAATAGAAAAGGGAAAAAAAGAAAACACAGGGATGCAACCAAATGCACACTCAAAGAGTGAACCACATGTTTCAAAACACCATATAATGTGTAGGCACCATAGCGAGCCAAGAGCCATATGGGTCCCTAATATAAGGACAATAGCACTAGCAGTCTGAGATGCCATTGTTTCAATCAGATCCTCTACAACTAAAAGTGCAAAGACAGCTTTCCGAGGTCCCGCGTTAAGGAATAAGTACCCAGCTGCTTGTCAGAGGACCTCTTTAATAGGGTTTCACACTTCCAATTTATAGTAGCACCTCAAGAGAGTACAGGGCCTTATGTATTTATATTTTGTCTTGTAGATCAAGATCCCATTTCTCCCACTCCACTTGTTCTATTTAATTTCATTTCTAAAATGGGTTTAGATCGAGATGCAAATAAAATTATGTTACAAAATTGTTATATTTTATTAGATTAATTTTTGGATTTTAAAAGAATTTTTTTAATTTTTGTTTCTGGGCTATTTAGTTGATGTGGCATATGTAAATGACACAGTATGTTTTCATTGGACCAACTATCACATGTGACATTCTTAGGTAACATTTAACAGCCATCTAGGCACAGGCATGGACAGAATGGATCCCAATCAAAACAAACCCTAATGTTAGAGGAGCAGATCAAATTTTTAGAACTTTAGGGGGCAAAATCAAACTACCCCAAACTTTAGGAGTGTAATTTGCGATTTAGACTTTAACTAAAACAGAAGAACTAACTAGTAGCAAAACCAAATTTTTAAATTGGACTTCCATAATAATCACCAAATGTTCATAATCCAGTATCTCCAAATCTGTGATTTACAAGAAAGAGACTGAATGTACATACCATGTACTTAGCATCAATAAAAGGATCATTGACGGATACAACGTCAATACCATCCCTGGAGATTGCAACTCGAAGTACCAACCTTCCAATTCGACCAAAACCTGTGTAAGATGAGGATCATGGATATATCATCATTTGTAGGCAGAATGAAATAACTTCTGAATGATATGAGGCAATAAGAATTTTACTATTTTTAGTAGGTAAGCAAAGAAGTCACCTAGCACATGCAATTGAAATTTTAAATGGTACATCATTTTGGCCACAAAAGACAAAGAATGACACAAGCAACCACTGAGCCAAACTTAGTAGAACTGATAATCTAGAAACTTGAAGCCAAAATCAAGTTGACCAATTAAGACTAAATAAATTTTTTCTTTATAGGAGAAACCAAGTTATACATTGTCTAGATAACAGACTATGCAAACAATCCATACAAGGTCCTACATATATCAAACCAAAGTGCCACCTATAATGCAGGCCACCTAAATGACAAACAAATTCCCTAGTCAAATACTCATAAGTTACATTAAATAACTCGAACCAAATTTTAAGAGATCCTTCTAGAAAGGGTTGAAATAAGCAAGCACAAGGTAATGCATTTAATCTTAAAATCATCAAACCAAAGCATGAGAGAATCAATCACCATGATCCCACTAAAATTCAAACAAAAGCATCACAAAGTCTCTAATTACATTATTTTTATGGCCACAAAGAACAGAAGCTCCCACCCAACCCTAAAATGCAACCCACCAAAAACCCCTTTTGTTGGCAGGGCAGCACTCCGACCTACATCAGAAGCAACGCCCAAAGAAAATCCTTTTGAGTGCTTACCATATTCAGAGGACATAACAGCGGATTAGACCCTATCCAAGTAATTTACCACATTGGGCATAACAAACAGAGTTTATATTCCATAACCAAGATAGATGGGACAGCTGTTATCATGTACTGAACTCTTTAAACTACTTAATAATAGACCCATAAGCAAACAATGAAAAAACTACAGAATTTTAGTAAAACTGTGAAATATCTCAACACTTAAACAATGTGCAAACCCATAAACCCCTTTATAAGTAGTTTCCTCTTTGGCATCCCAAGCCTTACTTTTCACCTGCTATTAACTAACATCAATAGTAAAAACCATAAAAGCAAAAACAATACACATAAATCACAATAATCTACAGCTATAAATGCTCACATTAACATCCAATCTTCAAGTCAACTATAAATATTCATTTAAATTAATGCATAACCCTACAACTACAAACAAAAAAACAAACAAAAACAGTTTTAAACATGCTTTAACATACATTATCAACCTGCAAACCACTGTATTTCTAAAAACCAAAACAGAACACAACAACAGTACTCATAGGAAAACATACCGTTGATTCCAATCCTTGTCTTCCCACCAGTCCTTGATCCTAAACAAATAAACATAAAAGTGAGCACCACCAACAAGCACAAAATCACAAATACATCAAATTTAAAATACAAATAATTTGTGTAATTTGCATTCATACTTGGAACTGTAGGAGGTACTTCAGTAGCAGTAGCCTTAACGGGCTGGACGCTCCTCACACTACATGTCCTGACAATTGATTCAATAATTCCAGTTTCAATCACTTCAAGAGAACACGAAATTCATAATATATACATACACATACTGCATATAAACAAACAGAGATACATACGTACATAATGTATAAAAATTAAAATTGTTGGATTACTCAACTGTAAGGAAGATGAGCCACTGGGAACAGAGGTACCGAAAAGGCTAGATTGGTGCTTCAACATGTTGAGGTTGCGACTGAAACTGATGCTTGAAACCTGAGAATTTTGAGAAGATTAGCAGAAAATTCATTAACTAATAACAATTATATTATTTTAATGTGTGTGTGATTCTTTGTCTAAATGCAGAGTAAAGAAATCAAGCTCCAATCGATATAGACATACATGATCTTATAAATAAAAAATCAAATTCAAGCTAACTTGGACAAAAATGCAAAGATTTTAATATTTTTTTATAGTAATAAAGTTTATTTTTAATAATGATTTCCTTCATTTTGCAACATTTTCTCACCAACCAAACGCCTCAGCAAAAAAAAAAATTAAAAAATAAAAAAAACTAGTTAAAAGAAAAGTAATGAAATCAACTCTGAAATATATATATATATATATATATGATCTAAAATATAATCAAACTCATTAGAAACTCAGCCAAATTGAACTGGTTTTTACACTCCTGTGGTGCTTGAGTGATGAAGTTGCTAATAACCAAAAAAAAAAAAAGATTTCTTTCATTTCAGCAAATTTTCTCGGCAACCAAACGCCTAAACAAAATTACATTTCCGTTTAGAAAAACAACAAAACAGAACAAACAAACAAAAAAAATCAACAAAATCCAAAAACAGCAAAAGCCGAATCGAAAAAACAAAAACTCATCAAAGTTTATAGAAATGGATTCAGTGAAGTAATAAAGAATAACAACCTTGGAAAACCGATCGGACGGTGAAGAAGAGGCCTCGATGAAAGAAGCCGTAGGTGTAGCCGCAGATCTGAGCATGGTAGAAGCAGCCATTTTTCAACAGACAAATTGCAAAGCTTTCTATCTCTCACAGAGTCTCACACTCACAAAATAATATCTCTGTGAGAGAAAACCCTAAAAACGAAGCAAAGAGAGAGAAGGCTTTTTATGAAGCGTGCGGCTGAGGCCTATATATATATATATATATATAAAAAACAGAAATCAATGTGTTTTGATTTGTTTTTTGATATTTTTAATTTTTATATTTATAAATGTGAAAAATCGAGCGGAGGTTCTTAGGCAAATAGAGAAATGGAACTGATTTTTTTTTTTTCTGTCTGTCTGACTTGCTTTGTAATTTGTCTGTGATTCGCTCTTTTTTTCTCTCTCTTTCTTTCTGTACTGCTTGCTTACTGTGTTTTAAAAAAAAAAAAAGCGCAGGTTGGTGGTGTATTCGAGGTCTTATCGTCTGGATTTATGTGTAAACCTGTAAGAATGGTGCACCGTTGGTTTTTGCCGGCCTAGGAATGGATGGTTGTGATATGTTGCTTTTCCAAACGTTGCTATGGTGGCCTGCGAGGGTTCTGTTTTTGGAAAGAAAACAGAGTTTTTTAAAAAATAATAAAATTGTCATAAAATTTTGGATGTTTTGTCTTAATAGGAAAATGAAAATTAAATAAATAAATAAAAGTTATACAAGTTGTTATTGGTAAGGTAATAAAATAATTTCAATGATAAGTTTAAATTATAATCGATAAGTCAATAACAATTAATCACCTATAATTTGTTGTGAAAATGTTATAGATATAATACTTCTCTAAAAATTTAGGTCCAATATTTTATGCTCTAGTGTTCTAAACCAATACAATAGAGGCGTGGACAAAAAAATATATGTTATATGCAAGGACGGAGCTATTGTTGGACTTGGAGTGCAGCCCCCCCCGATTTAAAAAAAAAAATATATAACTATATATATAATATATTATTTTTAACAATTTGTTTCAATAAAATTGCATTTTGCCCCCTTAACAATATTATTGATATTTTTAAATGCTATAAAAAAAAAATTAGCCCAACAACAAAAATTAAGTCCAAACAACACCCAAAAACAAATACAAGAAAAAAAAAAAAAATCAAAGCCAATTCTAATCTACCTAACCTAGGAGTAGGAAACACTCAACCTACCTCACAAATATAATAAAAGGGAAAAAAAAGGGGATTTCTAAGCCATTCAAAAAACAAAAAACAAAAAACAAAAAAAAAAAAAAAAAAAGAAGAAGGAAAACCTAACTAACTTACTACCAATACAAAGGAGAGGAATTCGGCAACTAGCGGCAAAAGTAAAGGTATCCTCTCATAGCATAGAGCACCTAAGCAAGAGTAGGGAGTCAGAGACGCTGGGAGCCTAGGACGGAGATACTCAAAGCAAAATAAATTAGAGTAAAAAGAAATAGTTAAATAAAGGTAAAAACCTGACTGACTCATCTTTGTCTTTAGCCCATAATTTATATTCTTTTATAAATGAAAAAGTTGTCATCTGATAAACAAAACACCACACGCAACAATCAACTCTTATTGCCATTGATGTTTTGTAAATTTTTTTTTTTTTTTTGTAGTTTTGTCTTTAGCAATAGCTTGTGATGTTTTGTGATTTTTTTTTTTTTTTTTGTAGTTTTGTCTATAGTGTTTTTGTCTATTAGTTAGTGTCTAATAGACCTCACACATACAATATATTAAGACGATGAGTTCTATTTTCATAAATAATTGCATTATAATATCTTAAAAAACAATAATTTTATGTATTTTTCTTTATTGATAGTTTATTAAATGAATGTTTATTTGGAGTTTCAAATTTTTTTTTCTTTTTGTTTATACTTCTACCCCCCTTAACTCCAAGTTTTAGCTCTGTCCTTTGTCTTTCTCGTATCGTGTCTTATGCATTAAAACACTCGAAATCTTGGAAGTTGGAACTAAGGTAGAATTTACCCAATAAACCATTGGTTTATGTCAAAATTCTGTCGTTCTATAGTTTCCCACGCCCACCTCCTCATTGCATCTAGGCACATCATACCATACTCCTCAAGCCTTCACTTCAAAAATTGTAATCTATTTTTGATGGTATATTTTTCATAAATATAAAATTCAAAAATTAAAAGAAAATATTTATTTTAGTATTGTATTTTTTTATTTGTTTCAATAATAATTTATTCAATCAAAAAATGAGTTAAACTTATTACACACAAATAGTTTTACACACACTCTCAAGAGTTATTGTGTGTAATAAACACTATTCGCAAAAAAAAAATATTGTAACAAATTTGTAAACTATTTGTTATAAAATTTTTTTTTATAAAAAAACTATTGTAGGGACACAAATCTTTGAAGGCCCAACAACGGAGTTGGGCTCGCGCGTGAAGGATCCCTCACAATAACATTTGTAGAGAGTGGGCTTGAAAGGCCAGGCGTTGGGTGGCATTATTTCGAGTCGAATCTGCCGAGAGCCGGACAGGGAGGAGCTTTGGGCTGGACATTCGGGCCCTTTAACCATGTAGCTCGACGGATTTGGCTCCTCGGATCGTGTCCGAGGAGCAATGGTGTTGTCCCCGGTGGCTCGCAGTGGGATTTTTGTGGTAGCCGGCGTATATCATCCGGGAATTCTCTCTCCTCAATTCTTTCTCCGTGCCGAGATGCCTCCCTCTCTCGTGTTCGCATAACATTCTCATTTATACTAGCCTACGTTCGTTGTCCTTCGTACATGTGTAGGGTCGATCTTCCCAGACAGATATCTGTCCCATCGCCTAATCCCACAATGGCCGGAGATAATCCATAAAGCCTAAGATCCCGGCTCTGTTGGGGCGTGTCATGTCGGGGAAGGGTATTAGAGACAAACTCTCCTAGATATTTTCTCGATATTTCCAGTTTACTCATACTCCACTTTAACCCGTAAGGATCCGGGACTGCGAGGACGAAACCGTCCTCTACTGTGTGTCCCCGGGCCATTTCTTGTTTTCTAGTTCTGAGCTTGGGCCCCGATCTCCTTCAATTTGGGCCGGCGGACTCCTCCTAAGCGATCGGGCCGGGCCCATAAACTACCGGACCCCACAATAGCCCCTCAAAACCCCGTCCCAACTCCTCCTCGTTGGATAGATGGGTTTTGATGATACCAACCTCTATGGCGGCTCATTTAATTCGGCTCTTGATCCTCGTTGGCGACTTTTCACCTTCCCAAGAAATGCGCCGGTCTACGAGATGTTTCCCTCGACTTACGCGTGATGCGTTTATTCCGTATGGTTACCCGTAGTGCGCTTTTAATTCCTTCCTTTTACGAGGCCTCATAAATCTAGCGGTTACGGACAGCTTGGAGAAACGAAACGGATTAGGATTTATTGGCGGATCCCTTGGAAGATCGGAGCGTGTCACGTGCTTTCGTCTTTCTCCCCTATATATAAAGGGAGAAGACAGGAAGGCAATTGTCTCACACACGAATCCTTCATGCTCTTCTCAGCACTCGTTTTTAGTCCGGTTATTCCTTATCCGATAATCCGTTCCCTCATAGTAATCCACCATGAACAAATCCTTCCTTTCCCGTAAACGCCATGTCCTAACGAAATTTGAGATGGCTCGGTCGGAGCAGGGATGGCGGAGGCTTAAGATTTGCCTCCCCATTCTTTTAGCCAAAATCAAGCAGGGGACTCGTCACACCCCATTTACGGTGTGTGACCGAGTCGAAAACCTCCTTGTCATCTCCATCTGCTCTCTCATGAGCATACCTAATATGTCTCCCCTTCTCTCTCTTTTGCTCCTCTTACTTTCTTTTCATTGCTTCACTATTCTTCTCCTCCTTCCCGCTCATGTCCTCCATCTTCTTTTTCCCTTGCACTCTTCAAATGACAAGAGTTTGCTTTGAAGTGCTTCCATGTGTTCCAATTCTTCTTCCTTCTCCTTCATTATTTTTGTATAAGGATCTTCTCTTGAGATGAGCAAAGAAAGGCAGATTTCGGAGAGACTTTGAAGACTAGTTCGAAGACACCGATGATTTACTTATTTGTATTACGATATCTTAGTTAGTCTTTGTAGCAATTCATTTTTTGTATAGGCTTGTTTAAGCCCCTCCTTGTACGTTGTAACCATTTTTCATATTAATAAAAATTATCGTTTCTCTATTTTGTGTGTCTTATTTACATATTCTAATAAATGTGAAAGCGGCTGCTTTCGGCATACTAGTATAGCATTTCAATCAATAACGACTAAGGCCAAAGTAATCGTTGATAAAAAGATGCCACGATAATTTTAACAAATTATAATAATCCGACCAGTGAAGGAATAAGACTTATCTCAAAATTAGCCGCGACGGGTGCAAAATGCTCGATAAGATGTAAGAAGCGGTTGTCCGAGGACAAAGTTACCCACCGGATGAATGGCCTCCTTAGGTTGACGATTGTTAGGTTGTTCGCCATCCCCATGACACGCGAGCATTGACCTTTTCTAGTATTTAAGCCGAGAAATTTCTTCGTTCTAGCAGTTGATTTCCCAAGAAGCCTCGAGTCCGAGGACTTTGCAAAACCCGGGTTACATTCGGACTTATGCGTTTTATCTTAGGTACCGACTTTTTCCCTTAGGCTTGAGTCCGAGACATATGTCTTCATTGGTGCCAGGCTTTCCCTTTTTTGTTTTAGTTTTGAGTCCGAGAACCATGCAAGCCTTAGGTTCTGTCCAAGGGTACTTGGTTTCACCTTTAGCTTGAGTCCGAGGACCATGCAAGCCTTAGGTTCTATCCAAGGGTACTTGGTTTCACCTTTAGCTTGAGTCCGAGGACCATGCAAGCCTTAGGTTCTGTCCCAAGGGTACTTGGTTTCACCTTTAGCTTGAGTCCGAGGACCATGCAAGCCTTAGGTTCTGTCCAAGGGTACTTGGTTTCACCTTTAGCTTGAGTCCGAGGACCATGCAAGCCTTAGGTTCTGTCCAAGGGTACTTGGTTTCACCTTTAGCTTGAGTCCGAGGATCATGCAAGCCTTTCCCCGAAGCGCCTAAACAGTATCGTTGGGCCTTCACGCAAAGTGGGCTTGGGCCGCGAGTTCAATTAATCCGCGGATAAGGAGATATTTCTGCAACCTCCGGGCATGTAGTATTTATCCGACGCCCCAAGGATCGAGGCGCGCCTTTACGAGGCTCCTTGAGACTCGTGGCTGCGCTTGACGTTGGAAGTTGAGCCAAGACCACTTTGTCTCGTAGTGCTCCTTGGGACGCCGCGTGAGTTGACTGCCATCATCTTGTCCTTTCGGATAAACAGAGGGAAAGGGTTGCTTTATATATACACCCATCTTTTTAGTTTTCTCCCACATCATACTCCTCATATCCTGGAGCTCTCCTTTCTTGGTGTAAAAATGTTGAAAGCGAGGGTTAGGAAGGAAGAACCGCCTCCACCGCAGACGCCCTATCCTCATGTGGCTTACAACAATAAGGTATGGGCACAGAAGCACAAGTTCGAGAGTACTCCATCTCGTTCGAGGGGGAACGACGTCTTTCCCTCTTTTAGTCAAAATCAAGCGTATTTCGCTCACGCCTTAATTTTGGTGTGTCGAAGGAAGGTTCTCGCCATCATCGCCTCTACTATGTAGCAAAGCGAATGTTTAGAGAAAGCCCCCCCCCCCCGCTCCCGCACCTTTCCTTCTACGGTGTCGGGTTGGAGTTGGGTTTCTTTTTTCGCCGCGAGTTATGGGCATGTAAGAGCGCGGGGAAGAATAAGGTCTCGGAGTCGTAGCTAACCTCTCCTCCTCGACATACTTCCTTGGCTTTCTCCAAATTTCTTGTATTTTTCTTTTTCTTGCTTATGTAGTACTCATGTAGTAAGCTTTGACGCAGACGATTCCACTTTTCATTGTACACTTCTTGTCTCATCGTTGTAATAAAAATAGAAGTTCATATGCTTGTCTTGGGTATGCTTCTTTTAGCGTACCACCTCGCGAATGAGTGTACTCCCTGTTTACACTTTCTCTCAGCGATACTTAGGGCAGGAACCCCTTGAAACGCGATTCAATTTGCTCTAACGCCTTCTAACTTACCTCATTACACGGACATCATAATAATTGATAGTAAGTTAAATTTGGGAAGCTAACCTCGAATAACGGTTGAACGTTTCGCATAAACACGAATATTGCATGAGGACGACAAATTTTAAATAATTCATCCAAGGGAGTGACTGAGCGCCGCATGACTTCTGGTTAAGCTTTTGGAAACGCATTACTTCCTTCCATTCTCGGTCCCTTCAGGTGGTGAGGATCCGAGGCAAACTAGAGAATCCATGTAACCCAGTTTTTCCATTTAAGCGGTTGGTTTCCCCGAGGCTTGGGTCCGAAGACCATGCAATGCCTTGGTTCTGTCCAAAACTTTCAAGAGTTCTTTTTTTGTACTTGGTTTCCCCACGTGCCTGAGTCCGAAGACCATGCAATGCCTTGGTTCTGTCCAAAACTTTCAAGAGTTCTTTTTGTACTTGGTTTCCCCACAGCCTCGAGTCCGAAGACCATGCAATGCCTTGGTTCTGTCCAAAACTTTTAAGAATTCTTTTTTGTACTTGGTTTCCCCACAGGCTTGAGTCCGAAGACCATGCAATGCCTTGGTTCTGTCCAAAACTTTTAAGAATTCTTTTTGTACTTGGTTTCCCCACGAGGCTTGAGTCCGAAGACCATGCAATGCCTTGGTTCTGTCCAAAACTTTTAAGAATTCTTTTTTACTTTGGTTTCCCCACAGTGCTGAGTCCAAGACCATGCAATGCCTTGGTTCTGTCCAAAACTTTTAAGAGTTCTTTTTGTACTTGGTTTCCCCACAGGCTTGAGTCCGAAGACCATGCAATGCCTTGGTTCTCATCCAAAACTTTTAAGAATTCTTTTTGTACTTGGTTTCCCCACAGGCTTGAGTCCGAAGACCATGCAATGCCTTGGTTCTGTCCAAAACTTTTACGAATTAGCCACTAGACCATGGCGGAAGGGGATTCGGCCTGGCCGGAAGCCCCTAGAATCGCTCTCGCTGTTGACACCGCAGGCGAGCCCCTAGCAAAAGTTTGGGTAGGGCAACGACCGCATGTGTCGCCGGAGATGGAGGGAATCCCACGGACCTCAACGGCTAGAGAGGCGACTCAAATACCTACTCGCACCCACGCGGAAGCTTTCCCACGACGGCGCCAATTGTAGGGACACAAATCTTTGAAGGCCCAACAACGGAGTTGGGCTCGCGCGTGAAGGATCCCTCACAATAACATTTGTAGAGAGTGGGCTTGAAAGGCCGGCGTTGGGTCGCAGGGCATTATTTCGAGTCGAATCACCGAGAGCCGGACAGGGGAGGAGCTTTGGGCTGGACATTCGTGCCCTTTAACCATGTAGCTCGACGGATTTGGCTCCTCGGATCGTGTCCGAGGAGCAATGGTGTTGTCCCCTGGCTCGCAGTGGGATTTTGTGGTAGCCGTATATCATCCGGAATTCTCTCTCCTCAATTCTTTCTCCGAGAAGCCGAGATGCCTCCCTCTCTCGTGTTCGCATAACATTCTCATTTATACTAGCCTACGTTCGTTGTCCTTCGTACACGTGTAGGGTCGATCTTCCTGGGACAGTATATCTGTCCCATCGCCTAATCCCACAATGGCTGGAGATAATCCATAAAGCCTAAGATCCCGGCTCTGCTTTGGGGCGTGTCATGTCGGGGAAGGGTATTAGAGACAAACTCTCCTAGATATTTTCTGATATTTCCAGTTTACTCATACTCCACTTTAACCCGTAAGGATCAAGACTCGCGAGGACGAAACCGTCCTCGGCTGTGTCCCCGGGCCATTTCTTGTTTCCTAGTTCTGAGCTTGGGCCCCGATCTCCTTCAATTTGGGCCGGCGGACTCCTCCTAAGCGATCGGGCCGGGCCCATAAACTACTGGACCCCACAACTATAAAAGACTTTTTTATGATATTTCTTTTCTAAATAGATATAAAGAAAAAAATATATCATTAAGGTGTTTTCTAACAACAAATTATATTCTTAAGATGTTTTTTATAAAAATAAATAAATAATTAGAGCCAAACAACCTTAAACCCTCTCCTAATCTGAGCCAACAACTCAGGCTGATCTTCACCGTTGATCTATGTGAGTCTTAATAGAAAATGGACGGTCTAGATGCATGGGAGTATAAAAATACAATGAGATTGGAAGTAGAGGAAAGGGGTTGGTATGAAAAATGCGTAGGTGAGTTTGTCGTGACTCAAGACGCCCTCCTCGAAGGCCACGTCGGACACAGTCTGGGCCTCCTTTGGACTTTTCTTATTTTTTAGATTTTAAGTCGGTCCTACTGGTCGGCTGGGTACAGTTTTGGCTTTGGGTACGGTTAACCCTGTTAAAGGTTAGGTTAGTGAGAATTTGAGCTAACCGATGAGTTGAATTTTGAGCAAAACTAGCCATACCTGGTTTTATTATTAATTAGAATTAGGTTAACTTGCACAGTTTGGGATCATTTTAATTTTATCTCCTAACAAAAATGTTTCAAGATTTGCATCCATAATCCTGACTTTAAGTATTGTTTAGATTTAAGTCATTACATTAATCTGTGATGATAATGAGTTTGTTAAGTGCTAACTAATCTAAAAATGTCTTCTTCATTTTTTCCCTTTTTTTTCATTCAAAACTTTGTCGTTTTTTAATCTTATTAGAGTCGTGTTAGATATTATTTTGACTAAAATTACAATTTACAACATTAAAGTTAGGGATTTGATTTTGCCTCCTAAATTTTTAAATTTTGGATTTATAAAATTTCATCCTTTTGAGTTAAGATGACATTTAAGGAACATCTCATCAAGGCACATGAACAAAAGGGTTTAAATCCAAATGATAAGTAACGTTAGGGATATGGATCTAAATTTTAAAACTTTAAAGGAAAAAATCAAAATCACCTCAAATTTTAAGGGTATAAATTGCAATTTAGTCTTGAAAAAATATTCATGAATCATGAGGCACATTATTTTTTTGGAAAGTTCTTTAAACCCATTACAATGACAATCATAAAATAATCATA
The DNA here is from genome assembly GCA_028216015.1 of Quercus dentata. Lineage (NCBI taxonomy): Eukaryota > Viridiplantae > Streptophyta > Magnoliopsida > Fagales > Fagaceae > Quercus > Quercus dentata. The sequence continues at coordinate 101,699,978 of CP116447.1, forward strand.
TTAATAGTAATTTTTAAGTGTTTTAAACTCCATCATAATAACCACTTGTGATTATGTGATGATAATCATATATTCATTTTAATAATGTATTTTCAAGTGTTTTAATTTATATATTTTCTTCATAAATATAAATAAAATATTAAGATTAAAACATTTGAAATGAACGGTTCTAACTGTAGAGGGTATCATATTCCAAGTGTACCATAGAAGAACCCACTATTTATTGGTCACATAATGGAGTGAAAATATTTAATGTAGTTGGACTGGAGGAAAACTATGTTCATGTATAGAATATTTTATCTCAAACAACCTAACTAAAGATGGTATTGACAATAAAAGAATCGGTTAATTTTTATGCTCCCTATTAAGTTACAGTCCAAATTACCCCTTAAATAAGTGTAGGCAAATAATATGAAAACCCTAATTTAAATAGAAGATATAGAATAGATAGATTCAATCATCTCAAAAAAAAAAAAAAAAAAAAAAAAAAGAAGAGAAACAGTTTAGGATCAATAATATAAAATATCATGGTCAATTGCTAGTAATTCAAAATACTTCAACTAATAAAATTGCTATATTTTAATTATTTAATGACGATTATTGCAAATATGATATAATTTGATATTGTTTGTCAAAAAAATCTGATGAGACTAGCCTGATATGGTAAGGAAATCTAACACTATTAGCTAGCTATATTTGAAAACGGCATTTATTATATACAAATGATGTTTATTTGTCATTGACAAGAAAGTTCATTGTTTCTGTAGTGGCTAATAAAAGTATGTTAGTTTTTCATTATCACTACTAATTATGAAAAATTGGCATATTCATTGTTATGTGACATCTTATGAGGTCTTAGGGTTTCACTTTGAGGAACAAGGACAACAACCTTTTCATGCCAACTGTGCAAAAGAAGAAACATTGAAAGCAAATGGCATTAAAATAAGAAAAAGAAAGTGTGGGGGGAAAAAAAGTCAAAGAAGAACAATTAACTAAAAATATTATAATTTCTAGTTGAAGAAGAGAGTGGATCACCTCTTCGAAGAAACTAATGGTCCAGTTTGTATTGAAACTCAAACTTACTCTAATGCCTCTAATTTTTAAACAATGATAGATTAACCAAATCATCTTTGGCTGCACCAAAACATTATAAACAATTATAAAACTATTGAAGCCATAAAAAATTGTGAGGTAGCTTTCAATAAATGAGTTTAACAATGACTAAACAAGCTTTAGTAGAAGTTGGGTACGGTTCAAATATTAACTTATTAAGTGTGCGTTTGTTTCAACTTCTAACTAAACAAGCTTTAGTAGAAGTTGGGTACAGTTCAAATATTTACTTATTAAGTATGCGTTTGTTTCAACTTCTAAAAATTGAAACGCACTTTTTGAAACCAAAAAAATAAAATGTGCGTTTAGTAAGGTTTTAAAAGTTATTTTTTCTAAAAAACTACATTTTGAAATGTTAATAAAGAGTACTTTAACAATGGACAGCTCTCATATACTTTTGCAAAAACCAATGCATGTTTCATAAATATTACCATTGGAGGCGGTATTCAATTATCAAATTACCCAAATATTTTATTGAAAACCCAATTTTATCCTTTGATAAATCAAAGAATAACACCTCTTTGGAGCACACCTCTCTGAGCTCACCTCACGCTAGATTCCTCTCTCCAAAATATGTTTTATATATATATATATATATTATATATTTTTTTTTTTTTTTCACTCAATATTTACAACAGCTAACAACAAAATCATTTCAGATATTTTCTCTCTCAAACATCTCTAAACTCAATCTCAATCAAAATACAAACTCAAATCACAATTTCAAAATTAATCAAATCCAGGGAAAAAAAAAACAAAGACAAAGCAAATTGACCCATCTAAGCCACGGTGGGGAGGAGGACAAGTGGTGGTGGGGAAGAGTATAGGCATGCATGAACATTTGCTGGCAATCTGTGTGTGTGTAACTGTGTGAGAGTGAGAGAGAGAGAAAGCTTTTGGTACTCATATGTTCTAAAGTGGACAGTGGTAAAAAAGAAAAAGCAAAAGTAAAAGTGAAGATGGAGAGTTATGTGTGTGGAGGAGAAAAAAAGAGGAAAAATAAATAAATAAAAGAAATGTGTGGATGAAAAAACAATTAAAGAGATATGGAAAAATAAAATAAAGATTAAAAAATTAAAATTGAGAAATACTACTGCAATATTTTTACAATATTTTTACAATAAATCTTAAATGATGGATTGTTAATAGTTAATATTGATGAGAAAAAATTAATTTAAGTGGTGTGTTAAAATTAAAATCCCTTATATACTTAATCAAAAATTGATTTTTGAGTAAGTATATAAAGTATTTGATTTAAACTCCCTTTTAAATAAACTCCCTTATATATATATTTTCCTTTTTAATAATTTACCTCTCAAACTGCCACTTTTATAAGTATTAGCCAAATATACTGCTTTTTCAAAAAGCATTTTTAAACAGTTTTTACCAAACACTCAACTTTTACAAAAAACTTAGTTTCATATCGCACTTTTTAAAACCCCCACTTTTTCAAAAAGTACAATAACAAAAAGTTGAACCAAATTCACCCTAAGTAATGATCATACTTTTAGAACTAAAAATATATAATTGAGTATAAAATTTATTTTCCTCTTGAATAACAATTGTAAACTATAAAGAATTAATAAAATAAATCAACAACATATATCACAATTTAAAATTCTAGACTTAAATAAGATTATACTTAAAAAAAAAAAAAAAAGGTTTTAGGCCACTTTTTTGATGCATTGAGAGATGCAACTAAAATTTCAAACTCACTCAATCGTGAGTAAAAATAACTATGTATGTTACAAGAAATTTTTGCTGCATCCAATTAGTGACAAAGATTGTAACACTATAATTTTAATTTTAATGTTACAATTGAAATGTCATCTTATAATCGATTATATAATTTTTCTGTTATATCTCTCTTTGTTCTTTAATCTACCCCTATTAAAGTATATAAATATTTTACTATTTTGTATTTTCTATGTTTGAATCATTTCCCCATATAAATATTCATATTAAGTGTGTAATTTAAATCCAATATTGTATAATCAAGTGCAGACAATGTCTTTTCGACTTTGGGATGGAGCAACAAAGGCTCGTTGCTGACTTGCTATCAATATAAATATTTGAAAATTTGCCCAACAATTAGCTATTAAAGAAAAATCTGCAATTTTTTAGCAAATATATTGCAAATCTTCAAACCAAGACATTAATCATTTTTTGATGTAGGCAGGGATTGAACCCCAGATCTCTTATTCAACTATTAGAGACTTTACTAGCTAGTTGAACTAACTAGAACCCACATATTTTATACCTAATAATATTCTTACAAAACTTTTTAAAGAGTTAACAAAATATAAGAAATGACTATCAATAATATTTAAATTATATATATATGAATGATACTTTGCATCTTAGTATATCTTATAATCTAGTATATATTAATGACAAAGTTTAAAGAAAGTTTAAATAGAATTCAATTATGCTTTTCTCAAAAAAAAAAAAAAAATTCAATTTTGCACTATGTGTCTAAATTTATATAGGGACCATACCATAATTATCCACTTAAGTTTGTACCATGTGTCCACTTAAATTTTTTAATCTTTATGCCAAATGAGTTAATGAGTGCAAAATACTAAAAATCTAATATTAATAAACTATTCTCATAAAAAAATATTAATGAAATATAATAAAAAAAATCTCATATACTTAATAAAAATCATTATACGTTCTATCTTATTAAAAATTAGAAAAAAATGATCATAAGTAGTATTAAATTTAGGTAAGAATTTTAATATTTGACTAATTACGTTTACTTTAAAAAAAATAATAATTTGACTAATTATTTATATTTTATAATAAAAATTGTGTTTAATTTTAAATTTATCTATACGTATGCATTAATGCGTGTTACATGCTATTTTTTCTTAATAATTTGACTAATTATTTATATTTTTATAATAAAAATTGTGTTTAATTTTAAATGCATCCATGCGTTTGCAAGGGTTACATGCTAGTAATTTATAATCTCCAAAGCCATCCTACTGACCTTTTTTTCTCAAAAAAAGATATATACTAGATTTTTTTAATATAATTTGATAGTTATGAGAGTAAAGATTTAAACTATGGATGCCTTCATTAGCAATTAATTGAATTAAAAGGCTCTTGGATACTAGAAATTGAAACTACAACATCTACTACACATAACATATACACATGATAGGAGTTGAAATAATGGTGATAATTTTTTTACCATTAGGTTCAAACATAAAGATTCTTTTTTAGTGCAAATGGAATTGGATCTTAAATTTCTTATTGGACAATAAAAGAGTTTATAAATTCAGTGAGCTATAAGGCTATAACCTAGAAAATATGCTCTTAAATTGATTATTATATACATTTCAAAAGCAATCAAAAATTTACTCTCTTTATTTTTTTACCTCAATATAAAGATTACTTGATGGCATTGGAAATAAAAAGGCCTAGAGCCACAAAAAATTGACATTTGTTAATGTGACCGGTTGTTAATGGTAAGTAAAAAAGTGATGTTATTGTTGGGTCTAAATGAAAACCAACGAAAACTTACCAACTTAATAAAAAAATATATTGTAAAATTTTTTTGCTTGTGTAACATTACTCTTTGGAAATTTGAAAAATCTTGTGACCCAAAGTGAATTGAATTTTAAGAAATGTTATATTCACAATATTTTCACAATAAATTTTAAATAACATGATATTGCCTGTGAGAAAAAAGTATTAGAAATGTTATTTTCACAATAAAGTGTCCATTTGTTTCCATGTTTTGAGCCCAAAAAGGGCTTTTTGAAAAAAGCCAGGCCTAAAATTACGTTTGGTTAAGCCCAAAATGCAACTTTTTGATAAAAGTTGCATTTTGGGCATAGTTGAAAAAACACGGACTAAATGCGGAAATTTTATGGACCTTTGAGGGTCCATAAATGAAAACGCACACCGCACGCGTTTTGATGGGTTACCGTTGCTATCGATGGAATTACGGAAATATCCCAAATATATCAGTTCTCTCAACGCTAACCTCACGCCCTTCATCTCATCTCTCTGCTTTGCCCTCTCCGTGAGAAATCAACCCAAAGAATAGAAAAATCATAACCAACCCATACCCATGAGAAATCAACCCAAAAAACACACAGAAAAATCATTACCCAAAACACAAACCACAATCCAAAACTACAAAAATCAAATAGCACAAACCCACGGCCAAACAACCATAAACACATAGAAAGACAGAAAGAAAGAAGAAGAAGAGGAAGAAGAAGAAGGAGACGAAGAAAGACCGAACCCACGGTGTTCGATTCAGTCATGAGGCTTCTCAATGTTGATTCAGTCCATGAGCAATTTGCTTCATATAAGTCAAGAAGCGGAAGTGTATAGTGTCGGCAATGGTTTGTGGAGAGCTTCTGGAAATCAAGTGGAAAAAAAAAAAAAAAAAAAAAAAAAAAAAGAGAGAAGAAATTGAGAGAGCCGGAGAGCTTTGGAATCATCAAGTGGAAGTAAAGGAAAAATAAAAGAGGAAAGAATGAAAGAATGAGGAGCTTTTGGAAAGTGGAGGTGTGGAAGTAAAGAAAAAGAAAAAGGAGAGGATGTGGACAAAATAATGTATACGTGTGTGGTGAAAAAATACAAGAGAAAAAAAAAAAAAAAAAAGAAAATGAAACATATGGAGGAAAAAAAAGGCCCAAAAATAATAGAAATCACAATTTAAAAATATTACCACAATATTTTCATAATAAATTTTAAGTAATTAGCTAATATTGATGAGTAAAAATATAATTTCCAAGGAATGGGTTCAAATTAGAACTAGTAACAACTTTTCATATAAGATTTTGTTATGATTTTTGTGATCTTTGCAAAAAATATTGTGGATGTAACACTTTTCTTGAAAAATATAAAATGAGAATAAACCCAAAATAAAAATAAATATTAAAAAAGAATAAATTTGATTACAAAATAAAAATTAAAAAATTGGATAAGTAAAAAATAAATGTCACCATTGTCCAAACAAAGGGACAAAAATTTGTCTAACTCAAGTGGATGCTTTATGATATACATTGTCCTTTTGAGATGAAAAAAGAGAACTATATAATGTAGTGGAATCCTCAAAGAAAAAACACTTTTTACAACTTTACCAAGAACTAAAGAAATAGAAAATGCACGTTTTCAATTATCCATTCTTGTGCTTTTATTTCTTTTTACAAAAAGCTGAACCAAACTCACCCAAATTAAATAGGTTCACATGTTATTGCTAAGTTCTTTGATATCCTCTACAAAATTTATTGTGGGTTGTAGATTTAAATTAAAATCACTAACAATTTATCACCTATGATTTGTTGTTAAAATATTGTAGATATATAACTTTTCATTAAATAATTTTAGTAACAAATTCAAATTAGAATTAATAAAAATCACAATTTAAAAATTTTACCAAATATTTTCACAATAAATTTTAATGAAATTTTGGTCTAATATTGATGAGTTCTAAAATAAGGTATAAATCACGGGTTCAAATTAGAACTAGTCCCCCAACCAAACTTTTCATATAAGATTTTGTTTGGGGATTCTTGTTCCAAACTATTTTGAAAACTTGTGGATGAGAAACGTGACATTTGTTGAAAAATATAATTGTTGAGAATGAATAGAAAAATGAAAAACCTAAATATTAAAAAAGAATAAATTTGATTACAAAATAAAAATTAAAAAGTGGAGATTTATGCAAAAGATAAATGCTTTTTAACATGAGTTTGGTGGCTGACTCTGGCCTTTGTCTCAATAATTGAGAAAATGACATCAACCTATATTTCCAATACTTTTGGAAATGTTGAAATTAAAGAAGAAATAGAAAATAATAATGAGAATTGTAGAGAAGGAGAAACATAAAAGAGAGATTTTACAAAAGAAATTACATGGTTTGACTTGAAGATTTACGAAATACATAATAAAGCATCTTGAAATTTTTTTGAGTTATGCATGTTAACGGATGTTTTTAGGTTAATTGTTAATTTATTACAAAAATTTTAATATCATTTTTATAAGAAATACAAAAATATAAAAATAAATTATTTTATCGTTTTTTTGATAAAAAACATTTCTAAAAATAGTTTATAAACCAAAACCACTTTAGAATTTATCACTAACTCTTTCTTTTTAAAAAATTGTAAAAATATATAACTTTTCATTAAATAATTTTAGTAAATGAATTCAAATTAGGTTAATAAAACTGATATAAACTTTAAATTTTTAATAGGAAAAAAATTTGTGGTACATAACTTTGGGAAATTATGTTTAATGAGTTTTTGGTCGATCGGTTCCAAGTGGGGATGGTGAGTTCTAAGAATAATGTATAAATCACGCGTAGAAACAACAAAAGTCCCCCACCCAAACGTAAAGCCAACGCATATAAGGTTTTCTTTCCAAACTTCCTTTTCTTGGATTTTGAGTTGTTGATGAGAAAAAGTGTCATAACATTTTTGTAACAATTAAGATGGGGTTTGGAAGCTGCACGTGGTGCTTAATGGGAAGGAATCTCTTTTTATTTTAAAAATCTCTCTACACCTTTTAGTTTCGTGAAAGTATCAATAACAAATATGAATATAGATTTATGCTAAGGCATATGCTTTTTAACATGAGTTTGGTGGCTGAATTATATTCCAAACTCAATAAAATTGATTAAATGATATAACCTATATTTCCAATACTTTTGGAAATGTTGAAATTAAAGGAGAAATAGAAAATAATAAAAAGAAGATTTTAGAGAAGGAGAAACATAAAAGAGAAATAACACAAAGAAATTACATGGATTTACTTGAAGATTTATGAAAGCATTAGCCATCTTTTTAGGCTTTGACCTTTGTTTTTTTAAGGGCTGAGTTATTGTTGGGTGTTTTTTTTCCTTAATTGATAATGCCGATTTGAAAAAATTGAATATTTTTTTTATAAGAAATACAAAAATATAAAAATAAATTATTTTATCATTTTTTTGCCATAAAACATTTCTAAAAATAGTTTTTAAACCAACATCTTTATGCTAGTTTGAAATTTTTTTCCTCTTTTTTTTTTTTTTTGATAAAAAAAATTTTTATGTTTTTTTTTCCTTTTGATAATATATTTTTTTTTTTTAGTCATTTTGTTGTTCAATGAACCTCCTAATATGGTAAAAAAAAAAAAAAAAATTTAAGATATAAACTTTATATCTTAAAAGTTTTTTTTTTTAAATAAACAAAAAATTTTTGGTTTTAGCCTCTTTTTAGGCTTTGAGCTTTGTTTTTTAAGGGCTGAAATTTTTGGGTGTGTTTTTGATAATGCATAAATTTTTGGGTGTTTTTTTTTTTTTTTTTTTCCTTTTGATAATGAATGGTTTGAAATTTTTGGGTGTTTTTTTTTGGTTTTGATAATGCCATTTTTAGTCTTAAAAAAGTTTTTTTTTTTTTTTTCCTTTTGATAATGCCGGTTTGAAATTTTTGGGTGTTTTTTTTTTTTTTTTCCTTTTTGATAATGCTAGTTTGAAATTTTATTTTGAGTTTTTTTTTTCCTTTTGATAATAAAGTGTCTTAACATTTTTTTAATAATTAAGATGGAGTTTGTGGGAACTTCAAAAACTTTTTTTTTAACTGGAATCTATTTTTATTTTAATAAGAAATTGCCACATCACCCACTAACTAAACAAAATATGGAGATTAAACTTACTACCACTTATTACTATTGTGTATTTAAAACAAAATGACACCTCCAGTTAAAAAAGTCTTCAAGGTAAGCCAAACCCATTAAGGTGTCAGCCCATCATAGGTCAAAATATAACTAAATAAAATATTATGTTAAGATTCTAGATCTACTACAATTAAAAATAAAGGTATTGTGAAAATTTTGTTAGGTTCCTAGATTTTCTCTTCTTTTATAGTTAACATGGTCGATTGTGATTAGTGCATAATAAAATTGTATTAATAATTAGATTGTGTGACAATAATATTACTCAAATCACAATTTTTCATATATCAACAAGTTGTATCTCTAATATTGTTATTTTAGAAATACAAAATTAGCATTGTTTTATTATAAAATATTTTTTTTTTTAAAAAAAGAATAATTATACTTTAATAAAATAAACTCATTCAATGACCAACAACAACAATAGTCTTAAGGGCTTTGGTTTTATCTATCCATATATGCACAGTACAGCAGCACAAGACAAAGATTAGATGTGTTTAGCAAAAAAAAAAAAAAAAAAGACAAAGATTAGATGTCTCCACAGGTGCTTAATTAAATTCTATATGGCAACTCCAGTTTGACTATTGCAGATAGGACATGAAACATTATTCTTTGCTCGTCAATAATGAGATTTGAGAAAGGTTGCAGGTTAATTAGTAACTTCGTACGTACTATGAACTTTAGCTCAATTAATAAATAAAGTGAAATATCAAAAAAGAAAAGAAAAGAAAATTCATGTAGAAATGTGTTGAGGTACCATTTTTCTCCCATGCCACGTGTCCTCATTTTATTTGCCCACTCATTAAGAATACCCACACAACCCCCACAAATTATTTTGGGTTTTCAAATATGCAAATATTTGAAAATATTTCCCAAATTATTACCAAAATTGGGCCCACACAAATACTTTCCATATTATTACTAAAATTTGGCCCACACAAATATTTCTCATATTATTACCAAAATTGAACTACAAAATTATACCATCTCTATGAAAGCCCATACCCATTTATCTTGTCAGCAAAACCCAAAAGGCCCAACCAATTTATTAAAAAGCTCGTTGCTACACAACACCCATTATAAAGCCTGTTGTTACACGACACCTAGGGGTATTCATCAAACCGCACAAATCGCAAAAACCACACCAAAATCGCCCGCAAAATGGCATAACCGCACCGCACCGCACCGCAAATAATAGTGTATATCGCATCGCATGATGTAGTGTGGTTTTTGCGGTTTTATAATATGAAAACCGCACCGCACCCTTTTTATATATATATAAATATATATATATATATATATATATATATATATATTTATATATATATAAAATAAGGACAAAAGATCAATTCATTAATAATTTAATACCCTAGTCCCTAGCCGTATCTCATTGTTATGTAACTTCTGTTAGTAAAAAAATAAAAATAAAAAAATAAAAATCTTATCACTCTTTTAGCCCTCGGAAGTCAGACCCTAGCCACCACACTTCCACCTAGACTACTCACGGTTGTTGCACCAGTTGCTTCTACTATTGAGGTATTCATGTATTCAATTCAAGTTTTTCTTTGTTAAAGTTAATCTATTGGCCAATTATACTATTCACTCAGGACAAGTTGATAAAGTTAATTTATTGTTAAAGTTTTTCTTTGTTCAATTCATTGCCGTTGCACTAGTTGTTAATTATTTTATTTTATTTTTTTGTTGATTGTTGTGTTGCCATTGGTGTACTGGCACTTGTAACTTCCTATGTTAGATATTTAAGTTAGATATTATTTGTTTATTGATGGGTCCTATGTTAGATATTTAAGTTTAATTTTTGTGGGTTTTCTTTGTTTTTGTTTGATATTGAATTTGGGTATATAGATATATATATATATATATATATATATATATAAAAACTTTGTTTTTTTCTTAGAAGGAAGGAGAGGAAAAGGCAGATTGGAAGCTAGCAATGATAGAATGTGATATTCTATTTCAATTTACACCGCACCGCACCACACATGTGACTGCAAAAATAAGGTGTGGTGCGGTTATAGTTTTGGCTAAACTATACACCGCACGCACCACACATGTGACCACAAAAATGAGGTGTGGTGCAATTATAGTTTTAGCTAAATTGCACCGCAAAGTGCGGTGCTAAAAATTGCCTAAAACGCATCGCAAACACCCCGTCGCCACCTATTACAAAGCCTAGGAGAAATACCTGGCAATATTTGTAAAAGCCCAAGTCCGCCCTTGGCAATATTTTACAAAATCCCAAAATATTATTAAAAGCCCAAATACTACTTTTGGCAATATCTTATCAAAAATCTAAATATTATTTTGGCAGCATTTTACAAAAAGCCCATTACTACTTTGACAATATTTTATCAAAAACCAAACACTATAGGCAAACAATTATTCCATGAAAGCCCAAATATTATTTGACAAATATATTTGAAAGCTCAATAGTAAAACTACTATAGCTTGTTTAGATCTCAAACTTTTAAAATAGCTTGTTTTTTAATATTCTAAACAAAGTTTGAAATAAGAGAGACAAAGCACAATTAACCAGGCTTTTAATCTACTAAAATTAACAATTAAATGTAATAAGAGAGACAAAGAGAAGAGAGATGCAAACACAAGATAACATGGCAATGTGTTATCGGTGAGAAAAATTGAAGAACTCAGTGTAAAAACCTCTCCATGGCCCTCCAAGCCAAATCAATCCACTAGTGAATAAATTGGAGTATAAGGATTACAATATAGATCCTCAAAGCCTAGACTACCCTCTATACTTACTCTCCATGTCACAACTACCAACGGACTTCACCGAGCCTTGCCTTTATTAGCTTTCTAGATCCCACAATTAGCTTCAATTGCATCCACTAGAGAATGGCTTCATCTAATGCTTCCCATGAACACCAAGACAACACACAACACTCAAAATGGATGAGATATGTGTTTGGGCTAAGAACCTCTCATAGGATGTTTAATTAGAGAGGTACAAGTAGAGGAAAACTAAGAGAAATGTGTAGAGGATTGTGGATGTGTAATCTCTAACTCTTAAATAGATTTCTAAGATTTTCACTTTAAAACTTTCCTTACAATTTCGTGGGTAATGTGAGCTTATATGGTGTGGGTAAAAAAAATGAGGAAAAACACACAAACATGTTGGCAAAGCATCTTGCACTAACCCATTACATTGAATCCCATAAACATACAAGGAAATGATTGATGAAATATAATCAAATTCAACATGGAATTAAAGTCAACGATAACAAAATTGAAAATCACAACTTTACAATATTATATTATGCTTAAAGCCCAAAGTTAATAATCTTTGGCAACAACATATTTTGACATACTAAATTCCCTAGCAAATATGTTAACTCATGGGAAACATAAATTATTTATGACATATTAATTTTCTCATAAAGCTATTTATTCTACAAAATTTATGGGAATTATATTTATTTTACCCATAAGAAATTATAATTACATTACATCAATAAAAGCCCATGTACATTATTGTAAGGTTGAATTTAATCAATCATCTTGTTGGTTTTATTCCGTACCAAAATTGCTTGTAATTTTGCAATTAGTAACCACGTGTTTAAGTGGGAATCATGTAAGGGTAGTATGTGAGAAAGTGTGAAGAAATGCTCAAAATCGTGCGGTGAAGCAAGGACTCGAGGCTGGATCTTGCGGGTGGCTCATGGCTTGCAAGCCGCCAGAAGATGCACACGAGTGAAGCATGTAGAGAAGCTGAACCGTTATGCCACCTGTAGCATTACAGGACAAAAAGTCCAAACTGGCCATTCAGTTAGCTCGCGGTTTGGACTTACGACTCTGTCAAGTTGTGAGGCCAAGTCGCCAATCCACTCTGTTATGGAAAAATTGACTCTTCGCATTCCTTTCTCACTCCAGTATAAATAACCCTTATACCCATGAAATATTGAGAGTTTCTAGAGAGAATTTTAAGAGAGAAACCTTAGAGAAAAACAAGATTGACTCATCCACAATCTTCACATAGTGACTCTTCAAATTCCTCAACTCTTACCCTTTTCATTGTTACGTCATTGAAATGTTCTTTAACCAAATCCTTTTCTCACCATACCCATATCTATGAGAAGGCTATTTGGTGCTTTGGGAAGCAGTTCGGAAGGAACCAATTCATATTGGTTGATGCTATGAGTTATAGCGGAATCCAAAGTAGTTAAAGAAGAAATAAGTTTGGCGTAAACTTGTTGAAGTAGGAGTAGGAGTTTGGAGAGCTTAGGTACACTGGGTAGATTAGGCTTGGAGGGTCTTTTACTGTTCATGTATCCCAACTACATTCTTTAGTGGATTATTTACCGCTTGGAGGGCGGTGGAGAGGTTTTAAGCCAAGAGAGTTTTGGTTTCCTCTTTGATAATACATCGTTGTATTGTCCTTGTGTTTACATCTCTTTTCCTTTAATCTTTGCCATTTAATTTTTGCTGTGGATGTGTTTTTATTTGGTTTAGATTGTTTATCAATTCTGTTATATGCTTATGTTCATATTCCGCACATTAATTGTTTGATAATAAACTTGAATTGATAATTTGGAAATTAAGGGTCTAAACATTCATAGTGTTTTATACATATATTGAACATTCAATTACAAACCCATGACAAAACTACTTATTTTGTAGGGAAATGCAAGCCCAAGAGCTTAGTGACAAGGCTCAACCAAAATAGTCCAGCCCATGTGCCAAATCTCAGCAATTGAAACTCATGTGAGTGACTAAAATGGTTAGGTCAGTTACAATTTAATTTCAGCACAACTAGACTGATAGTTGGGACCCACTACAATCACTTTCAACTTGTCAAATTAGGTTAGAGGGGGACACTTGTTAAGTTGAGATTAAACCCTTCCTTGACAAGTTGATTTCTAATTATTTTGACAAGACATAAAGGTCAATGATGTGTGAAGGCTAAAGTCAGCCACTCTCTCTCTCTCTTCTCCAACAAATTCGGTCAAGAAGCTAAGGGTAGCCATAACTAGACCTTAGAAGCTTCTAGAATTTCTACTAAATGGCTCATGACCTTACTGAAAATATGCATTATTTGGTTCATGAACCAAACACATGAATCCTAATGGGAAAACCTAGGGAAATGTGGTTTAAAGGGCACCAAAGAGATCTCTAGTAAAGTTTCCAGCAAGGAGCACCAAGATTGACACCTGACTTGGGATGACACAATCTACGCTAGGAACTCTGATACTTACAAGAGATAACCAATATCACTAGCCCTAATACATGCTCTAATCTTATTGGCTGAGGACAATCTAGCATTTAATGCTAAGTCAAAACCTCTAGATGATATTACTTAAAACAACAAATACTTCATTCTCTAAACATACCATTCTTGGTCAAATCCTAGGATGAATCTTCTGAAGATTTATTGCTAATTATGATAGATTTTAGTTTAGATTCTTTGTTAAATACCCCCTTAAACTCAGCTATAAATAAAGGCCTTCATCAACACACTAAGACACATTACAAGAGAATGACTAATCTCTCATAACTTCTCTACTTACTCTCTTGCTCTAATTATCTTTTTAGCTCTTTAATGAAGTTTTGAGGTTCTAAGTTCTTAGTTCTCAAGTTAGTAATTGAGCTCTTCAGTTCTTAGCTCAAAAATACCCCTCACACTACTACTCATAAATACTTATCCATCCTCCAAAGAGAAAATCCTAGCAACATAGCTAAATAGTCTCTCACTACTCATTCATACTACCAAAATGACTTCTACTACTTACTACACATACAACTATTATGAGCATACCTTTGGCATAAAAGTGATCTTGCTACACTAGTAGGAATCTCTTTCTCCCTTCATCTCATACTAAGCTTTCTCCATCATTTGTCATAATGGATTTCATAGTATTTTTCTATTGTTTTACAATTGAAGGCTATAATGTATTTGTGACTATAAAATTTTCCCCTCATGTTATTATATGGAAGACCCTCTCTCAATGGGCCCCTCCAATAACAATTTAGGAGATGTAGACACTCTGCTCAATTTATGAAATCACTAACAACTGGAGGTTTATATAGTTATGTTTTATTTTACTGTTGAAATATTTTATCGCTAGAAGCACGACCCAAGGGCTAACGATGAAACTTTTGAGAGATTCCATTTTTTATACTTTTCGCCTAGGTTAATCCTAGCAAGGATTATGGAAAGGCCTGAAACATTTCCTACAACAAACAAATTAGCACAAATCAAAATGCCCACTACAACGAAGAAACATCCCAGCAGTAAAATATTCCAACAATAAAATTTTCTAGGAGTAAAATAAAATAAAACTGAATAAACTTTCAGCCATTAGTGATTTCATCAATTAGGCGGAGTTTCTACATCTCCAAAGTCATTATCCGAGGGTCCCATTGAGAGAGAGTTCTCCATTATAATAACATGAGGGAAAAATTCTATAGTCACAAATACATTAGAGCTTTCAATTGTAAAGTAATAGACAAATACTATGGGATCCATTATAACAAATGATGGAGAAAGCTTAGAGAGAGAGAGAGAGAGAGAGAGAGAGAGAGAGAGAGAGAGAGAGAGAGAGAGAGAGAGAGAGAGAGAGAGAGAGAGAGAGAGAGAGATCACTTTTATGCTAGGGCAGGCTCATAATAATTGCATATGTAGTGAGTAATGGGGTTATTTTGGTAGTATGAATGAGAAGTGAGAGAGTATTTAGCTATGTTCTTTGGGATTTTCTGTTGGAAGATAGATAAGTATTTATGAGTAGTAGTGTGATAAGTATTTATGAGCTAAGGGCTAAAGGGCTTAATTACTAACTTTAGAATAAGAACTCATAAGCTCAGAACCTTATTAAAGAGTTGAGAAGATAATTAGAGCAAAAGAGTAAGTAGAGAAGTTATGAGAGATTAGTCATGCTCTTTTGGTGTATTGATGAGGGACTCTATTTATAGCTGAGTTTAAGGGAGTATTTAGCAAAGAATCTCAGCTAAAATCTTCAAAAAATCCATCCTAAAATTTGGCCAAGAATGGTATGTCTAACATTAAAAAGTATTTGCTATTTCGGATAATATTAGCTAAAGGTTCTGACTTAGCATTAAATGCTAGATTATCCTTAACTAATGTGACTAGAGCATGTATTATGGCTAGTGATCTTGGTCATCTATTGCTAGTATCAGAGTTCCTAGGGCAAATTGTGTCACCCCAAGCTAGGTGTCAATCTTGGAGCCCCTTGTTGGAAATTCTGCAAGAGATCTCTTTGGTGCCATCCAAACCATATTTCCCTAAGTTTCCTTATTAGGGTTCTTGTGCTTGGTTCATGAACCAAATAATACATATTTTTAATAAGGCAATAAGCTGTTTAGTGGTAGTTCTAGAAACTTCTAATGTCTAGTTATAGCTTCCTTTAGCCTTTTGATCGAATTTGTTGGAGAAGAGAGAGATGGTGGTTGACTTTAGTTGTCATGCATTAGCATAACCTTTATGTCTTGTCAAAATGATTAGAAATCAGCTTGCCAAGGAAGGGTTTGATCTCGACTTGACAAGTGTTCCCCCTCTAATCTGAGTTGACAAGTTGAAAGTGATTGTAGTGGGTCTTAGTTGTTAGTTTAGTTATGCTAAAATTGAATTGTAATTGGCCTAACCATTTTAGTCACCCACATGAGTTTTAGTTGTTGAGATTTTGCACACGGGCTGGATTATTTTGGTTGGGCCTTGTTATTGAGCTCTTGGGCTTGCATGTCCTTACAAAATAAGTAGTCGTGCCATGGGTTTGTAATATACATGGGCTTTAATTGATGTAATGCAATTGCAATTTCTTATGGGTAAAATAAGTATAATTTCCATAAATTTTGTAGAATAAATATGTCGTAAATAATTTATGTTTCCCATGAGTTTGCATATTTGCTAGGGAATTTAATATGTCAAAATATGTTGTGTCAAAGATTATTAACTTTGTGCTTTGAGCATAATATTTGGGCTTTGATAGAATAATTGTTTGCCCAAAAATTAATAGTTTTGGGTTTTTGATGAAATGTTGTCAAAGTAGTATTGTGTTTTTTTGTAAAATGTTGCCAAAATAATATTTGGGGCTTTTGATAATATTTTGGGATTTTATAAAATATTGCCATGTGCGGACATGGGCTTCGATAAATATTGCCAGGTGTTTCTTTTGGGCTTTGTAAGGTGTCGTGTACCAATAGGTTTTGTAAAGGGTGTTGTGTAGCAATAGGCTTTGTAAAGCATGCCATGTTACAATGAGGCTTTGTAATGAGTGCCGTGTAGCAACGAACTTTGTAAAGGGTGATGTCTAGCAACAGGCTTTGTAATGAGTGTCGTGTAGTAAAAAATTTTGTAAAGGTGCCATATGGCAACGAGTTTTGTAATGAGTGTCATGTTGTTGTAATAAATTTGTTGGGTTTTTTGGGTTTTGCCCATAAGATAAATGAGGATGGTCTTTCATAGAGATGGTATAATTTTGTGGTCCAATCTTGGTAATGATATGAGAAATATTTGTGTGGGCCTAATTTTGGTAATAATATGGGAAGTATTTGTTTGGGCCCAATTTTGGTATTAGTATGGGAAATATTTGTGAGAGTCCAAAATAATTTTTGGAGCTTATATGAGTATTTTTTGGTGAGTAGGCAAATGAAATTGAGACATGTGGCATGTGAGAAAAATTGTACCTCAACAGCCCCACCCAATTACCACACATTTGTGAGAATATCTAATATAAAATTCCAATAATAACATTAATTTAGAGTAAAAAATTCCCAATTTACTTTTCCATTCATCAATTTCACTTAATAATAATGTATTCGAAATCACCCTCCCCTCCCTCTTCTCATTTCATTCCCCTCCTATTCCACCATATTCTTTGTTTGCCATGGATTTTACGTGGATTGTTTAGTTTAATTATTTGAGCAGAAAATGATCTCTGTCCATTAGACCACAATATCCTATAAACAACACAGACATACAATGATTCATAGTTTTATTTATTTATTTTTTTTTTCTCATATAGGTGAATATTTTTTTTTTTTTTTTTTGATACATTGATAGTTAGAGGGTGGGGCAATTTAAATCTAAGTGTCTCAGAAATATTAGGAGTTTCCAACTAGTAGAGTTATAACTTATAAGGCTCTTGGCCATATAGGTAGATTTGGTGAGATGAAAGGTCTACATAGTACATCCATGCATATCATAAATTTTAATTCATAATAACGAAAGATTTATGCATTTCATAATTTTTTATTTTTTTGGTGAGAATGAAGCTACAATTTCCATTAAAAAGGAGGCCTATCAGCTTGAATTCAATTATAGCATTGAGGTGTGGTGGAAAATCTTCCATTCACACCGAAAAACTTTTGATATTTTTAGCATATCTAACCTAATAAACCTGAAGGATTCTACAACCCAATATATCATATATATATATATATATATATCCCATATATATATATATATATATAACTCATATGCAACCCAATCACGGCTCGAAATCATACAATCTCCTTGACATGTTTTAGTAATTCATATAAAATTGCAAAAAATATTACAATGAAAATCAAATATTTAAAAAAGTGTAGAAATTCAACTTGTTATATTTGTGCAATCCAAGATAAACATGTTATGCTGAAAATGCCATTTACAATTTAAAGTGATTGACCTTTTATTTGGTACCCAAAGGTTAATCTTTGTTCCACTACCTTCTCGGCCTAATTGTGTTAATATCTATATAAAATTCTCTAGGGTTAACATGTCATCACACTTATGAGGATTAACACTCATAGAGGCATTTTCACAAACACGTGGCATGTTACATTCATCACCAACCAAATCATGCAAAGAGTCATACAAAGCACAATCCATGGCAAATAAACACAAGGGGTCAAGGATCACACTTAGGTATTTAAACCACAACAAGTGTACCCGCTCTGATACCAATTGAAAGTTAAAAAACGTGTATAAACACCTTTGAACGTTTAGACCCCCAAATTACAAATTACCAATTCAAGCTTTATATCAAACAATTAATGTGCGGAACATGAACAAAAGCTTAATACAGAATTGATAAACAATCTAAGCCAATTAAAATCACATTCACAACAGAAAATAAAAGGCAAAGATAAAGGGAAGAGAGATGCAAACACAAGGACAACACACGATGTGTTATCGAAGAGGAAACCGAAGCCCTCGGCGTAAAACCTCTCCGCCGCCCTCCAAGCGGTCAATAATCCACTAGAAAATGTAGTTGGGATACATGAACAGCAATAGACCCTCCAAGCCTAATCTACCCGATGTACCTAAGCCCTCCAAGCTTCTTGCTCCAACGAGGTTGCGCCGAACCTTTTTCTTTTCTAACTTCCCGGATTCCGCTACTTGACCATAGCATCAACCAATGTAGATTGGTTCCTTTCTAACTGCTTCCCAAAGCACCAAATAAACCTTCTCACATATATGGGTATGGTGAGAAAAGGATTTGGCCAAGAACCTCTCAAGGATGTATCAATGGAGAGGAAGAGAGTAGAGGAATTTGAAGAGTCTCTTAGGTGAAGATTGTGGATGAATCAATCTTGTTTTTCTCTAGGGTTTCTCTCTCAAAATTCTCTCTGGAGGCTCTCTTTCAATCGTGGGTTAAAAGGGTATTTATACTGGAGTGAAGAGGAATGTGAAACGTCAGGTTTTTCCAAAACAGGGGTGGCTCGCGGCTTGACCTCGCGGCTTGACTAAGTCGCGAGTTCCATCAGCGAGATAACCGTGGCCAGCCGCTTGTCCTGTTTTGTCCTGTAGTGCTCCAACTAGCATGACTGTTCATCTTCCAAAGATGCTTGGCACATGTGCGATTCTCAAGCGGGTTGAAGCCGCGAGTCCAGCCGCGAGTCCCAGCCGCGACACTGTTTTCTTGCACACTCTTGAGCAATCTTCACTCTATCTCACTTACTACCCTTACAACAATCCCACCTAAATACAGGGTTACTAAATGCTGAATTACAAGCAAATTTGGCACGGAATAAAGCCAATTAGATGGTTGAATAAATTCAACCTTACAATCTCCCCTTTGGCTATTCCGTGACAAAATCCTAAAAAGACTCTAGACTTAACATGTGAGTTGAGAACAGTTGAACAAAACTCACTCACACCTAACTCTAGAAGTCAGAAGCACTTGAATCATATGAACAATATACTCCTGAAACACAACAATACACTATGATTATTGTAGGCAGAAAAATTATGAATGCATATGAAACAGGCTGAATGTGATCAAGCAAAGATGGAGTAATACACAAACCATGACTTGATCAACCACGTGACCACCTCAAGGTAGTGATCACAGTGTTCATTCACACTTGGAATGAACACAAGGACATACAAGATAGCAAGCACAAGGCAAGACACTTGTATGCTCAACACTCAACCAATGCATAGCACACAAGGCATATGCATCTAGGAACAATCCTACAAGGGCACAAGAGTGACAAGACATGAACCAAAATGCAGAACATTTAGATCAAAGTATCGATTTCAACATAGTATAAAGGCTGCATTAAGCAAGGTACATACCATACAGACCTACAAACTATGCATAAAACATTAACCCTAAAAGCTTACAAAAGCACATGGGTACAAACACATTATATTGAATAAAAACTTAAACAATATAAACTAAAAGTGCATAAAGTTTCTCCCCTTCAAAGTGATGAGAAGTCATGTGATGCACTTGGAACATATATACTTGTAACCTCAAACACTTGCACAAAACACATTAGACCCTCAAGGTAAAGCAAGTAATAAAAGGACAAGTATAATGTAACAAGCAAATTGCGATCAAGTAAACATGATGTAAAACATATGAGTAACTTGATCAAACACCAAAACAGTCATATAGAAATGACTACAATGAACACATAGCAAAGCAATTGATCATCCGAACATGCATTCAATGAAGCACAATAGCATAAGGAAGTATGCATGTCCAAAGCACAAACATGATGCAATGAGAACAACAGAGCATAACTCAAAGCATCATAAAGCCAACAAGAAAACAAACAGAACAAAGTTTTCTAGTTAACACAATGCCTTCTCCTCCTTGGTATATGCATCTCCACTATGGAAAATCTCTCCCCCTACAAATGTGCACGAGAAATAGAATTTCTCCCCCTAAGGATGTGCACAAGAGTCATATAGAAATGACAAAACACTCCGACATACTCATTAGAGTATACTCTCCCCCTTTTTGTCGGGAATAGACAAAGGGTCAAGGAGAAACGAGGGCAAGAGATGAAGGTACGAACAATGCCAAAGATGCATGAGGGGAAAAAATTTTTTTTTTTTTTTTTTTTTGAAAACAACTTTGAAAATAACCCTCAATATGCAAAACACGCGATTTTCGCGATCGAGTTAAGTCGCCAGGGCAAGCCGCCAACACACTCAAAGACAAAATTTTGAAAAATTTTCTAAGTGTTTTTCGCGACTGGAGGGTCTACCCGCGAGAGAGTCGCGAGCTGAGCCGCCAAAATCTCTGAGTAACCCTCGCGACTGGACCTTCCACTCGCGAACAAGTTGCCAAAAATGACCCGCGAAGACGCGATCGAGTCTCGCGACTTGACTTACCCGCGATTGAGTCGCCAAAATAGGGCAAAACTGGGATTCTTGAAAAATTTCAGATTTTTTTTTTTAACAAAAACTTTCCAAAAACACCTAAAACACTCAAAAATCTTTTTGCGCTTGAATTAACAAAGATTGAGCATGTGAAAACATATTTCATCAAGTACAATCACACAAATGAATATGGCATTTATTAAACATAAACTTGTGTGTTGTGTGTGGATATCAACAATGAGATAGTCCTTAGTCTAATGTGAAGCTTCAATGATCAATTCAACCAAGGCATACACAATTAGCACTAGATCAAGTGATCCATCTCAATTATAGAAATATGTATATATGACCTCCCACAAAACTTGATAACATATTTTGGAGCTTTACATTTGACTCCATAACATTTGATCATTTTGATCTCTTGAGACAATCACCTCTCATTGTGAGAGTGATATTTGATATTTCACTTTAATGAACAAGCCTTTGGCTTTTTGAATAAACATTCTTTTTAATATAAGGTCGCTTACCCTTTTTCCTAGTCGAATACTAGAATGTGCGACAGGCTTTTGCAGCTCAATATCTCTTTTCATTTGGAGATTTACATTTGGTGAGCTCTTCTTAGCAAAAACAAAAATAAAGAGTGGGAAGATATATAGACACAAGTCTATGCAAGTTTCAAGATCAACATAACCATTCACTAATCATTCATGACAAGTTTGAAGATCTATTTACAACAATCACATAGATTTCAAGATTTCTCCCACAGTGATATGAGTGCAAAGAAACAAGCAATGTTCGAAAATGCACAAAGCCATTAGCACAAAGGTACAAGGCAAAACAAGTTTTGAGACAAAACTCAACAACGTCGATCAAACTTTTTGATTTTCTACTTTTTATGTGGTTTTGGATTTTTACACACACAAACCAAAGACATAAAAGTAAGATCAAAACAAAAACAAAACAATGCATATAAAGATATGCATGATGCACAAATGCATGACAATGAAGCATCTAATGCATGAAGGGTCCTACAAAGATCGAAAGAATTAGATCAAGGACCAAAGGAGCAAAAGCTCAACCATAGGAACCCTTCCTCATCCAAACAGAACAATTGTTTGGAATGAGTGTCTCATGAGAAGTGAGACGAGGGTTGGAAGAATGAGAACCGGAGATGCACATAGACAAGGAGTTAAGAGCATTAAACACTTTCTTTAACAACATGCTATTATCACTCAAATCCGGTTTATCCTTTTAGCACAACTTCCAAGAAGCTCAAGTTTTTCTTTTCTTTTGATTCTTTTAAAAGCATGAAACTTAGAGCATTGAGGTCTTAGATGACCAAAGGCACCACAATGGTGGCAAACAATGCGTTTAGGTCTACTAGGCTTTTTAGAAAGAGATCTAGCAACATTGTTTTGTTCCCTTTTCAACTTGGAGCATTGAGGTCTTATATGACCAATCACACCACAATGGTGGCAAGTTGGAACAAACTTAGATCCATCCAAAGCCTTAGGTTGAGACCTAAACAGAGGCTTTGACTTAACAACCTTTCTCTCCACCTTTTGATTTCTTTTATGTGGAGGAATGTACACCGATTTGTCCTTTAAGGTAGAACACACACTAGGCACAAAATTGGGTATCACAACATGATTGCAACAAATATTTTCATCCTTTTTAACAATAGGTTCAGCAATCAAACACTTGGCATGCATCTTAAGAGATTCATTTTCACATTTAAGATCATCAACAAGTTTGTTAGACAAAACAAGTTTAGCATCCAAGTCCATATTCAAACATTCAAACTCTTTCAGCTTTTCAAGAGAAATTTCAGCAAGTTTTTTATATTTCTCAACCAATTTGTTGGATTCATTGAGCTTAGCAATCAAATCATCCTTTTCACAAAATAACTTGCTCAAATTCTTTTGAAACTTCTTAGCATTTTTCTTGAAGAGTTTGTCAACAACACCCATAGATTCAAATAACATGTCATCACACTTATGAGGATTAACACTCATAGAGGCATTTTCACAAACACGTGGCATGTTACATTCATCACCAACCAAATCATGCAAAGAGTCATACAAAGCACAATCCATGGCAAATAAACACAAGGGGTCAAGGATCACACTTAGGTATTTAAACCACAACAAGTGTACCCGCTCTGATACCAATTGAAAGTTAAAAACGTGTATAAACACCTTTGAACGTTTAGACCCCCAAATTACAAATTACCAATTCAAGCTTTATATCAAACAATTAATGTGCGGAACATGAACAAAAGCTTAATACAGAATTGATAAACAATCTAAGCCAATTAAAATCACATTCACAGCAGAAAATAAAAGGCAAAGATAAAGGGAAGAGAGATGCAAACACAAGGACAACACACGATGTGTTATCGAAGAGGAAACCGAAGCCCTCGGCGTAAAACCTCTCCGCCGCCCTCCAAGCGGTCAATAATCCACTAGAAAATGTAGTTGGGATACATGAACAGCAATAGACCCTCCAAGCCTAATCTACCCGATGTACCTAAGCCCTCCAAGCTTCTTGCTCCAACGAGGTTGCGCCGAACCTTTTTCTTTTCTAGCTTCCCGGATTCCGCTACTTGACCATAGCATCAACCAATGTAGATTGGTTCCTTCCTAATCGCTTCCCAAAGCACCAAATAAACCTTCTCACATATATGGGTATGGTGAGAAAAGGATTTGGCCAAGAACCTCTCAAGGATGTATCAATGGAGAGGAAGAGAGTAGAGGAATTTGAAGAGTCTCTTAGGTGAAGATTGTGGATGAATCAATCTTGTTTTTCTCTAGGGTTTCTCTCTCAAAATTCTCTCTCGGAGGCTCTCTTTCAATCGTGGGTTAAAAGGGTATTTATACTGGAGTGAAGAGGAATGTGAAACGTCGGAGTTTTTCCAAAACAGGGTGGCTCGCGACTTGACCTCGCAGCTTGACTAAGTCGCGAGTTCCAATCGCAAGATAACCGTATGGCCGATTGTCCCTGTTTTGTCCTGCGGTGCTCCGGCTAGCATGACTGTTCATCTTCCAAAGATGCTTGGCACGTGTGCAGATTCTCGCAGCGGGTTGAAGCCGCGAGTCCAGCCCGCGAGTCCCAGCCGCGACACTGCTTTTCTTGCACACTCTTGAGCAATCTTCACTCTATCTCACTCACTACCCTTACAACAATCCCACCTAAATACAGGGTTACTAAATGCTGAATTACAAGCAAATTTGGCACGGAATAAAGCCAATTAGATGGTTGAATAAATTCAACCTTACAATCTTTCATGTGCGAGCCCAACGTCATTCTTGGGCCGTTAAATAATCGTGTCCCTACAGAAATAATTTTTATTTTTTTTAAGATTTAGGAAAAAAATTGATTACAATCTAGTTGTACCAATCACTCTTCTACCGGTATTGAAATTCAAAGTGGGGCAATAAAAATGGATTCGAATCTATTACAATAATTATTACACCATGCAAAAGTAAAATAATAACTGAGATTGAACGATAAAAAGTCACTTTTAATCTTTAGCCCGTTAATTAGAAAATTTTTTAACTTTTTTTTTTTTTTCACCTTTCTATGTATTACATTTAAAAATTCAAAATAATTGCATAGGATCTAAATCCAATAAAAATGATATATATATATATATATATATATATATATATATATATATATATATATATATATATATATGTTAATAATTATAATAAAGAGGAGAAATTTGAATCTTAAATGTTTTGAAATGATCAGAAAGTATCAACTAGTTGAAATACAAGACTTTTAATATAGTTTAAATCTCTTTGCCAGCATGAATATGTTCAAATAAGATTTGACATTGGATAGTGAGTAAAACAAATTCAATGATTCTCACAAAAAAATAAATTATCAAATAAATTTCCATTATTGAGATACATTAAATTATGAGCATAATGATGTGTGTGTACACACACGAATGTGTAATATAAAATTAGAGACAACGTAATAGATCAAAAGAATCCATTTGACTTTAAGGAATACAAATTGTAAAATTAACAAAAGTTAAAATTGCTCATATAGGCGCCACATAGAAGAGAAAATGATTGATTTACCATCAAAGTGAAAAAAGGGAAGAAAAAAATTTTTAATTGCTATTTTTTTTTTTGAAAATACTAAGTATTTTTTAATACACATACGAGGAGAAAGGAGAAGGTTTTTTAAAAAAAAATTTATAGTGGTGTATATCAAAAATTAAATTGCTTAATCAGGATTAAAGTGACTATTTGAACATGGAAAATAAGGATTTATAGGCTTTGTGAGGCATTCAAAAACCATGAAGCAAGTCATTTTTATATGTAAAAAGTCTTTGAAATGCTTTACTCCAAGAAAATTCAAAACAAGAAATATTACTTCGAATCAAGGATGAGTAGAGACCACCCTGCTAATTAAGGATTTAAACAGCTCGCAATTGAGGAAGAACTTCCTAATCAGTAATAGATTATTATTAGTACTAGTATTATTATTGTTGTTGTTGTTTATTGTTATTAGTATTTTTGTAAATATTTTCATCTTCTTCTTACCAATTTTTTTTTCTTGAGATTACTGGAATCTATGAATTGAATAATTTATATATCCTTAAAGTTGGAAACTATATAGTAAAATAATTAAGTTCATGTCTTATAAATTTTATGTTTTTTATAAAATTTTTTTTAGAAAGTTTCAACCTATGTCGCCTACTCCTAATAATAACTCTTTATCATCGAGATCAAGACATTAATCGGTTTTTGATGTAGGCGGGGAGTGAACCTTAGATCTCTTATTCAACCATTAGAGATTTTACTAGTTGAGTTAACTGAACCACGCAATGTTTTTAATACAAAGATAGAAGAATTTGCCTTTGATGAATTAATGCTCTTGTTAGATATAAGCGCCCCCCACCACCACCCAAAAAAAAAAAAAAAAAAAAATCAAGAGGTTGGTTAATAAAAAATCAAGGGGTTAAGTATATGTATTAACAAAAATAAACTTAGAAGAAAGAGGGAAAAAAGGTTATATACTTGTTTTCTTTATAATTTGAATGAAAATGAAAATAAAATAAAATAAAATTGTACAGTAAATTTGGTTTCGATTTTGTAATTTCGAGTTAGGAATTATGTTTCAATCAAAAAATAAAAATAAAGAGTAAGGCTTTATGTTGACTTGTTCTCTGTAAGGATGAAATATGAAATGGTAAATGTTTCTAATTGGTAGCTAATACTATAACATTTGAGAAGTTCCCTATTAACTTCTTTGAGACTAGATTCTCAATGAAAAAAAAAAAAACCTTCTTTGAGACTACAAGTCTATTTTTTTGCTAAAATTTTAGACTACAAGTCTATAGCATATCAGAAAGACACCTTTTATTATTATTGTTATTATTTTTAGCTTATCATCTTTGTTTCTTAGATTTTAAGTCTACATTCAGTAAGATGATTTAGAAAGTAGTACATGTTGTCAGGGTCTACTTTTTATGAATTATTATGATTTCAATATAATTAGTTAGCTTAAATGATGGTGAAGATAAGAACATGATTAATTCCAATTACTAAAACCTTAGCCAAGAAGCTAAGAATTTTGTGCTTCAGTAACATGGCTTAATTCTTCTAACTGTAAATAGTATAGACTTGAATGTTTCTTTGTCACTTTTTATAACTAAAAAAACAAACAAACAAACAAACAAACTTGACTAGGAAAAATTCCTAAAAACACGTTTTGTAATCTTCCCTATTGTTCAGCTGTATTGAATAATATTGCAATATAGATCAACACAGAAAATGTGATTAATGTTTTAATTTAATGATAAATAGTGATCTTCATGGGGTGGTAAGAATCTATTTTATCATATCTAAAAAATACAATAGCAGAATTTTTAGGAGTCTTGTGTTCAAAACTTTGTGTAGAAACATTATAGGCGATTGGTCAAAATTGTTGATCTGTATGTTGACTTAATTGAGGCCTCAAATATCTGATTTGAAATATAATTTTTTTTTTTTTGAGATGATGATTTGAAATATATTTAATTTAACAAAATTGACTATTTGTATATATTTTAAAAGTCTTTGACCATATGTAACTAACTCAATTTACTTGAATTTGAGCCTCATCTATCACCACTATCAATTATATTATTAGTTTGCAATCATATGCATCACACCATATATTTGGATGGCCCAAATGTGAGATTTTAGGGTATTTTATAGGCAAGTAGTAATTTCAATCGCTCATAAATTTATTCTCTCTTCCATTCAACTTTTTACTAAAATATTAATTTCTCACTTAAACTCAATTACCACTTGAAATTCTCACTTCTTCACATATAATTTACCAATTTATTATTGAATTAAGTCCTTCTATAGTCACAACAAAAATTCATCCCAATTTCACAATACTTTCAAATTTGACTACCAACATGATGCCTTAAAATAAAAAATTGAAATTGCTGATTGTTCCTGGTCCAGGTGGTGAGGTTGTATGCAAATTGAAGGATGTTTTGAAATTTTTGTGAATTTTTGTTTTGATCCTAATTTTATTGTATTTGATTAATTCATTTATTTTTTAGGAACATTTAAAATATTTATAATATTTAAATACTCCAACATTTAAAATATCAAAAAATTTATTTTAAAAAGAAAAAAAAGAAGAAGATTGAATCAGTGTCCAAATTTGCCTACCACCATACAAACAATCCTCTTAAAAAAATATATTAAAATTGCATTTTTTTTTTTTTTGTTTGTTCATAATTTTATTGTATTTAATTAATTCATTTAATTTTTTTTAGGAACATTCTCGAACATCATGTATCAACAAATTTATTTTAAAAAAGAAAAAAAGAAAAAAACCATCAATGTCCAAATTTGCCTTACATTCTATCTTTCATCTAAAAAAAAAAAAAAAAAAATTGCCTTACAATCTAAGACTGGACAGCATGGCGAGCCAAGTGTCACACTCTGACAACCTCTGCAACTAACGGTCCTTTTTCACCAACATTCCCGGCAAGCAACAACAATGGTCCACCATCAACCTCAAGTGCCCCATCCACAAAATACCCATTTTTTTCATTTCTCTTCATTCTTTTCTTAGTCATTGTTGTTTTTCATTCTCATTGTCGTTTTCTTCATAACCAAGCTGCTTAGGAGGAAAACCTTTTCCTCCTACCCATTGTAGTCCCTTCCGGTAATCCCCCTCTTCCTCTTTTCTCCTCCATTTCTGTGTGTTTGTGTATCTGGGATGTTAATGTTATTTGGGTTTTTTTTTTTTTGGTAAAGTTTTTGGTATTAACATAATGGGATGCAACCATGTTGTACACTTTTGGGGTTTGTTTTATCTGTGTCTTTTGTGTGAGCCAATGGGGTTGCTTCGTTTGGTATTTTGTGTAAAATGTTTGTTTTCTTGATTGCATATGAAAATATGTTGTATTTACTTTGGGTGTGATTTATTTTTGACATTGTGTCATTTGCATGAGGCTGGGCCTTGATATAATGACAAGTGCCTTCCATCCAAAGCAACATGTTGTGGGTTCGAGTCCCGGAATCTCCAAAAAATTGAGGATAAGGTCGCCTACCAATGCCTTTCCCAAACCCCATAGAGGTGGGAGTTTTGTGCATTAGGTATGACGTTTTGTGTCATTTGCAATGATAAAGGTTATGGGAGGGGAGATCACTAGGGGGAGGTGTTTGATTTGGCTTTCAGAATTTAGTGTTAGGGATGAGCGGATTGAACAAATGGAGGCATGGCATGAATGTGTATGGGAAATGGGTTTAATTGGACTGTGGATTTTGTGGAACCTGAAATTCATGATTTATTGGTTGTGGAGTTTGGGATTTAGAATTTAGAGAAATTTCAAATATGTTGGTACAACAATGCAAATAGATTTGGATTTGGGGCCTCTGCTGCCAGGAGAGGTTAACTAATAATAATGGTTCTTCTTGAATAATTTCTCATTTTTGAATGGCATTTTCTCTGTTGGAGAGATTTTCAAAGAAGTTGACACCAACACGCATATGCTAAAAAAGGAGGAATTTCATTTATCAATATTGGTTCCCAGAAAATTATATGGAAAACAGAAATTTCATTAAATAATTTAGATTTCAAAGTTATGATTTCAGCTTGCAGTATATCTAAATGCACCTCGTGCTCTCTGTCTAGTAGAAGGTCTGCTTGTGGGTAATGATTTGCTTATTTGGGATTTGTCTCCTCATTACTATGCCTGTATTGTGCTCTCAATCCTAAAGAAAGTGTGTTGTTTATACATCTTTCTTCTAAGTGGTCATCTGGCTTTGTCAATTTAATTTTAGGCTCCTTTTGTTACATGACAAGTCCTGATTGCTTTATGTTTATCTGTATTCAATTTTCTTCTTAGTGTTTTTGCTCTTAAAAGAATATGGTAGAAGAAGGAGAAATTTGAAAATGGATTTATCTTTTTATGCAAAAATTTTCCTTTCTTTCATCTTTCCTAGAACTAAATAAGGGTCAAGGTAATTTAATGAACGTTCATGAATTTGGAGCTGATATGAGCTTCCACATCCCTGGAAATTTGGAGGTACTTAACAACCTAATGGCAGAATTACACATTCTATCCAACCTTTTTAATGTTGTTAAAAGTTATTTTAGAGCATTTTTTGGTGGTCCATTGATAGCAAATAATTTTAAGGGCCACTTACAAATAACTACCTAATGGGAAGCTTCAAACTTATGTTAGTAATTATTAACCTGTATTTTTAGAGGTGTGGATTTGAAGGAATTATGGTTTATTTTTTATTTTTTATTTATTTTCTTGCACATATGTCTTTCACCTTCGTTTATGTAATGCACACATACAAACACATATAATACATTTTGTTAATACTTTGTGCATTACTGCACACTGAATTGCTCTTGTTTTCATTGTCATATGTTTTAGGAAAAATTCCATAGTATTGCTATGATGGCTGTCAGCTTCAAATATTGGGATGATTGCATTGACCCTTCCGACATGGAAGCAATGTGGAATATTCCTGAAGTAAGCAATGAATGGTTAGATGCTGGAGAGTCTAGAGACCAGAAAGTTCACCTATCACGTGATCCAGACGGACAACCTTTTTTGACACAGATCGAGATGAAGGTTAACCAAATTTCTTTCTTTTATGGAGAAAATCATAGTAACTGTTAGTCATCTTTTAAAGTAACATATGTTCTATAATTATATTATTCTTACTTTTGGATTTGACTTGGTTCAAAATTATATTTTGGTTTTCTGAAAGCTTAATTTCATCTTGAAATGATAACCCTCCAATATTTCAGGAAAAAAAGGTCATGCGATAAGTTTAAGTTGATATTTCTTGATCTTCATTGTGATATGTTTAGATGCAACATTAATATTTGTTATCTAATTTTAATTTGTTATGATATTTTTCTAGGCTGTGGCTGAGATTATTACCTCCAGGCATTTCAATTCACAGATAGATCTGGTACATCTTCTTTTCAAAAATGTCACCCTACTCAAAGAGTTACTTCTGTTTAAATGCTAAATCATCAGTTGGACTTGAATATATATCTGAATGTGTGTGTGTGTGTGCGTGTGTGCATGTGCATTTAAATGTTTAAAATCATTGTTTGGATCTTTAAATTGGCATCTATTCTCATTTGTTCAAAAGAAAAGTGCAGTGTTTTACAGAAAACACCGTGGGAGATGGTTTCAGGATTATAGAAACTAAACAGATTATGAAGCCATAAATAATGGTCAACTGATTAAGCAGGGGAACTTTTTGTCTAAAAGCTTAGTATTTGCTGCAAACTGTTCATAGTGTGGATTTAATGTCTGCAAATGATCTCTCTTCTTTTCAGTTTCTACTTTCCTGCCCTTAAGATTGGTTGATGCATTACTAAAGTGCTTTAATGGTATTCATTTGTGATATGTGTTTGGCCTTAGGATGAATGGTTGATTGGTTGGTATCTGTTATCACTTGCATCATAATATTTTTGACAGTTTAATAGTTGGGGGAGGGGGAATTTGAAACTTAAAAATCTCTATTGGAAACTTTAGGAAGTGTTAGTTAAACTACAAGACTCTTGGCACCATTTGCATCATTATGAAAATGAATTACTACCAAATGCACCTATATTTTCTTAGATTTTTGTAGATGATCAGAAAACAGGATTATATTCTTCTTTTATGTTCTTTCGATATCTTGTCATCACTTAAGTTGTGACAAGTGAACTTTTACTAAACTTGTTTATGTCCTATTGGCCTTCCCTTGTTTTCAGTCTCTTATTTTTCATTTGTTTACTTATTTCTGTTAGCTTTATAATTATAATTCACCTTTGGCCAATATCAATGACAATTTACTTTTGTCACATATCTAAGTCTATGTGATATATCCATGTATAGTCTCTTTTTCTTCTCTCACGGTCATTTCCATAACCTATTCTTATTTTGTCCCTCTTGACTAAGCATATGTATAAATATATCATCTTCGAAGTTCTTGACATCTGATTGGGGAAAAATAGCTGTCTTTAACAAATTTATGTTAGGTAATTACTCATCTTAAAATGCCTTTGCTATCACCATGGCGAAGATCGAACAGTGCTAATCTAGCATACTTCCAGGAATTATGATGAAACTATGTTTTTAAAGTTCTAAGTTAACTGGTCTCCTGGCTTGGCTTGTGGATCAAAGTTCTCTGCATTCCTTTTGTTCCATTATCACTGGTCACCTACTTGTGTATAATTATCCATAATTTTGTTTTGGGAGGTTTGAAGTTGACAGAATTAGCAACATGAATCAACTTTATTTCTAAAGCCTTTGCCTTTTATAATCTATGTCATGGCTGTCTTAGTGAAGAAGAATCAAATTTTGTCTTCTATGTGAGAAATGATTTATGGTATCTTTATTGAATGCTTCATCAAAGACCTGCTTAAGTAAGAGAATGTTGATGGAGAATATAATTTTGATGGTTTAGTCCCATAAAGAAGATACAAATGACTAATAAAATACTCATCCTTACCAGACATTGGTGATCAAATTTTCATCCTCAAATTGAAATGAAAATAAGGATTCTAATACTTGAACTTTGCGAAATTTGAGGTTGGAGCCAATCTAATGCATCTTTCACATAAAGCAAATATAAATGAGAGTGCGAACATGTATTCAGCAGAAGTGCATTTGGGCCTCTTCCTGGTCCTTTTGGAAATAATTTTTGGCTAAGTTTATTGAAAGCAAAGCATAGACACATGCTTGCATACACTCGTATAGCTGGTAAGATTCTATGTTAGTTGGAGTCAGGTATTCGTACCTTCCTACAATATGCATGCCTAACACCTGTGCATGCCCATGTCATATGTGGCTAACACAGGTTGTTCATAACTTTGAGCTGATTATGTGACAAAAGTGAGAATGCATCTTCCAGTTAAAGCATCAATCAGCTTGACCACACTTGGGCCCAATGATGTCCATCTGTCTTCCAAGGAACTTTTCTTCGACTTCCTTTTTTACAGAAACATATAATTCAAATTGAATCATTGACTTCTATTGTAATGTTAGTAATGACTCTAATTTTCTGATATATATACTATAGTTGAGAACAATGAAAGAATCTTGAGTACATAGTTTGTGCTTCTTTTCACTTAATGCCATATTTCTAACCATGATTATCAAGGCTTATTTTGGATTTCCTCTTAAATGTCATTAGTGAGAAGTGGAAAAGCTTAAACACTATGTAATTCAAAAGCAGGCAGTGCAATTCAAAAACTTAAAAATTTGCTTTTGATTCCATCTATGGCTTTGAAGTAGAGTGTAACTTTTGCGTGAATTGACAAATGAAGCAATTTTTTTCAAAATTACCGAGTAAGTGTTAGTTGCAATTTGATTTGAGTTTTCCATGTTTGACTATCCTTTCCTTGTTACAGGACATGATATGTGCTATTGCTGAACTTGAAAGCGACAGACAGCCTCTTGCTGTTCGGTCTGACAAAAAGAATAAGGAGCCTACCATAGGGATCATGCAACTTTCAATAGAATCTGCAAAGTGGCTGTTCAAGTACTAACTGCATGTCCTGATCCTCTTTCAAATGTGTAAAGGTTGACAATATTTGTTTATGCACTTTTAATATTATTTTGGTTGGGTGAAACTGCAACTTGCTTGCAGTGAGTTGGGTTACAGGTCATATGAAGTGGTAAGGAATCCAGAGCTTCTGTACTGGCCTTTTGTAAGCGTATATCTTGGTGCTGCCTACATGAAATGGCTATCAAATTATGACCAAAAGTAAGTTAACAAATATTGGTCTGGTTGATCCATCTTCCTTTCATGTTTGTGGCTCCTAATATATCCGTTTGTGTGCAAATGACATTTAATAGCAATAGTTGACTTGATTACCATATTGAGTTTCTTGAGTGATAAGATATTAATGCTTCCTATCTGCAGAGAGAGAACTGAAGAGTTCATAATTAGGGCATATAAAGGTGGTACGAAAAAGGCAACTCATAAGTCAACTTTGCCATATTGGAAACGGTATCTTTGTGTCAAAGAAAGTCTTCCATCCAGGTGGTTGTTTGCTCTTCATTATGATGATTTGTATTTATGACAAGCCTATCATTTTGAAAAATATTTAGATCACTGATAAGAGGACCAGTGGAAATATGTTGTGTGCATCACCAGGATGTGGGTATGTGGTATGTTTGATGAATAAGTAATGAAAATTTTCTGGATATGATTGAACATTTCCTATCTTTCCTTTCTCTCAATGAGTGGGTAAAAGTTTTGTTTTGTCTTCATTTATTTATTCATAACACTAATATCTAGTTATTGCGGAAAAAATGTGAGTTAGCATGTGGCATGGTGCTAAGGAATGTCATGCTAAATATTTATAATTGCTACACATGTAACTGCATTACTGCAAAGTAGAATACTTTTATGAAAAATCAGTGTCTTGTAAGATCACTTTAATAAACTCTGAGTTATCTGAAACTGATTGCTTTTATATCATATCTTTTTTCAGAAAATTTTTTGAAGATGGTCGAGATGTTTCTGCTTCTGCTTCTGCTGCTCCTACACCTCCACCTGGGTCTGCTACTGCTTCACCTCCATATGCTTCTTCCCCTCCACCCAATTCAAAGCCCACAGGTTGTCCTTTATCCAGTTACTTTATTTTTCATGCATGGCTTTTGTATAGTTATCTATGAGCTGAAACTGTCAACATGCATTGTTTGAGTGGTATCATATGAGCTGAAACTGTCAACGTGCATTGTTTGAGTGGTATCAGACATCTCTCCATTCTATGAATACAATACCAAATTACTTCTTTTATAAGGAGTAGACTTTCCTTCCACTCAAAGAAAATCAAAATAGGAATTTGAGGCAATTTTCTTTCAAATTGCTTATTTGATCATGTTATGATCATTGAGTTCTTAACATTTTACTCTATTTTTGTAATTTTTTTCTTTTTTTAAATTTTTTAAGATGGGTCATAATTCAAAAGAACTACGGAGATGGTGAAGCAAAGTGCTGTTGCTTTTTTCTTATGGTTGGTAATTTACAGAAAAATGAAATGGATCAAGAAACCATGATCTTGTGTTGTACCCCATTCTTATTGGGGAGGAATTGCTGTTTGCGCTAAAGCTCATTGTCTGCCATTCCTTGTCTTGTCATTAGTAAAAACATAATCAATATTTTGCAGAGTTCTTAACATTTGAATCTACCTATCACTGTTTAAACCTTATACTTCTATATCAATAAAGTTAGCATTTTTACTTCCTTTGTAATTTTATAAACTTCCCAATTTACTGCTTTTAATGGTAATACATAAAGATAAAAAAGGAGGTTTCTATAATTTTTAGAGTAAAGTAAATCAAGAAGCATTAATACGATGCTAGCTGACTTGTTCTAGTGTTCGTATTTATTATTCTTTGATCAGTGATGCAGTGCAAATAAAGTAAAAGATGCTATTTACAAAACAGAACATGCTAGATGACTGCTAAAGATCAAATTATACTAATACTTCTTTGGTACAAATTATGCTCATACGGATTAGAATTTTTCATTGTAAAAACAAAATTATCTCTGAAATCATAACAAATACAAATGACCTGGATGACCAATGCACCCTTTAAAAAATATTTAGTGTGTTCTAATGTTTAATCATTAATGCTTCTTTAGTTGTCCTTACATTTTTTCAACTTCAAATCATGCAGATTTTGTCATTAACTTCCTAGTCTTGCTAGGATTCCTCTATATTTGGATTTTTTTTTTCATTTATACTTTCATTTTTATTTTTGTTACTAAAATGGACAATCTCCTTTGTGTCTCTGATGAGGAAGCAGGTGTATACTCATATTGGGACACCAAAGCTTCTCCAGAAGACATGGAAGAATTGTGGAGCCATCCTGAGGTCCTGAAAGAGTGGACTAAATCGGGAGAGATACGGGGAAAAGTGCGCTTTTCCCATGATAACAAAAAGAGACCCTATCTTTCACGGGTGGAACTAAAGGTAAGAATCCATTAGAGTGAACATTCCTAAAGTTTGTTAATTATTAGGTCAATAATGCATATTTGTTAAGAATTTCTTCATACTTAACCTACCACATTCTGATTTTGTTTGCTAAATTGCTTAATAATTATAAGTAAACACATTTATATTCTACTTTTCATGAAATAGATGGGATGGATTTGATGAATGACTTTATATATAAAGTTCGTAACTGAGTGGGGCATTAAAGTATTGAATTTATCAAAAATATAAAGTTCATTTGATCTTAATATAGTTATTATGTATTGCTAAAACGTGGGAAGTTATACTGATTTGCATTTTAATTTTAATTTTAAGATAAGATGTAGATAATGATAATG
The DNA here is from genome assembly GCA_028216015.1 of Quercus dentata. NCBI lineage: Eukaryota > Viridiplantae > Streptophyta > Magnoliopsida > Fagales > Fagaceae > Quercus > Quercus dentata. The sequence goes on from CP116447.1 coordinate 101,736,200, forward strand.
GCTCAGTTTAATATCTTAATCATACCCGTAATTCTTATATTGCTGTTCCACAATCAAAACTTATATGAATGTAACATGTCACCCTCAGTGATATTGAAATTTTCTTGCAGGCAGTTGCAGAAATCATTTTGACCAAACACTTCCTCACAAAACATATGAAACCTGTAAGTATGCACTTACTAGAAAAATTCTGTGGATCTTGTAATGGAGATGGTGTTATGTGACTTTATAATCACGATCATTGTAGTAACTTTTTTTTTTTCATTACTATAATTTGTTTATATTTTTGCTTTTCTTAATTGAAAAATCTCCTTGATACATATATATATATATATATATTAGTCTTCACTTATTCTGCCCTATATTCAGAGAATGGCTGTTTCAGATACATGTAAGATACTGCAGCATTTTTTTTTTTTTTTTTTGGTTGAGAAAAGTTTAGAAACAGCTGCATATTTAACATAGATGAGAGTGTCCAGCATGAAAAAGAAAAAGAAAATCCTAATTTGAGGAATGACGCAGTGCCTCACTGTGGGATACAGAGGGAACTTTTATATACGAGATGCAGACACATACCTAAAATACTCAAAATGTGTATGACATAATGTAGAAAATTTGGTTTTACCAGTAGTAGTGGTGTTCTTATTGATGAGAGTTCTTGACAATATATTTTAGTTTGAGAGTGTTCCAAAACAAGATTGTAGGGGCAAAAACTCCAATATAGTTTTTTAATTTTTTTTTTTTTTTTTTGTAATATGCATAAAATGTGCATATGCAGACCATCATGCACACACTCTAGAATGCTGTGTCTAAGTTATTTCCGTGATCTTTTTCTTTCTCTTAATTATTTTAGTTTTAGCCTGTTAGAGATATTTCAAGTCCTTGTGAATTGTGATGTGGGGTGGTGTGTGATGTTTCAATTTGTTCTTGTTACAAACAAGTCTCTTTAGTTTTTCATTACATTGCAACTTATAAGTTAGGTTCATGCCCCCCTCACCTTAAAGGGATTTTTGTTGTTGGCATGTCGGGTCATGGCAGTTTTTTTTTTTATTTTATTTTTGAGAATAGGTATGTTACGGTCATGTCTAGCCCTTATCATGTGTGACATTGTGCAATGTAGGTTCATCAAATTGTTGGCTTGTTGCATACCATAAACTATAGAGTTTAAGAGAATATGCCAAATAAACATTTTCATTTCTTTTTGGATAATTTAATAATTTGTATTCATGTTTTTCATGAAATTCTTCATTTACTGTAAAATTGAAAATGCACTTTCCCTTTCAAGCTCTCACTTCAAGTTTTCTGTTTGTATATTGTGCAAGCATATAATATTTCCTTATTTCTTATAAATCAAGCATCAATCTTCCCATTCACTGTATCCTGTGGTGATTTTTTAATTGCATTCTACTATATTGCTAGAGTATTTTTTGAAGGATTTTTCTTGACAATGGTAAATCTTGAAGTGTTACTCTATATCGGCAGTAGGATGGGGCAAGAAAAAAAAACTGTAAATTTATACTGTATTAGTTTTCCCCAACCAATGCTGCATGTTGCAAAGTCATCTGTTGGATCTGTGATCTTTCAGGCTTGACCTAGCAGTTTCCAAGTTGAGGTCATTGATTTTTCTGGGTTTCTATGATGTGGAGAACTTTAATATTAATATTCCTTTCTTTAAACAAAATTTGGAGATTCCCTGGAGCTAGGGAACCAAGAACATAATTAAGCTATCTGGCATTTTGGTTTGGTGTATCAGTTTCCTGGATATATATATTTTAAATTTTAATCCCAACTTATTATGTCTTCCGTACCATTCTTCTGCTTATTGTACATTTTTTTTTTTTTTTGGTAATTCGTTTTTTCCTGAAACTTAACTTTCTGTACAGACATGTCTTTGTGCTCTTGCGGAAGTCGTTAGCCTGCGTTTTGTAAATGGAGTTGGACCACGTACTGGAATAATGGGAATTGACTATTCGACAGCTTTCTGGCTTTACATGTATGTGACATAAACATACTTAGCATCTGATTTACTTTCACCTTTTGGCCAATCTTAACAAGAAATTTGATTACTTTGGCTCCTTTTGGGGGTGTTGGGACATCTTATCAATATGAATTAATTTGATTTTAACCTTGTTTAGTGTCTGTATTGACTAAGTTCATCCATGCAAGTGGAGTGTTTACTAGATTGATATTGACTAATCAATGCAATTAGGCCATGTAATTTGAACCTAGTATGCCTGCATTTCAAATGACTGTCAAAGATAGACTTAAAAAAATTAAAAAAAATCTTGTGATTGTCACAAGAAACAAAGCCGTTTGTGATATATATATTTTAAACAAATGTTTGCATTTCTTGAACTTCTTCTTGTGTATAGGGAATTGGGCTACAGGGCTTATAGAGTTGATTCAGCTGATGATCTAACCAAGCCGTTCGTGTCTATGTACTTTGGTGCAGCCTATTTGGTTTGGTTATCAGAATATGAAGGGAGGTAAGCCTTCTGACTACAAAAAGTTTCATTTAGCTGTGTGAGATTTGTTGTCTGCAATAATATTTCCTAAGCAACTAGCAACTCATTTCTTATTCAATGGTTGTAAATAGGGAAAGGACTCCACAGTTTGTTGTTCAGGCTTACATTTCAGGGCCAAAGAATGTGAATCTTCAGGAAACAGGTCCACTTTGGCTTAAATTCATGCAAGCATTGGGCAATTATGAGGACATAAAGAAGTATGCATCTTCTCACTTCTAAATTGAAATCAGAGAATTTTCAGTTCTTATGACACATGAATTTTTCTTTTTCTCAGTAGGGATCAAGGGAACTGCTCCATTCTGTAAGAGATGATCATCTGTGGTCTGTCCTTGTACAAAAACCAAACAAGAGTGAACATCATTATAGATGAATGATTGGTTTTATAGAAACAATTTAGTGACATATCTCTCAGCATTTTTATTTCTGCAAAAAGCACAGGGGAAGACAAATAAAGAATCCTCTTTTGATTGGATGGATTTTAGTTCTAATCAATTTATTGGACGCTCTTTGATCCAATTCTTGTAATATAGATTATATATTACTTAAATGTGAAACAGGATTGTCAATGACTTAATGGATCCAGTTTGGATAAAATTTTCCAAAATAGAAAGAATCTAAATAAAGGCACATACTCTGGGATAAGATGCCCTATTCTCAAATATGATGGTTCCAAGTTTTCATATATTGTTTCACACTTTCAAATTCAAGGCCAAGTAATGGAGATGGAGATATTGGAGAATGCTATTGTATCAACTAACAATATTAATGTCTTAGAAATTGATTGGTGTTTTGGACTGATGATAATGAGCACAATTATCAAAAGCGGATGCCATAGGTTAAAACTCTATTTAAAATAAAAAAATAAAAATAACAATATTAATGGCCCACAATAAGTTGTTGGACATGAGACATGTTAGCAAAAAAAATATTTTCAATAGAAATGTATATGATTCAAGTCTTCCATTGTTGTAACTATTGTAACTATCAAAATATCCAAAAAAATAAAAAGTATCGGGCTATGGTATTCATACCTATTTAGAACATACACGTTCAAAATTTGTTGTAATGTTCCTACACACTTTAATATTGTATTTCAAGTCGATTTTGCTCCTTAATAGAAATCACAGCTTTATTCTCCCAAAAAAAAAAAAAAAAAAACTATTTAACTCTATTTCAAATTTTCAACCTACAAAAAGTGGACTTGTGGTTAAATTAAAATTAAACGCTTACATACTTGGGACCAGTAATACGAAACTATATTAAGCTTCAAATCTCATTTCGACCTTGTCTAGAATATATATTTACACTCGTGCCAACGAATCCTCTCCTTTTAAGTTTCTCCATCTCTGTCTCCAATTAAAAAGATGCATGTTTGCAAGGTTATTTGACCATGGGCCATTCTTGCACCAGAAAAAGAAAATTTTCAAGCCTGTACTGAGGCTCAAATTTGATTCAAATAAATGCAACATTTGGAAACATATTTTTATGAATAGTCTTATCTACTTTTAGGCTTATGTTAATGAGTGAGGAATTTATTTTCCGTTTGCCTTTAACTTATTCATTTAGTTTTTAGCTTTTATGTACAACAAAGCATTCAAACAGTCATATTGGTAATAAAAATATTGATTTCAATAATTGTTTGTTGTATATAATAACCAAGTTTTATAGTTATTTTATTTGATAACTCAACTCAACTTTGACAACTATTATTATTTGTAATTGCGCTAAGAAAATTTTCGTTGTGTTAACATTTGATTTTGTCTTTACTCAATAACTCCCCTGAATACAGAGAAGGGTAGACTTTTTAACCTTCAAGAACTGTTTTCCTTTGAGATCCTGTGCACTACTTCCATCTAATTCCTACAAATAGAGAAGTTTTGTTCCACTTTCACCAATGCTAGTAGTCAAGTTAATCAGCAAAATAAGCATCTATAGTTAGTCAATTCCAGTTTAGTAGGATGCTTGATACTGTATGAAAAAGAGACTACGAATGTAAGTTTGATGGTAGTTCAAGGTTGTTTTTGTAGAAATTTGAATATCTTGCCAAAATTCATGTTGCTCTACTCTGACATCCAACAAGAAGATATTGAACACTTTCTGGTTTTACTTTGTTTCTCGATTGCTTTACAAGATAACTTTTCACCATCAATTTAAGAAAAAAAGGAATCTACTGCTGCAATATTGCAAGGCAAAGCTCAGAATCATACACAATCCGATTTCAATTCTTATTACATACCAGCTTTAATTAGACATTTCATCATACTTGCCTCATATATCATTTTAAGACAATCTCCATCATGCTACCAAGATATATCTTTCAACCCCAAATGCAAATGTATGTTAAAATTTCTTTATGCCAATCAATTGAACTACTCTGTATATGACATAATGAAATTAACAGCTAACAGATTCTTATCCTATCTGATATGCCATTTTCCAAAGAAACATTGCTAGACAAAAATGTGTTCACCCAAAAGAGGTTGAAGTCAGAATATTTGAAGCTGCAAAACTGAGTGATCATAGCAGCAGTGCACATATCATGATACAATGGCATGTATCCCAAAAGAGAGTCTACACCATTATCACGGATCACACATTCAAAGTAATACAAAAAAGAAGAGGCAAAATTATGCAGAACAAAGGGCCAAAATATCAGTCACAATTTAATGCATGGACTACTAAGAAATAACATTATCATAAATGACGAAATAAGAAAGTTAATAATTTCAAGATATTAATATTAAGAAGAATTATTGGCATTTGTCCTGTTGAGAGTCTAAGAATTTCTTTGCCAAAAGACAACTAGAATAGACCTGGTCATTAGAAACCATTACCAACCATAAGCAGAGTTACTAGTAACAATTCGTCTTCCCCATAATAGAAAAGTGAAAAAGGAGAATTTAAGGATGATAATAAACTTTTGTAATAAACTGCAAACTTGTTATAACAATTGACACAATGAGCTACAATTAAAAAAAAAAAAAAAAAAAAACTAATCTTTTCTAGATTATAGGTGGTGCTATGCATATGGGTGGGGTATCAACAAAAACTGTAGAAAGCCTAAAGTAGTGGTATGTTCATCATTTGGGGGGACACAATTTAATAGTCAAATAAAGGAAGTGATTGTAGGCTTTGTAGTTCTACTCTAAAAAAATCATACTACCTCCGTTCCAGTTTGTTTGTCCTCTATTCCATTTTGGGATGTTCTAAAATATTGTCATGTTTCTAAAAATAAAAATTATTAGTTTACTAATATTCCTATTATACCTCTACTTTATTTTCAAAACTATTTGAAAAGAAAACTAATTAATATTTAAAAAAATCAATTTAATTGGGGCACCTTTTTAGTTGCCTCATTAAGAATAACATTTTTAAAAAAATTGATAAATTTATTTAAGGGTAGTTTTGTAAACTTATAAATTTTTATAAGGCAGACAAGACAATAAATGATGTTTTCTTAAAAGTTTGACTTTTCAAAAAGGACAAACAAATTAGGACGGAGGGAGTATTATATTTTAGGGTAAATTTCACTAACTACCCTTGAGGTTTGGGGTAATGCTAGGATCGCAACTTCTCAAAACTAACCAATTTGGTCCCAAGCACAACTTAGGATTTTTATTTTATTTTTTTTTTTTTCATTTAACCTTATTATTAGAAGAATTTTGTTAGTTGACAAGTTGTGAAAGAAAGTGGAAAACTAGCATCTCGAGTTTTTAAAACTTGAGTTCAATAGCAAATCAAGTTTTAAAAACTCGAGTTCCAGAGTTTTGAGACAAATGATGTGAATAAAAATTTCACGTGAAATCTAGGTGGAACTTGGAGTCTTTAGACTCCAGTTCTAGTCAACCCCACAAACCTACTTGACTTTAGAAAGAAGAAGCTCCAATCAAGAACCAACCCCACCAATCTCCAGCATCAACCCTTCAAAACCCAAAAAGCAACAAGACCCTTTTCAATACAAACCAAGACAACAAAAAACAAGCAATGCCCACATAGGCATTAGACTAGCCGAGGTAGTTTTGGTTGAAAAATCAACAAAAAGTCTCAATCTTGTTCATCTCTCTTCCATAGCTTTTTCTTTCAAATCATTCACATCTTTAAGAGTTATGTGTAATTTATTTAGATGGTTTGCTCGGTGATGGAGATCATGAACTATACCATAGATCAATGATCGGGAAGTGCTTGATGGAGACTGGATTTGTGTGTGCCGTGGGTCTTCTTCTTTGTTGTGGATCTTCTTCTTCTTTTTTTCTTTCTTATGGGTTTCTTTCTTTCTTTCTTTTAGGTTTCTTTCTTTCTTTCTTTTTTTTTTTTTTTTTTTTTTTTTTTTTTTTTTTTTTTATCTATTTGAGATCGAGTGTAAAAACTTAGATTTATGTGGCAAAACTCAAAACTTACCAAACTTAGCAAGGCGAAGCGAGTCTTTAAGCCTCGAGATTTAAATGGAACTCGAGTTTGTAAAACTTGAGATGCTAGTTTCCAATAATCTTTCAAACTTGTATTAACTTACTATATTCTATCCCTTCATAATGTTAGTATGCAAATATCCCCACAACTTAGTCCCCAAACAACGTTAGTTAGGTAGATATTCTGTGACTCTTTCTTCTCTCTCTCACTCTATCTCAAACTCTTTTTCCTCTCAAACAACCATAATGACTACCAATACTCAGATGGCAAGACACCCAACCACCAAAGCACAACACACCAAAGGTCCACAACCACAGACACCGCAATTCATGACATAACCCACAAGTCCGAACTCAAATCGCACCCAAAAAAAACCCATCACAACCCACAAATCTACTCATTGAGACCATAACCAATGCCTCACCACCATCGTTACAAATCCCCACCACCACAAACTAAAACCATAAATAGGAACCCAGCCACCATAGACCCACGGTCACATCTACCCAAATCAAACTAATTCAAAAACCCACGGCCAAACCAAACCAATTTCAGCCACACAAACCACTAAACCCACACACCACCATCGTTGAAACCAAATTTGTCATTATCGATGCCATGAGATGGCCCCACCACTAGATCGGTGTCATTGTCCCTTGAAGAATGCTTGCCCAAATTTGAGAAGTATCCAAACAAAGGAGAGATTGGGTTTGAATTCTTACCCACAAACTACAGTTCACATACATAGAAAATAGACAACACTTAAACAACTCAAGGTTCACAAACCCACCCTAGAAACACCAGAAAATTCAACAAAACCCATCTCTTCTCAAACCCAAATCCATCATCAACGAGACCCACAAACAGAAAACCACCACCACCAATTCAAAAAAAAAAAAAAAAAAAAAAAAAAAAATCCAACCCACACAAAAATACCAAATCAAACCTACTTCAAGCCAAACCTCAAATACAGTAGTGAAGAAACCAAGATTCACCGTCGATCGGTAGTTGTTGGTTTCGTCCGATTATGTATCGGTGGTTAGAGTGAGAAAAGATAAGAAAGGTTTGGGTCAGAGAGAAGAAGAGAGACAAGGGAGAGTTAAAAAATTAGGCCCGTTTGATAGAGTTGTTTAACAATTCATTTTCAGTTTTTAAACAATATTATACATTTTCACACATTTTTTTCACTTACACGTATTTAAAAAAAAACACAAACAACATTACTCAAACTCTTCTATTGTATTTTTAGGGACTAAATTATGATTGAGATCAATTGGTTATTTTTGAAAAGTTGTGGATTTGATTGGAATCACCCCAAAACATGTTTGTGGACTTGATTGGACAAAGTTTGGCTCTAGAACATGCTTGGAGCATTGGGCTCCAACCATTGATAGGAAGATAACAAGACACATATTATTTTCTTATTTATGGTTGAAGTCCAAGGCTCCAAACATATTTAGAGCCAAACCTTTTCCTATATAACCAAGCCACAATGTACATGCCTATAGTCGAAACAAAGATTCAGCTTGCAGTATCAATTAGATACCGAAATGAAGATTCAACTTAATGCTTTCTTCTTTTTCCAATTTAGGATATAGTTTTGCTTAAACACTAACCAAAACACAACAATTTATATAAGCAAATACATCAAATACTAATACAGACCACTAACATGACAAGCCATGCAACATTAGCCCCAGAAATCCAATACTAAACAAAAGCATAGAAAATCAAAACCCAAAACAATCAAGTAGGAAACAATGAAATTAGCGTAATCAAACAAATGCAAGGCATAAATGAATAAAAACACTGATTATGTATAAACCTGAATCACTAGTGCGGGCAAGGAGCAGAGAAATTAGAGGGACAAATGGGTGAGAAAGACTCTGTGTCATGCCCCGAACCCAACTATAAAGACAAGTACGTGACAACCGCCACACACACGATTATAAAGTAAGCATCTTATAAGTGTGCAAGGCCTTCTTAGTATCTAAAATTTATCCTAAAAAATTAAATCAAATAAATCCAAAATAACTCAACAATTTCATTATGAATAGATCTCCAAAAATTTAAAAGGAACAAAATTCAAACCTCATGTACATAATGCCAATTGGCCAATAAATATAAAACTATTAGAAGACCATCCAATCCCAAAATAACTAAGCTTCTTTCTTGCTCACAACACAACATCAAAACACCCAAAACTTGCTATTCTTCACAATCTGAAACTGGAGGGAAAAAAAAGGGGGTGAGTTGACTTCTCAATAAGTAACCAAAGTCCAAATAAGTTTTATCAAGCAAGAGATCTCAGTAAAGTAATAAGATGTAATATGAGTCTTCAAAAGTTACAATATAATATGGATTTTCAAAAATAACTAAGGAGTTTCATAGTTTTAAAATAATAAGTTACAAATAGATCACATACTTTAATCTAACAAATATATTATAGATGGTTTAGAAAGTAGTCAGTTTTCCATATATCAAAACTACAACTTACAATATGTTCCAAAAAAATATATAAGCGGTTTTAATGATTCAAAATAGTTCAAACACTCAAACATTTCCAAAATCATGTATGTAATTTTAAGGACTCAAAATAGTTCAAATATTCAAATGTAATTCATATTCTTAACAATTTTATGACTATGGTCACGCTATATTCCCGTGACTAGGCATCGGAGTACCAATGAATAACCTCCATTGGTGGGTATCATAATACCAATGAATAACCCCCCTTGGTTTGGGTATCAAAGTACCAATGAATAACTCCCATTGGCTGGGTATCAGAATAAATTCATGGTCAAATTGTTCATAATCATATATATAAATTCATAGTTTCTAACAAAATATGTCTTATTCAAATACATATTGTTGAGGGCCATTTGTGGAAAGCCCAGGCAGAAAGAAAGCCTAATAATGAGGGCAACAAAGAATTGACAAAATAGATAGCAAAAAATCCATTAGGCCCAAGCGGTAGGAATAATGGATTACATAAGCCCAAGAAATAAATAAATGGGTCTTAAAGAGGCAAGCGGGCTCAAAGAAGCTAGGAAAGAAAGAAATAGCATCCTATGGGCAATGTATGAGGTAGAAAAGTGAGAAAGGGCCACCATAGGCTCAAATCAATGCAAACTAAGAGAGTAAGGGGTTTATGGTAGGCCCATGAACCCCAAAGATAAGAATAAGGTTATTGGGTTGGGGAAACCCAATGAAGTTAGTAAAAAGCCCATGAGAGTGTGGAATTAACAAATGGGCGAGGATGCCTAAAGAAAGCAATCGGGCTATGGATGCCCAAAGACAAGCCCAAAGGGACATAGGAGCCCAAAAGTAAAAGCAAAATAGTGCTCATGACAGGCCACCGAGAAAAGGGATAAATGGTTGGCTTAAAAGAGGTATAGCAGGATTAAATTATTACGGAATAATAGTTCAATGTTGCAGGAAGTAAAGAAAATCAAGAGTGGGCCAAAGAAATGTAAGGCCCATCATCATACAAAGCCCAGCTCCCGAATGGAGCGAAAAAACCAAAGAAAAGTCCATATGAAAGGTCAGAAAACACAGACAGAGAGCCTCTAGATCACGGCGGACACATGAGTAGTAGGCAAACTCTTGGACATATCTGAAAAGAAAGCATGCGAAAGACTTAGGCACCACCACCTGTGTCCACCCAATATAGGACGTGGTGGGGCCATGGGCCAGAGGTAAGAGGTAAAAGGAGTGTGGTTTGGTGGTGGGGAGAGAGGAAAAGATCTATTTTGTAGCTCCTACCCAAGCCCTTTTGGGAGGTACGTCTTGCTGGGATGATAAACCACCCAAAAGAGGTAAGTTTGAGGAGGAACTGTTAGGTGCATGCCTTAAGAGTAGAGAGAGAAAACATTTATACCATGTCGGGAAGAAGTGTTACGGTATACAGAGGAATGAAACAAACCTGCCTCTGTCTGGCAAGGGTGGATGTCGCCTGACGACTTGGTGGTCGGCAAGTACATCCGCACTGCACAAAGGCGATTAAGGGGCAAAACGGTAAAACATTGGTCACGATAGGCACTATAAAAGGGCCCTTGCGGTGTCCCTTGAAAAAGGATTGAAAAACAGAGCATTTTTATGGAGTCAAAGAAAAAAACAAAGTAAAAAGAAGAGTAAAAAGATAAGAAAGAAAACAGAGAAGAAAAGAGAGAAAATTAAGGAAGAATGAGAGGTAACACAAGAGGCATGCATTGGTAGATCGTTTTCCCTCTCTCCCCCTTCAAATCTTGCTCTCTTCCAAAATGTAAACAATGACTCTTTTTTTTTTGGGCAATAATCATTCAAGTCGACTCCTCAAAACCATTAATCCCCACGACAGGATCCTTTCCTTGGAGGTTATTTGCATTGAGAAGAGGCATTCTCTCCTCTTTGATTTTGCTTCTCGCGACTAAATTAAAAAACTTGATTTATGCCCATTTGATTAGTTCTATTATTTTCTTCACTTTCTCTGTGATTGACATTATCATAACTGTAATCATGCTTTATAAGTAGGGATTACATAGCCATTTATTTAAATAGTCGAAATACTCTTTTTTGGTTATTATTATTATACTAGACGTCATAACTCATTCGAAATGCAGATTCTGAAAAAAACTATTTACTCCTAGTGAAAAATACTATTTCTCTTTTAAGAACTCAAATAATAAAGCTAAAAGCTAATGATTAATTAAACCAATATAAAACATTTTCCCATATCAAGGGTCTTAAATTTAAGTATGAATTTCAAAAAAGGCCCCCCTTCACACACACAAGTCTCATATATATATATATAAATGATTAAATAAAGATGGATTGATATAATATTATTAATCTAAATAGTATTTATAAATAAAATATAATCATATATTCAATATTCAAATCTATTTGTGATATTTCTATAACTATTTACTTTAAATCAATATAGCTAAAAAAAAAAAAACAATAAAATAAAATAAATCTTATAATCAATGCTTATATTTATTGGTTGGAAATTCTTTATTCTTTACTTTGAATTTGTATAGCCAAAAACAATTAAATAAAATACATCATATATTTGAGAATCAACTATATTTGTGATAATTTTTTTACTTGAAATCAGTAATACAAAAAATAAATTGAAATAATAAAACAATTTTTAATAGTTAAAATACCTCTAAAGATAAAATCAATTAGGATAAGATTAATTACCTTCAAAAGCCATGCCAAAAAACTTATCCCTAACACTTCTTCTAAAATCCTTTGATCCCACCTAAATTCCAAAATTCAAAATCATTTAGATTTTCCAGACCAATCAAATGCAAACCCTTTTAGCAAACTAAAAAGAATTTACTCCAAACAAGTTTGTCACTTAGATCCTTGGACCTCAAATCTCAATGCCATCCAACACCAAGACTTGAAGAGACAACAAGGCAAAGATGCTTTACACGTGAAAAGACTAAGTCCTTGGAAATCTTCAAATAATTGGTATTGGCTTCATCTTTTATCCATCAATAAGGAACCTTCAACAAATCACCTGTAATGCCCAAAATGGCCCACAAGCATCCTAAGTTACACTGCTCTCAATAAGAATCATGGGATAAAGTGTTGTGCTTTTAGTGATGAAATTTTTGTAACTTCATACGGGTTGGCTTCTTAGAAAAAAATGGAGAGAGGGAAGGAGGGGGAACATCCATGACGACAACTCCATAAAATCTTAGGCGTGAAAAGGTGGCTAGGGTTTACTTGATATAATTAGGGTATAAATATTACTAACTTCAATACTAGAAATTACTAAGTTACCCCTAAAAATAAAACTCCTTTTTATTTATTTGTTTATTTTGAACAGGGAGAATCTCCCCCACTTATAAGAATTTAGTCCTCTGAATTCATCACAAACCGAACCAATTTATCACGCTTTGACAGCCCTGAACATAAAGCCACAATTGTATCAAATCTATACAAATTTATCACTCATCACCATAGTTCAAAACTATTTCATAACATATGCGTAGGCTTTTCCTCCCTCAAAATTTGTAAAATAAAAAAATTTTCAAAGCAAATAGAGCCATGATTCTTAGCATTTCTCTCCTTCCAAAATCTCTTACTCAATTACCCATAGTTTAAGAACAACCATATAAATAAAAAAAATATGATTCTTTAAAGATATACATATCTCTAGTCTAAATAGCTCTCTAAGTTCCTTCCAATATGAATAAAAGTTCCAAGGCCCATTCGTATAGATTAACCATAATAATTGATTTTCCATCAATTATTAATTTCAACAAAATTCCAAGGCCTAAGTATTCTCCAAAAATTACAACAAGGGAAATCCACAATTTTGAGATTCACCTCAGACCATTGAATGCTAGCATCCATTTAATTTATACCTCAAAATTAAGCAGTCCATCCAAAGTTCCAATCCTTCCTAAGTTCAAAACTAATTTACAACATATGTGTATATCACTATATCTTCTCTTCCTCAAGTTTTGTAAGAAAAGAAATTCCAAAATCACCATAATAATCAATTGAGCATTGATATAAGGTCTTTCATAGAACCTCTATCTTAACCATAATTTATCTTCTCAAATAAGTAACATTTATTCACCTTAAATCCCCAAATGATACTTGGATAATTGGTCGTCATTAAAGAGTGGTTTTTTTATAGTTACATTGTCTATTATGAAAACAAATCTCTAAGTATAAATCGGCTAGAAGGGAATAGTCCCTAAAGTATCTCAATCCCATTTTTTAATTTATTTTTTTAACCTTACAAATAATAGTCCTAGCAGTCTAGAACTTAAGAGTACATTGCAAATTATAATCACTAACCATTTGTCAATATAAAACAAAAGGTACAACAATTGACTATAATTCAAATTGTAATAGCCTTTCAAAATAAACTCTCTTGCCATCCCAACTCCTTCAATATCCAATCAAAAATATGGTTCACTAGTCCAATTCAATACTACCACGTACTTGTGTTTTATCCACTTCATTTTCTATTGAGCCAATCCATTAACTCTTATCAGTTAAGTTCAAAGAATTACATTTCTGGCATCAAAACTTATTTCCCAGGATATCAAACAATCCTCCAAGTCCATAGAAAGAAATTGAGGACCTCAAACTTCTAAGTAATAGAACATGTCTCAAAAACAATTAGGGACTACCTCACACATAAATTAGGCTATGGTAATCCATGTAAATCAACCCTAACAAGAACAATGATCCAAAAGAAGGTCGGTCCTTAACATTAGAATCCAAGGAAGTCCACCGATATATTACTAAATTCTTTAAACACCCTCAAAATTTATATAATAACATATAATATAATGTGAACTACAATAACTACAAATTAATTTTTCCTTCATACTACGAACTTTCCGTTAATTTCCTTACTCCATATAAACTAAAATTAAGGAATCATAGCTCTAACATCAAACCTTAACCCTAAATAAAGTTATATCAAAGATAGTCAATTCCCTAATAATGATCAAGCACTCCAAATTCTGAATAGGGCATATAGTAAACTATCATTCAATAATTAAACCTAAACAGAATCTCCTGTGGATCAAACTAACCTTAGGTAGGTTGAAATATTAGGCAAAACTATCAAATGAGTTTTTAAAAGATTAGTCACAAAACAACAGGAAGATTTCCTTTGCTTCATCTTTTCTCACTCTCTTTTCCTTTTAATGGGAAGAAGAAGTTTTAATAACCAATCTGATCAATTACAAAATTTTCAAGAATAAAATACACCCACTCAATACTAGTATAAGATCATATAAATATATCAATTAAAATCCTCCCTTTTGTATTTATAAGTCACGTATGCATAACCACATAGACATAAATATCAAATCCTTCAAATATGACCTAACAAATCATCATATGATGGAACCTCACTTACACTTCTCATCAAGTCATCAAAAGAACACTATCTATGACCTAATAACCTTCACAAACAATAACTGGAATTGTAATACCTAGGGCACAAATTTCATTCTAAATCAAAACCTAGCATAAAGTCTATAAATCATCATAACCTAAGCTCGGATACCATTAAAATTGTCACACCCCAAACCCAACTATAAAGATAGGTACGTGACAATCGTTGGACGCACGCTTATAAAGTAAGCACCCTATAAAAAGGCCTTCTTAGCATCTAAAAAAATTTATCCTAAAAAATTAAATCAAATAAATCCAAAATACCTCAACAATTTCATTATGAATAGATCTCCAATAATTTAAAAGGAACAAAATTCAAACCTCATGTACATAATGCCAATTGGCCAATAAATATAAAACTATTAGAAGACCATCCAATTCCAAAATCACTAAGCTTCTTTCCTGCTCACAACACAACATCAAAACTCCCAAAACTTGCTATTTTTCACAAGGGAAACCGGAGGGGAAAAAAAGGGGTGAGTTGACTACTCAATAAGTAACCAAAGTCCTAATAAGTTCTATCAAGCAAGAAAATCAGTAAAGTAATAAGATGTAATATGAGTCTTCAAAAGTTACAATATACTATGGATTTTCAAAAATAACTAAGGAGTTTCATAGTCTTAAAATAATAAGTTACAAATAGATCACATACTTTAATATGACAAATATATCATAGATAGTTTAGAAAGTAGTCAGTTTTCCATATATTAAAGCTATAACTTACAATATGTTAAAAAAATATATAAATTTTTTTAATGACTCAAAATAGTTCAAACACTCAAACATTTCCAAAATCACATATGTAGTTTTAAGGACTCAAAATAGTTCAAATATTCAAATGTAATTCATATTCTTAACAACTTATGACTATGGTCACACTATATCCCCGTGATCGGGCATCGTACCAATGAATAAACCCCATTGGTTGGGTATCAGAATACTAATGAATAACCCCAATTGGTTTGGATATCAGAGTACCAATGAATAACCCCATTGGTTGGATATTAGAATACGAATGAATAATCCCCATTGTTTGGGTATCGAACAATAAATTCATAGTCAAATTGTTCATAATCATATATATGAAATCATAGTTCCTAACAAAATATGTCTTATTCAAATATATATATATATATATATATATATAATCATATATTTAATATTCAAATCTATTTGTGATATTTCTATAATTCTTTACTTTAAATCAATATAGCTAAAAAAAAAAACAATAAAATAAAATAAATCTTATAATCAATGCTAATATTTATTGGTGGAAATTCTTTATTCTTTACTTTGAATCAGTATAGCTAAAAAAAATTAAATAAAATACATCATATATTCAAGAATCGATATATTTGTGATAATTCTTTACTTGAAATTAGTAATACAATAGAAATAAATTGTAACAATTATAAACAATTTTTAGTAGTTAAAAGATAAAATCAATTAGGATAAGGTTACTTACCTTCAAAAGCCATGCCAAAAAGAACTTCTCCCTAACACTTCTTCTAAAATCCTTAGATCCCACCTCAATTCCAAGTTAATTCAAAATCCTTGCAGTTTTCCAAGACCAATCAAATGCAAACCCTTTTAGCAAACTAAAAAAGAATTTACTCCAAACAAGTTTGTCACTTAGATCCTTGGACCTCAAATCTCAATGCCATCCAACACCATAGTGACAACAAGGCAAAGATGCTTTACACGTGAAAAGACTAAGTCCTTGGAAATCTTCATATAATTGGTATTGGCTTCATCTTTTATCCATCAATAAGGAACCTTACAGGACAAATCAGTAATGCCCATAATGGCCCACAAGCATCTAGTTACATTGCCTTCAATAAGAATCATGGGATAAAGTGTTGTGCTTTTAGTGATGAAATTTTTGCTAACTAGATGCATACGGGTTGGCTTCTTAGAAAGGAGAAAGGGCGAGAGGAAGGAGGGGGAGGGGGTGGACGTCAACTCCACTTAGAAATCTTAGGCGTGAAAAGCAAAATTCTTAGGGTGGCTAGGGTTTACATGATACAATTAGGGTATAAATATTACTAACTTTAATACCAGAAATTACTAAGTTACCCCTAAAAATAAATCTCCTTTTTATTTATTTGTTTATTTTGGAACATTTATTTGTTTATTTTGGAACAGGGTATTACACTCTGAGAGTAAGTATAAGAGAGAACATAAGGACTGTGTGTGTAAGTTTTTATTAGGAACTAAGAATTTCACAGCAATGTCACTTTTGAACTTTGTGGCTGTATATGTCATAAACCATTAATCCATTCACTTTTGATTTACTTTGGTAACTAGTATTCAATCCTCAAAGTCACAACATTGTAGAAAAAAAAAGAATTATTTTTGAGTAATTGTCGTAATACATTTATTCATTCCTAAACGAAAATTACATAACACCTAACATTATAACAGCTCTAGTCAAACTCAAAAACTTACAAATAAAATTGTAATGAATCTACAACTAAGTTTCACCAACGTCTAATGAATTCAACAGTTTTTCTAATCCATTTTGTAACTCTCTTCTCTCTCAAGAAACATAATTTGTTGAACACCTCTTCAGCTGTTGGATGGTGGCTTCCTATTGCCGTCAAACTTAGGGCTAGCTTGGTGATTCTCTTTGCTTCAAGCTGATTGCAACCGCTAGTTATCAAAGTCCGATGAAGTACATGTCCACTTTCTTTGAACTCCTCCTCCGCTATTGTACTCACATGTTTGTAATCTGGTCCAATGACATTAGCCCTCTTTGTGATTAACTGTATTGTAATCACTCCAAGGGCATAGATGTCATTATATGGCATTGATATCCCTGTCAAGACCAATTATAGAAATTCATTTCAAAAATTTATCGAATACATAAAAGAAAAAAAAAAAAAGGGCAAGGAAAAGCATAAATATGGCAAGTAGATACAAAATAAGCATTTAGGATCATCTATTTAGAGTATATTACACACAGCTTTGACATAATAACTCTATCCGTAAATTAAAATTCTCAAAAGCAATCTTAAGATGTACATTCTTAACAAATAACTCAATAAGCTCTATCATAACAAACAAACAAAAAAAGGCTAATCTTTTAATATGCTAGTTAGGAAGTAACTAATTACAAGCCCTACCAACTAGCTGTAGTACACATGCCTAATTATTTAATCATGTGTTATAATTTGTAGACTTCCTACCATGGCTAATATCTTAGCACAAGTGCTCTTGTTAGGCAACCTGGTTGCACAACTTTAATATAAGACAGGCAGCCATGTGTTGTTCATCTCTAGATGCTTCATAATTTTCCAGGTCTTGTCTTTGTGAAGAAGAGATGGAGTGAGTATCATAAGCATTAACTAAACAACAAATTAACTTTGATACAAGCACAAACCAAGGTTCTCCTCTTCCTCATATGAGAAGCCTCTATTTATAAGCAACTCTATAGTCTTTAATTTGGAATTTTCTCTTAGCATTATGCTCAAATATTGCTTAAATATCTATTTAAGATATTAGAATGGACTTTCCAGCTTAAAACAAGCTCCTACAGAACATGTGCCATTTGCATAAAATTGACAATTAAATAAGACCGTTGATTTTGTTTTTAATGGACATTGAGCAACAAGAGAAGCGGATAAATAGTGGAGTGCAAGATGGATTCAATCCCAGAAATGCCAAGCAAGGGCAAAAGTGGTAGTTTGATCTCTCCTAGAATAGTGAAGAGGTAACACTCCAACATATTTTTTCAATAAGAAACTTGTTCCTACAAAAAAATCAAATTGCCTTTTTTTTTAATGAGGGTGTTGGGGGGGCAGGGGAATAGAGGATAAGAAAGAGTCAATGCCAATCAAGTTTTGGAGAAATTAAGTGAATGCAGTAGAAGAATACAGGGGAAATGGTTATGGGCTGGAGATTTTAACTAGATATTAGCAGCGGAAAATAAACTTTCTATTAAGGTTATAGAGTTAAAACAAACAAGAGAACTCCACAATCTACTGGATCAAACAGGGATGATTCCTATCAAATCAGGAGGGGGACACTTTACATGGGCTAACAAGGGGCAGGGGGAACAAGAATCATGGAACATATAGACAGTCTTTGTTAGTTCAGAATGGTGTTAGCAAGTTTCCCTCATACCGCAGACTTGACCATGCCAATTGTTGTCTTGGATCATGAACCTTTTGATATTAAATACATACAACAGACCCCCTTTGTGACAAGACCTTACAGATTTTAGAACAGCGAGGTCATAAAATGAGAATGGGCAAACGAAGTACAAGGCTCACTGGGCAACAAGCTGGTAACAACGCTCAAAAGGCTGTCAAGGCACTTAAAGCACTAGAACAAGATTGTCTTTGGCAATCCTTAATAGGAAATCAAAAAAACTTCATGCAAACTTCAAAAATTGCATACAAATTGTTAAATATTAGCCCTTAAGGGATTCCTCCGTGGATGTAGGCCGTAAGGCTGAACCACGTAACCCTCGTACAAATTTTGACAAGCTAATATTTAACACAAATTTTGACAAGCTTGGTGGAAGTCAAAAGGAAGGCAGAACTAAGCAACAGCTAGAAAAACTAATAAACAGAGAAGAAGCAATATGAGCAAAAAGGCAGAGCTGACTAGATTATCAAAGGAAAACAGAATACATAGTATTTTCATAATTTAGGTCAGATGAGAAGAAGTAACAATAGAATCTAAACTTTTAAGAGATCCACAAGATGGGCGGATAGAAGACATAGCCCAAATCCAGTCTTTTCTACTGATTGACTTCATTGATAGTGATATATACACCACTCTAGAGGAATGGGCAATACAATAGCTAGAACAAAAATTGATAAAGCTTTCATTGCCAGCACTTACAAAATTTACAACAGGATTGCTGTCAAAAAGATTCACTGTGGAAGTACTGTCGGTCATTTAACAAATGTCACCTCTCAATGTCCCTAGACCAGATGGAACTCCGGCTATCTTTTACAAACAAACATGAGAAATGCCGAGTAACTCTCTAATCTCATCAACTCTATCCTCTTATACACAGGGTTCCTTCTGAAACAGCTAAACAACACTCACATTGTCTTGATAGCCAAAAGGGAGTTGCCAAGAAACCTCTAAGACTTTCGTCCAATTGGCATGCGTAATGTAGCTTATAAGTTAGCCATGAAAGTGCTTGTTAATTGACTCAAGCCGATCATGCAGAAATCATTTTGCAGTACCAAAATGCCTTTGTTCAAGATAGAGCCATAACTGACAAATTTTCCTTCTGGCCAATGAACACCTAAACTACACATGGAAGAAGAAATCTGGTATGAAGGGTTGGGCTGCTATAGAAGTAGACATTCCCAAAGCCTAAAATAGGATAAGTTGGAATATTATTCTTGTAACCATGAAATGTGTGGGGGTTCTCTTCACAATGGCAACAACTCATAACTCAATGCGAAACAATGCTAACCAAAACTCTTGGGCAAGCAGGCCCATAGGGCATATGCAAACAAAGACAAAATTATTTGCAACTTTTGGAGGGCAAAAAATGAAGAAGCAGAAAAATAACAAAATAACAAGGGGATTGGGTTTTAGAAAAACTGAAACAGTCAACATATGTTTGCTGGCAAAGAAGTACTGGAGATTGATAAATTACCACACTCAGAGATTCAAAAGGCACGTAACCTATAGACATGCGTCGACATGCACCATTGCCCTCATTAGCACAACCAAAATCTATTATTTTTGGAACTCCCTCCTGCATGAATAGAAAATTTACTTCAGCATAAAAAATAAAATAAAAACCTAACTTAAGAAAAAATATTATTAATATTTTATTCAAACAGATATATAGCATTTTCAAGGTTCACTTCCTCACTAACCGCAGTTAAGACAACATTTTCAGGCTTAAGGTCGCCATGGATGATGGGAAAATGATGCATATAAGCCGAACCTGAAGCCAGACCTTTTAATATCTCTATGGTCTCCAGCCAAGTCAATCCTGTAAATTCTCGTAAGTCAAATCCATTCCAAATCAAAACTACAATTTATCCGAGTTCTATATTCTTTACACTATGTACCAACACAAGACAAACTGATCTCGCCACAAAAACAGTTGGGAAATTAAACAGTGGGCAAAGCTTACTTTGTTTTACATGCACAATTATCTTTACCATAAAGATGTCAAGGTCCAAATGCAAATTATTGAACAGATACGTTCAGATAACTAATAGTCTATGTAATTTCTGTGCAAAGGAAATAGAAACAATAAATAACAAAGATCATTTATATTCATATAACAAAAAACCATATATATATATATATATATATATAAGAAACTTACTAGGAATGGCCGCTTTCAAAGTTTCACCCTCCAAAAGCTCATAAACAAGAAACAGATTGTGCTGGCTTTCAAAAAATCCAATCAATAAGACCACGTTTGAATGGTGAAGCATTCCCAAATACAATTTTTCAGCCTGACATTAAAAGCAAAACAGAGCAAGTAAAAAAACATAAATGTGAAACTTGAAGAAAACAAAGAAAATGAAAGCCAATGGTAAAACGTAGGTGGCTCCTTTTTTGCTACCATATTGCTGGACGTCACTCCTACCAATTTATTTCGTGTAACTTGAACAGAATAGTCATTTCATCATTTAGTCCACACTCCTCGATCTCTAGACCCATTCACATACTAACATACTATCATCGTTTGAACAGGATAGTCATAGTCCACCCAATTTATATCGTATTAGTTCTATATTTGTTAGATTAGATTTTTTTTCTTCTTTAATTATTTTTAATTCTTCCGTGCTCTATATATATAATTGTGGGAGGAATACTACACATGATTGGTACACCCTTCTTTAGGTTCAATGCTTATAAGTCAAAGGTGGAAGGCGTCTCTTTCCGATGTGGGATTAAGTAAATCCGTGAGGGTGGCATCGGCTCTATCGCCCATTCCCAAAGCGGACAATTCCTTCTTAGGGCAAGACTAAATTTCCTCCCAAAATAACAATAATCCACCTTTTAAAATCTAATACTTGAAGTTCTTTCTCAAAAAATAATGCTTCGAAGTTAATCTAAAAGACTAAAAAATAAAAATATAATGCAATCTCTTTAAAAATATATAGGAAATGTGAGTTACTATGATTAATAATTTTGTATGTGAACGTATTGTTTGAATGAACTAAAAATATTTAATCATTTTTACTGATTTAATCACATAATTATGTTATATATTTTTTATAGCATGTATGCTTACGTGTAATTTTATGTTTTGCTAGTTTTGTTTCTTGTTGTTAAAGCAACTAAACTTGAACAATAATATTATATTCCAATTCAGTTTTGTGAAAGAAAAATATGTAATTGTTATAAAAATAACCATAAAAATTATCAATATCCCAGTGTCATCACCTAAAACAGCCCAAATTTAAATACTCCCTCCTAACATATTGTAAGAAAAACAAGGGGAGGAAAGACCCATATAATTCACCTTTTATATTGATAATTAGTGCACCACCTATAAAAAAAAAAATAATACTTAAAAATATATATGTACATGACAATAAATTATATTGTTGTGATTTTAAATAAAATAAAACAGTGGAACTTTTTTTCTTAATAGAAAAAAATACTAAAATAATCAACACAAATAATTAAAAAACGTTTGTTAAAGTGGAAGAATAAATAAAGAGTATTCTATTTTTTTAGAGACATTATATTCTATTTTCTTCATATCAAATGTGTTACATGAAAAACTTTAGGCTAATAAAATTTGTAACAAAATTATTAGCTAGTAACTTATGATACTAGATTGCTTCTCTCTCCTTTTGTAATTTTTAAATGATGCTCAATATTTTATTCCTTTTCTCTCCTTTCTATTCTCCTCTAAATCCAAACACACACAAAAGAAGTTTTTTTTTTTTTTTTTTTTTAATCCAACCAAACATAGCAATGTTAGCATACGTACTTAGCATTTATGCAGTAACAACAGTAGTGGAGCCACTAAGGGGCAATTGCCCCCTCAAAGACCATGAATATGTTTTAACAATTTAGGTTTATTTTGAATTTTTTAATATATATACTAGGTGGCCAATTCAAAATTAATTTATGTGTATATAAAGATAATTTTTATTGTTAAAATTCATGGTCTCTTAAATTGTATTATTAAACTTTCTTTTGAAATGGTTTATAACCAACAATTCAACCTTTTACTACCGTGCACCATTGGTGCGATAGTCACTCCATAAGTATAAGTGCTTATGGAGTGTGGGGGACAAATGCCAGGATGCAAGTCTCTAGGAGAGAGATTCACACACATATACATGTAAACTTAGATTATGATAGAGTAGAATTCTATCTTGTAAAAAAAAAAAAAAAAAATTCAACCTTTTAACTTTCCAAACTTATACACACATATACACACACACACTAATTCTTTGAACCTTAGACATTGAAATAAATGCATCTGCCATTTATTTATATTTTGACATAAATGCTAAACTTTGATGAGATTGAATCTTAAATAAAAATAATGTAAATTTAACTATCATAAATAATTACTTTTAAACTTTTACTTTTCTTCAATTTGCAACTATTGGAAAATATAAATTCATATACAACTTTCAAAGAAGAGAAATATGTGCATATACCTCAATTGCCACTTAGGAACTGTTAGTGAAAATGGAAATTTTTGGATACTCTACTGATGATGCCGTAAATATCACCAGTGAGCTACATGATCCTCACATGCTCGTAACGATATCTGCACAGAAAAGAGAGAAGACCTAACAGAGAGCACTGGTGTGGTACAGGCCGAATACCCTCTAAAGGTCAAGTTAGAACTATTCTCACAACTCTAGAGTACTAGAGAAGGGTAAATTATGCGTACCTCGATTTGTGAGGGTATTAGGGCTTTTATAGTAGTAGAAGGTTGGCATCTCTTCCTTGGTATAGAAGTCTTTTCCTTATAGGAATCCTCTTGAATAGTCCCAAACGTGATGGACAAGACATTTCCTTGTAGAGAAGATCTTCCTTAATGCGTGTATCTTCCGGAATCCTCTTTGTGCTAAGATTCCATTTACCTTCGGATTCTATGGTGATTAAGTGTGTGTCGTAAGTATTTCCCATCTAGGGTTTTTGCTATATCTATCCATAATAGTCCTTTGCACAAGTTAGGCTTGCCTTTATTGGCCCACGGACATGGATCCGTCAAGCCCATTTAATGGAGGTCCGTCAGGCTATATTTTTACCCTCTTTAGTTGCCCCTTCACCCCATGGGTTCGTCATCCTTGAGTGGAAAGATCCATGGGGTGACGGTTCAAGGCTCCAGGGTTGACGGTTCAAAGGCCTGTGGGTCGACGGTTTCAATGCGGATGCCGTGAACTATGCTAACGCCTGACGGGTTGTCCGGAAGCCATTATGACGCATGACACGTGTTGCTTTTCGATTGGATTTTACCTCGGATCGAAGTGTCGCCGTCTTCCGTGCACTTCCTCTATAAATATCGTTGTCTTTCTTTCTCATTTCTCCATTTTTAGCTGAAACACACTTTGTCGGAGCGCAACCGTCATCCTTGTCAAAGACCACTCTGTTCAGTTGCTATATCCATCATCAACACACTTCCTCCGTTCATTCACAAAATTGATAAGTACTCTCTTTTCACAAGTCCCTTTTACCTGCAGATATACTTTTACCCCTTTTATTTATTTATTTTTTATTTTTTTATTTTCCTAGACTTTATACACCCGTCACCATTTCTAGATCCGTCAGAGTCTTAGGTTTTGTCGTCACGTGTAGGCAATGTCTAGTGCATCAAGTAACCGATCAGTTGTCCGTGATGAGGCGGACTACGAGGAAGTATACCCGTCTGGTCCTAAAGACCAAGAGGGTCCGCACGAAGAGAGGAGTTCGTCTGCCTCTTCCTCATCCTCAACAAATGAGGATATGAAGATGGCTGAACGAGAAGAGGTTTCTGATGACAACGAGGAACAAACACTAAAATCCATCATAGGTACTGATGGACTTAGGGAGTTCATCATGCTATCGGAGTGGACGGTGAATAATTTTAAGTCCACCATTAAGGAGAAACACTTTAACACTTCAACACTCTTAGGGATAATTTCCAAATTCCATATAACATCCCTATCCATCTGCCTTATAAGTCAGAGAAATGCTATTATGAAGGGGTAAAAGGTGTCGGAGTGTATGAACAAATGCTCAAGGCAAGACTTAGGTTTCCACTAAGCTCCCTTCATCGTGAGCTCCTTAAATACCTGGGCCTATCCGTCAACCAAATGTCTCCAAACACCTGGAGGGTCTTCATAGCAATGGAGGTCTTGTACGGTGTTATGACTGACGGTGCCGGGAGGTTGACGGTGAGGGAATTCCTTCACGACTACCGTCCATATGAGATAGACAAGTTTAGGGAGATGTATAGTTTTGTGCCTAGGAGTCCATTGTTGAAGGTTATATTTGAAACATCAAACTCAAATAGGGATTGGAAGAGTCGCTATTTCTATCTAGAAAGTGACGAGTGGATGTGTATGCACCCGTCCTAGTGTGTGAACTTTTTACAACCGTTCAGTTTATTATAACTTTTCCAACAATTTTATCCGTTCTTCTTCTTCGTAGTTAGACGGCGCCCACAAGTTGAACTTGAGGAGTTTAGCTTTCTTGAGAAAATTTTTTCTAAGACCCAGCCGGAGGAAAGGACTTAGGAAAAATTAGTTACACTTAATACCATCCATTGGTATTGTGACGAACTCGAACCAATGCCGTGAGTCAAATACGAAGCAAAAATTCGAAGACTAAGTCCGTCGTCCTCATTCTATTTAAACGGTCGTCATTTTTTAACTTAGTAATTGACTTCATTTGTCCACCTTTATAGAAATGGACGGCTCTAAGAGGAGAGCACTGATTAAGTCGTAGGTTCCAAGAAAAAGGAGGCCGATGACGTGGCTCCCAAGGGGACGGGCGTAAGCAACCCGTCCACAAAAGGGAAGCAGCTGCCCAAAGGGGACCATCCTGCTAAGAAGCCCAAAGTCCCTTTGGAGCCCGTTGTAGGGCTAATGGTTGAGGGTACGAAGACGGTCACCCCAGTGAAGCACGGGGCAAAAGGCCCTATGAAGGCTCCATTCACCAATTAAGAGAAGCCGCCCATCCTCCTCCGTGAAGATTCTAAACATGCCTTGGAGCAGCTCTCGTCCATCATTTCGTTGGAGGATTATGAGGACCTAGGCAACCACTCCACGGAAGCCATGGGGGAGATGGGTATTTTTGCAATCGCTCAAGTAATCTAGCCTGTCACCTTTATGTTCGTCCTTTCCAGTTGGCTTTCCATCTAACTCCCTTTTTCTTGTTTTTCGGTAATGGTTATGATGAAAGGGCTGATGGGACGGTGTCTTACACACGAGACAGCCCTGGAACGTGTATGGGCAAAGGCAGAGCGGATGGAGGATGAGTTGAACTAGCTACAAAGTTGGAAATCCAAAATGGAGAAAAAGTTTGAACTTTCGGAGAGGGTAAGAAAAGATCTTGAGCTGAGCATGGAAGAGGTGAAAAAGGCCCTTGAGGGTAAGGACAAAGAGGTACAAGACCTGAAGGATAGGCTTCGTCGGGCTAAGGAGGTGGTGATACGTGAGTACCGTGACTCCGACGCCTTCTCATTAGAGCTAGGAGACTCTTTCCTGTAGGGTTTTGATGATGCCCTTCATCGGGTTAAGAAGGCTTACCCTGACCTGGATGTTTTAAACATTAAAGTTGAGGACCAAGCTCAAACCTCCGTCATGCCCGTCGCCTCGGAGGGCACTGACGACCTTTTTCCTGAGGATGCAAATGAAGGCGACGAAGAGTCGGCTCTGGCCCAGAATGCCCAAGGTCAAGTTCAAATTGTGGCAGATGACACCCGTCAAGAGAAGGACGCAGATCCTCGGGAGTAGATTTATTTATTTGTTTATTATTATTATTATTATTTTTTAAGTTGGGAAAACAATCCCTTAATTTTATCCGTCACTATGTTCATGTTAAACAATTTCCCCTTCAAGGGTTTTATATTTCTATCTGCCCATTTTGGTTTAATTGCTTGTTTCATGGTTGTTATGAATGTAGTGGTTCGTTTTTCATTCGACTTGTCTACTATGTGAGGCCTTTAATTTTACGGCCATTGGGTTAAAACCTAACTTCCAAAATGTGTCTATCCACATTGTGTTATGGAATTTTAAGTTGCGTCCGTCTTAACGTCTAGAGGGACTGTTCTTCTTACGGACTCGATTAGACTTTTATCCTTAATGGACAGTTCGTCCACCCTTTTCTCTATAAATTTCCATTGCCCTGGATGGACCGTTCACCTTATAGGCTTAATATTCAAGGATGGTCCGTCCACCAAAAGGACTAAAGTTTTGATTTTTCTAGACGATCCGTCCATTTTAAATAGAATTTGCATCCTGTATGGATGAACTGTCCACTTTATGAACTAGGTAGTTTATATCGTCCATTTTAGACTTGGAATTTTTCACCCCCACAGGATGATCCGTCCAGTCTTTGGACTTTAGTTTATACCTGTCCACTTTTGTGGACTTAGAATTTCCATCTTCTTAGGATGATCCGTCCAGTCTGTGGACTTAGCTTTTTACCCGTCCACTTTTGTGGACTTAGAATATCCATCCTCCTGGGATGATCCATCCGATATCCGGACTTTGTCTATATCCATCCAATTTTGTGGACTTGGAATTTTCATCCTTCTGGAATGATCCGTTCACTCTATGGACTTTATGAGAATTCAGGCGGAAAAGACGTAGATGTGTCTGAATATTCTTCTTCTTCTTTAAAAAAAAAAAAAAAGTGTTTGTAGAAAAGTACTTGCCCCTTTGGGCTTAAAAAGAAACTTAAAGTATTGTAGCAAAAATTGTCTAAGTAAAACTCATAGTTGTAGTAAAAACTAAATAAACTGGAAAAAAGTGTCGTTCTTCTTCATCACTACTGGTAGTATTTCCGTAGGTGCTCCGTGTTCCATGGGTGTTGAAACCTTCGCCCGTCCGGCGTCTCGAGATGGTAGGTGCCCTTCCTCTGCTATGATGCGATCCTGTAGGGTCGTTCCCGATTAGGACCGAGCTTTCCTTGTGAAGGATCTCTAATAGCACCCATTACCTTCCGTAGTACAAGATTTCCAACCCGAAAATCCCGATGCCCGACATTGGAGTTGTAGTGTTTCGCCATGAGATTCTGATATTGTGCCATCCTTTGCTCTGCATCACTTGTACTTCATCTACTAGGTCGAGCTAAAGGCATATGGCTTCTTCGATCTTATCCCCGTCGTAGTTCCCCACTCGATAGCTTGTAAGCCCTACTTCTGTTGGGATGACGACTTCACTTCCGTATGCTAGTCCGAACGGCATTTCTCTAGTGGGTGTTCTTGCTGTAGTTCAGTATGCCTATAGAACGCTTGGTAGCTCATCCGCCCGGATACCCTTTGCCCCCTCGAGCCGGGTCTTGATGATCTTGAGCAAGGATCGGTTCGTGACTTCAAATTGTCCATTGGCTTGTGGGTGGGCGGTCGACGAGTAGTGATTCTTGATACCTAGCTCAAAACAGAAGTCCTTAAATACACTGTTGTCGAATTGCTTTTTGTTGTCGGAGACAAGCACTGCAGGTATCCCGTACCTGCTGACGATATTCCTCCAAAAAAAATTTCTAATGTTCTTCTCTATGATAGTGGCTAGGGCTTCTGCTTCCACCCACTAAGTGAAGTAGTCAATACCAACCAATAGAAACTTTAGTTGCCTAATTGCTGTTGGGAAGGGGTCCATGATATCTAGTCCCCATTGAGCAAAGGGCAAAGGGGCCGTCATGGGGGTCGATTCTTCGGATGGTTGCCTGGTGAGATTACTCAACCTTTGACACTTGTTGCGTGCCTTCACATAAGCCTGTGTGTCTTTCAGCATTGTAGGCCAATGGTATCCTGCTCGGATTAACTTGTGCACTAATGACCGTGCCCCTGAGTGGTTTTTGTAGATACCCTCATGGACTTCTCTTATTACGTAATCTGCTTCCTCGTGGCATAGACACCAAAGGTATGATCGAGAGAACCCTCTTTTGTATAAAACATCTTTTATCAGTACAAATCGTGATGCTTGGACCTTTAATTTCCTAGCAACATCATTCCCGTCTTGTAAAATGCCGGTCTTCAAGTATGATATCAATGGCGTAGTCCAATTGCTTTCATAATTTACTTTCTGCACATTTGTTCCGTCATCAATAAGCGAGGAGACTTGGACAAATGACAATACCTGTTTGGGGACAAGTATAAATTCTACCGAGGTTGCTTTTGCTAGTCGGTCGGCGCATTCGTTTGCCCCCCTTGGGATTTGAACGAATCGACTTGAGGTCACGATCCGATTCTTCACTTCTTCTAGATACCTCTTCATCCTTTCATTCTTATACTCGTAGCCACCATTAATCTGACTTGTTACTACTTGTAAGTCGCAATGCACGACCATGTTTTCAAAGACTTGCGGCCTTTGCGAGGTCTAGCCACGCCACCCAGTCTTCATATTCTGCCTTGTTGTTGGTTGTGGGGAAATCCGGTCGGATCATGCACTCGATCTTATCCCCTTTCGGGATTTGGATCACCACGCCGGCCCCTCCGCTCGTCTATTTGAAGATCCGTCCGTATAAATATTCCACTATCGTGTCTCCTTTGCCCCCGGCCGTCTCTGAGGGTGAATTCGGTGATGAAGTCAGCCACTACTTGCCCTTTTATAGTCGTTCACAGACGATATTGTATGTTAAACTCGCTAAGCTCCACTGCCCACAAAGCCATTCATCCTGCAGCTTTGGGGCTACTCATGGCTCTTCTTAAGGGCTTGTCCGTCAAGACAACGATGGTATGTGCTTGGAAGTACGATTTGAGTTTTCACGCTGCGGTTATCAACGCGAAGGCCAACTTCTCCATCCGAGGGTACCTCTCTTCTGCTCCTCAGAGCGCTTGGCTTGTAAAGTAGACTGGTATTTGAGATCCATCTTTCTCTCTCACCAAAACTGCGCTAACAAATGGCTTGTGAAACAGTTAAATATAGGTATAGCTCTTCTCTTGGCTTGAATGGATCGAGCAATGGGGGAGATGAAAGATATGCCTTTAAGTTGTCAAACACCATCTGGCATTCATCCGTCCATTCAAACGATTTTCTCAGAGTGCGGAAGACAGGTAGACATTTGTCCGTCGCTTTCGAGACGAACCTGTTCGAGGCTGCGATTTTGCCATTCAAACTTTACACCTCCTTGACCGTCCTCGGCAGTTCTAACTCTATTATGGCCTGTATCTTCTCCGGGTTAACCTCTATACCTCTTTGGGAACCATGAAGCCCAAGAATTTCCCATTGTCACTCCAAACGCGCACTTGCCTGGATTCAGCTTCATGTTATATGACCGGAGGGTGTCAAAGGTCTCACGGAGGTCACCTAGGTGATCATCTTCGTGTAGGCTCTTTACCAGCAGGTCATCAATATAAACTCGTACATTCCTCCCAATCAAAGTGCGTGAACATCTTATTCATTAATCTGTGGTATGTTGCTCCGGCATTTTTGAGTTCGAATGGCATCACCTTGTAATGCATGTCCCCCGGCTGGTGAAAAAAGAGGTCTTCTCTTGATCGGCTTCTTCCATCTTAATCTGGTTATAGCCTGAGAAAGCATCCATGAAGCTCAAAAATTGGTGTCTTGCGGTTGAGTCTACCAAAGTATTTATCCGAGGGAGTGGATAGTCGTCTTTGGGGCAAGCCTTATTGAGGTCCGTGAAGTCTACGCACATCCTCCATTTTCCATTGGCCTTTTTAACCATGACTACGTTTGCCAACCAATCGGGGTAGTACATTTCTCGGATGAAATCTGCTTCAAGCAACTTTTGTACTTCCTTGGCAATGGCTTTGTCCTGCTCTTGAGCAAATACTCATTTCTTCCGCCAGATTGGGGAAAATGAGGGTGATACATTCAGCTTATGAACCATGATTGAGGGGTCGATTCCTGGCATGTCCTCGTGACTCTAGGCGAACACGTCCCGATTGTCTCTTAGGAATGCCGTGAGCTCTTGGTGTCTTGCCACTTGCTAGTGTACCCACTCTAGTCGTTCGTTTTGGCCTTGAGTCATCAAGGATCACTTCTTCTAATTCTTCAACTGGCTCCACTACTGTCCGTTGTTCTCCTATGCACATTGTTTGTTGATGATTGTCCATCTCTAGCATAGCAATATAGCATTCTCGCACCGCCACCTGATTTCCTTGCGGTTCTCCTACTCCATAATTCGTTGGAAATTTGATCATTAAATGGTAGGTTGAAGTTCTGACCTTCCATGAGTTGAGGGTGGGTCGTTCGAGAATGGCATTGTAAGTGGACAAACAATCGACCACCAAGAATGTTACTTCCTTAGTGATTTGCTAGGGGTAATCACCCACCGTTACTGACAACGTGACGGCATTGATGGGGAACACTTTCATCCCTCCAAAACCAACTAGAGGGGCATTAACTAGGACCAACTGTTCTCTATCAATCCTCATCTGCTGAAAAGCCGGGTAATACAGGATGTCTGCGAATCGTAGTTGTCGACCAGAACTCGGTGCATATTGTAGTCTCCTACACTTAGGCCGACAACAAGTGCGTCGTTATGCGGGTGGTGCAGCCTTCGAGCATCTTCTTCTGAAAATCTGATGACGGGGTTGTCAATCCGTGCCATTTTGGGTACAGTGCTTGTAAGTCGGACGCTTGAGCATTCTCGGGTAGGTCTTCTAGAATTTTTGGACGACCCGAGAGTTGCCGTGCCCCCTACAATCATCCTTATGTCTCCAATGTGCGGCCTTGGGCGCTCATTCTCCCGTTGCGGGGGCCTGCTCTTAGGGTAGATCCGTTCTTTCCTAGCTAACGAACTTTTATAGCTTCCCCTGTCTTATAAGGGCCTCTATCTCATTGTTTTAGATTGTAGCGATCGGTTGTGTCATGCCCATGGTCGTGATGGAAGCGGTAGTACTTGTCCCTTGGCCTCTTCTTTGGGATCTCCCTTCAACTTGCCTGGGAAAGTCGGGGCTTCTTTGTCTTTGATCCGCATTAAGACCTGATCTATTGGGGCGATTAATGGGGTGAAACTTATGAATCTCTCGGTGGGGGGTTTGGAGCGTCTATCATCCTATCGTTCTCCGGTCCTAGCCACCTTGAGCCCCCTATCCTGCCGTGTATCCTCTTGTCTTTTCCTTTTTTTGGGCTTATCCTCGCGGGCCAGCCAGCGATCGTCTTCCGCTTTCATATACTTGGTGGCCCTGTAAAGCACATTCGACATGGTCTTTGAATCGTTCTTGTACAGAAAATACAGGAACTAACCCTTTTGTAACCCATTAGTGAATGCTGCCACGAGTATCTTGTCATCCGCCTCGTCAATTGAGAGGGCCTCCTTGTTGAAACGAGTTATGTAGGACCTTAGCGTCTCGTCCTCCTGCCGCTTAATGTTCATCGGACATGCAGTAGACTTCTTGTATCTGTGCTTTCCAATGAAGTGCGAAGTGAACTTGGCACTTAGCTCCTTGAAAGTACTGATAAAGCTAGGCGTTAACCGATTGAACCAAATTTTCACAACACCCTTCAGCGTTGTAGGGAAGGCCCTACACATGATTTTGTCTGCAACTCCTTGAAGGTGCATCAAGGTCTTGAAGGTCTCCAAATGATCTAAAGGGTGCTTGACTCCGTCGTAGTTGTCTATATGTGGCATGCGGAATTTATGCGTTAGAGGGAAGCAATTGCGAGAGGTAGTGAACGGTGAGTTGGTTCGGTTGACTAGGTTGTCAAGATCGCTGGATACTCATCCCTTAAGGGCGTTCATCATAACTTCCATCTGCTCCTTCATTGCCTGCATCTCCACGATAATAGGTGGAGCCGTATCCATGAGGGTTGGGAGGCTTATGTTTTGTCGCTCCGGTCTACTTGGGGCGTTACTACCCTCCGGTCTCTCCTAGTTCCTGCGATTAGCACTGGCACCTTCTTGATCTTCTTCTTGGTTTCCCATCATCGCGTTCTTCTGTCACAGCTGTTCCTCTAAGGTTTGGTTTTTTTTGGTGAGGCGCTCCACTATCGCTGTAAGGGTTAGGACCTGTCTCTCTAGGGCAGTAGGTTGTGGCTCGTCTTCCTGAATGTTGTTGGTGGTCGCCATCAAGCGTGTAAGTACCATGCAACCCTTTGTCCGGGTAGCGTTTGTATGGCTTACAAGTCTGCGCTATTCGATATTTCTCATAGACGGTGCCAACCGATGATGCCGTAAATATCACCGATGAGCTACACGATCCTCGCACGCTCGTAACGATATCTGCATAGAAGAGAGAGAAGACCTAACAGAAAGCACCGGTGTGGTGCCGGCCGAATACCCTCCGAAGGTCAAGTTAGAACTATTCTCACAACTCTAGAGTACTAGAAAAGGGTAAATTATGTGTACCTCGATTTGTGAAGGTATTTTGGCTTTTATAGTAGTAGAAGGTTGGCATCTCTTCCTTGGTGTAGAAGTTTTTTCCTTATAGGAATCCTCTTGAATAGTCCCAAACGTGATGGACAAGACATTTCCTTGTAGAGAAGATCTTTCTTAACATGCGTATCTTCCGGAATCCTCTTCGTGCTAGGATTCCATTTACCTTCGGATTCTATGGTGATTAAGTGTGTGTCGCAAGTATTTCCCATCTAGGGTTTTTGCTATATCTATCCATAACAGACCTTCGCACAAGTTGGGCTTGCCCTCTATCGGCTCATGGACATGGATCCGTCAAGCCCATTTAATGGAGGTCCGTCGAGCTATATTTTTATCCTCTTCATCTACCTAATTAAATATTTATCTATAGGTGATGCTTTCTTGCTTATAAAATGACTTATTTTTCATTTTTATAATCTCTCAAAAATAATAATGAACAAAAAAAACTATAGTAGCAATCTAAGATCTTAATTAATTGGTGTTTTGACTTAATAATAAAACGTCATTGATTTGAAATACTATCATATCTATGGAAGTCTAAGATCTTAATTAATAGTCCTCAATATTTTGGAAAATTTCCAATTCTCATTCCCATAACAAGAAATTGTTCAAATTTATTATTGTAATCTAGGCGAAACATATATGATATCCTTTTTTTTTATTTTTATTTTTTTATTACCGAAAATGTTGTGCAAGATAAGCAAAAAGCCACCTTTATATGGTTAGACAAAACAAATGATTGAACTCTTGTTTTGCATGCAGGTCTGTCAAAAATCGACGCCCTGACCTTAACCATTTCTCGACGTAATAGATCCAACTTAACGAGAAAGAATCTCTGATGAAGCACCCCTCTTGTGTTTAGTATACCCAACAGAACTTAACAGCTATTTTCATGTTGCCAAAAAGATGACCACAAAACCAATTAGTTTAGAAGTAGACTTTCATAAGGCGTAACATCAATAAATCCAACAGGGCAACCAAAATGCAAGTCAACTATCTTGGAACATAGAACCTAAGCATATATCTTCCTTTAAATTTGAACATAGCCTACCAACTGCATTCGCTGCAAAGTTCATTAACAGAATGGAAGAAAAACTAGAAGACATCATTCAGTTATGTTTATCCTCAATCGGTGTCCAGAGAGAAAAATAACATTTGATTCAAACCCGCATAAAAGTAAACTTTACAGCTTTTGGGTTGTCAAGAAAGAAAATCCCAATTGGATCTACCAGTGTTTCGTTTGATGCACTAATATTCTCTTTTTCTCCCATTTAGTTAGTCTTCATGATCAAACAACGGCAAAAAGACATCCTTTCATTCTCTGCATTACTGTTTTTATTTCTTCCCAGCAGTTGCTTCTGTAGATTGTGTGTCCCATTCATCTATTAAATCTCCCCGCAGTATAGCATCACCAAAATTCGAAGAGAAAAGAGGTATACCCTGCAGATAATTAACAATTTGTGTCATTGTAGGGCGTTTCCTTTCATACAGGTCCACACAGTGCACTGCCAGCTTTGTAATTGCCACTCCATCTCAAACATCAAAATCTGGTGCACCGTCAAAGCTCTTATGAACAAGTAAACAGCCAACTGGTTGTGAGCTAGAATTCAACTTCTGCTTGTACTGTCTCTATGCCCATCCTGCAGGAAATTCACTAGCAGCTCGGCACTTGGATTGATCAAAGACAAATTTAGTAATGAGCACTAAAAGTACAATACCAAATGAAAAGACATCGGTTCTCTTCACCCAAAAAGGCAAAAACCTATTATAGAAAAAGTTTATAAGAACAACTGATCAGGAAAAAGAGAAGGAAAAGAAAAATTTTGTGTGGAATAACCATAGGGAAAAAAGAGTGAAGTAAAACTGCAATTCCATAAGACTCTTACATCCAAGCAACTCCACTACAGTAAACACAGAAATGTTAACATTGCAAGCATTGACCCAAAAATTACAGTGACCATGAGTAACACGAACATTAGCACAACTAAGAGATGCAATGCCTATAAATTCACTAAAATATCACCACAAGCATTCACAGTAGTATTTTTTCGCATTTATCAATAGCTTCAAGAGGAATGGAAAAATTTAAAGCAATACCTGAATAAGGGCAGCTACTTGAA
Organism: Quercus dentata; assembly: GCA_028216015.1. Classification (NCBI taxonomy): domain Eukaryota; kingdom Viridiplantae; phylum Streptophyta; class Magnoliopsida; order Fagales; family Fagaceae; genus Quercus; species Quercus dentata. The sequence continues at coordinate 101,771,634 of CP116447.1, forward strand.
ACAGATAACACTTGTTTATTGTAAAACAATTATAGCTTAGACTAGAGAAACAGAACAAAAAGCCTTAGGTAAATTTTTTACAACTTCGCAACCCACTGCCTATGGCCTACCACTTATGATGTCGGTTGACTCTCCCAAAATTGTTTCCTTTACCCACTTATTAGACAAATAGCCCTTCCCACAAAAGTGACAATTAGGGACTTCTGCCAAAGCACTTTTAAGGGGCCAATTTTCTACTCCATGCATAAAAACACAGATAATCATATTGCCAATCAGTTCAGCATATAGCTTGTCTTCACGGTAGTCAAGCAGTTCACAGTGCATATAATAACATCAGTATTATGTCCAGTAATTATGCAGACACAGTAAACTTAAACAAGTTCAAAACATTAAAATATGAATTAAAAAATAAAACATAAAGGGATATACCATTGTGAACAAAAAGTGGATCAACATAGCTATCATAACCGTAATATACAGTGCATGGATACCGTTTCACAATGGTACGATCAGGTCGCAGACTAAAGTCAAGTAACAATGGATTGGAATCCTGCAGAGCCATTGGATTATGCAAGACTTCATAAAACTTTTGAAAATTAAAGAATTGTGGCTAGAGCTATAAAGTTAATTGAGAATTCATGATCACAACGCCAATGCTAACCTGATCAAGAATGACATGAGCAGGGTGAACATTGCAAACCAGGTAATTCCGTTCATGCAAATGCTCAAGCACACGAGCAACTACGAGAGCCGCCTGCATTCTCTGGGTCCAAGTAAAATCATCTGCAATTTTTCAACAAGACAAGACATCAGTGACTTAATTTCATAATCATGGTTTATAGAATCCACATGAGCTCTGCTACCTTTTTAGATAAGGTTGAGAAGAGAATCCTTTGATCTAACATCATAGACAACACCATAATGGGAACCTTGATCTTCACAGCAATACCCTATCAACTTCACCAAATTGGGGTGATTTCCGAGATCCGGATTTGTCAAAACAAAGAGCTCACGCTGAAAGATATGATTATAATCTCAACTCAATACACATTCTTGTAAAATACAATAAATGGTTAGATAGATAGATAATTTGTAGTACCTCCAATCTGTCAACAATAGCACCGTCGCCAAGTGCGATGGTACATACTTCGTCAGGAGGAAGCTACCAAATTTTGACAGTAAGCTCTTGAGCATCTGGGGTTTTTCCGCGGTAGAGTTTGCCAAATTGAACATTTACAATGAAGTTTTCTTTGCAAAAGGAGTCGGTTAAGACTTCCAAATCCCTCCAGCTTAGTTTTTTTGGTTTGCCATCAATTTCCATCTCTGATTATTCAACAATTTTATAATATGAATTATTCATAGAAACCAAAAATATCACGCAATCCACATGCATACATACAGAGTCATCGTCTCTCTCAAAAGTCAAAACTGACTCAAAGAACACATACATATATTTCTAAATTATAATATATTTCTAGCGTGTGTATATATATATCTGAACATGCGCGTGGAAAGTTTTGTTTTGTTTTTAAATCTAATTTTTATTTTTATTTTTCACTCTATCAAATAACATAAAATACAAAAAAATGTTTCCTCCGAAATATATGGAACGGAAGCAAAAATCTTATATATAAATATACTTACGAGCAAGGTTCTCGGTTAGTAGTGCTGCTTGAAACAGCTTTCTTTGTCCCAGTGGTAGCTGCACCAATATATAAATTCATAAATTAACTTTTACAATCTAAAATCTTAAACCTATATCATCAACAACTTAAAAGCAGCAATTGATAAATCACAGCCATAATTATTCTACACTTAATCAAACAACCTAAACTGATGCATGTGTGTAGAATCAGAATCTATAGCACACAATTACTACAACTCTTCCATGAAACTTAAGTTCTACACAAAATAATAGAGAAAATCTCTCTAGCAAACTTTGGCAAAATTTGCCAAACAGTACAATTTCAGAAATTTTTCAGCTGGATAGCACACGTTCAAACTTATTTAGTAAGTTAGACTCTTTTTGGAAGTCGATTTTAATAAGAAAGTATGGTGTCAAAAAGGCAGAGCTGGTGAAAGCTTGCTTGTCAAGAGAATTCTTGCTCATGAATAGGAATTCGTTTGTCTACATTTTCAAGTTCATTCAAGTAAGATGAGCTTTATAGTATTTTTAAAACTTTCTTTTCTTTATCAAATTTCATTATACCCAAATATGAGTAATATAAACTTTTTCTTTTGTTTTCTTCTTTTAGCTTACAACAATGGCAATGATTGTTATGACAACTTTCCTACGGACTGATATGCACCGAAATTCAGTAACTGATATTCATGACCGTTGCAAACCTTCCTGTTTTCTTGAAGCAAAGGAAGCTCAATAAATTAAGATGCAATCTTTGTAACATCAAATGCGGAAAGGGTCTTCACTGCCTAATTAAGATCTCAAAAGTGGGTTTGGATTTTGGGTTTGGTATTGTTAACTTCTTTGCTTAATATGTTTTTGCTTAATGGAATTCAATAGTTTGACAAGTGAAAGTTTCTTCATATGCCACATGTCCTAATTGTTCCAGTTCTTCAAAGAGTTGACTTCCTTAAAAGTGAGTTTGTTTTTTTGGTTTTGGTTTTGTGATTTTTGTCATTTTTTTTTTTTTAATACAACATTTCTTATTTAGTGTTTTTATTATTGCATGGGTTTGAACATGAGAAATGAGATTATTGTAATTGCATATAATTTAAATATGTATCATAATATAATATATATATTTTGCAAAACTTTCCCGTGCATCGCACGATTTATCGACTAGTTTTAATTATTTTGACATTAAAATATGCATTAGCACGTGTGGGAATCAATGTATAATGGCAGCCCTCAGAGTTTCATACAGAAGGAGGTTAAGCCAAACAGTGAACTTGCATCAATGCACTGCCACCTGCCAATTTCATTGTATGAAGCTTAAAACAATGATGCAAAAGGAAACAAGCACAATTACCCTTGTTAACTCTCGACTAAATATTTCAGAAACTTCAAGAGTCATATTGGCCGGAATCACTTGTTGGTCATTCCACTGACATCACAAAAAAATAGAATAGAAAGAAAATTAACTGATGAAAAGCAATGTCAAAAATTACATGAGATGGTATGCAACTATAAGCTATTTCATTTGCAATTTTGGAGAAAGAAAGACATACCCTGTAGGCTGTATCTTATCAACTCGCCATCTGGACTATCTGGCTGATCCATTAATCCAACTTATTTTGTTAAAGCAGTAAGCCCCAATCTAGAATTTTGAGGACTTATTACCATCTATCGAAATCTGATAAACAACTTGAGTTAGAGAAGGGATTAGGAGATTGAAACCAAAATGTTTATTCATTATTACTCAATAATAATTAAAAAAAAAAAAAACTAAAAACCAATATTTGAGACAAATTTAGCTAAAAGCTATTGCAAAGAAAAGTTGCATGTAAGGTGATTAATGATTATCTACATATCACAAAATGCCCATTGCACCTAGTTTAGTTAATTATTTGCAAAGAGGATAATCTTCTGGCCATCTGCATGTGGCAATTGTCTTTTTATCTATAAAGAAGAAAATGTCTAAGAAACTAGAAAGTAGGATGTATCAATCATCAAGGTGAGACCAATTTGGAGCGTTTATGCAGCAACCAGGCCTATGGATGTACAAAAAATAACTTTTACATGAGTAAGAGCACTCACAGCAGTGGTGCTATATAGGTATAATGGTATTTTTTAGCTCTCAATCACAAAAAACCATGCTGCAATAGTGGAGCTAAATCTATTTTTTTTAGCTCCATTGCTATAGTGCACATCTATAAATAGATGTGCACTGTTCATGACAGCTAAAAAAAAAAAAAAAAAAAAATTTAATCCCCCGTTGGTTAAAATAATACATACCGTCACTCTCTCTCTCTCTCATTCACTCTCATCTCATCTCCTCATCTCTCAAGTCATCTCTCAACTCCATTCTCTCAAGCTCATTCACTCTCATTTCATCATCAACGTCGCCGCCGATCAGCACTTTTTGAGTGGGTAGATCGACGTCGGTCGGTGGTTGGGTTCATCGGTGGGTGGCTAGGTTGTGGGACCCGATCAGACACTTTTTGTTTTGTTTTTTTTTTTTTTTTTTTTTTTTTTTGTTTTTGTTTTTTTTTTTGTTTTTTGTTTTTGTTTTTTTTTTTGTTTTTTTTTTTTTTTTGTTTTTGTTTTTGTTTTTTTTTTTGTTTTTTGTTTTTTTTTTTTTTTTTTTTTTTTTTTTTTTGTTTTGTTTTTTTTTTTCTGTGTGGTGGTGTGGTGGTGGTTGTGGTTGTGTGGGTAGATCGGCGATCGGTAGGTGGTTGGGTTCATCGGTGGGTGGTTGGGGTGTGGGTCACCGATCAACACTTTTTTTTTTTTTTTTCCTGTTGTGGGCTATGGTGTGGTGGTGGTTGTGGTTGTGAGGGTAGATCGGCATCGGTAGGTGGTTGGGTTCATCGGTGGGTTGTTGGGGGCATGTGGGCGTCGATTAGCACTTTTTGTTTTGTTTTGTTTGTTTTTTGTTTTTTTTTTTTTTTTTTTATGTTTTTTTTTTTTTTTTTTTTAATGTTTTTTTTTTGTTTTGTTCTGTTTTTTGTTTTTGTTTTTTTTTTTTTTTTTTTTTGTTTTTTTTGTTTTGCTTTTGTTTTTGTTTTGTTTTGTTTTTGTTTTGTTTTGTTTTTGTTTTTTTTTTTGTTTTGTTTTTTTTGTTTTGTTTTTTTGTTTTGTTTTTTTTTCTATGGGCTATGGTCTATGGTGTGGTGGTGGTTGAAAGCTCGAAAATGTGTTAAAAACATGAGCTATTTAGACCCCCAAATCAAAGTTATGGCTCGATAGATTTTACATTAACTTAATTCTAAGTGTGGAATAGTGTAAATGCGAGCAGATAAACAAACAAGCTACTCTAACACATATTCATATAAATACAGCAGAAAAAAATAAAATGTAAAAGCATAGGGAAGAAGAATGCAAACACGGATAGCATGTCGATGTGTTGTCGAAGAAGAAACAGAAGAACTTGGCAAAAAACCTCTCCGCCATCTTCCAAGTAGTAATTGATCTACTAGACAATCGGTTGGGATACATGGGTTAGCAAGAGACCTTCCAAGCCTAATATAGCCGCTATTGAGGGGAAAATTTTGATGTTCCCAAATAGAATATGGGGTAGCCAAGCCGAAACTCAACGATGGGCCCTTGAAATAAAGCCCAAAGGCTATCGATGTGGTGTAAGTCTATCCAAGCAAGAGATAGAGGCTGCACCCTAACAAGAAGACAACAATAAAGCCCAATAAACACGTTAGTATTGTTAGTTTGTTATATTATTAGTATTTTTATGGCGTCATAGTTCAAATCAATACTTTAGCGGATAGTATTATCTCCAGCGGTAGGGGTGAAATTATACTTAAAGTCCACCAGTTAATGATCAAATAAATTTAGGAAAGTATTCACTCCTAGGGGTCCTTGTGTGTCTTGGTCAAGGGAATTTATAGTACTTTCAACCATCATTAGATCAATGTGAGGGAAAATTTTAATTGTTACAAATACATTATATCCTTAATAATAATAATAATAATAATAATAATAAACAATGATTAAAGTCTCCATAATTACAAATAAAAGAGAAAAATAGGATGGAATGAAGGGAGAGAAAGATCCCCACTCGGTGCAAGTATTAAACTAAGATTTTGGTGAGTGTATAATTATAAGGCATGAATGAGGTGAATGTGGGCTATTTTGAGTGAGTGAGATGGGATTAACATTGAGGTTAAGGCTTTTTGTGGGTAGTGGTTTGTTTGTGACTAGTTAAGAGACATTTATGGGTTGTGATTGTGTGAAAAGGGAAAAGAGTATCCGAGATTAGATGAGTGTGGGTTAAAGATGATGAGTGGTGAGCTTGAGAAAAGCTAAACCACGAGCAAAGTAGTAAACAAACCAAGGGTTTCAGAGGGAGTGGTTATCTTGGTCAGTTATGGGACGTTTATGGAGTAGGAAGGTGTAAGCAAGGTGGTGAATGTTGGTGTTATGGTGATTATAGGCTGAGTAAGCTCAAGAGAGCTTGGGGAGAATAGGGGTTGAATTTCTGCAGAGTGTAGTCAATGATAGAAATTCTTAGAGAGGCTTCCTCCCCCCCTCCCAATGAGCCGAGGTGTGTATGTTTTTATAATGGAGCTTTGGAGAAGCATTGATTGACAAGAATCCAAAATGCATGACTTATTAGGGGTGATGAAATCAAGGTTTAACTTTCCCGAGATTTTTGATCGTAAAGTAGGAAAATCCACTTTGAGGGATTGTCTTGCTTCTTTGGGTAGTGATGAGATTTTAGAGCTTTTTGCATTAAATGCCAAGATTTTCGGGACTGAGCTTAATTATTGTGTATCAAGAGTGAATCCTAATGTTGCAAACTGAGATTTGGTCTCCCAAAAAGTAAGATTTCAACACCCCAAGCCTAGGTGTGAAGCTTTAGTCTACTTCGGGGGGTTCTGCTGGATATCCTTTTATGCCATTCAAACCACATGTTCCCAATTTGTCCCTCTTTAGGATTCATGGGCTTGGCATATGAATCTCGTCTTGAATGTTTTTAACATTTATAGCATCAATTTATTGAAGTTTGGTTTCAGCTCCCCTTCCACTGGAGGTGCGGTCTTGAGGAAGATCATGGAATCTCTTCATCCTGTTGACTTTAATTGATATGAAAACCCTTGGGTATTGTTCACGTCGGTGCGGGGTGGCAAAAAATTGATGGGACAGCCCTTAGTCCATTCTCAAAGGGTTGGTTCCTTGTATGAGTCTCTAGTTGCCTTTTGGTTAGTTGCTTGTGTTTTTTGCTTGGGCTTGCTCACATGGGTTGGGTTATGTGCACATGTTACCATGGGCTTTCATTCCTTATGGATTTTATTAGTAAATATTTTTGGGTTTTTTATAAATACTTGCAATGGGCCTTTGAGGAATTAGTTGTAATGTTTGAAACAATAAGACAAGTTTCAAAATACTTTTGTAAATACTATTTACTTTGATGAATTCCATGTTGCAATAATGTTCATGGTTTCTAATAATTGCATCATAACTTAAATGATGAGCTTGTGGGTTTGAATGTTTACCATGAGTGTCGAAGGCGTATATTATGGATGTCGCGATGCAAATGATGTCCATGTATTTCATGGGTTTATAATAATAAATATATGTCATGGGTCTAATAATCATAACTTTCCATGGGCTTTTACAAGATGATTGCCATGAGTTTTGAGAATAGATAATTCATAAATTCCATGAGCTTATAATATTGTAATAATATGTTTAAGAATTTAAAGTATTGTTTATTATTGGACTTTTAAGTGAAATAATTATGATATAGTATTTTGTCTGAGTATTTAATAACCTTGGGCTTTTAATAGAATAGTGCCAAGTAGTTAGCTTGAGCTTTTAATAATGCCAACGTAAGTTGGGCTTTTGATATTGCCAATGAAAATTGGGTTCTAAATATTGCCAACATAAGTTGGGTTTTTGATGTTGCCAATGAGAATTGGGATTTAATATTGCCAATGAAAATTGGGCTTTAAATAGTGCTAACGTAAGTTGGGCTTTTGATATTACCAATGAGGATTGGGTTTTGATGTTGCCAATAAAAATTGGGTTTTGATATTGCCAATGAGAATTGGGTTTTGGATAAATAAATTGACATGGGTTTAAATCATGGGCTTTGATCATGGATTTGAATTCCATTGATAAAATTGTTTTGTAATGGACTTGAATCATGGGTTTCTCAAATATTGCCAAGCATAAGTATTCTTGGGTTTTAAATAGAATATGATAATAAAATTAGATAAAATATGAGTTTTGGGGGTTTTTTGTGATAGTTTATATCATAACCCAATTTAGATAATGAGATATGAAACATTTGTGATTAACATAATAATAGAGCAAAAAATATTTGGGAAAACCTAATAACTTATTAGTGGTGTTTGAAAATAAATAGGTGGTACCTAAAAAAAGTACCCTAACACCCATTGTACCTAAGCCCTCCAAGCTCCTACTCCAACAAGGCTTCTCGGAATTGTGTCTTATTAAGCTCTTCGGATCCCGCAACAAGCTCCATGTTGCATCTACCATCCTTGGTTTCTTCCAATACTTCCCAATAACACCAAAAATTACTTGACACTCTGAAAGGGTGTGACAAGTGTTTGAGCTATCAACCTCTCAATGGTATGGAAATGGAGAGGTAGGAATTGAGGAAAATCCACAAGCAATTGTGTTGAGGATTGTGGATATAACAATCTCTAACTCTCAAAGTGTTTGGCTAGGGTTTTCTCTCAAAAGCACTTCTCAACATTTGTGGGTATTGTGGGTATATATAGTGTGGGTACAGAAAGTGTGTACCAGATAGTATAGTTTGGCGAGAATAGAATGTTTCATGGGTGTCTTGTGAGAAGGCCTTACCCACGAGATACTCATGAAGCACAACTGTCTCCATTTGTACCGACTCTTCGCATTTCAGTCATGTGCAAGACACATGTTTCACTTCGCGGGATGCTTAGTCACGAGCTACCCACGAGAAATCTTCTAGCTTCAATTGCATGAGTCTTCACACACCCTTTCTCTATCACACAACCCTTACAATCAAATCTCACAATAAATACAGGGTACAAAAGATTGAATAAAATTACAATCAAATTTGGCATGAAATAAAAGCCAACATAATACATATTTGTAAATCACAACTTTACAGTGGTTGTGGTTGTGTGGGTAGATTGGCGTCGGTAGGTGGTTGGGTTCATCGGTGGGTGGTTGGGCTGTGGGTGTGGGTGTTGCTTGGTGGGTCAGGTGGGTGTGGACTTGTTTGATTTTTTTTTTCTCTTTATTGTGGGTTGTGGTGGTGGTGGTGGTGGTGGTGGTTGTGGTTGTGATGTATGTGTGTAGTGAATATATTATTTTATTGTAATGAGATGGATTATTTTATTGTAGTAGATATATTATTTTATTGTGATGTTTATATTATTTTATTGTGTTGAAAGCCAAAATAGATCCACTTTCTGCAGAATGTACATAGGTAAAATAGATAAAGTAACTTTTAGTGGAGCTAAATTGCTAAATTTTTAGCTTTACTGTTGTGGATGCTTTAAAGTATAATAGATGGAGTTGATTGATAAAGGAGTTTCCGGTGCAAAGAGAATGTTTATATAGTATGACACTAGATATGACAAATACTTGGGTCACCTTTCCCGCTGCATCTTTTGACACACTTGGTCTTGAGTCTAGTTAATGGCCAACTTGAGACTTATTAGTCATGATGCTTTTTTCTATTACGTGAAAAGATAGGCTTCACTCAAAAGTATGATTCAACAAATGAAAACATTTAAGAGTAGAATCATAACTTATTCTTTTTTGTAGATGGTAGGAAGGACCAAAAAAATTAAATGGACATGAAATGTATGAAAAGTTAGGGTGATAATATATATTGACAGAAAAATCTTTAAGCCATTTATAGTTCTTGTACTAGCCGCTCTATTCTAAGACTCGTAATTTAACTAGCTAGAAATCCTCCATCCCTTTGGTTCCTAATCCATACAGTTCATCTTTCAGCCCAAATCCATCATTAAAGAAAAAAAAAAAAAGGAAGGAGCAAGAAGTATGTTGCTAAACGAGCTATTACCCTAAAATCATGACAGATTGACATGCCTGTGGTAGTACAGTTACTTAGAATTGATTCTCCTATGTAACATACATGTAACAATGGTTACCTTTGCTATTTTCTCTAGATCATCCCTTCCTCCATCAGTTACGTCATCCCCAAACACAACACGTTCCGCACAACGTCCACCATGAGCCACCACCATTTGCATCTGCATGTAGCCAAAGGTTGTATAACCCTGGTCTACCATATCTTCTCGGGGATAGAACACAGAGATTACAGTTTCCTGCTCATGTTAAAGGAACCCTATCAGAAGGAAAATCCTTCAACCTAGTTTGATGGCATGACTAAAGTCCATTTCTATAGCCAGAAATCTTACCTTGCCACCGGGCAGGAGCTGAGAAAATGCATGACAATTAAATCGAGGAAACAAATGGGCTAATACTATGTGACCAGCTTTATGTACAGTCAGCAGTCTTTTCTTCTTCAAAGACACCTATTACAAATTATGCAAGTCCAACGATCAAAAAAGTACAACATGACTTTCATAAGCACAAAGAATAAAAAACAAACCCAATGCCAACAAACTTACACTTTCTTCGCATTTCCTGCTCTTCCTCAGTGAGAAGTACACCCATACCCTCAAGCAATTGTTTATCTAGCACATCAACAATGTCTTTCTGAGAGATCTTGGAGTGTCTTTTCCTCACCTGAAACAAACTATGAAATTAGTTTAATCAAAATAATAGCTAGCCTACCATTCAACTCATGATTGTTACTAAATGCATGAAAAATTATTAAAGGATGCTCCAAAGTAAATTCAATCTAAAAGACCCAGATAGTCCCAAAAATTATAAGCATGAGAAATGACACTTTTAGTCATGTATCAAATTCCCACCGACAATGAACCTTTCAAGATGATAAGATGTTCACCAAACATACTCTACAGCGAAGGTGTCTTTTTTTTTTTTTTTTTGGCTATAGTAAGATGAGGGACTCTCTCCATCGAGAGAGCCAGAAGTGCGCCATTAAGCCAAGAAGATATTGGTGTCTAAACGGTTGAGATTGTGAAACAGAATTGAGAATGAAAATGTTAGTGCATCAGCACATATGATGAAAATATGAATTTACATGGGTGTGCACACAAATCAATGTAATAGCTTGAATATTATAATTGAACTAATTAGGAGGATAGGAGCATGTAAAGCCCACTTAGCGTAAGCCCCAACCAATTAAACTTTGAGGGGGAAAAATTAGATTATACACATGTATTCATACCATAATTAAAGTGATTTTATCTATTGCATGCATAAGATTTTTTTCATCTTTTATAATGACATATCTCTAAATAATATTTATTATTTTATCATTCTCCCGAAAAAGATTTCTAAAAATAGTTCCTAAACCCTATGTTTATCCTTTGTATAGTACTTTAATTATTAAAAGAAATACATATTAGGACAAGTTAAAAATTAATTGTGTAAATTTTGGGACCTTATCTCCTATGATTCATGAATATATGCAATACCTACAATGTAACAACTGTTCCAATAACAAAGTGTGAAATAATTAAAAACACACACACATACACACAAGCTCAAACTGACAACTAACTTGTCAAACCCTAAAAACTTTCATGACCCATTTATTGTCAACAACCAAACAACTCCAACTCAATAATCCTTCCCAACCACAACCTACCAAATTTGGAAAAAAAAAAAAAAAAAAAAAAACTATTTTCCCATATACTTTTTTCATGAGAAACAAAGAAAAGAAAGTTGTGATCTCTCTCCATAATTTGCTTTCCAATTTTTTATACTAATGGCATATATTCAAGCAAAGACAATGTCTTGAGGGACCAAGTAAGATATGTGACACAAAGTGGGTAGAGATTGTTTATGACATTATCATTTACAGACATGGTTTTGAACCGAGGTTGAATTGGTTGGTGGGTAGAGAAGTTCAAGGTTTTCAAAATCGAGACGAGATTGAATTGAGGTCATATCGTGATGACGTCATAATTAATTTAATAATTATTTAAAAAATAAATACATTAAATTAGTAAAAATATAAAAACTGACTAAAATAATTCAAATAAATAAAAATATCTATATTTCAAATATATTTTTCATATCATAACATTCATAAGAAAAATAAGTAATATTAAATCATAATCAAACATAAATAAATATTGAGTTTCTCAATCAATGGATATATATATATATATATATATATATATATGAAATTAACATACTTAACTTTTTGTTAGAGTTCAATATTCTATGCAAGTCTTTATCTAAATTATCTTAAATCATGTTTAGCCCATTTGTTTACCCAATACTTTTTTATTATGCCCAACCCTATTTAGTATTTATGAAATCATTACAACAAAATGTATTTTTAGTGATGAAAATTAGTGAGGAAATATTTTTGTCACTAAAAATACAGTTTTAGTGACGAAATATGAATTTCGTCACTAATAATGAAAAAAATTATAACATTTAGTGACGAAAAATAAATTTCATCACTATTGTGATCTGAAAAATGGGCGCCAGTAGAGGGAAATTTTGGCGCAAATTTAATTAATCTATAGTGACAAAATATTTCACACCCTTAGGTATTACTATGGATAGTATTAGTGACGAAAATCCTTTCGTCACTATAAGGAAGAATTAGTGACGAAAAAGATTTGTCACTAAAAATAATAATAGTTGTGCACTTATATGTTTTTAGTGACGAAATCATAATTCGTCACTAAAAGTATAATTTAGTAACGAAATATGAATTTCGTCTCTAAAAATCTTAACAAAGCCCAGTCTTTAGTGATGAAACTGAAATTCATCACTAAAGACTTCAAAGCCCAATTTCAATACCCAGCATATGCACCAAAAGTTTTTAGAGCCACAAACATTTATATAGTAAATAGCAGAGCCATATTTCGGTAAAAAAAAAAAAAAAAAAAAAAAGAGCCATAGCCACCATCGCCGTTGAGCTCCCATCGCCGCAATTAAGCTTAGCCGTCGCTGATGAAGCTCAAACCGTCGCCGATGAAGCTCCGTTAAGAGCCAATCGTCACCGATTAAGCTCAATGGCGACCTTCGCATTCCTTCGAACCGGCGACCATTCGACTTCCCGGTGACCCTTCGCATTCCTTTGAACTGGCGACCTTTCACCTTCCTTCGAATCGGCGACCATTCAACTTCCCAAAGACCCTTTGCATTCCTTTGAATCGGCGACCCTTTGCCTTCCTTCGAAGGCTTCGTGTTGATTTTTCAAAGGCAAGGATCGTGGTCTAGGGTTTTTTTTGGGGATTCGTATTCGATTTTGAGGCTGTTTTCTCGTTTTTGTTGTTGTGCGGTGAAGCTAACCGAGACGGAGAACTATAGAGAAGGTTTTTGCATTTCTCATGCTACGTGCTTCGTGTTTTTTTTCTCCTCTCTCATATATAATTTTCATCTTCTGAATTTCCAATTCAAACTTTTTGTGAATTCATTTTCTTCTTTTTCATGGTTTAGATCTTGGACATTGTTTGTTCTAAAACGGTTTTATAATTTTCGTTTTATAATTATCATTTTACAATTTTTATTGGATTTGTCTTTGCTATGAATCAAGTGTATATGATGCATTTCTAAGAAGTTTTTTATTTTAATTTTTTTGTGTGGAAAAATATGAGTTAAAAATTTCTCCCTCTAGATTTTCTTTCTATTTATACAATTTTAGTAATAAAGTGTAAATACTGAAATTTATTTCTATTTATGATTTTTTGGGATGTAAACTTTCTAAATTGGTTTTACTATTTTTATTTTATTATTTTTAAAAAATTAGTTTTCAGATTTTCTTTTTCTAATTATGTTTTATTGGGGTGTCATTTTTATAGGATTAAAAATTAAAAAAAAAAAAAGAAAGAAATTTTTTGGGGCTTCATATTTCATGTAATCACAAAGCTAAAAGAGACGTGTTGATGGTTTCAAACAAGACTGTTTGAATATTTGACTATGTATGGATAAGATTGATAATTGCCGTTGAAAAATGTTTGGACTGGAAGGAGTCTTTATAGGGTCAATTTGCTAATTCCTAGAGGGATTGGTGTACTAATTTTTTGATTCTGGCTACGAATTGATTGGTTCGTGTGAATCTTTGACTCTCTAATACCTCTAGTTTTTGATTGAATGCAAGTGTGAATATGATTAATACGTCCAGAATATTTTATTGATTCCATTTTGATCGCCATCAAAGACCCATATATGAGTGTCTACTTCCTTCTGGTTCGTAGATTTTTGAATGAAAAAGCATATTTTGCAGCGGAAGTTTGATAATTTTTTGATAATACACGTCAAATTTATTTTATGTTTCTTGATGATATAGATGATTGTTGAAGTAGTTTTTGGTGACTGTGGTTGAGGATAAATTCTAACGTGTTAGTTTATATATATATATATATATATATATATATATTTTTGAAAAGAAAGTTTGTTGCGCAATAATTGGTCAATCTGTGTGTTTTGCGAGAGTGTGATTGATCATTGGACAATACAATAGTGCAGCCAAATAAAACATTTTGGTCACTGAATGCCAATGGTTGAAGTAGAACCAGAGAATAATGCTAATGTGGCTGATATGGCTGTTAGTTAACTGGGTCCACCACTCATTTTCCCTAGATTCTCTCTTTTTATTTACTTTTTTATTTTCTCTTTTCTTTTGGGTAATTTACTAATTTTACTGTAATAAAAATATGTCTGCACAAAATAAAATTTTAATCGTGAAATTGTGAGAATAGTATAATTAGAGAAGAGCAAAGATCCTCCATCCAATCTTCTAAAAAGGCAACCTATTGTAGCACTTTAAGGCTAAATATGGAGTAGGACTTTATTGCGCAATTATTGTCCAATGGTCTTGTTACTGTGTGTTGACAATACGATAGTGCAGCCAAATAATAAATTGTGTGAGTTCATGTGCTTTGGCAAAAGGAATTGGGCCACATATCATATATAGTGTTGTTTGTTTGGCCAAAACTACTTAGACAGAACTTGATAAAACTGTATATGACCAGATGATTTATTGTATCATTTTCCTTTTTGCTTTATATGTAAGTGTTCTTTTTATTTTCAATTTCTTTTGTAAGTGATATTTCTCTTTATGGTATACCCACCAGGAACTAGTAGTAATTGTTTTAGTAAATGGCCACAGTTTCTGGTTTAGTCTACATGTTTGCATGTTTTTGTAATTATTGTTGTTTATGCCATTCTTAATGTAGTAGTTATACTTGGATCAACTAATTGTTGTTTATGCCATTCTGATTTTTTTTTTTTTTTTTTTTTTTTTTTTGCATCGCATTGGATTTTTTTAAAAATATATTTATTTATAAATTTTATTGCTTCTACATACTTGTCCGATGTGCTTTCTTATATCTGTCCCTTTTTAATGAGATTAAATTGAAGGGTGAGATTTTGGATGATGGTATTTATGTGATAGAATGGTTTTGTTGGGGAATTTACTGTTGGGTTTCTCCACAAAGTTATATTGCCTGTTAAGATGGTTTTGTTGTACTTTGGCGTTCTTTGCAATGCACTACCATGTTTCCTCATATGTTAGTTGTGTGTAATTGTGTTTCAGATTAAGTGAAAGAGCCTGCTTTTTTAGATGAATTGTGTAAATGCGTGTGTGATGATATCTTCATATTGGGTTCATTTGACTAAAATTGCTTGCGAATGTGCCTGTGGCTGTGGATAACCTTATTTGTTTTGGAGCTGGTGGGTGAGGTGGTTTAAATTGCAGCTATGAGCCTATGAGGGAGCAAGGTAGATAAAGGCAATCGTATTTTATTCATTGTGATTGTTTGATTAATTAAAAGTTAAACTTTCTTTTATCTCCAGCTCTCTTTCTCTTTGGTGGCTAAAGAAATTGTGAGGAACAAGGTGAAGAACACAAGTTATCTTTGGATTTTTTCTGAAAGTTGTAAACTTAGCTTGAGCAAAGTAAGTATATTTTACTTAAAAACTTATAAGCATTATAGTTGCGATGTTGAAAATTTGTTTTGTGGTGGGTTGTTGTGTTGGAGCAAGCGGGTGGCTTGCATGGTATTATAAGATGGTTTAAATTCATATTGGGAGTGTTTTTAATTTCTTGCAAATGTGAATGAAATTTGTTGATTAGTAGCAATTGTGTTCTTTTATTCAATTTCAATACTTGTAAGCATTATAGTTGTGATGTTGAAAATTTGTTTTGTGGTGGGTTGTTGTGTTGGAGCAAGCGGGTGGCTTGCATGGTGTTATAAGGTGGTTTAAATTCATATTGGGAGTGTTTTTAATTTCTTGCAAATGTGAATGAAACTTGTCGATTAGTAGCAATTGTGTTCTTTTATTCAATTTTAATACTTGTAAGCATTATAGTTGTGATACACATATGTATGTGTATCATTCCATCTCTATCATGTTTGTAAAGCTATAACATATGTAGTATTAATGTTGTG